>CM075184.1:31761593-32436593 GCA_037577475.1 Chaunax sp. Z400 | reverse complement strand
TTGGGCCTTGGTGGAGGTTATGTTCCACTTTATATTTTATTCTATATTAACTTATGCATCTACCTCTACCATAAGAAATGATGCTGCATCTTATGTTGGAACATTTTAGCTTTAATTTGTACTCGTGTCCAAAATATAGGCACAACTTTGTGTCCTAACACATCTGTGTTACACTGAACTGAGTGGTTTCTCTCAAACTGACCCTCTTTATCCACTAAATGAAATGTCACTTGCTCTAAACTTCGCCGCTGCCGTGTGATTTAAAGAAAACCACAACCTCTGCACAATTCATCACTCATGAAATCTCCTACAGGCATCAGCGTCTCTCCTCCAAGAGAGCGATTATCCAATTTAGTGAACCCTTATAAGATCTCATCGATACATTAGCCATGAAGCTGAGTTACTGCCGTGCTGAGTACAGGCCTAGAATCAATAGATGGTGTAATTACCAAATTCCTCCAGGACAAAGACTCCCTTCACTGTATTGCACTTTTTAATGTGACTCAGCTCTATGAAAACCTAAAAACAAACAAAACAAAAAAACAAAACAAGACAGAACATTATTAACTCAACAACACTGGATGAAAAGTAAACACTTCATATTTAAAAAATTAACCATGTTAAACTTGTTTTATTCAGTATGAAAGGTCAAAATAAAACGACTACACATGGAATGCAAGCTTCTAACGGCTAACCAAAGAAAAGAAAAGCACTCTATGAGAAGTTTCCATGATCAAACGCATACATGGGCGATGGTTCAATGAGGAGAAATGCATTTAGTCTGCTCCAAGCTCACAACTAATTCAACATGTTTCATCAGAACTGGAATATTTTATACTTAAATTTAGACGTAAACAGCAGAGGTAGTTCAAAAAAACACTTTTTTTTAATGTTCACAGATGCAATATGGCCCATATGATGCATACATGGAAGTTCCATATAAAGAAAATGTAGACAAGGACAGAAAATTAGATTTGCCATACAGCTACAACAGTTCAAAGAAAAGATAGAGAAAAGAAAAGGAACCCAATAAGATGTAACTGCTAATAAAGCAAACACAGCAGAGGTTGTGTACCTTCCGCTCCTTGCAGGGGGAGAGAGCATGGGAGAGAAATGGTTTGGATTATTATCGGACAGAAGAGCACAAACACTCGACGACACTCCAAAGAGGGCGCTTATATCCACAGGAGCCTCGTGTGGTTTCATATCGAGAGGCTAGCTAAGAGGTTACCAGAGCCAATGTGGGAAAACCCGTGACAAGAGGGGGTCAGCCCCAAAAACTAGAAAATAGGACCAAAGAAAACAAAACAAAAAGAGGACTAGAGGTTTGACTAGGGTATTGAGAGCTGAATTCACCTTTGTTTTCCTTGACTTTAAAGGTCTCAGCCCCCAGAGCCCTCCATGCCTCCTCCTCCAGCAACAAGGGCTGGCACCCAACACCACTTGCTCACACAGCAGAACAGATAAATGAGGGACAGGAAGTGACACCTCCGACACCATCTCCCTGCAGAGCTGCCCGGGACCCGACCCAGCGCTCACTCACTGAGATACTACTTCTAAAAATCCAGTGCTGAATAAAGTTTCCACTCCAAACGTCCACGAGGATGAATTCATGAGCTGACCTGCAAAATCACTCCCAACCTAAGAAGTGTAGCAAAGCTGCTGATGGAAATGGTTTCTTCTGGGAGTGCAGTGCTCTACAACGAGCATCTTTGAGAGACTCGTCTCATGTTTATTGTATTTCGCTTAATGAAAAAAACTTTTCCAAGTGTGGCAGTCTAACCCCTTTGCAATGTGAAGCACAAAAAAAAAATTCAAGTTCAGCCAAAAGAGCCTGAGGTAGAAAAAACAGAAGCAGTAAGAAGAAAAAAAGCAGACAGTGATCATAAACAACTCTGTGTAGCAGAGGTTCAATCTAATTATGAAACTACATTACATGTGGCCAAACAGAAAGCTTTGGTTTTTACAATAGAGGTTAATGGAATTTTATTTGTGATGCTCAAAGTGATAGAAAATGCATTTAGACCTACTGAGTTATTACTGAGTTTTTGCACACTTGGGGGAAGTAGAAGCAAACTGAAAACAAAACATTAACATCGTATTTTTATAGCTTGCACATTAAGCAGACACAATATAGTACAACATTATCATTTGAAGTTGTGTTTCTGTCCATGAGACGAATCTAAATTCAATTTTCTATTAAGTCTCTTAACTCAGTTTTGCTCTCAACGGCCTGACAGGAAGTGTACAGCGGGATTTATGACGAGTTCATTTTAACAACCTGTGATTCTGACAGTGTGGTCTGCAAAACACCTTCAACAGACTAAATTCATTTTGTCTCACACATTCAAAATATGCCTATGCAGCAAACACAACATGTTACTAATATGTTGTGCTTCAGAAACAAACACAGAACATCATACTGGTGCTTCACCCTCCACAACAGCAGGTGGCGCTCTGAGCCTTTTAAATGGGAGGTTGAGCCTCCGTCTCGTTTCACCAGTGCACAACCTGCTCACAGCAATGGCAGAGACCGGCTGAGCGCTGCTGTGAATGACAATGTAGGACTGCTATGTGTCACTTCATTACTTCTTTAGATGGTTTCAGCTGGCTCCTCCCACAGGAAGCAGCAGCTGTAGGGTGGGACTGGGCTCAGGTGGGGTGGAGCCAAGAGGAGCCAGCTTGTTGGGCATCAGCAATGCCTTCTGGGAAGGTGCCAACGTTCCAAATAGACATTATGTGGATAAAGCGACGACACGTTTGGAATGTTAGCTTCTCTCCTGAAAATACGTAATAAAGTGACACATTAAGAGTCCTGCAAAAAAAAAGTTACAGTAGCTTTCAGTCTGACTCTGCCATTGCTGCTGTGCGTTTGATTTGCGCACCTCCGCCCTGACAGCACTGTAAAGTGATTTGCTGAATTACAAAGTGATTGACTGGTTTTAGGATGCATATTAGAGAAATTAGAAATTTGGCAGAGGCTCGACCTCCCATTTCACCATCTGCTGTTATGTGTTTGTGAGAAAACACAGTAAGGTGGAAAAATCAAAGCCAAAAGTCGTTCTTCATTGGAAATATAATATATGTCATGTAGGACATTCTGTACTTATTTCTGAGGCACAGAGTGATAGTAATATGTTGTGTGTTTGATAGGTATGTCCTGTATTTGTGAAACAAAATGCATTAGTTAATGGTCATTTGTATTTAGTGCTTTGTAAAACATGTTTTGTTGGTTTGTTAAGTGTTGGCAGGGAACTAACTCCATACTTTTAGAGGTAGAAAACAAAATGACAGCACTGATAACATAGCTAATGACCTGCTAACTCTCTCCTGCAGGGTCTCTGGATTAGCAGTAACAGGACATTGTGTGAGCATCACAAATGAGAATCCATTCACCTCCACTGCATTAGGTCGGAGGCAGAAAACTCAAAGAGTGAAACACCTCTAGACGAACCTGAACAACTTCAACCACAGCTGTCTGAATGGTTGGATACTTGACCGATGCTGACTAGAGTTCTTTTGTTGTTGAGATATCAGCTCAGACATGTAGCATCTCTGATGAGGAATATAGCTGATCAATCTTTTGTTTCGTTGTTTTCAAGATGCTCAACATGAGTCTAGTGTCTGTTGGCCACAGAGGGTCCCTGATCTGATCCTTCACCATGGTCACATCTGAGAGCCTTCAGTCACAAGCTTCACATTCTAATGAGCCTGATCAACACACAAACCCCCGACTATGACTACCTGCACAGATGTGAAGACAACACATGACGATGTTCAAGGGTCCAAACTTAAATGTGGAAAGTTGCTATAAAATAGCCAATTATTAATGAAAAGTCGTTGCTTCAGGTCATCCGTCTTACTGCTGATGCACAACACACACATTAACACTTCATCTCCCACACAGTAAATGAACGATGAGGTTTGAGCACCACAAATGTCAACAGGAACTTGTGTGGAAGGATGTGTTAATACCGGGTTTTTTTTGTTGTTGTTTTTTGGGGGGGGGAAACACATGCATATGAACACAAACGCACACAAACAACACAAACTGAAACCGTGAAAAAGCAAATCCAAAAAAAGCAAAAGCACAACCAGGAATTCTTCCTCTAAGGGACGAGCATCAGGTACGAGTTAAAGCCAATCAAACACGTTGCGGTCGTCGCTACCTTTTTGATTACAACGATTTACTGTTAATGACGATAGAGGAAGACGTCGTGAGATGAGAGGAAACGAGACAAACGGGAGAGATGAGCAGAAAAGGTGGACAGAAGGGTGGGATGACTTTTTATTTTCATGCCCTTGTGAGAGATGAGGAGCCGTTTCTCTGCTGTGCTACTGGCCTCTTACCTGGCTGTGCATGAATTTAAGGTTGATTCCTTCCAGTGTGACCTGCAGCAGGCCGCCTTCACCAGACTTCATGTCCTGGACAGGAAACTCTCCGCCTAGCTCTGGACCTGAAGGAGACCACATGGATAATGAATCCCCCCCAAAGACCTGAATCATCATTTCAGACTCCAAAATTCTGCCCAAACCGTTAATTACAGTACATTTGATTTAGTATTTGATAATATTTTCTACCTTCTCCCTGCTTTTATACAAAGATATATTTAACTGTGACCCAGAAAGACACTCACTCCATACCTGGTTTAATGCTCTGCTGTCTTGCTGCGGCTCTTTCCATGCTGTCTTTAACACAATAGTACAGTTCACGACACTGAAATGCAAAGAGGAAAGTCGTTTTTAATGACTAATCGATCCAAACGTGAAGAAAAGCACCGGGTGTGGACAGGATGAACCGTTGACCTTTTTCGTGTAGAACTTGTTGAGCTGCGTCTCTTGGCCGTTGCGTCTCCAGAGACAGAGCACCTTGGTCTTGGGGCAGTAGGTCATGTTGATGAGCTTCTCGTACCACCAGCGCTCGTACACCGTGCCGATGTTGCTGCGTAAGACGATGCAGTCGTCACAAACCTGAAACAACGATGGATAGAGCAAGTCGAATAAGTACCGACATGCCTTCTGCAGCAGCATAAAGGGAAGTTACAGATATAGTTGCAGATGTAGTTTGGAGAACTTTATGAACCTCCATGAAAAAGATGTCTCCTGTGGTATCAGTGCCAGCATGCACAACAAATGTTTGCTTCTTGATGTGACGGCTGCCGCTGGGCCTGATGGGAAGCTCCCGGCCGTTCTAAAATTACAGTTCAGTACAATTAAAAGATGAATAGACGTTAAAAACAACAGGATAAAAAATAGGACAGATATTCACCATGTTGGCCAGTTTGTCCAGTATCTCATTGATCTCTTGGCTGTATGTGAGGCCAATGTGGGACTTCCCCATCAAACGTCTCACTTTCTTCCTGATGTCATTTTTGTTCAACTAAACAAACAAAAGGGAAGGAAAAGGTTGAGATATCTGGAGGTACGTAAGCATATAAATAAACGTATTGTTCTGTCTAATGATTACAAAGACTCATACTTTGATCATTAGCATGTATGCAATCATATTGTGCAGCAGGGTGGCCAGAAGTCTGTCTTCATCATCCTCCAGACGCTTACGGTCGTGTTCTCCTAATGACAAGTATCTGTGTTGATGGACAAAACACAGAAAACAAGTATGAATAGTTCAGGATCACAATTTTAAAATGAAGGTGATGGTGTATAGAAATAACAACAATTCCTGCATCATATGAGAAAGTTCAGATTGGATAAAAAGTCTGCACCTTTCAATCATCTCCTGGGGTCCCTGGTCCATACCCATGCCCTCACGCTCCAGCATCACAGCATCTAAGTAGGCGTCCTCCCAGAACTGCAGCTGGTCCCACAGTGTGGAGCGCTCCTTACCTGAACAGGTATGATAGCACACAATGAGCAAAGCGGGACAATTTCATCCACAACACCACTCAAACACAACCCGTATCATATGCAGCCAGAAACGTAAACTCTAATGTCTAAATAGATAACTTATATTTAGATTTTATGGGATACAAATTATACATGCATCCAAATGTTATACAGTTTAAATCTTTCATGTCGCCGCCTGCAGCTCGACTCGACATTTCATGCAAACGCATGAAATGTTAAGCTTTTAGGCCAACATGAAAGTTAGTCAGAAAACTGGTTGAAAACGCAGGTGAAATTAAAATAAATGTTAAAATGTTCATGGACATCACATACATGTTTCCCTGTGACCAAATTCTGCAGAACTGCTCTCATGTTAAGAAACACACAGATGAGCCGCTCACCAACAGGACAGGAGAAAGCCACATCAAACATTACACTGAGTAAACCTGTGTGAACGATGGTTTCACCTCCCCACCCAACACACACACACACACACACACATACACACACACACGTATACACACACATTCATAGGAAAAGGGGCAAAGGCAAGAGATTAGCCCTACTTAGAGAAAAGGTTTCCATGGCAGCATCCTCTAGTTGATCCCAAACGGAGCTCTTATCTCGGCCTGGAAGAATTTCCCAGGAGGAGCAGCGGGAGAGATGGAAAGCAGCGAGAGCAGGAGGGAGTTAGGCCAAGAGGTGAGAATGTTTAGTCGTAAAAACAACAGCAGACCAAGCCGAGAACCACACCAGAGGAACGACAACAGGGACAAACAAAGACTTATCGCACTCCTTTAATCACTACGTTATAATCTATGGCTCCAACTTAAGAAAGTCACAGAGGAACAATTATCTTGTTACTGCGATTGGTGCTGATGAGGCTGCATGTTTAGAATCTATTTAAATCTAATATTGTATAAATAATAAGTCCTCATTTTTATTCAAATGAAGGAACTGTGGTTTAACTTGAAGGCTAGTTCAAGGTTGTTTTATTAGACATATAATTACAGTTAAATAGTAGTAATCAATTTTCAGCAGCTGCAGTCATGACTTACTGTGATGCAAATTAAGTGCAGCATTTTTTAATTTTTTAATGCACCTTATTTGCATATTTCTAAATCCATTATGTCAAACCTCTCCTACAGCAGTTAATACTAAATTAGACACATTACACAAAGTTACATCAGTGAACAAACATCAGGTCTAACCTTTCACCTTTTAACTCACTTCACTGTTTGATGATAAATATTTAACTTAACTCTGAGGTCATCACATGTCTGACTTCTGTTTTGTTTTTTCTTCTTCAAAGACTAGTGAAAGTTCACTGTTGTTATAATATTAGCAAACCAAAGCAAGAGCTTGTACAAGTGACTGAGAGCTAGGGGAAAAGTTACATCACTGTCAGTAGTTTATCTTTTTTTTTGTGATTTGAAAGATAATGTTAGTGAAGCAATGCAGAACAATCTAGTGACATAAAATGTAAGTGACTATAGGAAGCAAACGTTGTCTTGACGCTTCAGAATAAATGTAACCTGTCTGTGACTTCGCTGTGAGAGGAAGCAGAGAACAGAGCGTACCCAGCAGGCCTTCACAAAGGTAAATCCTCATGCTGAGGTCCTCCATGGGCTGAGCAGGCGGCCCCTTTGCCATCGCAAGTACATGATCTTTTGCATTTGGTTTCAGAGTGTGGGTCTTTCCCTGTGGAGACACAACGAGGAAAATGTTTGTTCAAATGCAAGGGACCCCTTAAAATTCATCAACTCCAGGCACCTTCTGTGGAGCTTATTGAACAATTCAGGCTTTTTAAGTTCACAGAAAGTAGGTTTGTAATCATAAAGTCCTTTGTCAGGTTGGCTCTTATCTAAAATACTAACTGTATGATCTACATATTTCACTTGTAGTGAGTCGTGTACTTACAAACACTGTGCTGGTGGCTGGATTGGTTTCGATCTCACTGTCAGAAAGAGTCCCTCTGGACTGATTTAAATGAGGAGCGATCCTCCCAGCAGGCCCGTCTCCTGCTGTGCTGCTCAGGTCACTGTCAGCTCCGAGAGTCTCTCCAGAGCTGTTGCTTATCTAAAAAAAGAAAAAGAAAAAGAAAAAAGAATTAATAAGAATAATCAGAATACAAGTGTACAAACAATAAGACATAAGACAAATGGAGGTGTGTCATGTACACAACTTTTGGTACAAAAGCAGTTTTCAGTATTCATATTTATGGTTAATCATAAAAACAAAATTTTTTATTTTTTTATTCTACACAGGCTGAAAGCACAGCATGTATGGTGTGTTCAGCTTGATCAAACCATGCATTGAATATAAGATATTTATACCATATCACATATTCTAATAGAAGAGACCATGTTTTTAAAGGCAGTACTAAGACATTGTGTATTTAACATAATTTTACTAATAATTAATAATTATTCTCATTCTATGGATTTTAACAATGTCTGGCGTCAGGTATGTGATGACATAACCTCCATTCCTTTGGTGACCCTACAGTGGTGTATATTGTTTTGGATATATATACTATGGAGAAGATGACCAACCTTCAGAGTCATAGAAAAAGACTAGTAGAAAAATCTAAATATTAAAAAGCACAACTACTTTGGTTTAATTTATGTGTAACGGTTGATAAAACAAGAATGTATAGGTTACAAGGTATGCTGCGAGTTAAATAATGGTTTGTGAGAGAGATAAGAAAAACAGTCAGTCAGCATGTCAGCAGTGATCTCTGTGTAGCAGGAGTACATAGGAACACAGTGCATAATGTCTGAGTTGGCTGTGCCCTACCACTGTGCTCGCCTCTGAGTCCTGGCTGGTGCTTCTCGTCAGGATCGGAGGCTCCGAGCTCGTCACAGACTCTGTGTCGCTCTTCTGTAAACACAAAGGGAAAAAGAAGAGTGAATGTCGTGGTACACTTAAAGGAAGACAGTGACAATGTGCAGCAAACCATTAGCAGTTTTTAACATCCACAGACCAACACTAAAGATCAGCACGCTTCAATTAAAATACCAAGAAATCCGGTTCAAGCGTTTCTGCACAGAAAAGGATTCTGAACTTCTTCGAGGCTGAAGTTGTCAAAATGATCTTAGGAGTGAGAAATGAGGAAACATCTCTCTCACACTGAATTTATTTCATTGATGGAAAATATGTGCAGTCCTCTTGGAGATGCACTTTGAAATGTCCTACTTCCTCTGGACAGACTGGACAGCAGCTACTAAATCAAACATGGAGGTGTTTTTGCTTCGAGCTCATTTATTTTCCGTGTCCTTACCTCCGACGTCTGCAGGTACGTTTTGTCAAAGCGTCCATGATTAGCTGCAGGATGGCGTTTAATATTTCCACTTTTTTACAACCGCAACAGACTAACAAATTAGGCACACCACCGGGCTCGTTGTTCGCTGTCTTGTTCACTGTCAGCTTTTCTTAATTTTGGTAATGCCATCTTTCATGCATGTTGTCTGCCTCTGTGCAATAGTGTAAGGACATACAGTACGTAGCAGCAGGTTAGCTGTCTATGTCAGCAGATTAGCTGTTCCAAGATCTTTTTTCCCCCATTATATCAAAAGGCTTTTGCGTTCTGGACAGAAGCCTCTCGCTGTCCAGATTTTGGCCTGCGAGCCGTTAATTGGTGACCACTGCTATATATCGAAGGTTTCCAGAACAGCAGCAGCTGAAACATGAGAATGTTCAAAGGGAATCAATATAAACAAACCACAGAAACTGAAGACAAAGTCTCAGCCCTGTGTATATGTGCGGTTTATAGATATTTGTTTGTTTGATATTAGTATTCTATTTGTTTAGTGCCATAAAAAAGAAACAGCTGGTGAACTACATCGAGCTGTTAAAGGTCATTAGTACATCAATTTAATTCTCTACTACAGCAACAAGTTTTCACACAATAGTCCACAAACCAACCTGAGATCCAGACGTGACGCTGAGGCCACTGTCAGCACTCATCTGGGATTTCTTCTCCTCTAAATCCGTCACCTGGGGGCGCTGCTGCTTCGCTCCGTCAGACCCTGGAGGACAGACACGATTATCAGCATGTTTTCATGAGTAGAACTACATTTTCTTACCTTACTGAGAGTCGCCTCACTCAAAGCCAACACAGCACAGCAACACTGATGCAACGTCCATGTAAAAGTGCCAAAGCCTCTATTCAAACACTGCATTTTACACTTGTGACACAGCAAAAACATACAGTCTAACAACTACCTTATTCATGTTTGAGAAAAGAGTTTTACATCGAAGACTGAGCCTTAAGCTGCTTCTAGCTAAAGAAAACACAGGATGTCATTTAATTGTTTTTTACATCTTTCTGTATATAATGCTGGTGCATAACTGAGTCGTAACAAGATAAGCTTTTTAAAGACCAGAAGGAGAAGTTCGGAACGGGCAAGCAGAGAGTGCCATACAACCGGGGGGGAAGTTAGAAATGAAAAGAAAACTGCAAGAGCGCGACATTAATTCTCAAGTCAATGCTGCAAGTGTGGCCCAAGTTACATAAAAACAGCAAACAGACACAGGCAGTTAGGCATGCAGACGAACTGATGGACGGTAAAGGAGACATTTTCTGTTTCAAGTGTGATATTTGTACATTTTTTCTTTTTTTTATCACCTCAGTGGGTTGCAGACATGGTGATGAGTAGATCCTTGAATTTAACATTTGCAAACCTCTTAGTTAAGCCTTAAAAATGTGTCAGCAACTGTGGAATATTGGCTGAAGATAAACA
Source organism: Chaunax sp. Z400 (assembly GCA_037577475.1). Taxonomy (NCBI): domain Eukaryota; kingdom Metazoa; phylum Chordata; class Actinopteri; order Lophiiformes; family Chaunacidae; genus Chaunax; species Chaunax sp. Z400. The sequence continues at coordinate 32,426,004 of CM075184.1, read as the reverse complement.
ATTTACAGCAAGCCACTTGAAACTGGAAAAAATACTGTTAACAGAGCAATGACAGGGCAGCAGGTTTTCATTTCTGCTCATCTTGATGCATGGTGTCAAGGAAAAAAAAAAAAAAAACACTGGAATACTGAATGACATACTGGTTGAGCTTAAGCCAGTGATTATAACACAAAATTCCCTTTTTTTAAATCACGGACCCCTGGGACCAGATATCAACATCAGTTATCAATTTTCATTTTAAATGCATAGAACTAAATAACCATGTCTACTGCTTAAACAGTGAGAAGAGAAAAAAAATGAAAATTATTTTTAAAGCACTACTTTCCCCATGTGAATCAAAAGTATGTTGTCCATCCCATTTAGTGAGCTGCAGCTATTAAGCTAACAAAGCTAAGGCTAACTGGAAGAACTTACCAAAAACAAACCAGGACTGGCTGCTATCTCAAGTCTTCATTAAATACATTTTAAAAGATTTTTGGGACTAAAACAATGTTGTAACTTCTCACAGCGCGATATGAGAAGTTCTATGAGGCCAGTTGTCATATGTAGCAAACACAGTAAATGTATTACCAACACGACTGCCTCAAATCCACCTGTGATTTGAAATAGGTACAAAAAGATGAAACCATCCTGATCTGCATCTCATTTGTGGAACATAATCGATCCACAGTGAAAATCTTGATCTCACATCAAGATTCATATACCTACATTTTTATGGTTATCAATTCTGACATTTTATTGGTAGCACCCCTTTTCACTTATTCGTGTATAAAAAACACTGGTGAGTTGGAATAGGGGGAGAAAAGGGGGTGGGAAAAAAACAGCTGAACACCCCAATCCTTTTTCTTTTTTTCTTTTTTTTTGGTGTGTGAAAAGTCTCTTACTCTGTGGTTTTTCCATAGCTTTTTGCTTATCCTGGTGCTTGCTCCACAATTCTACCCAAGATGCATTGCAAGCAAGGAGAGAAAGACAGAGAGAGAGTCAGAGAGCTGGTTGAAAAGGCATGTATGGTGGATGAGCATTGAAATCAAAACTAAAACAAAATAAGCATTAAGAATCTGTCATTATTGAATGATGGTGCTTTGTAATGTTTGCATGTAGCTGTGCTTCAACCTGGACAAAATGAAGAAGAAGTATTTAGTTGTCAAGTAGGATCCTCTGTGTGTAACAGCTACTAAGGTAACATTACAACAACACCCAGAGCTCGTGGCACTGAAGAGCCACACAGTGACGTCAGAATGAGCTTCGGCTCTGACCACAGGCCACCGACTGGATTTCTCTGGCTCTCCAGAGCAAAGGTGAGAGAAATAGGTGGCTGATTGGGGGGGGAAAAAGAGAGCATGGGATGGGGTTGAGAGGCCGACTAGCCAGCGGGTGAAATGGAGCAGTTGCAGAAGCCGGGATGCAAGTCTCACAGCATTCTGTAGAATTGAAGGTGCAACTTCTAAAAGGAAAAGAAGGGGGTGCAGGTAGGAGAGGCGTCAGGGTGGCTGACTGAAAGAGTCCCCCGTATACAGACCCAGGATAACGTTTGGAAAATTAGATGGTTGAGAGATGATGAAGGATTTCTTAAATCAGTTGCTTCTTTGCTGACCAATAGACACTTTCTCCAGAGAATGTGTCTCCTTCCTGGGACTGTTTACTGGGGAGTGATGCTTCCACCCTCCATGCTGAGAGTAAGGGGGAGCTGCCATTTACTGCAGCACTTCTCGCAGAAACCTGCAGTAAAGGCAAACTGATTTGACTATCGATGCGCATACCTCTAAGCTTCCCTCGTCCACTACTGCAGATTTAGGTACTGGAAGACCAAATAAAAGACATGCATTCAAGGTGCTAAGAGGCTGACAAACATGACTCCTGAGAGGAGGCAAAGAGGGATGTTTCAGGAAAGGGGGGAGACAAACACACACAGTCCAGCCTGGAAACACAGGGAAAATATTCCAGACACTTTTCAAGTCCACCTTGTGTGGGAAGATTTTTAACCGAGGGCCAAATTCTGAATTGACATTTTCATTTAAATGCAGTTATTATAATTCTTTTTTCCAAAGCCCACTCCAGTGATTATCACCTGTATTTCAGGTCAAAGTGTGTGGAATATTATTACACCTTTAAGGGGTCTATTTTTGAGACGGTTGGAGGAGGAGGGTGTGAGACTGGGTATCTAAGGTTGATGAGCTTGTTGGGGGACGGGGTGGAGGATCTCACAGTGCACATGCAACCAGGGTTGGAGTGGTGTACACACCAATCGAGGCAATAAAGTTCTCCTCGTTCAGACTCCGGGTATCAAAATGTCGGGCTCCTTTGCCCGTGGTGTGATGCGGCAGCTGCAGGTGGGGAACGTTTAGGAGGCCCTGAGGTCTGGCGGTCTCCATACGACCAGAAGGACTCTCTTTACTTCCTGGGCTGCCAGCACTGTCTGTGGGACTTCGCTTGCGTTTTTCTGGGTCTAACAAATCACCAAAATTAAGGGGCCAAAGACAAGAGTTCATGAAAGTTACAGGACAAGAAAATACATGGAGGTTTAAGCTGGGAGAGGATTAATAATATTAGATAAAGAAGAGAAAACAGTGATGAGATCTAAGCTTTACAATTATGGTTAATATTTTAGTCAGTCATTGTTGACCATGCAGCTTGCAGCTCAATTTAAACATAATGTAAAGACACAGACAAGTATTAGTAGCACAGGCCCACTGCTTTTATGCTTCTTGTATGCATTGCAGTGCTACAAATAGGAGACGTACCTTTAGTTTGATAATGTGTGCGTGCTATTTCCAACAAGCTGAAGACACTGGCCATTCCCCCGAGGCCCGCGTTAGTGTAGGAGTGCTCCAGACTGGAAACTGTGCACTTCAAGATGTCCAGCATGCCTTTGTACACCTTTCTGCTCACCTCCTGGAAACAAAGCACAGCAACGAGGTTTAGAGTGAATTCAGCAAGACAGGAAAAATAACAATGCAAATAACAATACAAGTCCCCTGGTCTAATGACAGATGGTGTCATATGTTGCACGGATTTTAATCCAAGACAAACATTTGAATTTATATGAAAGTATATATCAAATACATAATATGTTTGGGTTTTTGGACAGTCAAACCGGCTGAGAACAAACAATGAATACATTAGCTGTGGGATATTATAAGATATATAATATAATAATAATATATACTGTATATATAATAATATATTATAAATTGTATCTACAAAATACTGTATTTAACAGATCAATCAACAAAGGAAATAATAATTAGCTGCAGCCCTAAAATAAATAATTTGAAGTGTCTGAACAAAATAAAAAAATAAAATAAAAAAATCAGTTTAAAAACTATCAGTATTCCACCTCCAATAAAGAAATAAATATGGATCCAAATGTTATATTCATGCTGTTATTGCTGTTTATTTCCTGACACCTTGTTTCACAGTGGGGAGCAGTGCAGAAACAGGTATCTCACCACGTCACGTATGATCTCCTGCCTGGCATCCTCCTCAGACTGGATGGCTCTGTTCAGCTTACTCAGCACAAAGACGCGAAGCTGCTCGTTCTCCAACAGGCGGCGCACTTTCTTCATGTTGAGCCAGCCGACTCCCTGACCATCCAGAACACTCTGCACCACTTCCTTCAAGAACTGCTGGTTCTCACTGAATGGAGAAAACAAAAACCACACAGTTTGAGTGATACTCAACACGACACACACAAACTGTCCACACATGTAAGTTATAAACCCCAGCAGATACAGTGGAATGAAATAAAATACATGTGATGAGGACACGCTCCAATATTTCACGTTGAAAGACAGAAGTTGTGCATTTTGAAATGATTCATCACCTTGTGTTGTTGACTCGACCCTGAGGAGAAGGCGATTCTCTCTTCACTGTCGGACTGTGCTTGATTACTGAAGACTTCTGGTCCACGAGTGCTCGAGGGGCCCGAGCACCTGGAAGAAGAACCAGAACAATGAGGTTCCTGAACACCACAGAGCACGAAAACCACAACAAGAAAACAAAAACTGCAAACTACTGGGTGACTAGGCAGAGAGTACAGGTCAAGTCTACACACAAAGGCACTTACTTAGGAGTAAACCAGGACAGGAGACAACTTTTAAACTGGTCTGTTTTAAAACTACTACATCAAGTGGCAAAGAAAACAGTTTACATGTTTGTGAGGAGGACAGAAACCTAGAATCTACTGAAGGTTATCTACTGCTGAACAGACACATTACTGGAGCTGCCAAAAACTAGTATTACAACAAGAGAGGTGAAGGACAAATCAAACAGGGACATGGTGCGCGCACACACACACACACACACACACACACACACACACACACACACACACACACACACACACACACACACACACACACACACACACACACACACACACACACACACACACACACACACACACACACACACACACACACACACACACACACACACACAAAATGGTCTAAAAAGAGTCCAAATGGTGCAGCATAAAAAATGTGAGGTCAGATGGAAGACATCAACTACATCAGTGACATCATGCATGAAAGAAAGTAAGAGAATGTGTGAGTGGTGAGGTAAAGGAGCTACAGAACGACGCCACAAGCTGACTCATTTTAATACACTGCTGCTTCGCTGTGGGATGCTAGGCAACTGTGAGCCAATCACAATTAGCTGTTGGGACATCGTTTTATTATAGTGACATAATCAGCAAAAACGGACAAAATATTTAGGCAAATCTTTTCCTCTTTGTTTTTTACTCAAATGACTCAAAGGAAAACACATATGAGACTTGATGTAGACTTTATTCATTCGAGTCCAAACCTCTGCAGCTTTTAATGAAGCTGGTGGATAAAGTCACATGTCGATGCAGAAATCTGTTTCTTATACCACAGAGTCGCCTTGGATTTTTCACACTGCTCTTAATAATCTCAGAGACGTTCACATTTCAACCTCTCAGGACAACATTAAGTACCCTGATGTGATTTCTTCTCACTCTATCTAAAGACTGGCAGACACTCCAGGTTTACCAAGTATAATGTGTTAACTCACACTACACCTTTAAATCTACCTGTGCAGCAAACTGCACCTCTATGACTCAACTTCTATGGCGGACGTGTCGACCACACATTTTGTCTGTTAAATGTTCCAATAAAGTTAAATCAATTTTGACTGCAGAGTCCTCATCAATGCTGGCAAAGAGAGAGAAACACACCACTGCTTTTTGTTATTCTACAGTGAGAACAAAGTAAGATGGAAAAACATTTAAAATACATAGAGCTGCTAGCAGCAAGTGAACAATATGGCGTCTATTCTTCCCTGAAGTTCAGTTCCATTTCAAAGATATCACTCACCATGTAAAGCAACACTCTGGTAATATGAAAACAAGCTCAACAGTTTTTGACGGTTTGGCAGACATGAGGGAAATCGGACTATGGAACTGGTCTGGAGGCGTACAACAGCTGAATAAAAATTTGTACATCCTGGAAATCCGACCAATCGTCAAACAGCAAAATGTTTAAGGCCGGGCTCAAACTACAGGAGTTTTAAAATCCTAACCAATCGTGGAATCGGGTTTCATCACATACATAAGAAGAATCTCCACAGATCCTCTTCTCTTGAATCTTAAACAGGCACCCACTAGCAGAATGGGATGGGGCGTCACACACCACAGGACCTCATTAAGATTCTTGTGCCCAACGGAACCATGAAGGTGATCATGTGATCTCTGGAGAAGCAGCTGAACTGAAGGTGAGATTCAGTTTCTCTCAACAGTGGTATGCTAGCTAACGTTAGCCTAAGAGGCTAAAAATGTTTTGGCAGCAATGTCTGCTGCTCCGGGACGTCTCTCTCATTGGCTATAGTGATGTCGCTCTGACAGTACTGACGGAATCATCCAGATTTACACTCCTGAAAATCAAAAAAGTGTAAAAAAAAAAAAAAGGATCACTGCGTTCTGATTTTCCACAAGCAGGTCTGGAGGTGTCAGATTGGATCTGTAGAAGGTTCACCACCCAGATTATCTGGGACCGAATATCAGGACCGCTCAAAGGTCCAGATCAGTTTTCTTATCCGATTATCAGGACGGGTGAAACAGGCTGAATCAGGCTGATTCTCCTGTCGTCTACACCCGACTTAAGAGGGTCAAAATTCAGCTATTCTCAGACGGCAATTTCACTTTGTTTTTTGCAGTACAATAAACGCTAGACAACACTTGAAATGAAGTGTGAGATTGTTTTCCTGTAATTTATGTGATGTTTGTATTGTGTTTTTATTGTGATGTATTGTAAACGTCTGTCTCATGAAGCAGTTCTCTCAATCCAAGACAATTTTCTCCCATTATAGACAATAAAGAAACTTAATGAACATTTCATATCTGGACTAAAACCTTTCTGTTACCTTAATATCATCAGATCTGCAAACGTTCTGGGATGTTTTCTATGAAGGCTTGGCCAACTTCATGAATTGACTTAAAATCTTATGATAGGATTGTGATCATTTATGATTCTGCATTCCGAGACCATGGCTGACAACATATCAAGTTTACACATGATGCTTTATCTATGCAGTTCTGGAGTGTGTGATCTAAACTAACCGTAATCTGGCACCAACTAATCTATGCAAGACTGTAGTTGCACAACGTAACACGACTCAAGAATAAGGCTGAATTTACTTTCATTTAATTTAGCAACTTACTTTCTGATCGTCTGATAGATCAAGTGGTAAAAAAGTATTTCATCCTGTTTTCTTTGGCTTTTAATTGAGGTTAGGTTTTAATTTTTACTATTAACTTAGTGAGAAATTGTTTTATTGCTTTCTGCTTTGCTTGTCATGCTGTCTGTTTTCTTTGGTTTTAATTAAGGTTGGGTTTTTTACTTTTTACTATTGTTTTATTATTTGTTGTTGCTTCTGCTTGTCATGCTGTCCTTTTAATCCACTGTTTTTATAGGTCTGTTCAGCACTTTGATCAACTGCGGTTGTTGTAAATGTGCTCTATAAATAAAATTGACATTGACAAAATCAACATTGACATTGTTTTTTTTTTTTTTAGAGCTGAAAATGGTAAGTACTCTCAGGAGAGAGCCATCGCACTTTTCTTTTCTGATCTCTGTTGAGAGTTGTACATGTGCAGTACTGATGTAGTCATGAGAGAGTAGCTTGGTCCTGGAAACAGGAGTCGGGTTGGGGAGTGTCAGAAGATGTAGGCAAAATTCAAAGTGTGTGTTTCACAGTTTGACACAAGTTTGAGAGCAGGGCAGATAAGGTTAAACATGATAATAATTTAAGTCTTTGTTGTTATTTGAAAGGCACTAATAAATACTGCATAAGGGAAAGTATATATTGACTTCAATCAGACCTTTGACCTGCTTGCCAGACCAGACAAATGAAGAAAAATAAACCATTAACATGAACTCTGCATATGACAACAAGTATCCTGCCTGATAAAAAAAAGTCTGAATTTAGTTTGATGATGATAAAAGAGAAGTTTTCCATCAGCTAGGTAAAATATGTTACTGGAGTCACTTTTAAATTACAGCACGTTTCAGCCTAAACCCCATTTGTCCTCTGTGGGAGAACAAAGGATGAGAAGACGATGAAACAATGGAGGCTTGTAGACTAGCTTCGTCTATCCTAATCTTACTCTGTGTCTCCAACATCCTGTTTGCAGTCTTGTGCTTCATTTACTTCCCTGTGTTTATTTGCTGCATAATGTATGCTGTCACTTTTTCCTGTGCTTAACGGATGTTAGATTTAGTTATACCGCTCATAACTCCCTTGAGACTTGCTTGTGATCAGGCTAGTTCAATAAATAAAATGAATTATACAATGGAGTGAAATAACATTTAGTCAGAGGGAGGAAACAGTCACTGTGATGGCAGCGTGTAAGACAACAGACACAATGTTCCACTGGATCTTTGATGACACAAACAAGTAACTGGAATGAGAATAGATGGGGGAGGGGGTGCTGGGAGATGTAGTTGACTGGCTTGGAGAAGCATGCAGCTCACTCAATAAATGGGCGGAACCCACCTTCTCCGCTCCCCGGGCCGGCCTCTGTAATTATCTCCATTAGAGAATTTAGCCCAAATACTGCACACAAAACCCAGAATTAGTGCCGCGAAAAAGGTGGACAGAGAGAGGGACACCGGCCCAGACATAACCAGTCTGAACATCAACCCAAAAACACGGCATGCACACTCAACATGGCGCCAAACAAAGGGAATTAAAAAGTAAAAGAGAAAAGGGCAGACAGAAAGGACAAAAAGACAATATGCACTGATGATAAGGATGTAGCTGCATGTGTTTTTGGAATACATTTTAAATTTACAGTCCCAAGCAGGAGCTGTGTAGAGCTCATACTTAGCTGTTTATACAGTACATCAGTCCAGTTCCAACAATGAAAATGTAAACCTGGAGCAATGGATGGTGTTGTCTCTTTACAGTTTGTGGATGATGTAAGGCACAAAAACCAAAACATATTTCATTAGAAAACCTGTGATCTTTAACGTCTCGTCAATGGTTTGGTTTTATCTGAGGGACCTCAAAAAGGGAGAGCCACAAAAAACAAGCAAGCAAAAGCAAGGTGAAACAAACAATGAAGTCAGAAGGCAGGAAATACAATCCATTCACTGAGGACAGAGCTGTAAATATGGAAATATGGAAATATGGAAATGTAACAACATCACATCATGAAACAGGTCAATGCAGTTCAAAAGGACTGAGAATCCGTCTTGTATTCATAAGGATGTGCAGATGCCACACCGGTTACAGTTTGTATCACAGGAGAAAAACGTGTGCATCATTGTGCTAGAAGAAGACTCCCACCAGTCACACACACAGAGGAATGGGAAAGGAACATAAGGAAGGGATAGGCACATATTAAAGATGTGTCTTCTATCTTAGTCCTATGCTGACAAACAGGGTGCAACATGGGTAGAGGTCACTTCAGGGATAAATAGATGTCTATTCAGAGGGCTAAAGCAAACTATCACAGCAGACGTAACATACCCGGGCTGTCAGGGGCGTCTGAACAAGACAACAAGACAAAACACATCAGAGTCAAAGCAACACAACATTTTCTATGGCAGCTATTCCACATGGAGCGGTGCTATTGAGTTGGATTTACCATGCTTCACCTGTTTTTTCTCTCAGTTAAAGTGAAAATCCGCCATAAACAGAATTCTTATTAGCCTCTTGAACTTACAGAGATTGAGAAATGTTACCCACTTATATCGTTCTAACGTGAGCCAATCACAACAGCTCTGTTTGTGCTCTGCATAATTCACCTTCTCTCCAGTTCATAGCTGTTAAGACGTTATTAGCTTATTATGAGCTAACACTATGATTGGATTTATTTTGTTATGTTTAGGGTTCCATTCATCTGTAACTGCAGGCATTTTAACCATAAACCATTTATATGCAGTTGGTTTGGATCGCTTCCAATGAACACAGTCCATACCATCAGGCAGGTAATGGTATAGTGGGAAAGGGCAAAAAAGCTATTTAATCAACACTCTGCTATGAGGAAAAAGCTGCAAATGAACAAACTGTTCCAAGACTACAGTAGCAACAAATGTGAAGTCTGTCATTAGTGGATGTTCCTGTTACTTTTGAGAGAAAAACTTTGATGTGTCCTCAATATCCTCCTTTAAAATAGTGCCATATCTGATTGGCAATCCAGTGGGGAGAAAGTCAGGCTATAAAAACAGCTCTACAAACCTGCTTGCTCCATTTCCTCCTCAATATCAAAATTGAAATATTCTTGTAACCCAAAAATTATTTTAGAAAAAGAAATGACAAGGCAGGGGACAGACAGTAAATGGATTAAAGAAGAACACTGCAGTTTTTAAAAAGTAAATAAAAATACCATGCATTCCTTTTAAACAAATGTACATTATTTACCGTATGTTTGTTTTTTAGTGGATAAGCAATGTTGGCCATAAACACGTCTAGAATGAGTTAGAATTTGTTGATTATTGGTATATTAAACAAGGGAATTTAAATCACTGCATTTTGATTGTCATCTAAAATAGTATGATCTCATAGAATCACTTATAAGGAGATAAATGACTGCAAATATGAAATCAGTAATTAAAAAATATATAATAATAGTATATATACTGTATATTAAAAGAGTGGGTCAGAAAAACAAATATTTAAAAAAAATCTTTTTCTTTGTCTCTTATCCTTTAATTTTCCCTATATGGCTCTAAACATTCCATAATAATGCTCCTTATTACCCTGTAATCCCAACGGAACAACTGAGACAGACGATACATAGAAACACAGATGAACACGTCATTGTGTTTAGGTTGTGTCGTCTACCTTTCAGACTGGGGAAGGGCGTTGCCTTGTCCCTCGCTGCCTTGTTGGGAAGGGCGAGATTGGACAGACTGAAGCTGGTACCGTGGTTCTTGTAAAGATTGCCTGTGATGTGTATGAAAATTATATAAATCAGAAAACAGGAATAAAATGCAGATGATCAAGCAAAACCAAAGCTATTCGATGTAACATCGTCATTCACATGAATTTAGAGAAGCACATGTTTGTACTCTAATAAAAACAGTGATGAGAGCATCTTCTGGTATCGAGACAAAACTGTTGAATGAAGCTAAAAGACCAACAAAAAAAACCTCCAGAGCTTTTTGGGTCATTCGGTGACAATAATGTGGGTTTATCAGTACAAGTGAACCCTTTACAAATGGTACTTTAATGAATTATTACAAATATAAATATAGCCTGATCCAAAATGTTCATCCCAATGGCAGTTTTTGCCTCAGTAAGTAATTATGTCCTGTAGACAAAAGAGAAAAAAATTCTATGAAAAGGCAACATCATGTTTACTCTCATCTAGGCAACTCAACCCACTACACACACTGTACTTAAATGCACTTTTTAATTTGAGTGAGTTTGCCTTTTAAAGCTTAAACTCTGAGCTAACTCTTGAGTGAAGAATTTGGTTTTGAATTTTGTCCAAATCTTCATCCCCAATATAAATCATCCCTCTTATCATGATTTACAACCTCGGTTGAACAGAAACAAAATGAAACTCAGGTAATCTTACTGGCAAAGGACATGAGTCCTCCGAAGCCATCGTTACTGCTGTTGGATATGGTGGAGTTTGGCGAGCTGTTGCGTGAGTCTCCTTCTCCATCAGACTCTCCTGGGAGCCTCAGGCTGCTGGGACGTAATGGACGCTGTGTCCTAAAAAAAAACAGGACCAGAAGACATGAACGGTGCATCACAAACACAGCAACATATGTTTACTATATACACAAGTGATGAACACGTTTAACACACTTGTTGCCGTTGAGGTTCTGGTTGAATCGAGGGGTGTATGACTCCACTTGCTCCTCTGCGTCTGGGTCGTCTTCTGAGGGGAAGCCGTACTGAGGCTCAAAGTATGGGTTGTCATACTCGGGCTTTTTGTTGGTCCGGTCCACCAGGCCAGAGGGAGCTGGAGGTCTGAGGAATGGCTGACTGCCCAAAGCAGGGACAGGGTTCTGTAAAGCAGCACCTGCTGAGGCCTCAATTTCAGGTGCTTCCCCCTGGTCCTAGATGAGCACAAAGATTATCTTTTTACTGTAACGGTTAATAATGTTGGTTGGGTTCAATTCTGCACTACTCTAGTTTGGCCCTACTTAGGACAATGTCAAATAAGAAAGAAAGAAAAAGAAGAAAGATGGATTATTTTTATTATTAGAAATGTATTTATTTTATGTGTGTATATGTATGTGTGTATATGTATGTGTGTATATGTAGGTACGTATGTGCCTATGTAGGGGTGTTTTTTGCTCTGTGTATGTGTCTCTCTTTTCTGACAACTGTATGAAATTATTATTTATTGTAATTTAAGGGTGTAGGTCTGGTAGGTGGGCTGGCTGGGTACTTGGGATTATGTTGGTTTGTACTGCTCATATTTTGTATGTTATAAAACTCTCTAATAAACATTAAGACCTTGGGGAAAAAAGAATAATTATTTAAATAAACTTTCTTCAGATTAGTCCTAAAAAATATGAGGCATTACGTTTCTACAAAAGTTAAGAAGATGAGTTTCCAAAAGTGAATTTCAGCTTTGCTGACTGGAACGATCACACACATGGTTGACTCCCTGGATGATTGTACTGGGACTGGAGCTTGCGGTTGTGCTGGAGCTTGAGCGAAGAGGTTGTCCATCGGAGGATTCTGCAGGTCCGTCTCCGCCGGGTGGACCCTCCAAGCTGTGACCTTCCTGGAAGTCCTCCCTGAACTCTTGAATCTCAACCTCACTAGCGTCTCCCAGTGCAGCGTGAGTAGGAGGGTCCAAACCTACGACGATGAGGTAGAATATTACAAGGAAGGTAATGGTATGAATAAGGTCAATGGACATTTTTTAATGAAGAAAATACTTACTTGTTGTGTCTCCCTGGATGTCACCTTGGATCATCTCACTTACAAGGTCCCCGAGTGAGGAGTAAGACGAGCTGGAGTCATCATACGCCTCACTGTCACTACCACTGAAACAAAAAGTTATTAGCCTGACTTAAACTACCTACAGCAAAAATAAACCCAGAACTAAACTAAGCAGATTGAGTGGTTACGCTAGAAAGGATGCTGTTCTTTCTTACCTGTCTGTAGGGTCAGACTCATTGCCCTCATCCTCCAAAGGACCAGCCATAGCTTCAACCAGCTGGGAGCTTCCATCATACACCCGGTAGAGTACAGGCTGCAGCTGGTGAGCGTACCACTTAGGCTTGTCTCCGATTAGAGAGGGGTCAAACACATCTGAAACAAGTGTGCAGAGTATAATGTTTGTAACACTGTACTGACTGGGATAAAGACTGCTATCATCTTCAATGAGTCTTACTGTTATGTATCCTCTGAAAGGCAAGGTTGGTAGGGTTTAGAGCCCATTCTCCATAGAACTCCACTGCCTGAGTGTGAGAAAGTTTATCTGCGAAGCAAGAGCGACGTGGCCTGGACGCAAGAAAAGAGGTGGTCTGAAAAGCCACCACAGGCCGGGGGAAGAGGCGCAAGGTGCGAGTGTGCATCTGGAACCCCTGCAGAACGTTTGGAGAGTTGAAGAACCGCACCATGGCGACTCTGCAAGAGAAAAAAGTTTGTTTAGCTGAATATCTTTTGAGCTGTAAAAAAAAAGAAAAGAAAAAGTGTCCATTATAATGGACAGCACATATATATGTGGCCAATATGTGATAAGCAGATAAGAAAATTATGTTTTATTAATTATTGTGGCAAAATAATGAATTATGTGCTATTATTCATTAAGATTGTTATAGAAAAATAAACCTAAAAATATATATATTTATCAACCTCTTCACATTTGTATGATTAATATTATCAGTTCTTGTTATTAGCCATGAAATTCCATGTCAGTGCATCTCTAAATATAAGTCTTTTTTTCCCGTATTTCAGAGTTCCTCAAATAGAAAAAGAGAAATGTGGTAAATGGACAGTGGGAAGAGACATTTGTGGCTTGCCTGGTGGCTACATCCACAGAATCGACGTCATTGCCGTAAATTAGCGGGTTGAACTCTGTGGAGGACGGCGAAGCTTTATCTCGTCCAGGTGGGAGGAGGGGCATCTCCTGACCTTCCTGGAGCTTCTCCAGGTTCAGAATGGGTTGGGTGTTCAAACTCATACTGGCCAAGGCCTAGAACAGGTGACAGTGACACATATTATATACACAGCAGTGGATCTACAGACATCAACAGTTCTGTGATGGACCACTCCCACAATTGGCATCAACATTAATATCATGGGACATTGTCTAAACATTAGTTTTCTCTGTAAAGGGAAAACCAGGCCAAAGTGCTAGACTGCTTGAACAGGGACTTGATCTGGTTTAAGGGATTTTATGGGATGATGCAAATTGGTAAAATGGATCTAAATAGTAATCCCTCTTACTGCCTGGCATCTCTAGTGCCGAGCAATGAGCTAATGTGAGGTAAGAGATGATAAACTACAGGTTCCAAACCTGTTTTTTTCTCAGTTTTTACTGTTTTCACAATTCTACTTACTCGTTATGTACTGTACAGCAGCAGGATTTGTGCATGTTGATGCCTGTGGTGGGTGTGTCATTTTGGAGAGGAGGGGCAGAAGGGAAGTAAGTCACTATGCATGGTTTGCTTTGAGGGAACTGCTGCAGACTCAAGTGTCGCTTAGCATAATGGAACATTTAGTTGCTGGGTCTGGATGAATGTTACGTTTAAAGTGAAAGAGTTTCATCATATCTCGTTTTGGTTACAAGAACACCCACTGATGCCAGGATAGATGCACGCACATTCAGTCATGCTAAAGCCAGAGCTAAGCAGTGTGTTAAAAGATCTGACCTGCAACATTCAGTGGCACTGTTATGGATTCTACTCAGGTCTTGAAGAGTAGGAGACAAGTAGTAGTGACAAGCAAAACAATGTGGAAGAGAAGATATCCGTGCAGGGGCATTACACATTCCACAGGAGGAGAAATGAGTAACCTTATTTTCAGAGGAGAAGATCTGCTTTTGGGTGATCACGGTCAACCTAACCAGACACTAGGAGGGGGATAAAAGAGATGCGAGGACAATCACATGGAGGCCTGGGATGAGAACTTAGTGACTGACACTTGAACAGCACATGAGGGAAGGGTCACCATCAGGGCCCTTCTCCCTTTCATTTCTGTCTCCTTTCAACAGTACTGTCTTATGGTAAAGGGTTTATAAGTATACTCTGGTGGCACCAAAATGTGACTCGTGAAAAATATATGCCAATATTATTTTTGATTTGTTTGTGCAATGAAAGAGGCGTCTTCTTGTTTTATCATTTCCAATTTCTATTCTGCAATTCACTGAAGAAAGGAGATAAGAAAAGATACATCTGTGTTTTTTTTTTGTTTTTGTTTTTTTGACAAGTTGATGGGCCGTCAGTAGTGCAAGAGAATTAGCAAGACTGACTGAGAGCGAAGAGAAAGACCAAGAGAGGGAGAGGACTATGAGGAAAGAAGAGGGCTGCGTCCGAAATTTCAAACAACATGCTATTTAGTAGATTAAAACAGTATGTGACGTTTTTTTAGTATGTCCAAAATCGCAGCATGAAACCAATAGTATGTGAAATGCATACTATTTTTGGGGGGAAATGACAGTATGCAAGCACTAGACATTGCATTGGCATAAATATTCCACAATGCAATGCAGTAGTGACGACAACAGCAACATCATAACATAAACATGGCAGCTATGGCCTCTTAAATAAATGTTTCACTTCTCTAGGCGTCATCTATTATTTAATTACTTAATTGTTGGAAATGGATTTCCATGGTTACGCATCTCCAGCCATCAAGGAGGTTCTCAGGAAGTGATGTCATACGCACTGAGGAGTAGGTGCAAAACGATACACAATACTGTTTAATCACAAAAGAGTATGTTGAATGGCAGAACGCGCACTAAATATGTAGTGCACAGTATGAAATTTTGGACATAGCAAAGATGTTTTTAAAGTGGTGAACATGAAAGACAGTGAAAAACAGACAAATCAACATGATCAAAAAAAGAAAAAGAGACTTCAGCTACAGAATCCAGTCAAAAAAAGACACACATAAAGGCCATCCATGGTGACCAACTGGGACTAGCCAGTGGTAACAATGGAGTGGAGATGACAGATACAACACAGCAGATCTTTTCAGAAAAAGATTAAATACTTGCACAATAAAGCATCTGTAGATAAATAAAAGCCTTATTTTGTAACTTGTGACTCATTAGGGACCAAGTTATTTTAGGTATCCCAATGCAAGTATTGTCAGTGACTCACATCAGCAGCGTTCTGCTTTGGCATCACAGCTTTCAGATAATCAATGATGACATTTTACTCCCTTCACAGATATCAATACTGTGTGCTTGTTTCCAAATACACAACTGCTAATTTGAGGCTTGACACACTCCCACACACCAGCCCCTCAGTCACACATCCACACAAGAGAGGGGCTGCTTATCAGACATGGCTAATGAACCGGCTCTGATTCAAGGCATACGAAATAAATAATAAGTGTACGCAAAGATCGGAACCTAAAATATGTCTTAAATTTGTTTCTAAAACATTAAAGTGCAAAGGAACTTATGAGTAAAGTTATTTCTTGGTTGTATTCAATGAAACAAAATAACATAGGTAATATTTCTTTATTTAATTGCGAAGCTTTAATTTGTTTTCCAGGAAGAAAAAAAATCTTTAGAGCTCGTCTGCAAAACAACTAAATATTATTTCTTCAATCTTGTCCACATGTAATTTAAATTCATGATTAAACGTGAAAGTCAGCTCATTTTAATACGTTGGTCTTATTTTACGTATAGTGTAGAAAAAGTAGAAAAAAGATTTAAAGGATGTTGTCATTTTTAACATCTGTGCGCCTTGTTACAGATGCTGGTAAACCTATAGTCACTAATATGCATCTTCCTTTGTGGAGGTTTCAGAAACAAGGATGCCTGGCAGTTTGACTATCAATAGACAATAACAGTAGAAATTGAAGCGATGATGATCATATCAGTAGTTTCCATATTTGTGTGATATGTAACTGGTGTTGCTCGCAGTGTGGAAGCACTAAAAAAAAGAAGGTGTGACCATGAATCAGAACCCGATTCTGATGTTTTGGTATATAAATCAGGTTAGAAGGGCCGGTTAGTCACTGCCAGTATTACTAAAGGTTTTGCTTGGGTCCTTAGGATATGATTTTACCTCCAAGAGCTAGAGCATGCAAAGAAAACAGAAAAAAAGAAAACATTTGTTTATGTTAGTGCGACATGAAACCCATCTGAAATGGTCTCACACTCATCTACAATAGATCCAAACGTGCTGAAGAATGAAGCCCCTACTTTTCACACTCCTGAAAGAGAGGTTTCACATTCATATAAGACTGCATTTGCAAATTGTTCATATGTTCCATTAGTGGCTTTGGGCTGAGCCCTGCCTGCCACAGTGCAGCAGAATAAAAAAAAATAAAAAAACATTACACTGACAAAACAAAAGAAAAGGAGGAATTATAAAAAACCACATGCAGTACCTGTTTGAGATGTTTCTTAAGCTCGCCTGCTTCGGGCTCTGGAAGCGGTGGCAGGATCTCAGCATTGGTGGGCGCTATGACCTGTAGAGAAAACACACACTGTTGTTAAACTAATAGATGAATCTGGACATCATAAACACAGACAAAACAAGATCAGAGGGGAGGAGTGACACGCCGTGTTTGCGTACTGACCTTGCTGCTGTCGAGGTCCACAAGCCACACATCGTCTGGCATTTTGAAATCAGCTTTGTAGAGGAAGAAGCTGGCTGGTACGCCTATGATGTAAGGAGTGGGGGCGAGAAGGAGCTGTGGGGAGGGAGAACATAGCTGTCAGTCACAATTTGGTACAAAATTATAAATTACATGTTTGGTGAAAGTCATCTAGTTCCTTCAAACGTGTTTAGACTAATTGTACCTGTTCAGCAGAGGCCATACATGTGGGCAGTAAGGGAATGACAGGGAACATGTACTCCAGAGGGTAGATCATGGCCACAAAGGCCATGACGCTCATAGACAAAGCATTGTAATCTCTGGATTGAAGAATGACCTGAGGGAAAAAAAAAGAAAAGAAACAAGACTAAAACACACAACACAGAGGTTTTACAAGCCGAGCATTACAGCTTTTAATTTCCTGTGGGTTACAATGCAAACATGGGCGGTGTTCACCGCCCTGTATTGTCCACTCTTGTCATGAGTGAACCATCCACTGTAATATAAAAGGGGTGAAAGTCCAGATTTTGCCTTGGATTCATAACCCTCCATATTGCAAATTGAGCTGTCATGAAATATTAATTTGGCAGCACCAAGTCACTCTGTAAGCTTTCAGACAGCACCTACTTCTGCCTGACTAGATTTAAATAATGTATGGAGTTCATCTTCCAAAACAGAACATGGACAAATAAAAGAGAGAAGCTTTTCATGCAGGTTGAGAATCTGGACTTTAATATTTGAATATTTTAGGTCAGAGAACATCATAAAATTCTATGTTTGAGCAACACCGACGCAGAGAAAAGCAGAGAAAGTGTTCATTTATGGAGGAGCATCATCCGTATCACTGAAGCTGTGAGGCTTAAGCTTTGTTTTGTCTTGGTTCCAAATGAGCCTTTGCATCAATGTCACCAGAAACCAGGAGCGACATCCGAACACCACACCAGTACCAGCCAAGCAAGGATTTCTATTACATCCCTACTATTACAGAGAAGAGAGGTCACATGGTGTACGCAGCACTTCTATTACCCATCATGCTCTGTCCACACTGCAGTAAAACGGCTGCCGTGACAATGACTGATGAAGGTCACTCTTTGGCCAGGAAGGAGCAAACAGCTATAACTCCAGAAGAAGAAACCACTGACCAATCACAGCATACTAAATATAGCTTCGCTAGTTATTTCCTCTTAAAACAATCCGTTGGATTTCTAATATAATGAAGCCAAAGGCCGCCACACATCTGCTCCTGGTCTTTAAAGAGAGGGGAAACAAAGAGACAGAACCCAAGCCATGTCCTTACCTTGTGCTCTAGCAGGACACAGCTGAGGACCTGAAGACAGGCGTCCACGCCCAGCAGCTCTAGAGGCAGGTGTAAGGGGAAGTCGACCATGGAGAAGCGGGAGTTGTCAGGCAGGGCAAAGGTGAGCGGCCGTTTGAGCTCGTGGGGCAAGACTTCCACGTCCACGCGCCTCTGACCCGCCACAGGCACCGGTGAACGCAGCAGCCGGTACACCCAGGACTCAATCTCCCGCAGGTCAGCCAGCAGCTGGCTGCCTTTCTCTTCCACCGACAGAGCCCCGGTGAACACTCGCCACATGGTGTCCCTGGGAAGGACATGAGTCAAAGGAATATTCAAACCTCAGAGTCTCCTTAACACCCTTCCACATCCACCTTCTTTGTTTTCATTACAGATATTTGTTTAATTCATTCTCGATATATAAATACCAAAAAAACCAAGTGCCCCGATGAGATGTTTCCAAATTGCTTGTTTTTGCCAATTAATTATCCAACATAATGATCTCTTCAAGCATTTTGAAAACTCATCAACTCCAAAACAAAAGCTATTCAATTAATGAAGACATAAAACAGAGATGAGAAAAAGACCCTTTCATTTGAAATCAGTGAATATCTAGCATTTTGGAGAAATACAGGCTTTTTGTTCAGACTGCAGCCCAAATCAGAATTGATCCTCGAATCAAATGTTTAAGACAGACTGCCATCATTGTTATTCACAAATTATTAGATTGATTTGGATGTGTCCACACGTCACAAACCTATCTGCAATGGTTGCTGTGGTAACAGCATGTGCATCAGTAGCTGGGTAACGGTGGTGTGGCTTTCTAACATAGAAGAAGGAGAAATTACAGCTTTGCCTGTAGAGAAGCCTGCAGACAGTTCATGTCAGCATCTGTCCACAGACTGACCAGACCCCCCTGCTAGCAGACGCACTTCCAAGCGTGTCTCCTTAAAATTATATCTATATTAAGCTACTAAATTGGTTTCATGCAGTAAAACATAATGACTGCCTGGATTAAGTAACACTACATTTAGGTAGGGATAGGTTTGGGTAATAAGAAGTAATAAATGAACAATAAATGCACATTGGACATATGTTCAGTATCAACATTTTTACAGCTTGCCAGTTAATTAATAAAAAACAGGATTAATAAAAGAATTCACAATTCAGTCAGCATTACTTCATAGAATTAGTATTGCAAATTGGTTCTAAATGTAATTTCTAGATTGTTGTATTGGACGCTGTTGTGTGTGGAAGCTCTGATCTGAGTCACCATCAGAGCATCCTGACTGAGATGAACCTGTACAAATCTATTTCAAATCGCAGTCAAACCCCCAAATATTGCTTAGATCTCATTTGCAGACTTTCTCAAATCGATCTGGATGCATTACAGATATGTATCGATGTATTGATATCTGTCAAAGGTAATTTTAGGATGAAAAACAGATTAGATTAAATATTTGAATTGTTTTTTGCTGCAAACAGCTACCATGAAAACTCAGCAAACACCCAGCTAAATCAATAAACTGACGATCAAATGAGATTGAAAACACGAGAGAGGCTCTAAGCGACTGCAGAAATACTCACGTGAAAACCCTCCAGTCTACACACACACACAGTGACAATAAACCCTTTCTGAGCGCATACACAGGCCTGTGTGTGCAGCAAAGGGGGAGATAAATCATTAGTCCTTTGGAGGCCTCCCACCAACTGCAGCTGCTACCCCAAGGCAGTCAGAGACCTCAATCTGTCACAGCCGCCATTGCACAAAGCGCTTGCAGCCATTAATGCAGTGGCTCTCCTCCTTCTCTGTCATTGCCGTAACATATTTCATCCAACAATATCATGAAACAAAAAGATTCACAGGCCTGTAGACCATTTGACTTGAATGGCCTTTTCAAGGTTTGTCAGACAAACCCCAGCTCTACAATGATGATCCATGGGTCCGCTGCAGCATTGTACCAGAGGGGAAACATATGAGATTGGACAATCCTACAATCACAGACGGGGGGGGGGGGGGGGGGGGGGGGGGGGGTGGAAGGTCCACTGGTTCAACAGCTGCTATAAATAGATGACTGTGGAGAAAACATGTGTATCTCAGGTGACCAACAATCCCACTGAGCCTGAGCCAGTCAGAAGTGACACTTTGCAATCTATTTAGTCACCCATGGTAACAGAATAACCTCGAGTTCAGCAAATATCGCCTCATCACAACGCCTGGTCACAACAAAACGCATCACGGTTGGTGGTAAATCAAGAAAAATAAACATACTGAATAATATAATCAAGTCTTTTACTGAAAAGGTTGACAACTAAAGAGCAGCTCAAGCATCAAAACATGTTTTTCAACTGAACGTCACGGTTTTTGGTCAGGCGTCTAATAAATAACTTCAAATACACAATTATATAGTATATCCTTCTTAAAATCTGTCTTTCTATCTGGTCTGTACATATAACAATGGATGAAATAACATTTTCAGACTGCATCAGAGCAAAAGTAGCATCATTTCAAACAACAATTCAATTTAAAAAATGACTATGAATATCAGAAAAATGCTGAATATTAAATGTGATAAACGGCCAGGCTGATAATCTGTTCACTCATAGTATATAGTATATATATATATGTGTGTGTATAAAAATATGTGTATAATTTACTTATACCTGTACTTTTTATCATTTACATTTACTGCCATAAAACCACTTATGATACTTAAGTACATTTAATTACACTTACTTTAGGACTTTTGCTCAAGTACTAATCGTATTTGTGGTTTTCATTTTTATATTATATTTTAGCACAATATCTTTACTTTTACCCAAGTATAACTTTTTGTTGCTTCTTACATCAGTGGTTTTATTATATTAACTTTGGTAATATGAATGTTCTCAAGCTCATTTCATGTCAACAGATAAGATCCTGAGATGAAGTATGTCAATCGGCCTGAGGGTGCCACAACAAAAAAGGTCAACGAGTTTCTAAAGCGAAGAGCCAAGCATGAATGTGTTCAACAGTTTCATAGTAATCAAACAGATTTTGGTATTTCAAGCTTTATTAGTGGCCCAAGAACTTTCATAGCACCCCCTTAACCTCCAAAGGCCTGGCGTCCACATGCGTGGACATCACATTTTGGGTTGTCTATACCATAATACTTAATTCTGCTTAATGGTTAAATTAAAAATGCATACCAAAAAAGTGTTGGGTCTTAGGAGGTTAAACCAAAGCATCCATAAATGAGGGCCTCTAAAGTAACAAATGTGTGTTTTAATGTAGACCAGTGTAAAATGGCAGCATCACAAGTCAGCAGCAAAGACTTTTACCCTTTTAAGATGCCATCTTAGGCCTCACCTTTGGGTGGAGCGAGGAAGGCCAGCTCGTTGAGTAAGCCTCTGACTGCAGCAGTCCACCAGCCTCTTGAGAATATATAAGCATTCCCTAAAGGTGGAAAAGAAGGGGTAGTGGCTTAGTATGCACAGCGAGGTCAGCGTGCTGTTGCGGTTCCTGGCTGCCACTTTTGCCGCGCTTCGTCTGTGCTGTGGCGACTTGGCAGCATTTATCTCGGCACCCGTTTGCCCGCTGCTCTCTTCTCCAGAGGCAGGTGGAGGTGCTGGTTCGGCATTGTTAGGCGGAGGTAACGCAGACGGTGGGCCTCCATTGCTGCAGTCAGACCCTTCGCTCGTGGTCTCCGCCGACTTCGTTGCCGTCTCAGTGTGGCTGCCCTTGTCCCCGCGAGTACGGTGATGTCCTCGCTGAAAGGAACGGTAGAAGTTGATGCAGATTCCGTAGCGGGTGATTCCTGAGTCCTTGTCGGTCAGCGTGAAAACGAACGAGGAGTCATCACGCAGGCTGACCCTTCGCTGGCGTATGCTTAGGCAGCCCTCTGGTTGGCAGAAAAACACCACATCTGGTGGGAGCGGGAAGTCGTGGTGGTCCTCCAGCGGGTAGCGTCGGAGGAGCTGAGGTGTCTGAGCCACACTGTCACTACTGGGTTGCCTGGAGGGGAGGCATACATTTATTATTATCTCTTTAAATGCAGCAACAAAGGTTGTAGTGCTGGAGCAAACATTAGTTCTAGATCATCCACTAACCATTAAACTGTGTTACGTTCTGGTCTTTGGGCAGCTGAGCATCATTTCTGTCATACGCTCTCCAATGTTTCTTATGCATGGCATGTGTGCAATATGTTGTCTGGTGTAAGATAAGATAAGATAAGATATCCCTTTATTAGTCCAAAACAGTGGGGAAATTTACAATTTCCCCACTGTATTGGTGCAACGTCTCTTCTGTAGGGTATATATGCAATAAACATGTATGTCCTGGGGTTTCTGATATGTGTGAGACACTATATGTTGTTGTGCTTTGACTGTATGACTGTATGTGAGTGCTGTTATGCTGACTGTGTGTTCTCTCAAATGCCCAAGGCAAAGGAGACAATTAAGGCTTATCTTATCTTATCGTATTAGTTTTCATTTCATTATTCTACCAATAATTTTCATGATAAATTGATAAATCATTTAGTCAATAAAATGGCAAAAATTTTGAAAAATGATAATTATTATCATAATTTCTCAGAGCAAAGTTATCAAATATCTTCTTTTTCACAACAAAAAGTCCAAAACCTAAATGTGAAGAAAAGAAAAGCAGAAATAGCTTACATTTAAGGTGGAACCTGGGACATACAAATATTTGACATTTCTGCTTAAAAAATGTTGTATGTGTTTTTCTTATATCTTATCTTATATTTTGTGTATCTGCAAATGCGTTTCTCCTCATGAGCATGATTTTGAATTTTATTTGAATGCATTATTAAATGATTAAACATTTCAAAGCAACGATGAATAAAACTTTGACAGTAGCCCAAAAGTTATGGAAGCAAATTTGCGACTATGTTTGATCAAGAATCCAAGAATCTTTTGGAAAAATCTGGTCGGGTACGTAAAAAAAATACCCATCCAATCCCACAAATCTGAAATTGCCCTCAAGCATAAAATCTAAATACTTAAATGTTCCCTTACAAAGATACTCAGAGGAAAACAATGGCAGACTCTTCAGTTTTCTCTGCTTTCAGAGTTTTCATGTGAATCATCCTTTTCCCTCGTGGCTACTGTATTGGAAACAACGTGCTACTATACTTCATTATGTACGCTACATCATGTGGGAGGAGTGTGATACATGTGCTTTTACATGGGTCATTTGATGTGATTGTAATAAGTGATGATGTTGCTTTGTGCTGGGACGTATAGTTTGTTTTTTCTTGGGGTTTTTTCTGCTGGAACCTGTGCAACAACACAACCTTATAGCAGCAACATCTGGTGTCACTGAAAACAATAGGTTTTGCAGTTTTTCTCACAGTTCAGTACAACTGTTGGTCTGACATTAAAAAAAAAAATAATAATAACTGTTAATCAGAAATGAATGGAAACTTTAAAAGCACTATCTACAGCCAACCTTATGACTGTGTTGGCTCAGGTTACGGTCTTACCTTGCTCCGACCACCACCAGGTAGTCAAGAAGACGAGGGCACATTTTCTTTTTCTCCATCCTGTTTTGACCACACCCTGTGCGTCACGGCATCCAGGATTTATGTTCCCTCTAGAGTCGGTGGCGTCTTTCCATCACAACTGGGAAATTTCAGGTGTCGAGTCGAAATGCAGCTCTTGGATTATCATTGTGATGGTTCAGAAAATGGGTCAAACCTGTAACACGTGGAAAAAGATGGATGGAAAAATTTTATTTTAGGTCATACTGTGTCTAAGCCAATGGCAAACAATATGGATGCATTATAAAGAAATACTGATCACAGTAATATGGAGAGCATATGTTCTAATATGGAGAGCAGATGTTCTATTCCTCTGTCAGACTCTGCCTGGCTCAGTGTCACCTCCAGTTTTGATGGAAATCACAAGTATTTTCAGAGGAGAGAAGGCAGAAAGCAGCTTTTGAATCATACGGTGGTGATTCTGGTGGATTCACAAACATTGTCTAAACATGGCCTCGATCAGCTGTGGTGGGCATGTTGCAGCAAGAATGCAACACAGCCATGCCTGGTGTGGAATCAAGCCATAACACCGCCCTACCACATGATTAGTCAGAGTGGAAAATTGGCCTGAATAATCTGGTATCATATTATTATCATTACCCCTGCCGGAGGTTAATCTGTCACCCCTGCTCACTAGTTGGTTGGTTGGTTGGTTTGTCAGTAGGACTACCCAAAAACCACTTGCCAGATTTCCACAAAACTTGGTGGAAGGATGCTGCATGGGCCAGAAAAGAACCATTACATTTTGGTACAGACCAGGATAAAGGGGCCAATACAGGACTTTTTTTTTCAACTTTCTTTAATTAACATTGTGTGATAGCATATTTTCTCAAATGATCTAAAAGCTACTGCTTGTACTTTGTAAAGAAACTTTGTGGAGTGGTGGGTCACAGGTAAAGCAAACCAGACAGACGTGTAGGATTGTTCAGCCTTGGTGGAGAAGTTCGCTTTACTCAGTGCCATTCTAGTTTATAGTCTTTGAATTCTTTTAAATGTCAAGGACTAAAAAGAATCTGTGCTGTCTACTCAAGTTTGAATCAGTCTCAATTTTCCCTGTACCTGTCTCATCGTCTAGTTTAGTCAGTATTAACTACTTTTCATAAGCAGACTTTTAACCCTACCTGACAGCTGGTAGTTCACACACAAGATAGGAGAGGCATCTGCTAAGCTTTTCCACATTAAAGACAAGAGTGGACAGACGACAATGTTGTATTGTGATCTCCACAACAGATAACACATCAAGGAAGTGGTTTTATGATAGATCATCAAAGTGTTTGTATTGCATTCTGATTTATTGAGGCTACTGCCAGTGAAGAAACTGGAAATCATTTCCACTTCCTTTTTGTTTGACGGTTAATTATATGTGAAAAATTGAGCTGCAGGAAAAAAAAGCCCTTGAACATGACAGGGATGGTTGATTTCGTAAGATGTTTCCTTGCAATTAAATAGCATCGATGCAATAGTCAACTTTTCCATCTACAGTT
Source organism: Chaunax sp. Z400 (assembly GCA_037577475.1). Taxonomy (NCBI): domain Eukaryota; kingdom Metazoa; phylum Chordata; class Actinopteri; order Lophiiformes; family Chaunacidae; genus Chaunax; species Chaunax sp. Z400. Next base: position 32,400,469 of record CM075184.1, on the reverse strand, counting down.
TAGTTTGCAGGAAATTAAAGACAACAATTATATCATGTTGAGGATAGAAGTGTTCGTTTTAAAGCGTGAATATTTCCACCAGACGGGGTACATGGCAGACAATCAGACAAAGCTGGATGAGTACAAAATAAGTCACACATGGCAAAACGATATCAGCATCTCCAGTGTAAAACAATGTTGCCAACATTTCATAGAAAGGCAATAAAAGCTAAACTAAGTGTTTCGGAAATTAATTTTTCGTGTTATGACGATTTATGTCAGCTGAGCAGATTGTTCTTGCTGGAGGATAAAGATGGCTCAGTAGAGGCTCGCAGATTAGGTGAGCAGCTTATGGCCTTGGTGGAATAAGCAGCCTTCATAGCCTTCACAATGGCCCTTAAAGCCATGTGACTGACAGGTAACTGAGGCAAACACAACCAAAATTTGCCCCTCCATAAAAGCACAAAAACTCACTCTCAGGTAGGCTGTGGCATGTTTGCCTCAGCTTTAGTTGACATGATGGAAAGAGAGACTGGCCAACAAGAAAGGTAAAACCAACCGAGCTGCAGACAAGGAAATATCACATTACACATGGGCATACTGAGCCAGTGTAAATAATAAGACACACACCCGTCCATACACTGTGTACTTACATTGGGAGAGAATGCAGGGCCAGTTGTTACAAATTGTACAACTCACAAAACTTGTACAAACAGTTAAGGTTGGATGAGAGCCTGATCATATGACAGCTCACAGTGCATGTTGTCATCTCTGCAGTGATGACTGTGTGTACATAACATGCCCAGAGCTGCACTTTCAATACCGAGAGGTAGAAAACAACTCACTGATATGACCATACCATGGAGCTACATTTATTTTTTTTTATATATGTTTAGATGAATTATTTTTAAAGTTCAATAAAGACATTATATTTCTTAAGTCAATGAGCAATTTTGCACAATTAAAGATGAGCTTTCTCTTGAGCAAAATAATCATCTTTGCCATAGTCGAGCAGTCCTCCCAGCCAGGGGCGGATCCAGGGGCAGGGGGCAGAGGGGCACTGGCCCCGGCTGAAATCTGATTGGCCCCTGAAGTGCCCCTGTCCTGTCACTTGTCTGTCTTTTTTTTCATGTTTGTTTACAACCTGAATACTTGACTATATGTTTTGGACATATAATTGACCCCTCTGTAAAAAATGTGGCCCCTCTATGGCCCCTTATTTAGAAAAATTCTAGATCCGCCACTGCTCCCAGCACCTTTACAGACGGCTATTCCCCACCAGCTCCAGTCTGTAAGGCTAGAACAGCAACATTTGGCATTGAAAAGAAAGCTTGGATGGATGAAGGAAACATTAGCATTGGAACATTTGTATTTAAGTTGCATTCACACAGAAAGCATTGGCACTGAAAAATCAGACATATATCGAAAAAAGAAATCTGAAGATTGCCATTGAAAAGCAATTCAAAATACAATCTACTGAAGAATGGCACTCAGTCAGCAGAGTGCATTCCTCTGCCGAGGCTATATAATCCTACACGTCTGTTAAGCTTTCCTGGCACATGTCCCAGCCTTTCACCAAGTTTTGTGGAAATCGGTTCAGTGGGTTTTGAGTAATTAGGGAAAATGTTGAAAAAAAATGTATCCCTATCGCTCAATGTCAAGGAAAGTAAGGATCTTTCCTGGCCCATGCTCCATCCTTCCAGCAATGTTCATGGAAATCCATCCAACAGTTTCTACGTACTCCTAAAGACAAACAAAACAACCAACAGACAAGGGGAAAACATAACCTCCTAGGAGGCAGTGAGAATATCAAAATAAAATTATTATTATTATTATTATTTTTCAGTGGGACTTTTTTGACGAACTTGACACAGCAGGATGAAAGATTCTTGCCTGGCAGCATTAAGTACGTCTATTCCCGGACCTCATTACTGTGCTCAAGATAAACAACGCTATGCCAGCAATACTCAAAGGATCAGTGCTCTGGATGTGCTCTTGTCAAGGTAAGATGACAATGTATAAGCCAATCCATTTAAAAAAAAACAAAAAAAACAGGAGAGGGTAGAGATAATGCTGGGCTCAGCCCATGTTTGCAGAAGCATTATTTTCCCTTTCCTAGAGATAATTCATGTCATGCTATTAGCTGCAATAATGTGATATGTTACTGCTATGCAGAATGAGCACAGAATGCCAATCCAAACAGAAACTGTTGCTGTGTGTTTCTTAACTTCCGTGGCATGTTCAGTCAAATTCAACAGCAATGCAACCTCTTACAGTACATACACCAAGTCTTATCAGTAATAGCTGCCTTCCTGACCAATTGTAGAAACAGAGAGGGGTTTCTGGCACAACTTCACCTACTTACAAGGTGCATGGAGAAGGGAAAAGGTCAAAAAAGCTAAAACTTCAGCAACACTTGCAGTATTAGGAACAACTTCATTGCTTGACCAGTTAAACAATTATCACACTGAAGCAAGAACGATGATAAAGACATTCTAAGGTGCTAAAATCCATCTGACAGGACAAGTCCACATTAGCAACCGGGATACATGTGTGGCGAACAGACTTTATTCTAACACCTACAAATGACCAACACGAAACTCCACCCTGAAACACAAACACTACAACCAGAGCAGGCTGCCTCTTAAAGGTGGTAACCGCTGCACTGATAAGCTAATGCATCTACAGTTCAGCCACTGGTTCATACACACAAACAGCGGGGAAATAATGGTGAAGACCAGAGTGGCGGGGAAATCAGTTAATAGGACCACCAGCTACATGACTAACTGAGCTAATCAGCTAAAGGTGGCTACAATTAGCAGTAGTTAGTGGTTATAACATGAAAGGGCCGGATAACATTAGCATACATTTCCTCTATAAAGCATGATCGAGATCAGAGCTGCTGTAAATGAGCTCGATGTGACGGTGGGGAGCCTGGGGCCCTCTCAGATGGCCACCGGTGTGCGAGCATAGAATGTATAATCGCTCTATGCACTCTGTAGTTGATCTACTTTAGATACACCATGGGTTTACTTTGAGAAGAGGAGACATTTAGTGGAGCATCTTGATAGAACACAATGGTGAAATGATCAATATTTTACTTAATTACCAAATAGATCTGACATAGAGAATGCTTCCACCATTAGTATCAAAGCATGGCCACATAACAAGCTGCAGAATACTTTATTTTCAGGTCTTTTAAGCCTGGGAAGAAATTAAGCTGGCCCATAGATGACAGGTTTGACATGAGGAATTAGTACACTGGATAACACTGCAGCACAAACGTATTTCACATGTGCAATGCCATAAAAAAGACATGGTTCAAACAGCACTACACAGTACGCTGAAATACTTCTTCTTGAGTCAGATTATTGTCAGCACTTATCACATGAAATTATTCAAATACACCAGAAGTCTGACAGTCTCCTGCTAGATTTAGCATGTCAATGAAGAAGAAGACCAACGTTAACCGTCACTTAAAATCAATAGGTATATCTGCTCTGACAGACTTGGAAGAATGTGCACAATTGTGTTGAAACGCTAAAATTTTTAAAGTTAGCTCTTTACAATTTCTAACCATTTCTAAATACATGGCATAACATCCCTCACAGCAATTGCTAAATAAAGAAATGAGGACATTCTAACAAAATATATTCCAACGGTGAGGATTAGACCAACGACAGAACAGACATAACAGTTTATCTTTCAAAACCATCAGGACAACGAATCAAGACGCAGGTCTGGAAATATCAAAAGGACCATTTTATGAAGCAGCAGCGCTGCAGGCAGACTCATCCAGCACAAGATACAGGGCTACAGCATTGTTTTTAGAAAACAGTGGAAGGACTACACCATTCACTACACTGTATTTAATGAGTGAGCCTGGTACCGATCCTTGTTTTGTCCCTCTCAAAAAAAGAGAGAGAGATAAAGCAATCACCACAACACTGTGTAATCTTCAAAAGCAAGATAATGATGCTGGTTAAAACAACAGATGAAAGTAGTCTGCAGGCAGCACTGACTCATTACATAAGCACAGAGAGCAGATAAATATGATTCACAGGCCTCCAACATGGACGGCGTTTCTTTCACAATGATCAGCAGTAACTACACTGTGAAATGTCAGATTGAATTTAATTAGAAATACTGAGTTAACCTAACTTTTTATCAACTACTTAATAAACTCATTTTATTTTAGTTACTTTGGCATTAAGAAAACTGTCAAACTCAGTTTACTTGAGTTTGGTTCATTTAAACAAATTAAATACTGGGAACTTACTGCTTTTTTCAGCACTTAGTTATATCCTACAATGTAACTAAGTATGTTACTCTAGTACTTAAGTACCCCCCAAATTAGAGCTAATTTACTTGAATAGCCTGTTTTCTGTTCTACCTGTACTCCACTACTTTTCATGGGAAACATTCCTTTTTGTTATATGAGAAAAGTTGGATAAATGGTGCTTTTGTTTTGGAAAACTCTACTCAGGTATTTCCTGTCCCAGCTTCTAAAATCTTTAATTCACATTCAGATCTGTTACATGGAACGTTCTTATAGGACACACACCAGAGTAGATTCACATATATTGTTTATTGTTCTGCAGCTGTTCTGTTCAATGTTGGGTTACTGACGTTTTTTGCCCTTATGAAAATAAATGTTTAAAGACAGTTGAAACAACCAAACTACGTACTGTGGTTTTACACAATGGGTAAATAGATACTGTAGCGTGTTGTGGATAGGTGGGTGGAGTTTCCCAGCATACCTTGAGACAATGTGTTTGAGGTCATAAGCCCAAGTAACCTGTGTTTGAATGTATTCTGAATAATTATCAGTTAAGCAGTAATTACTTCTTTAAACATATTTCTATAGAAAATGATTACTTATACAACATATTTGCACTATGAGTTAAGTCTCTCACACAGTTAGTGATGTCCCGCCTGGGTGATGCAAGAGGCTGATAAAATAAAGTAGTGTGATGTATTGCAATAACAAGCACTGCCGAGTAAAAAGTAAATAACTTTGTCAAATTCATGCAATAAAAAATTTCAGCATGTTACAATACTATTTAAGACATAGTTTTATTCACTTTTTTTGGTAGTTCTGAGTTCTCACAATAACAATAAGCACGCTAATTTAAGTGTTACACACACAAAATAAACAAGTTGGTTTAAGTATTGCACACTCAAAATCTCAAGTTTACTTTTCTTAATTTATCTAAGGCAATGATTTTGCATAATATTTTTTAAGAAACTCAACTTATTACATTTTACAGTGTAGCAATGGCCACTCATAACGGGGAAGACGTACAGCTATTGATCAGTGCACTCTCACTTTTAGATTACAATCCTTTCTTAATGTAGTAATGGTGCAACATTCCATGGCCAAAAAGATACAAGAGCTATTCTGTCAATAAAACTGATTAGCACAAACTGATAGCCTGGAACTCTCCATGCTTACACTGACAAAGTACAATATTCTTCTCTATGTTTATATATACATCTCTAAAAGATGCAGGTTTCTAGACCTTGTCTAGTCTGCGACCCCCATTCCCACTCACAAACTTCACATAACCGAAACATTTACATTCCCCTTCTTGTCAATTGCAAACTGATTGCATGTGTTAATTTATATTCATTCCCACAGGCTGACATTTCACTAGCGTGGTAACAGTAGTAGGTGGTGCAATGATGTGGTAACAAACTGCATTAGGGCCATGTGCCATCAAGCAAGCTGTCATATTAAATTGATGGTTAGCTTTTACTTTATCTTGAGTAACAGGGAGGGGTGTCAGCTCAATGTATATTACAGAATAATGACGACTTGCATACCTTGGTAAACAAATATCCCTTAATTCTATTTCCATTTTCAAACCAAACAGGCTATAAAAAATATATCACATTTTACTAAAGGATCAAATGTATTGATATTTCTGTCTGTTAGCAGGATTACATAAAATGTTGGAAAGGAGTTTTGATGACATTGTCAGAGAGGTAGAGTATGCCCCGAGGAACAATCCATTAGATTTTGGTGCTGATCTGGATCATTATCTGAATCCAGTTTGGTTTTTTTATGACTCTCTACCATTGTAGGATGAGGCAATTATGCAATTTTTGCTTCTAACTTCATGGATAAATGCCTATAATGCTTGGACAAAAATTACACAATGGCATCCTCACAAGATCTGCCATCACATCACATCAAGTCTGATCTGGATCCAGGTAATATTCTGGATCTGGTTATCCAGATGCCATAAGTGAAATATTCTAATATTCTAAGGGTGGGTTTTCATGGTCAAGGAGTCAAATAATCACAGGACTATTGCTTTTAGATGCAATGACATAATGGGGGAACTGAGTTGCTTTGGTGAGGTAATAAATATGAAGCTGGAGCGAAGTTAAATGTCACTTAGCATTAATAAGTATATCTGATGCTAGCCCATAGCGTTTATGGTGTAATGGTGTGTATCTAATTTGATTTTATATGGCATCAGGGTGAAAGCTAGTTTCATTTTGTCTATATTATGTTATTCACCTTGTCTTGCTGACATAACATCTGTATTCGCCCCTGTGTTAATGTCAATTTATCCATTTCTGCCTCATCTCATAAGTCGTGTTTCTGTCGTTAGCAGGTTTGACATTGCGTAATAACAATGAAACTGCGAAACGCTGCTAAAGGCGTGATGAGTTCACAATGACACAGGATTTCAACTGAATGGGTGTCAGGTTGAGAGTAATGTTAAAATACCCAATTACACTCACGATCGTCATATTGTGTAGTGTGAATTTTACTACCAAACAGGCTCATATTAATACATACAAACGTGATAAGGTGATGCTAATGTCTCCTGATAGCTTCGAGGAAGCTGGTCGTGTAACGTTAGCTTGTGGTTGTTATCCGCTTTTTGATCTATGAGAAGCTGTCAGGCCTTGACTCGTCCTACATGTTCACCCCAACGATGCATCCTCTCACCTCCACTCGGCTAGCTTTATGGTTTCCTACGTCACGGATGGGTTAGCTTGTTAGCTACCTAGCTGCTAAGAGTGGTTTAACCGATTTGCCTCATAAATAGTAACCTGTCAAATGTAACAAACGGTGGTAGTATTATAAAAAAAAGCTCTGAATATACGCCACAAATGTTGTTCATGGGTTTAAATATTACTGACGCTGAGGAAGAACATCCTTACCTGCCTTCATTAGCCGATTAGCCGCTAATGTTCGCTGCGTCGCGAGCTGCTGATGACGGCCTGGGTGGTGGGTGTCCTCTTCGGTCACAGAGGGAGGAAGGCAGCGGTGTTTGTCTGATTCAGCCTACTTTCTTTTAGATTGCGGTTTATCATTGGAAACACTGGTCAAGTACGACCGATGAGGATGTTTCGTTCTCCATCTGACTGGTTTGCAGCAGGAGAAATGATGCGAAGTGAGTGTCAGCCTCTGCTCGATGAACGGGTGGCTCGGTCAGTAGCAACCTGTCTTCACAACATCCTCTTCGTCCGTCTGCAGGAGTTCCGCATATTCACAGCCCGACCTAGAGGAAGCGGCAAACAAGCCTGACCAAAAACACTTCCTACTGGGGATAACGTTAGCGTATCAATGGAGGACATACTTCATTCAATATGAAGTCTGAACAGTTTACTGGATTTTTCGATATTTTATTGCCTTATCAGGGACCTATTACTATGATCTGATAGCCACCCCACCGCCCCAAATTGTGAAATTATTAACCACAATTTATGACAATTAAAATTACCAAAAGGAAAAGAAGCTCTGCTAATGTTACTAATTTCATTATTAACATGTTAGACTTTGCTTTAAGACATTCATCCATTCATTTTTTATAAGTGCTTATTATTTGCAGGGAGTTTGGGGAGGCTGGAGCCTATCCCAGCTGACACTGGGCGAAAGGTTAGGTGCACCCTGAACTGGTCTCCAGTTAATCACAGGGCCTATACATATGCCCCTTTTAGACAGGCGGTTCAAGGCAGGACTGTTGTGCTTTTGTGCCTTACCTTCTGTATAAATGCTACAGAGGTGTAATAAGGGGTCACACTGTTGTCCCACCTCTGAGCTGGCAGTGCAACAGCACTATGTGTTCATCTATGTTGCATGTCTTTGGGCTGTGGGAGGAAGCCTGAGCATCCAGAGGGAAGTCATGCAAAAACTGGGAGAGCATGCAAACTCTGCACAGAAAGGTCTGAATTTGAACCCCTGCTTTAAGACAGGGGTACACAAATTTGGTAAAAGGAACATATAATGTGTTGTCATGATCTCTACATAATTTCTAATTCCTCTAAATCCCCAAATGTTTCATCTAAATAGTTTCAAAAGCCTTTTGGGGCTCTGAGGATGATTTGATCTTCTTCTTTTAGGTTTAAGTGCTGTTTCTAAGGTCAGGAGTGATGTTTGTGCTTTACTTTATTAGATTAATTAAAATAAAAGATAATAGATGGCAAAAAAAGCCTTTTGGGACTCCAGAGAGAGCCACACACAGCAGCATGGCCACAGTCACTTGTGCCCACCCTGGATGAGCCTCCATCCTCAAAGTCAGACTAAGTAGAAGTAATGGATTACATCATGTTTTTATTGTGTGATTTGTGAGTTGACTTAGTTTCTGATAATGTGATGTCCCTCTGCTGGTCATCCACTAGACTGCTTTTGAGTTGTGAGTGATTTAAGAAGAATTGTGCATGTTTTTTTCAGACAGTATGATGCTTCACTTCAGTCAGCATCTGGCTAGCTTGATTTAAATATCAGCAGTTGTATTTTTCTGTGGAAATGGACAAAAGAAAATAGTTTACCAATAAGAAAAGCTCACCTAATGAGGATTGTCCCTCATCAGGTACGTCACACTACAGGAATCTGTTAGTTTTATAGATTCCAGTAGTGAAATTGGAATCAGCACTGACAATATGTTGGGTCTTTTTCAGTGTATGTTTGCAAATATCAAGTAATAGATATTTGAGAGTGGAATAAAATGTCCCCTGAACATCACACTGTCCTTTTGCTTGTTTGTGTAGTGCTGTCCATGGTGCTGATCCAACTGTCACAATGGTCTGTTATAGTGATTTTGTTTTGTGCTAATAACTGACCTCTGCCGCACACAGTAATTGTAAGGTTTAATAGAGGGCTGAGACTACACAACTTAACCAACAAATTGCCATTCATGTAGGCTGCTCTATCAGATCAGTTATTCATATTGATTGAAATTTTAGGTGTCACCATCATATAGTAAATAAGCATATCATTTAATTTAACTTGTAGACCTATATATACCTATATATAAAAGTCTGTCAGGGGTCACCCATAAATAACGGAGCCCCCCTAGTGTCAGTTGAGGAAAAAAAAAATCCATCTGTAAATCTGTACTCACGGTTTTAGCAATCCGTACCTCGCTCGTTGCACGGATTGCTAAACCGAGGATTTACACTGTGCTGCTGCAATATTGTAAATTTCCCCACTGTGGGACTAATAAAGGGATATCTTATCTTATCTTATGAACCCGTGCCCATCAATACTGCGCGTTCCACGTAGTCTATGTTGCGTTCATAACGCATTAAATCCATCCTTTAATCTATATAAATTGAATTTACCTGTCAGATGCGGTCGCCCTTGACAAGCTTCATGCCTGAAAACTCCTTTTCTGCACAAAAACGTGGTTTGAACGCAACATAGACTACGTGGAACGCACACTATTGGAGGGCACGGGTTCATAATCCGTGCGCACGGTTGGGTACAGATTTACACATGGATTTTTTTTTCTCAATTGACACTAGCGGGACTCCGTAATTCAGTGCTGTTAGGGCTGAAGAGTAGTGGAGTTTTAAGATGAGGGGGAAAAAATCTGAAGGTGTGGATTTAAAAAAAAATTTAAAAAAGGAAAAAAAAGTGATTTACCAGGCCTCTCTAGTCGGTTTGTTTCTGTTGCAGGCTAGCAGGTCTATGCTACATTAGGGGCTACTAGCGACATACAAGTCTCCAAAGGAAGTATCAGTAGAAGAGTTGCATTGTGGGTAATGTAGGTACCAGGATTTTAGAAGAAAAATAAATAAGTAAATATCTCTGGCTCTGCTGCATCCATTTTTATATTTAAAAAAAATAGTCCATCTTTAGTCTGACAATGCAATGAGTCTATAATTCAGGGGTTAACTAGAGAGGAATTAAAAACTAAAAACTATCAATATGATGTGATGTTTTTGTATTTTCCAAGTCAATATCGCAACCTTTTCATACTGGTTCAATTCTATACGTTTGTCTAATATATTGTGGATATCTTAACCTCCAATAAGTGAAGAGGCAACTTTAACTCACTATGTATGAAAATCTAAACTTATAGGTGTACATGTATATTATGTAGCTCATGAAAAACATATTGACAGCAACATTAATCGTTTCCTTAATGAACAAAGTGACCTGAATCACTAATAGATTTTTTTTCCTTCCTCTCCAGTAAATAAAACAAGGCAGGAAGGAAACCCATTTAAATCCCACATCAAACTGAGAACATACAAACAATCACTTTGGTCTTTTCTGTACTTGAGAGTCTCGAAGCATCAACATGTTACAAAATCTGATCAACAAAAGAGCACATTGGATTCCAAACATATCAGCACTACAGCATAGCTTTAATTTATGCTGTACATACAAAACAAAGTATTAAAATAGGTTGCATTTCTATGTTAATGTTTACAGTTTCACCTTTCAAGACAGGAATTAAATGAGATCAGAGATAACAATTACAGTATATACAGTACAATTGAACTTGATACATACAGTATTAACAGAACATGTACACTAAGAACCGAAAGTTTAAGAGTCAACAACTGATGCTTTTTGCTCATATGACCAGAATACAGCAAAGCATGACAAAATGATGACCTGTGGGTCAACTGGGAGGGAAAATTTACCCAAGTATTACACAAGCTACTTTTAAACTTGATCATGAGTATTTGACTGCTAATACCCTGAAAGCAGCAAAAACCAAAAAGCCAAAAGCAAAGGTCACATGGCATTGCAAAAAGGACCCTATATAAAGTTTTGCATATCCAAATGAAACTAGTACTGGTATGCTTTAAAGATGCTGCACTCTCCTGCATTAAAACATCAAAATAAAACTTGAAGGGTTAGTGGGATGTTAGAAAATCAATTACAAAAAACATAAGAGTATCACCAAAGAGTAAATCAACAGGCTTGATATAATTTATGGTCAGAAACTGCCAAGACAACACCGACTCCTTTTGTTGTTGTTGAATGAAAAAGTGGAAAATTCTTCTTTTGTACTTCCTGATAATAGGTTCCACATTTATTCAGGCAGCTTTTAAATTAGCAATAATACACAATCCAGCTAAAGGTGGGAACGAAACTTCATGTTCAACTCCTCCTGTTTTCTTGAAAAAAAACGGGCCACACTTGCCTCCAGTAGCAGTTACTTAACTGGAGCTTTTCATGATGTGTTTTATTTTCTGAGAAGCACACTGTGAACCATTGTACCTGTGTTGATCCTGCAGGCTCAACGTGGAAAGGAAGCATACATTTGTTTGTATTCATTCAACGAACCAATAGGTGGAGCTGTGCGTTGTCCATTTACACTCATATCTCATGGTGTGAGAGGTCAGTGTCAATGTGTTACTATTAAATCTTTGAATCGACAATCATAGTTGAATGGCAAATACAACCCGAGTGTCATGAGTCAAAAAGTCTGCTGTGAAAAAGGCCTGCTTTGAAAATAATGGTTTTGACTGTTTGGAACATCCATAACATTTAAACAGAAGCATTATATAATACGAAATGTCATTTTATGAAAAGCCGTTAAGAAACTGTAGCTGAAAATGGTTAAATGCATCACAATAACATATAACAACTAATTCTAACTGGCACTGAAAGTACCGTAACTTCAAAAGCGGGCTGCAATGACATGTCTGATTTTCAAACCCTCTTCATGCCACATGAATATGAAGAGAATAAACTTCACTATTATGAATTTGCATTGATGTTCCTTTATCACCTGTAACACATTTCAAGTTCACACTGGGCAGGAAAATGCATGAAAACAGAGCATGAATATAAACGTGTAAATCTCCGTATTTAGGAGGTTTGCGTTTCTACTCATTTCCTGCTGTTCTGACGATAAAAGATTTTGGTACATTTTTAGTGAGGCTTTCCGACCAGTTAAAGCTGTTGGTGTCGAGTGCCTGTTCAAGGAAGATTATGGCAGACTTTAGTTTTCCATTCAGCTATACATCTTGTTCTCGGTATCATTCATCCAGTGCACTATCAAAAATAAAAGGCTGTGAAATTCTCTATGTCCTCTTCAAACTACATTTTTGTTAAAAATAAATTTCTCCCATCTTCAAATGAACGAAACATGCATACAACTGGATTGCTTTGTAATTAAATTAATAAAAGTACATCTCACACACATGACGACAAATTAGGTGATAAAAGATGAAGCAATCCTTCTTATTTAGTTAAGAATACAACTTTGTGGGTTTTTATTCATTTGAAAGGAGGGTCATAGAGACAATCATCTGCCTTCCTTTTTTTTTTTTTTTTTTTTTTTACATTTAATGACATGGAATTTGAAGACACTTCAGTAGCACCTATTTCAAGGTACCAGTGTTCTGTATAAAAGGAGGAAAAAATAATACAAATTCAGTCACGTCACCATCAGCTGTAAATGAGGATGCAGTTTGCCAGCCATCTGCAGAGGTTTACTTTCTTGTGCGTTACCATGTGATTGCACAATCTTGTGGATACTTGCGGATTCATGTGTGCAGATTCTTTTGTGAAAATAAATATACAATTTACATAAAAGTTAATGGGCAACTATAAATGACCAAAAGGGTCCCTTATGCACTTGGAAGAAAACTCAAGTAATCTAATAGAAATTAAAGACGCCTCCGGTTCCCAGAGGTCTACTTCACATTACTTTACCTGAGTGACTAAACCAACCGTCTGATTTCTGCACCGACTCCAAAAGGAATACAAGCTATACCAACCAGATGCTCTACCTGTTTAACCCCAACATCAATAAAGTGAGCAGATATGGGTCTGTTCAACTCTGTATCCATTTCCACCTATTGCACACGTGCACAAATCGCCATTTCAACTTAATGCGTGGCTGTAATCTCAACATTTGAGACGGCCACAGTCAATACCGGAAACTTCTGATCAGAATTCTTGAAGGATGAGTACAGAACTGCACGAGAGATCGACAAAACTTCTTAAAAAAATATTTAAATCAGAGATAACTGGCTAAAAAGCCTGATGCTGGTATTTAATAATCGCCACAATCAATTATGTCAGCATCTACACAAAAAGAACAAAAAAACTAGGTGCTCATGTTTCTTCTTATGCACAAAAACACCATTTAGCAGTCTGATTGAGAGCAAAGGGCGATGATGCTCTTCTTCCCCTAGGAAAAAAAAACAAAAAACTCAATGCTATAAACAATCCCAGACCAAACGAGCAGAAAGGAGTCAGTGTTCCTACTCGATGCCATGTCCGTTTCAGGCTTCACAAAGCCACAGTGTGACGTAAGGTTTTTTTGCGGTCACTCATTGACATCCCAGATTTCAGAGAGCAGCGGGGGAAGCTTCTTATCCTGGAGGCGAAGGGCAAAAACCTGCTCCGAGTGGACGCTACTTAGTGTACGAAGACTCACCAGCTTCATAAGCATACGAGGAAACATCAAGTGATCCTGAGGAAACATTTAGAAAAAAAAAGTATTCACTATTTAGGAGAAGACGTGACTCTTTCACATCATGCCTCTAAATCAGCCGATTTACAATTGGAAGCTGCATTACAATAAAAGACCTTCCTCGTCTTGTAACTGCACTTGTAAACTGTTCAAGGCCCCCCCACCAGTCTAAACTAAATGTAACCTCAGCCCTGATCCCATGTGCTTGTTGAGATGACAACCAGGTTATGCTGACATGCTGCTGGTCACAAGATAAAAAAAAGGGTTATGTGAACCTCTGGATACTTACATTTGGTCTCTTTATCATGATGTAAGCGCGCAAAGCGTCCACATAGGGTTGCTGCAGCTTCTCCACCAGATCATGATCCTGTACATTCGGCCGATCTTAACGGTTTAGCAAATGAAACACAGTTAGTCTCTTAAAAACAGATGATCGAATTTGTCCCTTTTAATAATTGAGATTAGCTCCATCTACTTGACTCCACCGGGTCACAGCTGCGTCATGTTCCAGCTCCGACGCGGCCGCTGGAGCCAACTGTGGCCATTCTTTACAACACTTATGATTCTACCAAGCATCTCTTTAGGCCAAAAGCAACGCAACTGTGCCTGGTGGAATCAAGTTGTAAATACATCTTCACTTATATACCATATATACTGTGCAGATTGTGTAGTTTATGAATTCTAACCTGCAGAGAATATGTTGATGGCAATAAGAAGGGCGTATTCTGCCTCGTCCAGATGCAGGTCATTCATTCCTTTAGAGAACTCAAAGATTGGGTTAATGAACTCAATCTGAAGTCCTAGAGAGGGACAAGGAAACGAAGTCACTTTAAAGACGGAAACGTGGTGCAATAATCTATAGTGTTGGCTTTAGGGGTTTCCTTGAAACAGTGCCATTATTTGAAACAATGAAGTAAGAGCAGCAAATGTTTCCTTTCTTCTATACGTTAGATGTCAAATATACCCTTTAGTCTAATCTTTACACAGCATTTATAGGTTTCATATGTTGTAGCTCATATTTGATGACTGTCTAGTTGCAATAGTTAAGACATAGAATTGTGAAGGAAGAAGAAGACTATTTACTCAAAGATAAAACATGCAAAGCTTCGTTAAGCATGCTCACTTTTTTTTACAAAACATTTAAGACAAATAGAATACATGATGATAAATGATGCCAGATATCACATTTCTCATAAACATTTGATAGGCAGAAATCAGTAAATGCACCTGCTTTGGCAAAATCCTCCTTATTATAGCTAAAGTCCTTCAGAAACGTAATGCTATCAATAGCAGGATTGTACCGCCGAGATGTCTCAAGTAGCATAATCTGAGGAAGACAAAAAAATCTTGGTGAGCAGATTATTAATATACAGCCAAACTAAGACAAACTGATATGCAGATTTATTCAGAGAAGTTGTCAAAATTATGCAGGGACCAACTATCTATCTATCTACTGCATCTGTACCGTCTAGTATGCTTCTAGAAGGTTCACTCGGAACATATTCAACAACGTTATGTGCGATTGTAGTGCCCTGCATTGAGAGCTAAGAAAACATTTCAAAACTACAGCAACAACAACAAAAAATCTCAAGTTAAATCATGACAAACCTCAATAGTAGACGTCTTCAGTAGAGCAATCTGGTCCTCTCTCGTGAGCTCCAGGAAACCAGGAAGCTGCTTAGCAAAATCCACAATCTCCTGGACTGACATGATGGCTAGCTCAGTGAAGTGGGCGAACCGCTGCTGACGCACTTCTCGATTCTGTATATCCTGACTCTGTGGCCATGGCTGTTAGGCAGATGCATGATTTAGCGTGGATTAAATATTCAAATGTTCAGTCAGAAACAAACCAAATCTATCCTGAGGTGTTTCCTTACCGTCACTTTTGGTCGGTCGAGGAAAGACCTCTTGTTGCATTGCTTCTGCATGGCCACCAACTTCTCAATCATCTCTTGCTGCTCCGGCTCCAGTGCGGCCATTTCCTGTAGAGGGGTGGGGGTGACCTCTGTGGATGTGCGGGCCGTTTCCTCCTCATGCTGCTTCTTCATCTTCTTCAGTCTGATTTGTTCCTCAGAGAGCACGCCTACAGGTCAAAGAGGAATGCAAATCTTGACTAAAGCTGAATCTCTGAGTTAACAGGATGTTCCATTTTATTGTCATGATTTTCACTCAGCGGAATGTTGGGTTTTTTCTTTCTCCATCTCTGATTCATTTGGCAGACAGACACTCACATTGCTCCAGCATGCCCGCCTCCCGACACTTGCGCAGGCGGCACTGCTGGCACTTGCGGCGCATGTACATGTCCATTTCACAGTGACCGTTGTTCTTGCAGGAGTACTGGGCACTTTTAATGACACTGCGCCGAAAGAAGCCCTTACAGCCCTCACAGCTCAACACGTTGTAATGGAAACCAGAGGCTTTGTCACCACATACACTGCACACCTCATTGCCAAGCATCTTCGGAGCAGGACCCTTCTTTCTTTTCACTGGCTGACCATCTATGCACAAATATTTTTTAAAAAAGAGGTCAAATCATGTTAAGCATTTTCAACAATTTCAGTCAAGGGAATCAGCTTTGTATGCAAAATATGCAAGTACGTACGAAATGCAAGATATAGAATGCATATTCCCCAAGATCTTGTGAGTCCAGACTGAATGCATATTCAAAACAACAAAAACATTATACAAAAAGTACATTGTGGGAAAATGGATATTGTTGCTCAAATGTCCATTAATTCATCCACCCATTAGCAACTGAGTGAATGTTAAGTTACCAGTTTACTATACAGACTTGTATAGTCTGATCAGCTCTAACTCATGGTGGATAGCAGTGGTGGTGGTGGTGGTGGTGGATGAATATTTTATTCACCCCAATTAATACACCGTTGTCTCATAAAACAATAATACCTACATGGCTAATGAATAGGGCTGCATTAGGTTGTACAAACCATTACCTCCGTGTTTAACTATTGAAATTAATTTGAAAGGCTTTTTTGAAACTCAAGAAACTTTTTAACTAATATAACTGTACAAACAATTTATTCTTGAACAAACACTGCGACACACACCACGGTTATATTACATTTTAGATTTAAAACTGGTTTATCGGCACTGAATGCGAATGTTCTGAAAAATACACCTGGACAAAATCTTAAGATCACCCTTTCATTGCATAATGACCAGCATACACTAAAGTTTTCATTTTCATGAAGGTGATACACTCAGTTATGTCCCGTTTCTGTTGATTAATACAACATTTACAGAAACTGCACATTATTTCTCCAGATATGGAATCTGACACTCCCTCTAAGAAGGATGTGTGTGACTTATTTCAGTCTAAAGAGGTTACATTTTCTACATGCAACTGTACTGCAGCCGTTCAAATGAAGTCATTTTCCCTCACCTGTGCTGGCAGAGGTGTCACCAGCAGCTGGATCCACCTTAATGTCACTTGGCTCTACCGGCAGAGGGCTGCTCATCTCAGTCAGTGAAGGGCCGTTGTGAGGGTGAGAGAGGTGAGCCAGTGACAGCAGTCTGTCATTCTTTATTGTGGTGCTTCCACTGCTCTCCTCAACCATGCAGTCCAGCTGCAGCTCAGAGGCCCTGTCAAACACCTTCCTCTCATCTGACAGGAGACACAAACGCATTACATCATCAACCACCACCCACCGTGTGGCTTTGTGACAGGTGTCTGAAACAAACGTCAATGAACAGAAACACAGATACAATGTAATGAAATACTCATTGGATAAATAATACTTATAGCTTATATTATTGCATTTCCACTAACGCCACAGGAATTAAAGTGGTCTTTGGCCTCATATGGAGGGATTTCAGAAAACCGATTCATCACACACCCCAAGCATGAAAGTTAGTTCCTCTTACCATGACCAACATCTGGGATATCAGTCACTGACAGCGTGGACATCTTCTGCACAGCAGCTTGTCATAACGAAAGCAAGATGTACCTGTGCAACAAAGAAACACCCAAACTCAATCAGGCCCATTTAACCAAACAAACTAAAACAAAGTAGAAATAAAAGCAAAAAGCAAATCCTCTGAAACAAAATAGTCACTTTAACCTGTTGTCACTGATAAGACTGTTTATGGTAGCTCTATGTAGGCTTTCTACAAATTCAAAATGGGGATGTGGTTAAATTCCAGCAAAAAGAAGGTGATTATGATTTACACTTCATAATGCACCACTTGGAAAAATCTAAAATATGACAAATAGAATAGAATAGAATAAGATCCTGGCTATAAAAAGCCATCTACAGAAAAGCCAACTGGCTGTAAAAGCAGAAATGAAAGTTTGTCACGGGCCACATATGGATCCATCTCAGGAAACTGATTCAGCACACACATGCATGATTTATGGCTATTCTTAACATCCCTCAAAACTCTGGACAAAATGACCACCATTCAGAGTCAACTAAAACATGTTTACACAAAAACCACACAAACTAAAATTAGTATAAACTTCAAAATATCAAGAGGTGCAAGTGTGTAATATGGTCAAGATGTGTGTAAATATTTGGTGAAACTAGACGGTATATTTGCAAAATATGCTTCAGACAAAAGAAAAAGAAAAAGATTATGGACTGATGGCTATCAGGCCACAAGAAGGAAGCCCTGATTAAAAATACAGGCTTTCTGTAATTTGTTGTACCAAATGAAACCGATAATGTATAAAAAATATGCTAATATAAATATACCAATATTTATTAGTATGTGATATAATACAGGACTGTACTTAAAACACCCATTTTATAACTCTGTTGTATCAGTTGCCAGTTTATCAGATCCACCTCACTAAACCTAACGCAGACTAAAGGAAGAGTCGTGCAATAAATTCTACATTCATGATCATAGTTTTTACTGTAACTGTTATGAGGAGTTGATTCAACTTTATGGTCATTTCAGAGGCTGTAGTTAGTGGTGACATTGAAGTTTATTCCGCTACACTTAAGAGCTTCTGAATATTAGTCTACCATCTTTAATATTAATGGCATGTATTAAATAGCCATATGGGAATGTTGATTACTGTAAAATAAAGTGAATTAAATACCTGACAAATTAGGGCACTTTATAACATTGATACAAACATCCTGCATGACC
This sequence comes from Chaunax sp. Z400, assembly GCA_037577475.1. Classification (NCBI taxonomy): domain Eukaryota; kingdom Metazoa; phylum Chordata; class Actinopteri; order Lophiiformes; family Chaunacidae; genus Chaunax; species Chaunax sp. Z400. The sequence continues at coordinate 32,381,681 of CM075184.1, read as the reverse complement.
TTAAAACAAGCCTATTCACTGATGTGGAACACAGTAAGCTAGCTAGCACTTGCATTGGGCTACTTATTTTTTTTATCTTTATTTTTGCTTTTTTTCAATTTCGATACACATTATAACAAAATGCACAGGCACTATGCAAACCTACTTGCTTTCAATTACTACATTTTTCAAGCTTGCATTATTCAAATCAAATTGAGAGTGTGTCACAGACTGTGTCAAGTTCTGCTGCTCCCACTTGCTTATGACACAGAAATCAAGCAATATTTGCGGGTATTAATATTTGGAGCATGAACAAACAGAAAGAGGAGCAATCTTCCAATAATTTCCCCAAACTTGTCAAAAAGTCTAAAATAGTCTCAAACATGAAGAGCTGTTTCCAGACTTTCCTTATGTTCTGTGTCGACTGACAAAAGTGGCTGTAATCTGAAAGCTAACAAGAGCAGAAATCACTTGTGGGATGAAGTTTCTTTGTCTAGTAAAATTTACCTAACAAAATGCATTACATTTCAAATGCAAACTAAATTAGGTTTGCTTATGTTAGCCTATCACGATAAACATAACCTTATAAGTACAGGTGAGCTACTAGTAGTCCCATTTGTGTGTGAGTGTGAAAACAAAATTTGTATTATGTAACCTTTTGTGATGCCATTTTTTTTTTTAGTCAAATATGGGGATATATTTAGAATATTGTTGCAATTCTAAAAAGCTTACATGTGAACATCTCTTCTGTGAACTATGGAAAACACCATCAGCTTTTGATTTCTTTTTTAAAAATGTTTGAAGCTCACACACAGGAGGTAAAAATGAACACTTGTTGGCATAAAGCTGCATTGCTAACCTTTTTTAAATGCAACACCAGTTGTGACTAGTATGTTCACCTAATGGGCAAGGTATGACTATAACTGATAGTATGCCTGCCTTTAAAATATCCATGTCAGCATTAGTCTGAAAATTTGTAATAAAGAAGGAATGAATTTTTCAATAGCATATAAATTCCCACTAAAGCAACTTATGCTCTCACCTGCAATTACAGAGCATTTTGCCCTGAATAAAACTGGATGATGCCTAAATAAAAACTAAAAAGAGAACACTTCAATGCAAAGGCCCATTTAACTCAGACTTAACTGCCACAATGATTCTGTGACAAGCATAGTGTCAGGCTGACCTTACCTCTGAAGTTGATGCCTTATTTATCGTTTATCCATCTTGCCCATGAGAGTCCACAACTTCAGTCTGTCGATATCCCTGCGCTGATGGAGGACTTGCTTGTCTGAGGAGCCTTGAGGATGCCACTGTGGCTTATTGGACAGGATTTGAATGACTCACGATCTAGAGAGTGAGTAGGGAAGAGGACAAGTCCCTTTCTACAATACCCAATGGGAGACAGGAGGGAAAACACACAGTGGGAGGAGGGGGGGATGTGTGTGAAAGAGGGAACACAAAAGGTTACTATTGGTCATGTGTGTGGCTATCATATCAAATCAAATCCTCACAGGTGCTCAAGACTTCTCCTGCGAGTATTTAAGCACCCTATTTTACTCAAACAGCCTAATAGCCCACGGACACCTGGGGAGGAACCCATATTTCCTTCATTTCTTTCACCAGTATCGTTATCCACTGCCTGAGATGCAAATCTGTATAGGCTGTTACTATACCAAGCCTTTGTCCCAATTTCACACAGTGTAAGAATACAAATTTAACAAAAACGACATAACGTCTTGCTTGAGAGCATCAACCAACGTTGGAGCAGTGAGATTCTGAACAAGTCTAACACTCACCTATTGGGAAACCACAAATCAATATGTCAAATACCATGTCTGCATGATGGATCACGAGTCTAAGCTTGATTGACTTCTGTTAAATCAAGCTCTAAAACCTGTTTTTACGGACAACACCACAAGTAAACAAGGCATCAACTTTTGTTTAGTGAATTTACATTCAATGGTTGTAAAGCCTTTTTGCTCTTCCTGTGAACTCATGTCATCTCCACCCCGATCTCTCTGTTCAAGTCCAATGTCCCCTCCATGTTATCAGCCAACCACCTTTGTCCATGTGAATGTTTTTATAGTCTCGTGGAATTAAGTGAAAGCACCAACAAAATCAATAAAGAACTGAATAAAACCCAAATGATTATCACTGTAAGGGTTTAGTCATTATAACTTTCTAAAATTGATAATAACTCACAAGCCCATATCATTATTTAGCATCTAACTTAAAAGGCAGGATGACATCTTGCCCTACGTGTCAACTTCTCAAACTTCCATGATGAACAATTTTATAATTCAAGTTGATGTATAATGCCGATAAAATATTTGCTGGCACCACAAATTTAGGCCGAGCAAGTATGTAACAACAAACTTAAGATTTAGCAACTAGTACTGAAACAATTACTTGATCAATTAGTTAATATATAGCAAATGAATGACAGTCAGTTATTCATTCCTTCATCTTCGAGGCAAAGACTCAAAAAGAACTGACGCAGGCTCCTCAGTTTAGAATATTTGCTCAGTTTCTTTGCCGAGTATGATTATTGAATAAATATCTTTGGGTTTGGGCTACAGGTTGAAAAACGTAAGCTTTGTAAACGTGAATTAGGAAATTATAATAACCTCTTTTGACTTCTGACATGTTCCAGACAATGTTTCAGTCAATCTAAGCAACCTGTGTATGATAAGGGAGGAGGTGTGAGAAAGCCGTGTTCATACATGCCTCCAGTCATAAAAACCAAACAGTGTACAATTAGTCAGCACGACTGAATGGGAAATGTTCCTTTCTCAAACTCTCAGAGTACCGACGGATGTAACTCTTTCGAGTGAAGCAAAAACGGACTATCATACTCAGCAACAACTTGGTGTGAAACCAAAGAGTCAGGGCTTTCAGGAGCCACTTTCTCTTAAATTGATCAACGTTCCCACCAAAGTACACTGATGGAAGAAGAAGTACATTAAGTGCCTTGCAGAGCCATCGAGATGTTTTCCCTTTGTCTCACTCCAGACCTCTGCACAAGTTAACAATGGATAGAGCAGAGCTGGAAATGATTTAAATCAATAATATATACGATACATATATATTGTAAGTCATCCCGCAGTGACAGTAGGAGGAACAAATGTCAGGTGTGGACATGACCACAAACAGGACTAATTATACCAAAAACAAATGAAACCAAATGTGTGGGTGCATCAAGGATGTTTTGGCTTTGATACACACTACAACTGTATGTGTAGAAGGATACCTAACCACACAGTCACAGCCTGGTATCCTTTGTCAGGCTAAATTAGCTTCAACCTCGGTGGTTAGCTCGTTTGCTGTCAACAAACTTAACGTTAGCACTGTTAGCATTGTTTCGTAATCGTGTTAAGCAAACACTTAAAAAAGAGTCGCGAAGTAAAACACTAGTTACGTGTCGACACTGCTGCGTCGTAGTTGCTTACACCACTGTCGTGCTTCTAACATTAGTCCAGCAAGTCAGTTTGACAACCTTAACGCGACGTCATTGCCAATAAGCTAATTTGGTTAGCTAACTCTAAGTTCGGCTTGTTTACGCTAGCTAACGCTAACAATATTCGAAAGTATCAATAGTTAACACACTAGCCTAGGTGAGCTTAGCTTCAAAGTCAATCCAAACAAGGCCAATGCCATCAACGTTAGCCGAATAGCCTCGCACGCGAAGGGAACTCCATTTACAAGTTCACTTACCTAGCTTAGCTAACTTTACATTACCGATACAACAACCACACAACAAAAGGCAAAATTGCTTGACTTGCCAGAAACTTCTGTAGTTTGGGATTTCTTGTTAATTACAGTTGGCTATGTCGTCCGGTCGTGACAATTGACAGCGGCTTTGACAACCTAAGCTAGCATGTACGCTCGCTAGCCAGCGTAGTTACATCATGTGATGCTGCCGCAGGAGGAAACAGATTTCGATCATGGTGAGAGCTACATACGTGTGAGTTTGTGCCCAGTGTTTAGTCTTAAAGGCAACCTGCACAAAGTCCCAGTAAGGCCCGTCAATGAAGGGAGAAGGCAGCTGCAGCTTGTAGGCTATAAAAATTACGCCCTCATCACATAACGCCCATTATCGTTAAATGCGTTAATACATTATTACATCTGATGAATTCAATAGGGAAGCTCTTCGACTTCAATGAATTCATTGATACATTTTATTTGAAGTGCACAAACAAACAATACGCAGTAGTTATCAATGCAATTCCATAAGAAATGGTGACTATGGTGAAAAGCATGTTGCGTTGTGATGTGTTAATGCCACAGATGCCGTCACTTCAAACAGACAATCTTGATTTGAAGGAGAAAAAGAAAATGTAAGAGGTGCAATCACTTCCATACCTTTTTCCCTTTACCATTAAAAAGGAATCTTTTTAAACATTATCCTAAAGAAATTATAAACAGACTTACACTCGAACCAGATATCTAACTCTCCCTATTTCACTGAAAGCTAGAGAAACTCACTTTAAAATGAAAAATTATATTTATCATTCTAATCAGTTTCTGAGACAAAGATTCAACAGTGACAAAAACAACTGTTGTGATTCTGACTTTGAAACTTTAGAACATTTGTTTTTTTACATGTAATTATACTAAATGCTTTTGGGTATCATATCGTATCATCATATGGAGCATTCAGTGCTGGATTTTTTATTATTCCCAGAACCGTTGTCATTCACATTCCAGTCCAGAAGATGGCGCTTACTAGCTATTTGCCAACCGCCAATAAATAATAGAGAAGAAGAAGCAGAAGAAGAAGAAGAAGAAGAAGAAGAAGAAGAAGAACGCATGTCTCTGGTTTTATTGTGAAAGGTAGATAAACGGAAGTCTGTCTGTGTGGGCTGTAGAAATATGAGCGGAATTTAAGTTTGTTGTCTTGATTCATACTACTACGGAAGCATATTGCATTCACTCAAGAAAACAAATTGCCCCGTTTTTCTGAATTAATGAGAAAATTATCTTATTAATTCAGAAAAATAGAGCAGAATTATATTTTTTCATGAAAACTTTCGTTTTTCTGAATTAATGAGATAATTATCTCAAAATTCTGGGAAAAGCTTTCATGAAAAAATAAAGTTCTGCTATGTCTTTCTGAATTAATGAGATAATTACGTCGTTAATTCAGAAAAACAGGGCAATTTTTTTCTGAAGTGAATGCAATACGCTTCCGTATACTACGGAGACTAGTGTTATTATTTTATTATCTTATCGACTTATAACGATATTTATGAACACCTTAATGTAGTTTTTGATCTCCTCTGTGACATAATGAGCCAACAGGGCTCACACACAGTGATTTTTCTTTTTCTATAAGTTTTTCAGGAGGTCTGCTCCATACTGAGCGGAGGGAGTAACGTACTGTAGTATCCATTATGATGTATGATAAGTGTGGGTCGATGCTGGGAAATGCTTGTAGAGATTGTGAGATAAAATATATCCATAATCTAATGTATTGACTGAGAAGTGGAGTACTTCCAGCACCTCCAGGTTTACTTTGCAGCAGAATTCACAGTGCAATCAAGTTTCCTCATAGTGTTGATGTATTTGAAAAGGTCACTGTAGATGTGGTAACATGCCACTTTGACTTGACAAAACCAGTTACCAATGATTGCCTTTGCCTGCATCTAGAAAATGAGGGCTGGTCTTAATGATGTTAAGTTATCACTGCACTTTATCTGAAAAAGATTGCATTAGTCTGTACAAAAAAAGTGATTGAACTGCTGTAAGAAAACCAAGTCTTCAACCCAGCAAATTTGCTATTACCTAAAACTGACCTTAAGCAAGTGAAGGGATTTGGTTTCAAAGTGAGATTTCTGCTATTTCCACTGACTTCAAAGCTACTGAAAGGTCATTTAAGCGATGATTTCTTGCCCATAATGTTACAATAGGACCAAATAAGAAGTGTGCAGAAAATCACAGAATTAAATAAGTGATTAAGTCTTGTACACTTGTGTGAAGCAAGCTGAGAAATGAGGTCTTTCCCTGCTGCCTAACAAACTCCAATGGGCTCAATCATGATTGTTCCTGCACAATGAAGAGAAATCCTGCAGTTCAACATACAAAAAAGTGTTGAACAACAACTGAAGAAGACACTGTACTGTGTTACATACAGAATAATGTTGCTCCTACTGTAGTTTGTTCACAATAAGAGGAACTGGACTGGAAATTCAAATCCACAGGGTCTAGAGTTTAAATATGAGCCCTGGCCACAAAATTTACTGAGGGTTGTTACAGCTAATGTGCTGTAGACCAGATTCGGGCTAATAATATCTCAGTCAGAGACATCATCTCGCTCTGCTGACATAATGAGAGAAATGTGAACGAGCAGCAGTGATTTCACCAGAGGCTGATAGATCCAGACCAGAGCAGCTGACTGATTCAGGGCTATGATACAGCATGAATTTAAACGAATCTGCAAAGGAGAGCGCGAGATCCTAACAGCAGACTGTGCTCGAGTGGATACCGTTCATATCCAGTGCATGAGTGTTGATTTGATCAGTGCAACGATTTGACAGCTGCAATGAGGCAAACACAAAACACGTACGCTTCTCGGCTTCGGCAGCCGTACTTTTTGTGAGCTACAGGTACGTGCATCTGTGTTGTGAGCACTACGATGGAGATAAGTGTTGAAAGGAGGCCTGTGTGATGAAGGGAGCGTCCAACAATGTGCTCCCCTCTCATGAGAGGAGACGTAATGGGAGTGGACAGGCGTGAGGGAGCATCAGTGAGCAGCGAGTGAGCTATCTTCCTCCAGCAGAGAAGACATGAGAAGATAATGTGGGCCAAGTCCAAAACAATGTCAGCAATAGCTTGTTTCTCTTTGAGTCTTGGCTGAAAATAGGTTCAGAGTGAACACAGGTCCAGGGTCAGTGATATCGATCCTGGCAGGCGACCCAATAGATTAAAACCACAGTATTATCATGGGTTATTCTGTGTGTAATGTCTTCTTATGTTAAGCTGATGGATATTCAGTCATTTAGTTTGACCAGTAGAGGAGCATCATCGCCCCTTGACCAGATGCGATGACTGTTCTGGTCACAGGGGCCTTGCTTTGGGGTCTCCAGACGATTCAATAGGACCCCCCCCGTAAACCTGGTGACAATAAATGTGTCTTCACAGTGATGAGGCAGACCAAGCAAACAATAGAATCCACTGTCCTCTACCATGATGGGGGGGGGGGGGTGACACAGTAATTAGTATTCTCATAAAATGGAATTATTTACAACGGAAAAAATTGGATCCACATCTGAAAATGGATCCCCCTCTAAATCTAATCAACTTTTCCTTGACCCTGGCTTCACAAAATATCACCAAAATCAGTCAAAATCTTTTTGAGACATGTTGTTATGGTTTATGCTTCACATACTAGTGAATCTCACATATGATTGCTGTCTGACTGACATGATGGACATGTGGTCCTTTTTTTTCTTTAATGGCCTGGATGCTGCATTAAATCTAACGAAAGGACTCTGAACAGTCAGAGAGACCTATAGTCCAGTCCATTTACCATTTAGCCCTGAAGCCGTCTCCACTCTCTGGATGATGAATATATGGTAGACTTGTCTTAAAACAGGAGCCAGTAACTCATCACACAAACCACCAAACAGCTCCAAACAAAGATATGATATAACCGTTGAGTAAAGATGGAGAGCCTGAAGCACTGGACACACATCTACACGTCTATAGGAGATAGAAATGGGCTTTTCATACTTATTCTACAAACATGCATGGTAGCTGTGACTGGAAAAAAACATGACCAGTATTCAGATATCACTGAAAACATGTTCAACCAGTTGAAACAGTTCAAACATCTGGGCTCTTTCTCTCTATATTGAGCTCTCATTGCTGAAACGGCAGGTTTGTCCTTCTTGACTGAACGCAGTCGGACACCTGCTGTCAGAGGCTTTAGGCTCAGATTCTCCACAGTCTGAGTCCTTTTCACCAGAGGTCATCCCTCTCTTAGAGGGCAAAACAGTGGCGGTACGTTTCAGAGACTCTATGATCACTGTGTTGGTTTCCAGTTCTGTCATCACTGCGGCTTTACGGTAGCAGCTCCTCAGGCCTCTGCGGAAGCGTATGGTGAACAGGCCGTAGATGATGGGGTCGAGGCAGGCGTTGAAAAGCCCAAAGATGAACAGGATGTGGGTGAGGGAGTGAGAGACTTTCCCTTCCAGGTCGTCTGGGAAGAACCAGTACCACAAACCCAGCAGGTAGTATGGAGTCCAGCAGATTATGAAACAGATCACGATGACAATGCTCATTTTCAGAGTTCTCATCCTGGCTTTGGGGATGTTGTTCTTTGAGCAGCGGAGATGTGGCTCATTGGAGGACACTGAAAAGAAAAGAAAGAGAGAGGAGGTGGGATGTGAGCATAAAAAAAGGTATCAATTATCTTTCCAACGACCAGAAACCGGGCTCAGCTCTTGAACTCACAGTTCTTTTTTGTCATCCGTTTGGAGATCTGAATGAGGATCCTGGTGTAGCAGATGATCATGATGACCAGCGGCAGCAGGAAGAGGCAGGAGAAGGTGAACATGTTGTAGGCCGTCTCTTGCCAGTGATTGACAAAACTTCCCCGAGTGGTGCACTGAGTAAAGTTGGCTGGATAGGTGATGGTCACATTATGGAAAATGAACATCTGTGGAAAATGATATTCAAAAGATGATTCGAATAGCATTTTACTGCCAGCAGAGATAGAATGACTGAAGCATTATGTAATACTGGTGTTTCAGTGCTTTGACCAAATAGTATTTGGTATATATTATGGTGTTATAGGTCATAATGTTGTCTTAACTCTTTTCTCTTGTTATGTTTAATGATTAAAAATAATTTGAAATCGGGCCTCTGTCTTGCTTGTAATGTTGAATGAATGAATGAAATTTATTTATTTTGAACATGGAAAATAAAAAAGAGAAAAAAACACAAATAAGGAGAAATAAAAAAATAAAAAATTATAAAGAAATAAAAGTCCAGTTTCATGTTTTCCTTAATATTTACAATACAACTAACTACTTCTACACTGCAATACAAGAACAATACGGTTTCTTTATTTTCACTTTTCATGCATGGTGAGGATCTTTTTCCCTTTAACTTGGAGCTTTAACCTCAGTCTTTCTGCTGTGTGTGTGTGTGTGTGTGTGTGTCTGTGTGATAATCAAGTGCATATTTAAGACCACTCTTACAGGATTTTAAAACAAGACAGCTTAAAACATTTATAAGTCATATGGCGGCACAACTTGTGCAGCTAATGTTAGTTTATCTAGTAAAATCATGTCAGCTGCAAAGGCAAAGTACAGTATCTGCAACTTCTTGCAAAATTCATTTTTGCCCAAATTGAAAGTGCTGTATCTCAATCTGAAGTGCTCAATCTGTTGGAGTGTTTTTGTTGTGGTGAAGCATTTTCCGGAGATACTGGGGTTTTCATTTATTTTCTAATGCCGACCCTTGGAGAAAGAAAAACACAAAAGTTGTTTTTCTCACTTTGAATTTCTTGCAGATAATATGCTTTGGCTTTGAAAGGTGGATTTGTCAGCTGTCTGTCAGAAACGGAGGTGCAACAGATTAAGTTTTGATCTTAGTGTATATTCTATGTGTGGATATAGTTGGAATTATTGATTTAAACATTTCAACATAGAGCCATTGGATGTAATCCAGTCTTATGGAGAATGGACATCTGGATCCTAATACGGATCTGTTAGATGGTAATATATATTGGGTCATACTATGGTAACAGATTAGGTGGTACTACTTCATTTGGTATGATGCAGATGCAAATGAAGGAACGTCATCGTGCCGACATTACCATGGCGTGTGCTGTACGCTGGGTGCAATGATACAAGTTTCATTGTGCACGTGTTGTGCACACTCATGAGTGCATCCATATCTTCGTTCACTGATAATCATTTGTGACAGGATTCTGTTACATTCTGGTCCGTAGATCCTTTTTAATGGTCTTTATTCATGTATGCCTGTCTGATCCTTTAATGTTTTAAATCCTTTCGAAGGTCATTATCCTGTTATTGATCTAAGATTTTTATCCCTTTCATCTACAGATTTTATTCAGTTCCCTTGTTCACTTTATTTATCTGTATCTTGTATTGTCTGTGTTTTGTGTACAAGCTGCTCTGAATTAATTGCCTCCAGTGGGATTAATAAAGTTGTTTGAACTTGAACTTTGAATTTTTGGATATGGCGATGGCAGAGGTATACGCTCTACGAGTACGTTACAGTTCTTGATGCTACACTTAAGTCTTTTATTCACCCGTTATGTTTACATCTATCTTTGTGTTTTATTTATTATTATTATTATTATTATTATTATTTTATTTATTTTATTTATTTTATTTATTTTAGTTTTAATCATACATGGTGTGAAAACACATTCCCCTTTAATTCCTTACGCCAGACTGCTTTCGTTGTACATTACTGTTTATTTATGTTTTCGTAAGAGAGCACTTTGTATTGTTGGTTTGTGCTAAATAAATAAAAAATATTCAAAATATTCTTCTTCTTCTTGTTATTATTATTACGTCTCGCTGGTTACAGTAAAGCATCCATACTGCCAGGATTGGGGATACCCATCCATTTGTAACTCAATAATAGAGCCACTAATCCCAAACACTGAGACCCTCTGGTCCCGTTGACTCATGCAGCAGATTTTCTTGCATCAAAAAGCCTCTAGAAATACCCAGAGGCTTGTGACCAGAGATAATGATGAACTATATGTAAGAATTTAAAACGTAAAGCCAGATTTTCTCCGGTGTGTGCAGTTTGCCTACAGTTTAATACCTTTGTGAGCGTGAGATAATGTACGGGGATTCAACCAATCATCTGTTGCCTGCTCACAGTTATACTGTATGGATAAGTGAGAAGAGGCTTCAGTTGTACAGTAGGAAAATCCTAACACAAGAGGGGGATTAGTTCACAACCCCTCTCAGTAGTTTGGCTTTTGAAATCATTTTGCTTTTATAAAATCCCTTTCAATCAGTCCAGTCTGGCAACTTTCACACCTGCTCAAATTAACCGCACTAAACTGATCTGATTTTGATGAAACCGAACCAAACAGGTGTGAAATCTACTCAAATCACTTCCTTCTCTGTGTTTAAATAACCAGCTGTCACCACCTGCCTATTCAAACCAGCGTCGCCTGGCCTCACCTGAGGGATTGAGAATAAGGCGCTCATGGTCCACGCCACCATCAGCATGATTCTGTTCCTTTTCCGGGCCATGCTGATGGCCAGAGGGTTGAGGATAGCCGACTGTCTGTCCAAACTAATCACCACTGTGACGAAGGCACAGGAGTACATGGCCTGCAGCTTGAGGAACATCAGAAACCTGCATGTCAGGTCGCCAGCCAGCCACTGGACAGTGATGTTCCACACAGCGTCCACGGGCATCACTATGAAGGTAACTAAGAGATCAGCTGCAGTTAGATTGATTATCAGCACACGGACGTGGGATTTACGCTTTTGCCAATTGGCTGCCCACAGCGCAGCCAAATTGCAGAATGTGGAAATGCCACACAGGATGAAGGTTATGATCACTCTGACTTTAGCTGCTGTAGAAAAGGTGGGCAGCTGCGGCGCTCTGTCCATAGATGTCCAGTTACACAGAGAGGCCAGCCAGTCACAGCTGGCATTGAGGTCATATCCTGAGCTCTGCTGATACATGATGACTGGAGGATCACAGCAAGAGGAGGCATTCATTTTCTGACCCTCAGAGAAGAGTCAGCATTTTTGTTCAGCTGCTGGTGCCAAAAGGAGATAAGACAAAATATAAAAACAAGCTTTATTCATGCAGTTGTTGCAAAAGATTTGCATAAGGAGACTAAACCATGAGTGCTAACACTAATACAGAGAGGGACCGTCTGCTGCGTCGGGCACACGTCTCTGATGCTCACTAATGTGGATGATTGGCTATAAAAAACAAACACATTATGGCATGTGAGGTCTATAAAATACAGAATTTGCAGAACCAAGAACAGAAACATTTGACTGTACTCAATAATACAATATTTTATTTTCTGACAACAATGAAAAAGATGGACTTGTTTTAAACAAATTGTGGACATGCGTCTTTTCTGTGGTGAGCTTCAGTCTGGAATTTAAAAATTAAACTTTTACATTTTGCAAGTCTTTGCATAACCTATAGTGAATATCTCCATTTACACTGGCTTCTATTTTACATAATATGGGCTACTTTTCCAAGGTGAAATTATAATTAGTTATGGCTCCCAGCCAATGGACTTCATTATGTTGATTAAATACATATTCTCATACACTATTACTGCATGCATATTATTGCTCTCTTTCTCTCTTTTATAGAAGACGGCACCAAAAAATAGATTTATTAATGTAAAAGAATACAAGAAATAAATACAATAAACTCACATCTAGGTCTGTGTTGTCTTGGAGTGAAGTATTTCCCAGGTCAGTGATAAATCAAAGTGAAATCTTTTTAGTGGAGGTGGACAGAGGCAGCTGCAGCTCCATCTCCCTCCTGGACTCCTGATGGTGAGACAGCGCTGAGGTACTGTTCGTCCGTGTGGGCGTGGCTTCTCCGCATCCCAGGAGCGTCACTTCTACTGAACTTGAGCTCCGACAAGATTTAGCATTAAAGTTTTCATCTCGACCCGGTTTTATTAACCGCATCAATTAAGTCTGGCAAGATTATGTGATAGGACAATAAAATATGGAATCTACACATAATAAATAAAGAAAATACAAGTTTAGTTTCTGTTCACACGGAGCTGCGTCAGAAAGCACGCTGTAGGCGTGTCCGTTTGTTGGTTGGTTCATCACCAGGATGACGCAAAAACTACTGAACGGATTTCCATGAAACTTGGTGATGTGTCTTGGGCCAGAATGGACCTCAATAAATTTATGTATGTGCGAGTCCAGATGAAAGGCCAGAGCCAGGATTTCTTTATCTACTTAAACATTACAAAGGCTTTTTATTTTTTATTTTTTATTTATTTTTATTTTTTTGCATTTTCTTCAATTTCTCAGGGAATAATAATAATAATAATAATAATAATAATAATAATCAAATTGGCAAAAGCAAATTGAAGAAAACAAATTATGAGATGCACACTTTTAAGGCCCCATACAAAGCACACACTGACAGGAACCTGAAGAACAAAGAGGGGGAAAATAAAAATGGTGCTTAGAGGAGATATCACTGAAAATACCACAGTCAGGAGTTAAAGATTTAGTTTAAAGAGGATATAGAAATTGCAAGTGCTGATGTAAGCAAAGTTGTTTTCATATGATCACAAATTCATTGCTGACCCAAATTCTTAAGCCCTGAGTCAGATATGACACACAAACATTTTTGTGTCTTGGTTTAAAAAATGAATTAATTGCAGTAATTGAGTTAAATCCACTAAATGAATGAAATACACATGCAGAAAATGTTCTTTTTCTTTTCCACTTAATCGACAACAGAGAGTAAAGAATGACAGGATGACATGAAAGGTTGTGACCTGAATTCAGACTAAGTCGGCTGCGGCGTAGACCGTTAAGCTATCACCCTGCTCTTCTCCTGTAACAGGATGATTGTTTTAAATGACGTGATGAGGCATCAGGTTATAACAGAATATAAAGCATCTTTTTAATCCCCGTGGTGACACGTGACATCTGGAGAAAACATGTTGTTGGTGTGTCATTGCTTTCATTTTCAGCCGCATGCTCTCTCCTATTCAGTCTACAGCGGTGGATTGACGGGAGCCTGGCTGTTCAAAGTGGTGGAACAGCTGATTGGTGGCTGATCCTTTATGCAGATGTCAGACTCCGGGCTCCAGTCCAAACAGGCCACGACCTTCCCAGCTCCACAAACATTAGCCTCGTTTTCACATTAATCCACAGTAATTGTGGTGCTTGTATTGAGGCTGAGTTTTGTTATCATTCATTGCTTCATCATGATCCTGCTGGAATCCTTCCCCCTCCACAACCGACACATATTACTGCAGCTGCAGGCTTGTATGGCCTAAGACAACAGAATGATTTAACCTATTATTTTCTCATAAATCCTCTCGTTCTGTTTTGGTGTTTCTAGCTTCCTATGGACATCATGTTGAACCTATATAACCATAAAATGATTTTGTTCTGACATATTGTTATTCTGATTGGGTTTGTAATGTAAAGAGTTCACATAGCTACAAGATCAAGAGTCTGCAGCTACACTAGCAGCTGACAAGGGGTGGCCGTAGTTTGTGGACTGAAGCTGACCCCCTTAGCCTGCAGTTGTAATTTCCTTTATGGAAATTTTTTTTAGGTGCAACTATTTCTGTAAAGCTATAGGTGTGCATGCACACCCACTTAGGTGCAAGGAGTTTTCCTTAATACATCAATGCTCTTGAGACTTGACTTTACAACTGGTAAGTCTAGAAAAAAAAATGATTACAATTATTACAGAGGTAAACTAACAACATCACTGCAAAAAACAGTATAGCTAAAATAAAAACATATTTTCTGTTACAAGATAGTTGTATATGAACGTAATTTCTAGGACACAGGGAAGCTCACTGCAGTGACCAATTTCTGGCTGCAATTCCTCAACACAAAAACTGTTGGGAGTGTTTGCAGTGTGAGAAAACAGTGAGTGGTTAACTGGGGCATCAGATGGAAATATAAGGTTATTATGTCCACTAGGGACCATTCACGGATGTATTGCACTATATCCCACAGATTGCACAGGAGAAAATAATGATGATCATAATTTATCCCACTTAACATTTTCTGCTCAAGGTCAAACATTGGAAATGTTTATACCTTAAAAATATTGTCCTGACCAACTTAAAAATAATAAAAGCAACAAACCAAATCACAGAAGAGATACTGTTAAGATTTAAAACACAAAATGTAGCCGACTTCAAAAAGATGTGGAAATCATTGGCCACAAATTAATTTGTAGGCAAATCCAGCTATTTTGCTGCGCAGTGTGGGTCCAATACACCCCGGGGAGACAGAAGCAGATCTCAGTTTGTACGAGGAAGCAAGAATGTTTTTAAATGTCACTTTAAAAGATGCATGAAATTCTATAATAGACCTTGACTAGAGAGCTAAAATCAGATTTCATGGTCATTTTATTTTCACCTCTGTGGGCGGTTGTGGCCTTCTCTGACAGAGCTGAGCAAGGTTTCATTGTCTGGTAGAATTGAACGATATTAAAACTGCTACAAAATGGCCAGACAGAGCTTTATGTATAGGAGCCTGAAACTGGATTGCATGACACCAATCTATAAAAGGAATAACATCGTGATCCAAAAATATAAAAAATCACCTAAGAGAGTCACCTAAAATGTCATTAATGTGTGTTATTATATCTGCAAACAAATTAACCTTACACATAAGTAACATCGCACATATTGCCTCTTCCTGCTCTGCAGAACTGTGGAATATGAAATGAAGAGGTTGAGATTTATGAAGTAGAAAACATAACATTTTTAGCTCTGTCTCGCTTCGTTTAGAGTGCCAAAACTTGTCCGCTGCCGTCTTCTCTCTCTGGGAAATATGCAAGAACAAGTCAGGGAGATGACGTCATGTCAGAAAAGCTGGGCTGGATGTTTCATGTCCAGAGAGGAGGCACTGTGCTGGAGCACTGGTACTCTTCATCAGTCAGCTGTTATGTCATAAGACACACGTTAAGTTCATGTTAGGCTTGATATGATGGAGGAATGCTTTGGATTCAAAATAATGATGATGTGGTAACAACAGGAGTAACAACAATAAATAATAAATATACATGAAATAAATAATAAATGAATAATAGTTCAATCTATGCTTAACAACATTTTTTGAACACTTAAGCACAGCTGTGTGCAGAGTGTGCCTCTGAAATAGGGCTGGTTAACACACCCCACATCAACACACCAGACAATATATAATAACATACTACATACGTGATAAGAGAGTGAGAGACTGACTCTGTTTACTATGATGTATCTAATAAAAGAACTATCTTCCAAGCCTGTCGTTGCATATTTAAGCTTAATGATTACAGGCTTATTCAAAGAAATAATCAATCAAAATCAAATGAATTATGATTAATTGTGAACCGCTCTGCAGATTTTTGCAATATAGGTGACTGAATGTTACTTTTGTTAAACCATGACATGTACCCACCGTGATTTGGTTAATAGTACCCTCTTGTGGCAAAAAAAGAAAAGAAAAAACATATATACTGGGGGGATATTTGAATATCAGCAGGTATTTCTTCTACCAAAAGAAAGAGAAGGTCACATTGTTTGTTTTATCTACGGTTAAACAGTGCTATTAGTGTCATTATGACACAACAAGCCGGACCAGTTTGAACCACTGTTGGGGTATATTTACTATCTTATTTTCTCCTAAATGTTTTGCATTTCCTGTAAGCATTTTGCTCTAAATTCATCATAGTAAAACTTCATTTCGAATCAATTAAAAAAGCAGTCATATTTGGATGATGTCAATTACATATGTGACCACGTGTACTTTTTTCACATGTGAAATTCATGTGTTTTTTCTAAAATGAGATTATTAATAGTGATTTAGCTCAAAACACACTTCTTTCAAGAGAAAACTAAAAGTTTATGGGTTCAGTCATACACACCACTGATCTAATATATTTTCATGGCTTAGATTCTCTGCTCATGTTGCTTTTCTTTTTCTTTCAAAAAAATAATTGTAAGACATCAATATTATATATAATTTCTCTCCCGTTTCATGCTGCAGAGGAAGTTTCTTCTTTCACTGCAGTCCAGAGTCTTCCACTGTGTGGTCCTGGGATCCAGGGCGCCGCAGTGCTGCTGCTGACTTGGACAGAGAGGAAGGTAGGAGCTCGTCACCCTTTCACCACTGAGCCACACCCATTCACCAGCCAGGAAACGCAGTCCGACCCACACCTTCAGGAAAAAAAACAGAAGCAATGGTAAGAAACAATCACTGCTTCTCACACTAGTTTCATACTTTTAACACACACACACAGGGACACCAAATACAACTTGTGATACTGTATTTTTCACAAGATCTATTGTATTCTGCCTAATGTCTCATCAGTATGGAAGCACTTAAAGTCAAATTATTTTTTAGTGCCATTATGGTCATACCAAATGTAAGAGCGGTATCAATCTTTTCAGCATATTTCTCAAAATTTCAAATATTTCCTTTAATAGAAACAAACTAAAGAAAATCAAACCTCATCAGTGGCGTTCTTCTCTATTGTGTCTATATCCAAGATACGATTTTTTTCTTCTGGCAGGCTGGCAAGGTGGTACGAGTGTGAGGTCTCTACTGAGGCGAGTCCCACACCCAGCTCTCTACAGTGCAGCAAGGCCTCTTCCCATGTCTTGTTCTCCTGGACCACAATCATTCTCTCATCGACACACAAGAAGGGGTGATGGACATTGCAGTGATCGCTTATCCAGTTTTGGCCTGACTGGTGCTTCAAAGCACAATTCTTATGTCGGGCTGGTTCATCTACAAGAACAAGGAAAGACTTAACATGGTGGACATAAGAGTGTTTTGATAAGCCTAAAAATGTCCTCCCTCTGCAGAGATGTTTATATAATACTAGGGGTATTTATTACATACCTTTGAGTCCTTTGACCTCTGAAGCTTACTTCACACTATTTCTAGTTTGTTGCTCTACGATTCAAGCTATTCAAACAGTTAAACTACAGTATGTAGTTTCTGCCACTAGGGGTTTCTCAGTAAAAACTAAAGATGCAGGTGGCATGGGATCATGGGAGTTTTTGTCTTCATTGTTAAAAAAAAAACACCATTGTAGATGAAAATCTATTTGACGTGACTCAAACAGAAACGTTCACGGACGAGGTAATGTTTTAAAGTTTCAGGTTACATTTAGTCACATTCACGGACTTCCTTTATCACCCTCTGACTCGCTAAAAAAAGTGAATGTCAATCCATTCAATGGTTGTGATATTTCAGTAGATAAGTGAAAGCTTTGACCTGCCGGAGGCACTAGAGTCAGGGGCTGACCAAAGTCATGACAACTCATATCAATGCTAGATTTCATGGCAATTTATCCAGTATATACCTTTTAAAAATACCCACCTCATGATCATCCAATATGAAAAGGACTGTTAATATTGTTGAGATATTTCAGTCTTGACCAAAGTGACAGACCAACGTTAACATCAATATAGAGCCAGCATGCTAAAAAGTTAAAAACTACATTAAAATTTCCAATGTGTTGAGAGGGGATGCAGCAAAGCTCAACAATCTTCTGTCAGGGTTGCCATTAAATCATATTTGAGTACATTAAAAGAAGACGTTTCCACTGAAACAGAACTTGAGTGCAGCACTCAGTAAGTATGCTCACCAGAATCCCACAAGAGGAAGGTGGGAATTTCCACTCCTTTGGACCATCTCCAGGATTTAAAACGATTAGGCCAGCGTTTCAAACCAATCCAGCCTTCAAAGAAGGCCAGACTTTTTGCCTCCTGCAAGTTTCTAATGGTGACCAAGTCAGAATAGTGCGATCTGCAGAACAATCGAGCCCTCGACCAATTGCTTGGAGAGAGGACTTGAACAACCTTTGAAACGTTCAGTACAGAAGTCGCAGCACACGGATGAGCAGGGAGGACGAGGAGGATGAGGAGGATGAGGAGAAGACGGATGCTTCTCTCCATGTTTACTTCTGAAAGTCTTCAAAGTAGAGTTAGGTCACTTTTCAGGTATGTGATATGAGCTACATTTATAATTATAATAGCAATTATGTAACTCTATTACTGTAATTTATCAGATGATCCATCCATTCATCCATTCACATAATCACACTGAGAGGGTGAATGTCATTGTGTCAAACTCATAAGAGGCATAAGAGGAGAATAGTAAACAGACCAGCAGGACAAGGTGCTCAGCCAAACGTCACCTTTTTCTGGTATGCAGTTATTGAGGATGAACTCTCTGCTGTAAGAGAAAGAATCTGTCTTCAGCAGATTCAGAGAAAAATCAAGCTATGAATCCAGAGTATAGTATGTCCTGCAGCCCGCCTGAAAAATGAATACATTAACTCAAATAAACCATAACCCTACCACTGATAGCACCTTTTTTCAAACACACAAGCCTGGTTCTACACTCACCATAAACGATGGCACCAAACAAAGAGAGGTCAGCGTAGCAGATTTCTGTTGAAAAATTAAGGGATGTTCCTCATTCTAAGACAGATCTGAGAGAGGGCTGTGTACGCTGTGGTAACCCTGACACATCGCCTCTAAACGCTCCGATTCATCTGATTTGCACACAAGCTGACCAATCAGAGCAGTGCATGAAAGCAACAACCGTCTCAGTCATTCATTTGAACACGCACCCTGAACACAAAATAAATCTTAATGCCCTATAGTCAAATGGATTCAGTGATGCGAAGCAGAGTGAGTCCAGAGTTTTCACTGTTCAAATGTGATCATCTCATTTGGTTTACCATTTACATTTAGGCCATGAATACATTTGCATGTCTTTTTACAAGAAGTAAATGCCAGACTGACATGCAAAAAAACAAAAAAACAACAACATTTGAATGGATAATTTCTTAAGACAGTGCAAAATGTCAACTCATGGCTAGTTTACATTGTTGTACTCACACTGCAGTGAACAGTAAGATTTGGCCGCAAAAATTCAACTTGACATTAACCTTGTGCGGTGTTTGGGTTTTTAAAACAGTACAGCCTCAACTATTTATGTAAATATCCTTAACAGATGTTGACTTTATCTCAACTACAAGCAATGCCGACAGCATATATGGTTAATCTTTGTCAATAACCTGTGATCACATTTACAGATAAAAGTGCTACTGTTTATTTTTTTAAAGTAAAATGTGATTTCTGTACCAGAAAGATAAATCATAATCAAGACATGGGTGGAATAAGGCCTGTTTATCTTGAACAAATATAAATAAAACAACTTTTACATAAAGTATTAATGGAAATGATTAATGTGGTCCATTGAACACACTCATGCCAATTTACAGCGTACATGAGCTCCTTTGAGGATGAATGTGGGTATAATGGGGGAAGAAAGGTTCTTGGTTCTTTTATGAAACTTTATAATTCCTATAGCACAGTGGAGAGGGTTGTGTTCATTCTATAAGCCTGCAAATCTACTGAAACACACACATACACCTTCAATCATTAACAGACGGCCCAGGTAGGAGGCAGACAAAGCAAACGGTCTTCTTTCTGCTTTATGTTTACTTGTTTTCACCTGCATAGTGTGCACTCAATGAAAATGTGTTCTTTTATACGTTCTTCACAGAAAATGAGCTCAATTTCAGGTTGAAAAAAACCTACATACTATATATATATATATATATATATATATATATATATATATATACACACACACACACAGTATATATGTATGTGTGTGTTTGTGTTTAAAATACTAGATAGTATTTTCATAAGTTTTTTTTAAACTTGTGATTAATCGTGATTATGATGGTTGTTGAGTAACAGGAATTACGGGACATACTCCTCACTAACACAGAGCAGGAAGTGATGGTTGCTAGATATGGTGAGGATCATAGAGGTAAAGAAAACACAGGGCCACAGTGTTAACAAAGACTGACATTCCTTGCATGCAACTCTTTACTGATCACATGCATCCTCTGTAGCCTACTTCTCATGCTCACTAAAAGCCGAAGGAGAGAAGGAAATAAAAGTATTCTCTCCCCGTCGGGGAATCGAACCCCGGTCTCCCGCGTGACAGGCGGGGATACTCACCACTATACTAACGAGGACATGCCGCTTTCATGGAAGATTGTCACATCTTGAAGTATCTGGAAAGCCAAGCCCAGACTCGATATCATCAACAATGGGTTCGCGTTTAAGGATGTTTCATTAACTTCCTCTTCCTTTCGTGAACGAAAGGACGAGAAAGAAATTAGATGGCGCATGGACACGGAGTAAAAGGTGACCCATGACCAGATAATCATAGAATATCATAATTTATAGAATTGCACTGAGCGTTGCTCTAGCCCGATTCATATTACTTCTGGGATAAAATGTCAGATACCTTTTATAGTGACGCAGGGTTTTATTTTGGTATTTTTCCCCGGAAGTGGTGTGAAATCTGTCACAGCTATCAGCATAGCTAGTTAACAAAAGTGCCTATACTACCTGCTCTTAAGGATAACAACAAAGTCCCGCGCCGGTGGGGCACCTATCATCATGGCTGTGTTGTGGAATAAACTGTGACAACAAACGCTAAGATGATGAACGATATAATAGAAGAACCAGAAAAGGATACCCTGCTGGAGGCGCAGCCGGAGCAACGAGTTTTGTCGGTAATGCCAGCTAAAGCTAGTCCAGCTAATGCTAGCATGTTAATAGAAACAGGGAAGCTAACTGACTATCCTAGCCTAGCCTGTGATTTTTGACAGTTGATTAGATGATACACGCCTTAAAAAGTAGTGCCAATATTTGGCAGTTGTTTAGACGATACAAGCTTATTAAAGTAGTGCCACGTTTTTGGCCATTCGACATTGTTACGTTTAACTGTAAATGATATCGTGTGACATGGTTAATGAGCTTATAAGCATGTGAAATTGACTAGCACAAGCTTTTCCTGTAAACCGAAGGGACTGATGGGAAATGTTGGTGGAGTTAAAATGACAGCCTTAGGCTAATTAAGGAATATCACAAACTTAGACAAAAAAAAGAGACAAATCAATATGTTTAAAGAAGATAATGATCTATTCACATTGGAACTGGTTTAAGCACTTTTCAAGACACCCCGAAAAACTTTGTCTTGTCATGTTGCTATTGCGGTTTGTCATTGTATTGTTGCATTCTCATTCCTTATTCGGCTGCCATAGATGAATATTAAATACAAAATCCTCTTACTTTCAGCAACCTCAGGGGCCCAGTAGTGGCACAGTAACTAAGAACAATGATGGAGGAATCAGACCAATGGAGAAAAGAGGACCTTACATCATGTCCAGAGCTCCAGCAATCCACCTCAAATTACGTAAGCATTTTCTTGACTCATAGCCGATGACAAACAGGTGATTATTATGCCTTTTGATAGCTCAGGATTCTTTTCATAATTGTTGTTTTTATGAGTTCACAGACCGCTAAAGATCGCTGAAATTGCAGCTATCTGGATGACTTAAGTGGTCCACAGTTTTCCACTTTGTGTATACAAAGAAGTCCAAGTGTTCATGTTATGTACATCAGAAATGATCATTTATGCACTCAATAATGCTGACTGACTCTTGATTGTGATTCAGATTTTCATTTGATTCAGATTCAGAAATTAACTTGGCATTTAGCTGTACATCCCTGCATAAAGCCAGGCAAATGTCACAGATATGGAGGATTCCCTCATAGAGAAGGATGTTTGTTTTCCATGCTCGGTGAAGGTGGCAGCAGTAACAATCTGTCATGAGATGCATTGTAAAAAACGCATGACATATTTCACAGACTTATCTTTTTGAAATATCTCTACCCTCAGTACTGTATATTGAAATGGGAAATAAAACATGTTATGGAACAGAGTTTATCTGGTGGATTCCTTTAACTCTGACATTTAGCTTCTGATTGGAGCGTCTTTTGGAGAGTTGTTTTAACGTGTTAATATTCCTAGAGAGAGGTTAAATGATAAGAGCAGCTTACACAAACATACCAGTTTAAGTTTTGTTGTAAAATAGCAGCAAGCTTTTATAAAACTACTGATTTGACCCGAAGATCTAGTAAAGACTTTGATCGACCATTATCCAGTCAGTCCTTGTCAGAACGAACATGATTTATATGTTATATTATTCCCAGAAAAACACAGGGAGATGGTACGAAAAGCGCTGAAGAAGAAAGCCCTCTCCCCGGGTCCTCCAGTGATGCAGCAGCCCAGACAAGGAGCTAAGAGGTAAGGAAAGGAGCCATGAGGAGGGAAGTGGGTGGTAATTTTTGTGATGTAGGTGTAATGCTGGAATAAAGAGGTTTGTGCAATTATTGCAGTTTCTGGTTTCTCTTTTAGGACTGTGAAGTTTAACAAGGGCTACACTGCTTTGAGTCAGCACGCTGAGGAGAGTTTGGTTGCACTGGGCTCAGATAGGTAAGGTTACACTGGGTATAATGAATTCCTACTATATGCAGTATGCTGACCACTGAAATCACTGCTACTTACAATCTACTTTTAACACTTAGAAGTGGCAACATTAGAATTTTTGGGAACCAGTGATATATTTGTTAATTTTTCATGATGTTTTTCTCCTACACCTAAGATATGCCTTAAATTCCTCACAAATGTTTGTATTTTATCACAAAATCATGCATGCAATGCAGTTATGTTGATATTTAGAGTATCAGCAAAAGATGCTCCAATGGAATAAACATTTTGTTTGTTTATGGAGGCAATAATGCACACTTATGTAATTACAGATTAATGAGTCAGATGTATTTCTAAGTTTCAGATGCTTTTACAATGTAGCCTTAAAATCCCATCAGCTGGACATTTACCAGTTCCAGTTAGAATTCTAGCTTTTTTTTCAGCTCTAATTGTCCAAAATATGCTGACACCTTGAAATAGTTTACCTGCTAGTGACCGAACCTGTCCTGCTTGTACTTACAGTGATGAAGAAATCGATTTAGAGCAGTATTCCTCAGGTTACTCTTCAGCTGAGGTGAGTTATCCCTATGGGACCCTCTTCAAATGGTAAAGGTGATAAAGAATTTAAAACATGGCCAATTGTTTGAGTTTTTGTGGGTAACAGTGACAAATAAAATGTTAATAAAAGGTTAAAAAGATCTGACTGGTGTTGTGATTACGTCAAACGTGGAATTGGAGCCTTTTCTGTTTTGCTTTGTTTTTGCTTTGCATGTGATTTAAATGTTCATGTGTTTTGCAATGATTAGGATTTTTGTTGACCTTTTAATTTACATTGTAGCCATTGTGGCTTGGAAATGTCTCTTTTGTTTTGTGTTTGTTCCCATTTTTGACTGTCACATTTATAAACTATATGTTGATATCAAGATGGAGTGTAATTATTGAACTTAGAGTATAGAGTATAACATTTAATTTAGGATCATAAATAACATCTTATGTAAGGTAACCTGATTGTGTGCCAGGCTGAAGGTGTGTTACTGAGGTCTTTCTCTTTGCCCTCCAGGTCCATCCTGATTTAAGCCGGCAGCTGCTTCAGGATGGCTACCGTTTGGATGAGATCCCAGATGACGAGGACCTGGACCTGATTCCGCCCAAAGCCATGGGCTCCTCAATGTGTTGCTGCTTCGAGGGTCCATCCTGTAGCATGCAGTGATGCCAGTGCCAGGAATTGAACCTTATAAAGCCATAGCTTGGCTCCAGCTCCTGGCCCTGACTTAAGTCACTGGTGCCTAAGGTCTTCTTTCTAACCCTGGACCACTGCTGTGCTGCCTGAGGACTTCTAGCTCTGAAGCCAAACTCCTGTTCATGCAGGACCGAGTGCACTGGGAACACTCAACACACACGGAAACACGGATAGACGTAAGAAAAAGCCTTATCCACTGTGACCCCAAAGCTTCACTGATTTTTCCCCCCTTGTTTTTGTAGAACTACATGAAATACTAACTGACAGTGCTCAACACAGAGTGGTAGAGTACTTCAGAGTACTTCATCTTTCTGGATATGTTCATGTTGACCCAATAGAGAGCTGGTTACTGTCTTCTCTGCTCTGATCATTTTGTCTGCAGCCTCTATGCATAACATGTAAACAGATGTGGTGTTTTGATATTTTGCTGCTTTGGCAAATTAGAATTTAACACTTTGACATTCCCTCATTATTGTTGCATTAACAAGCTTTTTGTCTTTTGAGTTGTATTCCAAAATGAAATGGCCACTACTTGTGAAAAAAAAAAGATGAATTCATTTGATAAAGAATCGAGGGTGATTTCTTTGTGTAATGTTTTATGCTTAATGTGTTGTTTTCTTTGAAATGGAGTGGAGACAATAAAGCTCACTCCAGGATTGTGTTGTACTGGTTCCATATTTTTCTGTTTTGTGTCAGAGAAGACAGTTGTCTTTGAGCAAACTGCTACATGCCACGTTTGGCAAGAAAAGCATAATGACAAGTTGTCCTACAAAGTTATTCATTGTTTGTAAGAGCGATCCCTACACTTACCAAATGTTACACCACTGCATATGGCACAAAATGTATGCAGATGAGTTACTGAAGTGCTTTTCTAGATGAACCAATGACATATGAGAAGAACAGATTTCACAACTCTGTATTGTAAGAAAGGCATTTCCTTCCAGAAACTGATGTCTGTCGTGTTTTTAAAAAAGCTGTTACAAAAGTTGTAGCATAAAACCAAAAAATGTGACAGGTTCCTGCCCTCTGAATACAATATGTGGTTACATACTGTATGTATATGTTTCTGATTTAAATTCTTTATTTTTTTATAGATGTGCTTTACAAAGCATTTTGGATTGTGATGAGTGGACAGACTTAACAGTGATTTAAAAAAAAATTTAATAACATTTTGGATTAGAACGCTGTCTGTGATTTGATTTACTGGTAACTCATCTTTAACACATCAGAGTGTTTTGATGGCACATTTGGGGTTGCATCGTTTTATTTATTTATTTATTGTTATATTTGTTGGGGACACTAGAACTAGTTCTTAAAAACTGACTTATTTGTCTACCTTTGTTATTTTTAAAGCATATTTTCATTCATTTTAATTTGTTAATGATGTGTCTAATGATTATTACACAATAGACATGCCGATGTACTGAAAATGACGATCCTTCATCTAAAAAAAAAAAAAGATGTTTTTTTTTCTTATGTTTCCACTTTAAGAAATGCACCTGTTCACTCATCTCACAGCCTGGGTCAGATTTTACTATTTTTTTGTTGTTTGTTTTGAAAGTTCTTCAACAGAAAAATCTTCAATATCAGAGCCAGTGACAGTGATCACTTCTTAAGGAGACTGTGCTGTTTTATTTTCCTGCATAACACGCTGTTAGTGCTCATGCTGTCTTGTTGGTTGTTACAAGGTGTAACTCTCAGTCATAAATTAATGGTATAGGGGATCATCTCACCACCATAATACAAGTGAGTCCTGGAAAAACTTGTTTTTGTGCAAGAAAAAGAAGGAACCTATAGGTAGGATTTGTACTTCACAGTCGGGATCAATTCACAAATTCAACTTGAGAAAGTTCACGTTGTTGAAACCTTTGCAATGTCATAATATTAACATTAGTAATGTTCACTATCTCCTCCCAGCACTCCATTGTTATAATGTGGGTGTTATACAGTAGGAGTAAAAGCTGATTCTACTATTACACTAAGTGTGAGTCACTTGATACAAGTGTGAGGTGAATGCTTTAAATGTAACAGCTGAATTTAAAGTGTATTGACCCCTGCATTGGCTCTGCACATTTTTTATACACTAATATTGCACCTAACACCAGTGGACAGTAGCAAGTACACTTGGCTCATCTGTACTATGCAACTATCGGGACAATCTGCTTGTTATACGGCTTTATGATAATATAGTGTAAGTGTGATAAATGCAATATCAAATATTTTACAATGGTAAGCACTAGTATTTGATTGTACCGTTTCTTGATTTATATTACTAAATAAAACTATTATCTACACATTCATGTGTATGACTGTAGTTGTAATTATTAAGAATCATTTCCAGTAATGCTTTGGCAAGGAGACGATATATAAATGGAGCTTTTTGATTATGGGATACATATGATTTGAATAATTTGTTAGTAAGATTACACAAAAATACTTGACTGATTTTCATGAAACCATGAAGGGTTGGGCATGTAAGGAAGAACCCTTTGTATTTTAGAGTGGATCTGCATAAAGGGACACATTCAGGAAAATGTTTTTAAAAATTCCCACTTTTTTTTTCTTTTTAATGTTTTGGTTATTACTATGGATTACTATGGAACTTAGTGGAAGGGTACATATGAAAAAAAAGAGCCCGTCAGATTCTGGATTAGATCTAGCTAAAGTGGCAGATGCAGTCTTTTTTTCCACTTAAGATAGGGTGATAGGGCTTCTTTTTAAAATATTTTTTATATCAATTCTGCACAAACTGCTTGACTGCCACAAAGCAACATGACAGTCTGACCTTCATAATATGACTCGTTGACCATGAAAACCCTCCCTAGAACTTGGAACCACGTTGGTATCTTTATTAATTTGATAGTTGATCTTTAAAAAGATCTTGGAATTGCCTCCCCCCACAACTGTAAAGAATCATTAAAAAAAAAGAAATTCTGGATACAGATGATGAGCTGGATCCCCACCAAAATCTAATATTTCTTGGGCCGTACCTTACCTCTCCAAAGAAATGTTTTGTTTTGTTTTTTGTCATGAAAATCCGGTCTTAATTTTTATTACCTACTAGGCAGCGGTTATAACCACTATGAGCCATGAGAGTTGTTCCACAAGGTGGCAGCATGGAGCTATGGTTCATTGCATCATTCCATCATTAGATACCATATTACAACGTTGTACATAATTTTTTTACAAAGTATTAATAAAATAAAATAATATATATATATGTGTGTGTGTGTGTGTGTGTGTAAGTGTGTGTTAACCATTTCAACGCTTTGAAACGTATGTTTGTTTTTAGCTCTTTTCAGCTCACTAAATGCTCTGCTGTGCGCATGAAAAATGTAGATAAATAAACAAATAATAAATAATATAAATATGAATAAATTGAAGGTACTTGTGCTTGATAGGACTTGTCATGAAGCTGAGAAAGCTGTGGGACTTGTTGCTGTCGCTGGGCGGGCCTAATGCTGTTGTGCGCCATGTGGGGGCTGTGAACTGAAGGGGAGGAAAAAAAAAAAAAAAACGAGTGAAGGGAGTTACCTCAGCCCTCAACGTGATATGAGATCTGGCCATTCTCCATTCGTCCCCCCCTGTCTATTAAAGAAGAAAATCACGAAAATCAGCGGGGAATAAGAGCGAGACGGACGGCCACGTTCGGAGAGGTAGCGCCGCAGAGAGCAGATAGCGCCTTTCCGCTGGGGGATCAGCCGCAGTCTACGGTGCATGCACACGCTTTCTCCCTCGTGCGCGCGCGTGTGTGTGTGTGTTTACAAGTGTTTGAACGAGTGCCACGAACGAGGGAAGAAGGAGGATAAAGCCAAGGAAGGAGGGATGGTGGACAATTCAGGCAGCAGTAAGGCACAAATGGTGAGTCGTTGGCGTCCCTCTTCGTTTATCTAACCTGTAACGAGCTAAAAAAAAAAAAGAAAAGAAAAGAAAAAGAAAATCCTGCCAAAGACGCCGGACAGCAGCGGGAAGAGTTAGCTAGCTTAACGTTAGACTGACCAAAATACAAAAAAGAAGAAGAAAACTTTCAGAGCTCATTTCACCTTTATGGTAGGTTAATTTTTTACTTATTTGATAATATCACAACAATACTTTAATACACTGTTATAAAAAGCTATGACGTTATCGGGCCAAATTGACATGTTTGTGCGGTAACCTTAACTTATTAAAAGCTCTTGCGCATACATCAGGTGGGGATGTGGCAGCTAGCTAAAAGAGGTTTTCACATTTTCAACACATTTCTTTTTCCTCTTCAATAGTTTGTCTCATTAAGATGACCTCGGACTCCTTTTTAACACCGAAGTTACTGCTAGAGGCTGTTTGGTAGCAGTTTATCTCCTGGTTAACTAGTTTGAACACTGTATTAGTGACCATTTTACTGTCCTAACCACTTTGATAAAGGCGTTTAAACATATTGGGTTTCATGATGATAAATCATCATAAGTGACTTTTCCACCCAGAACTCATAGAAAGGCTTAAAGTGCTTTAGTCATTTTGTGTTTGACTGCTGTAGTGCTTATGTTTGAACATTTGCGTTAGCTGTGAAATCTGTGTGGACTCCCTGAAACCATATTATAGTCTTATTTGGAGTTGATTTAGTCCCTTTTTTTTTGTGTGTGTGCAAAGGTTACGTTGTAACGGACCAGGTTACATTTCTGTGGTTACAGTGTTTTGTAAAATGTGATTTTTTTCCTCCTTCTACAAATGTTTGGAGTTTACATGTAAAAGTTGCAATATACATATATATATATATATGTATATATATATATATACATATATATATATATATATCTTTGTGATGCTGATGATTTTCCATGTTTTGACTCCATGGTACTCTGCTTGGGCCCCCTGGTTCAAACATTGACTAAAGTGTCTGGTTAAAAGAGTTACAAGTTAACAAGCTTTACTACTTCACGAATCTGATGAAAATCGTGGGACTGGATCACCTGTGTTGTTTTTGTGAGACTATGTTGAAATCCCGCTCTTCAGTTTCCATACACCACTTATTATTTTTGGTGGGGGGGTCCATGTGCCTTACACGTGTCTATTTTCCTCCTGTATAATAAGATTAAGGGGTATTTAGATTTCACTGTATGGTAGGTCAACCATGACTCCCTCTATTCCTCCAAACAGCCCAGCATGTCTCAGGAGCCTGGTGTGGCCTTTCCTCAGAGTACTTCTACAGGGGGGATGAAGCTGGAGGCAGTAATGGAGCAGCTCCAGCGCCAGCAGCAGGCCCGACTGGAAATGGAGCGCAAAGAGAGGAAGCTGCGAGAGGCCCATATCATGTATGCTCAGCAGGTTGCAGCCCAGCAAGCCATCCTGGCAGCTGCTCGGGCATCTGGAGCCACTTTCTTGGGCAAAGGCCTAGCTGGAGGGGTCCCTGGCAGCGGGCTGCCTCCCAGAGTGTCCAATCAGAGCAGTGTGGACTCAGAAAGAGAGGATGACGAGGACAGAGGTCGGGATTCTGGGGATGAGGATGACGACAATGAGATGATGGAAGGGGACGAGGGAAGTGATGAGGATGAGGGAAGTGCCAGCGGTCTGGAGTTTCTCCGCAAACAGACCCTCGCTTTGCAGCAGAGCGCCTCCCGCATCCCAGCCCGTCCGTTTGGCAGTTACTCTGCGTCAGCCCCCCAGAGGACTGCATCTCCACCTATCAGAGTGAAACAGGAACCTGATGAGGGCCTGTCCCCTGCGGGGCCTCATTCTGCTACCTCTCCTAATGGACAAGCCGACTGGGGCTTTGATGATCACTTCAGACAGGTCAGTGTTTTGCCATGGCGTCTTGCCACATTGTTTTCCCCATATATCAACTCTGTTTTGATCTTTTCCCAGTAATGTCTACCAAACATTGCCCCTCAAACCATGTGTGTATCACGCCATGTGTGTAAATCCAGTATTACTCTATCCGAAATGACATCATATCACAATACTTATGACTTGTTCAGAATTTGTGTTGCATACAGAGTTGCGTAATCCAAACACTGTTGTTCATTGTTTAAACAAACGAGTAAGGCCTTTCTCTGGCTGCCACTTTCCTGTTGGTCGATTTCTCAGTGCAGCCCCATGCTGTGAGCGACCGCTTAATCTCGACTGGGACAAACCTCTTCAGCGGTATCTTTTGTGAGACACTTTAAACCTCTGTGGATGGTTGACTGCCGATTGGCTTTTGTGGCTAAAAATCCTCCTGAGTGACTCCTGGCAGAGGGCCAGGCCGGGGCGTGACGTGTTCACACTCACTAGGTCTCTTACTCTACTCTCACATTCTCTGTGTGTGTCTCCCTCTCGTACTCCGTCCCTCTTGGCACTTTACTCAGCCTCGTGTTTGGCTCCGATCCAGGTAGCAGAGTCAGGGCTGCTGCTTTGAGGCTGTGGGTGGGTGGCCGGGTCAGCATGAGGATTTTGGGTCGGTGAGAGGGTTGGATGTAGTACACAGTAGCAACCCATTACACTCCATTCCAAAAGTTTCGGCTGTGTGCCAAGGGTACTTTCCCTTGAACGTAAATATTGTTGTAGCACAGTGTTACAGAACGCTGGAATGCCAACTGAGAGCCAAGTCGAAATACATGTGGTTTAGCATCATAGCTTAGGACATAGTAAAGAACACAGCAGCCTGTGGGTGATATAAAAAGCCCTAGTTGCACAAGAGTGGGCAGTGTCATCAGTGTCATAGGACCTATCTGATCTTGATCAGTGGGCTGAGGGTCCTTGACTATCATGTGTCTGGATTTTATTACAGTCTATTTAAAGGCAAATGTCTTTGAATGGTGCTTCTCTAGACCACATTTCCAAATTTAGGGAAGGCAGTAGTATAGAGGTGGGAGGAGGAGCAGTAGTAGTTGTATTTTTATTACTACCGCACATCAGCTAGTAGCTGCTCATGCAGGGATTTGCTGGAAATGATCAGACACATCACTGTTGGATAAAAACATTGTTCACCACATTGTTTGTGCTGCTTATTGTTTCTAGAGTTGTCAGAGAGAGTGGAGTAGTGTTATTCTACGTGGTTGCCAGGCTTTGTGTGAACGTTGTCAGGACATTAGATCACGGCAGCAAAGTTGTAGCTAACCAGCGCTATCTCTGTGGCCTGGTGTCTTTTATTAGGAGAGGCGACTGAGCCTGGGGGTTGGGGGAGGCATTATGGGACGAGAATTGGTCTGGCCTTTTTTTTGTTTCCTCTCTTTTATCTTTCCTGTCATTATGTCAGCTCTGCAGTATTTAATGACGGCTCATCTCTTCAGGCAGTTTCAGGTTGCATCGCTGTAGGGGGAGGGGGACAGTGGAGGCAGGGGAACTGTTTTGGGGGTTTTTTTCTTTTTTTTTTCGTTGTTTTTTTTTTTTATGTCATTGTCTTCGGGAGGCCAGTGACAAGCCTGTCAGATGCCACAAATACCAACCTCTGTAATAATGCAAGGAGGACATTTATTATCTTCCAAAACCATGGATGATGTGTGTGTGTGTGTGTGTGGGGGGGGGTGGACAAAAAGAGACAAATGGACAGAAGACCATTTACATGAAGATTTACATTTCATGTCGTATTGGGTGGAGGCTTTTATCCAAAGCACCTTGTGTGTGTGTGTGTTTATGACCACTCTCATGCTTTTGAGCCATAGCAGACCATATTGAAGGTAAGATCCATCCAGAGCAGCTTACAGAGAGACAAATAAAATAATAGTATCCGTTTATGAGTTCACCAACAATTGAAGCAGCTAATGGCAATGGGAAAACAAGTAAAACATGAATAACCTGCTTCAGAATAAGAGCCACCAGCGCGTATCCCTTTAGTAACAAGGTTATGTTTGGTTGTATGTAATTTGCCTCACCCAGCAGCAACACTTGACTGACATCTTGTACTTCTGTAATCTGGAGTATTTGAAATGTATGTTAGTTGTAAGGGCCTATACAGTTCAAATGGGGGGTGGATGGGCACCCATAGTGTTCATGTCAGTGATGTATGTGTGGTGACCTCAGCCCTGTCCTAAACAGCAGAGTAAATAATTGTCAAACAAGGGGCTGGACAAAGCCTGTCGCGTGGAGAGAGGGCCAGGGTAGGCGGCCGGCTGGCCAGTCATGCCTCAACACTGTGGCCTGCAGTGGGACAGAGGCCCTCATGACCCCCTTGTAATCCACCCCCCTAGCTTCTCTCTCTCATACAAACACATGCTTATAGATCCCTCCACTTAGTGCAATAATCCCTCTGTGATTGATAAAGTTTTAATCATGCCTGCTGAACACAAGATCGTGTCTTCTGTCCCACTGCATTGGTGGTAACTTCTGCCTGGATGTAACTGAGATGTCGTGTGGTATGCTTCAGGTGGTGAGAGAGCAAGCGGCTGTTATTTCACAGGTTTACAAGTTGCACATCTAGTTCACAGGCTGTTTGTTCATGTGCAACTCCGCCTTGTGATAAATGAGACAAAGTGGAAGCTGCGAGTGGAGTATTTGCATTGCTGTAATCACAGAGGGAAAGAGGGGGACAAGCCCACTTTACATAGAGATCCTGCAGCACTGCCACTATGAAAACTTGTCATTATACTGGCTTTGCTTTTTCACACACAGAACCAAACAAAAACTGTGCAAGGCTGTGTTTACGCAACAGCTCGAATCCCATCCTGTCCTCTCACCTTTTTAATCAAATGTTGATTTAGGCTTAAAAGGCAGGACAACAATCTGATCGTACCTTTTATGCAGAATGTTGAGGTGGAATAACAAGCACAACATTCCTGCTTTGAACACGCTTGTTAAAAAAGGGGGCTACGGTTACAAGACCTCGAAATTGATACGAGTACCTATTTTATCACATCACAGAGCTGAATGGCAGGTTACAGGAGTGCTTGACCGTCATGAAAAAAAGGTATCAAGTTAACAGATTGCTGGCCACGTTTGAAGGGTTTCTTATTGTGGTGTAGGTGCTCTTGTGCAATGATAGCTCATGGTTCAATGAGGAAATTTATATTTAGGATACTTAACGTCATACATCATACAGATGTTAGCCTACAGCTAAGAATGCTAGCCTAGTATAGCTCGATTACAAGAGGTTTGATAATTACCCCGTGCTGCCTAATTAGATTTATAGTTTGTCATTCGGGTCAGATCAGAGAGGGTTTTAATCTCCTGGTAAAGCTTTTTTCATATGATTTCAGAGCAAGTAAATCAGTGCTAAAGGAGTGCTAAAATTTCCTTGGCTGAACAGGAGGAAGCAGAACTAGTCTACAACTTGCATGAGGGACACTTTTGACACAAAAGGCCACAATAACTGGGCATGTTGTTGCTACTGAGCCCAGGCATCATTTGCCACTCATCCCTTATTTTACTGCTCAAGTACTGAAGCTTGTCTGTTGAGCCAGCGCTGTTGCATAATTTAGCTGTCGCCCCAGAAACACATCAGCCAGGAAGTGGGGAGCTGCACGGCTACAGTGCAGAGATCAATAAGGATTGTGTGTGTGTGAGCTTTTAGAGGCAGGAATGTTTGGCCTCATTTATGGTTCATTTATGATAAATGAGGAGGACGTTGTATTTAGCAAATGGGCTCAAGTCTTGATTTTGAGAATGGAACATAAGCCCACTGCCACAGTACAGCTGGATGTGAGAATAACACATTATTATGTCTTTCAGTTGCATTTTTATTGGGATGATGTCCATGCTATACACCTAAGCAACCTTGTGAGTCTTAATGTTGGTATCTCATGTCATAAACGTCAGTGGGTTTCAGATGGTGTACTTAGTCTTATTCTGTTTACTAGACTTCCTGTAACACTGATGTAATAAAGGTTGGAATTACTGTCTTGACCCCTGCTCGCACAAACCGCCAGCAAATGGAGGTCATCCAGACGAGAGACAATGAGGAGGGCTGAGGTCCATTAAAGCATGTTGCATTTCTTGTTCAGAATAAGAAGCGTGACTTGGATGTGTGAGACTTCTATGGTCTTGGTCATGCTCAAACTGACGAGATACATGGGGAATTGAAAACCTCAACCCCCGTCTGTTCATTTCTGATGTGAACGCTGATAACGCTGCATTCACATGACAATGAATGTTTTGTCATTTGTTTCACGCTCACATGTCACCTTAAGGAGAATCAAACAACTTTCAATTTTTCTATTTCGTTTCAGTTATAAATGGATTTAATTCCTCACTGGGTTCTTTGTCATCTGGATGACTTAATGACTCCAAAATGATGTTACTAGTGGCATTTGTGATGAATGGCCCGGCCACTAATTTGGCTAACCTAATTTCTAAATTTGCTTCCTTGGCTACAACACTGATCTCAGGACAGATTAAGCTGGCCGAAGGTGTCTGACTTTTTGCTCACTGGGTCGAAACTCCTCTCAACGTCGTGGCTAACCTGCAGCTAACGTGTTATTTGTGTGTTCATTCCTTCAGTCATAGATTTGTTCAACCAGAAAGAGACGTCTTCTTGCACTGTTTACTGAGAACAAACAGAATCGACATTTACATTTTATTGCTTGTGTTTAAATGCATTTATATTCTTGCCTGAATCACTTCAATTAATTCTACTGTTGAAAATGCTTTAAGTGATCCACCTGGTAAATTCATTGACAAATAAAAGCACTTTGTGTTAAAAATGACTTTACTAAGTGCTAAACAATCTTTCACAAGGCTGATTTTTGGTATTCCAGGACTGAAGTAAGGTTTTTACACATTCTTTTATGTCGTGCGTTGCTCCGGGTTTTTTTCTTTGTTTTGTTTGTTTTTCCAGTGTATGTTTGTAGTTCAATGCTGTCTGATCCTTGTTTTGCCTCATTAACAGCTGGCCTTGACACTCAGATGACTGCAGTTGGGCTTTTAGCTCTGGATTGCCTTTTTTTTAAAGGCATTTTTCTAATGGATGCTCTTCTGTGCATAAAGTAGCCTGGCTTTTATGGCCGTGTCAGGATGGAAACAAATCAGGGCCTACAACTGCACAATTAGTGCTGTGTAATTATATAATGCATTTCCAGTTTCCAGTGGAATATTGGAACATTGGAACTCAATTTAAATGTCCCTTTGTATGTAAAAATAGTCACATATTAGAGGTCAAATGAAGTTAACAGTTTCGTTCTTAAAACTTTGAAATTCATCATCACAATATTTATCCAAATATTCTAGTCTATGGGCTGTTTGACAAACACATTATGATATATTCATTTGAAAAAAATGCTTGTTTTTGGCCTCCTATTTCAAATAAACTGTTGACTTTTTGACAGCCACTAAATATGAATATGGATAAATTGATCATTTCCAGTATCACACAGGTGTGTGACAGTTCTGTTTGGTGACAGTTGTTTATGGGCTCAAATCCAAGGCTGCTGGCTCAAGTCACATGAACGTCTTACACTGAGATTTTAACTATTTCCTGTGATTTTTGATACATTCTTGTGGAAGGCAAACATCTATTAAATGGCCTCTTCAAATAGTCTGTGCTGGAGGGAAATCATTCACACGCTAATGTAAGTTTCAGATTTATTTGAAAATCTGTGGTGTGGTCAAGGTGTAATCATGCTGGCATAGACCACGTTTCATTTTGTGCTGACCTGCTCTTAACAGCCAAGTGTGGATGTTTCCCCTTCCCAGAAATAGAGGTATTGAATTTAGTAGGGAGATGAAGGGGGGTGGGGGGGCTGCTGGGGAAGGAGAAGAGGGGTAGTAGTCTGGCTCAACACACTACACTGCCCCACCCAGAGGAAACATTCCAGACGGAATTAAAGAGTTAACTCTTCAAACAGTGAACATTCCCACCAGGGGCTCCCAACAAGAGACAGGGGGTTTGATGGGGGTGGGGGGTGGGGGGGTGTCCGTGTTGTAGTCAGGTCTCTGATTGGTGATCTTTCAATTCATTTCACTCAGTGTCACAGGGGCTGTAAAAGAAAAGCTGAAGGGCCTGAATGGGAGGAGCTGGATGGGAGGACCCTCCGGAGCAGGAAGAAACACTTTTTTTTATTTGTCTGTGTCCCAAAGGGCACATCTGCTGCTGGCAGACATGAGGACGCTTCTCTTGGTGGGTCCATTCCTGTCACACCACGGCCTGGGCCAACAGAGCAGTAATTGGAAGAATCCATTCTGCCATAACGATTAGCTTTTGTGATGTTGAAATACTCCTTTTCCTTTGTGCTTTTATTAACCATATGTTTGAGTGTTTTTCATTGTGGGAAATGCGAACATAAAGCTGTGCCCCTTGAAGTCTTGAGTGTTCAGTATTTCAGATGCCACCTCACATGCAGTAAAGGAGGGAGGTGCAGCAATAAGGGAGGAAAGTATGTTGTGCTTCTCTCAATGGACCCGTTTCATATTGACTGCCAAATGTACCTGCAAGGCCGTTTGCCTTTTGTATATGAGGTATCTTACCTTTCAGCTGCACTCGTCGCTCCTGCAAACATCATGCAAATGACTCCTTGGATGACCCTCTCATGCACATTGTCACTGAGGGCCACACTGCTAGTCTCTATGTGATTGAAATGAAAGGCTAAAATTCTCACATTTAAATGCAAATGGTTCGTGTCCATTAGAGTTGTCACACTTCTTTTTCCCAAATTGACCCTGGAGGGTTGACTTCCTTGCTTCTAATGGAAACTGAGCTACTGATGCCTGCTGTAATTTGATCAGTCAGTAGTGAAGCCACAAGCCCCCCCCCCTACACCCTTGCTGGTTCCATTCGTCCTTTACAGCCACTCCTACTCAGCATATCTCAACACCTGCTCTTTAATGAAGGCAAACACAGAAAGGGGGAATAGCCAAATGAAACAAAGACGTCCACCAACCCCTTTGGCAGCTGCAGAAATAGATCCAAGGTCATATGACACTATTGAGCAAAGTCTCCTTGAGTTTTATATAGGCTGACTTCATTCAGTATAGTGATATATATATATATATATATATATATATATATATATATATATATATATATATATATATATATATATATATACACACACACACACACACAGTACACACGTATACAGATTGCTGGTCACCCTGTATGTTGCAGTGACCCTTGGCACAGTATGTGACTGTTGTCCTTGTAGCATGTGTGGTCTGTTATGCACTGTGTATTTAACTTGTTAGTCTTTTGATACCAAAAAAAGTATCGATGTCCAACACACTGATGAATTCGGTAACATGACCGTTTACTGTGGTTTGTCTTGTTGTAACTTTGTTGGTTTTATTTTCTGTGTTCTGTGATATTTTGCTACAATTTATCAAGTTTAAGCTTTTGGATTTTATGTGCTTAGTGTGTTAGAATAGGAGGCTGACAGCAGAGTAATCAGACATCTCTCCATCCTATCCAGATAAGGGCTGTAATGAACAAAAGACAAAGCAAGTGAGGAGTAGTATTGTGTACTATTATGTAGGTATAATTATTGGTGGAGTCATTTAATGAAGTTTACAGTACGGCTGGGCAATTATCCGAAATTCGGTTAATACTTTCCCAATGCATGGGTTCACGATCTTTCCTTAAAAAGAAAATACTACGTCAGGTTCAGCCACGTGCCTCCACCCTGTCCAGCTAACGTCAGTCTCTCAAAACGAAGGTGCCTGCAGAGCAGCATGTACGACACGAGCGCAAACTCCCAGCTAACAATATGTCCGCTCCACATTCCCCCCCTCCCTCTGACCTTCTACATTTAGTCTGACAATGTTACATAAACCACCAGCTCTGAGGACCAGACGTGGGGCTAGGCTCATGACATTCAGGGCTGAAGCAGTGGCGCTCCACAGGACCTACAGGACAGACCCAAAGCTTTAGCACTGTGCTCACAGCTGATGTGTTCACTGTTGACATGAACTCAAATGAGACCCAGGAGGTGTTTTCTGTGAGGATACACATCTGTTTGTGTTTTAAAGTCAGTTTAACTAATTATAGAGAAGAACAAATCAGCTTCATTTGAATCTGATGTTGTATCAATTGTGGGGGCTGATCTCTAACTCTTTGAGTTAGCCGCTAACTGCTGCTAGCTGCCGCTATTAGCTCCAAGTCCTCTGGTTGTGGGGCTGCACACATAAATACTTTGTCAAAACTTAACACGCGTGTCCAGCCTGTCTCGTGTTTATATAGATGTTCGATTCATCTCTGTCACTAGCTCTGCTGCCATCTCAGAGGCAGAGCAACACAGACCCACACCCCATTATGGCTTCATTTCGTTTATACATAACAGCTGGGGCAGAATAAAAGCACACTTTGAGCAGGGCTGTGTAAATAGGGCTAAATGAGAGAAGATTAAACCTAGAAAGAATACAGTGTCCGTCCTTCTTGCAGTGCCAGAAAAGTAGATAAAATAATCATTGTTCACCAATTCAAAGGAAGGAAATAATTGTGGTATTAATTTGACGTCATATTGCCTAGCTCTAGTTTATGGTATTTATTAATGGGGTGCAGGTTGTTTATGGATTGGACTTAATGTTGTTGCTATTCATCAAATTGAAAATGTTGAAGATGTACTAGGTAGTGTTTTTTCCAACAATTGTTTGCAGTTAAGTGTAGGCTGTGTCACATCAGGGCTTTGCAGCTTGTAGACAGGGCCAGGCATTTAGGGGTGTGGAGTGAGAGTTGTATATTGTTAGTGGTTTTCTTAGCTGTCTCCTGCGATTGCTTTGGCTGAGCTCCAAGCTGGTGTCGACCTGCCTGCAGGTGTTAACTGGGCCACTGTGTCAAGGCCCTCTGGTAAACACATAAGCTAAGCTGACTGGGACCTTCTATAGGGCTTGGCAGAGGAGAACGACATGAAAAAAGGTGCTGGAGGCTTTCCTCTCGTGTCTGCCCCGGCTTTTCAGCCTGCAGAGTCATTGTGCGGCCTGCCAAAAATCTCATGTAGTTTACAGTAGCATGTGGCCAAGTTGTGTCTGCCAAGTTTTCAAATACAAGCTGAGTGTAATCATGTGCATGTAAGAGGGAGTTACCACCAGAGGAGGAAGGAAGAAAAAAAACCTCTTGGCTGCTGCCCAGGAACCGTCACATTACACTAAAGGCAATGTGTTCACAGCTCAGCTTCCAACATTTACATTCTACAGGGCTGGGCATCCTCCAAAGATGCTGACTTCCTGAATCACAGTCATCACCAGAAACAAACTGTAAGCGTGTACATCAAAAACATGAGCTAGTGATCCTGGATGTGGTGCCATTGTACACACTGCTTCATGTGGGGGGGAAAAAAACATTATTCCCACTAACATGAGCAAAGTCCTCTTTGTAATATAGTGATTGATTTACACAAGAGCCAAATCTTCTGGATCCAAAAGTTTCTTAACTACATATGTGCTTTGTGTGTTGGAATATTTACATAAAGTATTAAGTTTAAAGAAGCTAAACCAACAGTCAGACGTTTTGTTTTTTTATTGTCATATTTTGAGGGATAGAAATTAAAAATCAGGCACGCTAATGTGCATTAAATCAACATAAAAGAAATACTTCAGACTGGGCTCTTCATTTTATTATCTGTTTATATACAATATTAATTGTTATAGAATTAAAAGTATTTGATAATTTTTATTGAGAAAGTGAAATAATTAGATTAGCACACAATTTGCTGGATCCACCACTTGTCTTGAAAAGCTTGTATTGAATCATTAAATAATGAAAAAACTAAAAACTAAAAAAAACACACTTTCTGACCTGTAGCTGATCTGGTTAATAGACAATCACGCTGTGAATAGTACTATGGACCATGTCAACTGCAGTCAATAATTTCAAAAGCGATGTTAGTAAATGATTAAAGAGTGGCACAGAAAATTGAATTATTAACAACAGGCACTACCGTGAATGTAGGTTATTATAAGAACTATATGTTGTAGGTTGAGGAGGTTATCAGAAATGTTGCTCCATCGTTCCTTCAGTGAGATGGAGGGTATTTCTTTTTTTTTCTTTTTCTTTTTCTTTTTGTATTTTTTTATTTTATAACAGAAATCTAATCTTACCTTCCCTCATCTCAACTTAAAGCAGGTACTGACTGTTATTCCCTCTGTCAGAAATGTACGTATCGGTTATCGACTCACAAGGCTCTTTTCTAACAAACATCAGCATATTAATGTGGAACATGGTTCAATAATGTTTGTGGCAGATTTGGGATCCACCAACCCCCCCCCCCCCCCCCAGCGGAGCCAGCCTTGATTAGCAAGCCATCTGGTCAAACAAAGACATCTCAGGTTTTCCTGCCCTAAATAAATGTGATTAGAAAACCTGAGGAAGCTCCGTGCTTTCAGCGCAGCGACGATGTGTAGGTCAGAGCATTTGTTTGAAAAAAATAAAAAATAAAAAAAGCACTTGCCACATTTATTGAAGGATTGATAGCATAACATTGGAGCAAAATCTAATGCATTAGGAGACAGTTAACATTAAGTAATGTATATCCACTATCCATGAGTGAGCAGACATAAAAATGTCAGGACAAATTAGATTAGTCGGAAAGACATTCTTCAGTGCTGAAGTATAGCTGTGCACCATAGGAGCTGCCGTCAATTCAAATAAGAGAGAATGATTAAACCATGTACTCTGATAACATCTGCTTACCTATAAATCTGTTATTGGAAAATGTACGTCTTTGCATTTATTGGTTTGTGCTTTTGTTGCCGTTCAATTCAGGACAATCTGTTTGCTCTGTTATCTATATCATATCCCGTGATGCTGCAATAACCCATTTTCCATGAGGGGATCGTCACAGTTTTATTTGATCTGATCTTATATATGTCAGTCTTGCATAATAATTTACCTGCCAATCGATATTTCCTCTTAAATTGGCTCGTTTGACTTGAGTATATAACATTTTTGTTTGTAAACATGGTTAAGGAAGTTAAGAATTGATCAAAAATATATCAACCCACAATTTTCAGAATTGGCCTGTCATTGTATGCGACAGTTAAAGCACCATATAGCAGTAAAAGGTGACGGCAGTAAGCGCTTCACTGTACTTCTTTTAGCATTGCTCCAGATTCTTTAAAACCATATTCCTGTTCTGACATGAGATCTGAACATTTTATTTTTCCTTTTGACAAAGACCTTTGTTAGTTTGATTTTTATCGTCATTAAAACATAACCACACTTATAACTATTTCATTTCATATGGATTGTCAACACGCTATCCAGGACTTACAGATATAAAATACCAAGACTTTGTGTAATTTGTCTGTTGTAACAATGTACAAAATGTCCTTTGTAATATTGAACAGAGGTTGTTAACTCCGCAAATTAGCTACCGCTAGCCTCTGATGTGATACAAGCATAGTTAGCATCCATTACATTGTGCCATATAATAATTAGTTGGCAGGTCACATAGAAGAACATCGTTGAGTTACAAAATATCATTTTCAAACTAGTCAAAAATTGTGAGTTCTTGAACTAGCAAAAAAAACAAACAACAACGGTTAAATGAGTGAACTTGCTGGCTATAGTGATTGCATAATGATTACATGATTTTGTTTTGACAGCAATCACAGTGAACTGAAGTTTGTTTTTTTAAATTTGGCTTCAGTGATTCCAACGCTAACCATGAGTTTCATACCAAATTGGTTTCTCTGCTGTCTTAGGATCATCCAGTAGAGATGTAGTGGCTTGTCGGCCCCTTGGAGATGAGCTCCAGATGCGTGACGGGCTGCACCATCCCAGCGTGTGGGTCCCTTGGGGGGGGGGGTCCTGGTCTGTCAGAGGTGGAATGCCCCTGCACACTTAACACTAGCTGAGAGGAACCAGATACCTCTGGCTCTGAGCAGAGTAATCGTTCCCTATCGATTAGACTATACAGAAAGCTGTGAATTGTGCTTATGGTTTCAACATTTGATACCGCAGATTTAGAGAGGTAGTCATAACACTAACTTCTCTGATGGAGGAAAGCGTAACGGGACTAGCTTCTAGCCCCCCCCCATATTACTTCGACCATACACCACACAAAGAAGTCATTTACCCATCTGACTGCAGGCGTTGTGACCTCTGTCATTTCACATGTAATTAGATGTGATGTGCACTAATAGTAGTGAAGCTTTTTTTTCTTGATTGTGAATGTATCAAGTTCCCGGCGCTGCCAGTATAATGAGGATGTATATAAAAGCCTATCAGGTCTGTGTGATTCTCCAGCTGCCATTAGCATGGGGGTGAAGTGGATGCTTGCTCTTTGAAAGATGTGAGATATGCAAGGTATTTTTAGCCAAAGCTTTTAACCCAGAAGAAAACCGTGAATAGCAGCTTTGACATGAATGCAGCAGTAAAAACTTTTTTGCTCAAAGCAGCACTGATTTCAAGGGCCCCCCAGAAATTACAATTAAAAAAAAAAGATTCAATGCGCGGTGAGAAAATAAAAAGTTACATGTTTTGTGATATAAGTGCTATGCATATTGTAGACATCATAATGTCTGTCACTGTGCACTTTGCAGCCAACTTAATATCTTCAAATCAAATTACCAGTGAGGAGGCACTGAGGGGGCCCTGTGCATAGTTTAGTTGGAAAATCTGGTCTCTAAGGTCTAGTTTCTTGTGGGCCTGAAGCACTACAGGAAAGGGTTAACTGGAGAAGTACTGTATGTGGTGGCACAGATGTGATTCACTAAAATGTTTGCTCTGCCTGTGAAAGGGTCTTTGAACCAATGAGTGTGAA
This sequence comes from Chaunax sp. Z400, assembly GCA_037577475.1. Classification (NCBI taxonomy): domain Eukaryota; kingdom Metazoa; phylum Chordata; class Actinopteri; order Lophiiformes; family Chaunacidae; genus Chaunax; species Chaunax sp. Z400. The sequence goes on along the minus strand of CM075184.1, from coordinate 32,338,818 downwards.
CTTCTGGCCACACCAGCCTATAAACGTTGCATTTGTGTGAGGCATCGAAAGGGGCCAGCTAGTGTAATGGGGGATGGGGCCTCTGCCTGTGGAATGTGGTGTCTTGGTGAAAAGCTTGGAGCTGAACAAATGCAGTCACTTTATTTGACAAACCAGACTTGCTGGTCACTAACAGACAAGTTTACTCAGGGACGAAATGCAAATCCACTCCTTTCTCTCAGACATAGAAGCGCTGATTTGAAACAGCGGTGTTGATCAGCGTCAACGTTTTTCTTCTGCACGTCTGTCTGCCTGCCTATTTTCATCCTCTCTTTCTCTCTGTGACACCCCCTATCTTTTTTCCCTCTGTTTCTTTTTCATCTTTGTAATTGGAGTGATTAATGGAGGGAGGGGGTGGTCTTGCCTGGAGGTCTGTTTTTCAGTGGCCTGCTTAGCTCTGCTGAGGCCTGGGCAGGTAGCTACACGTTCTGCCCCTGGACGTTTAGCCCCTTGTCCCTGCCACTTTGTTTGTTCCCTCAAAAAGACAGAAATTTCTTCAAGCTAGAAACATGACTGGACACTCTGAGGCAGACATGCTGGTTTGCTCTATAATAATCCTTAATGAGAGCAAACCAGACTTGCTGGTCAACTTATCTATTAGTAAGTAGGAACTCTACCATATATATATATATTTTTTTTTACAAAACTTTATTGCACATTTGTGAATATACATACACAAAAATAAAAAAAAACATACAACACATAGAGGACACACAAGGGGGAGATCTACATTTAAAAATAATAATTATAAGTTCAAGAAACTAAACACCAGGCAGTCGAACTTTTTTCTTCTTCTTTTTTTTCCCAGACTGGAGCAGAGAAGAAAAAAGAAGCACATTGAAGTCCAATCAGAGACTATATAATTCAGAATAACAATAGTTGAGAAAAACCAACACTTATTTTTCTGACAGTCCTACTCGTGTTCTGGAACTCTACCATATGCTTCCAAGTGGCAGTGAGATTTACTTCCCCTGTTGTCGCACATGGAATTACCATTAGTTGGAGGCGGCCCACCATCAGATCCTTTACAGTAGTTAGCAGATGAAGAACGCGATCTGCTCGGCCCCCGCTCCCAACACCCATCAGCCCCCTCCCCATTGGAAAGAGGCACTATAAATGATTCCCGGCATCCTGCTGTGGGATCAAGGCCTCAATTATTTGATTTGGATTAGAATTTGCCGCCCCCCCACAATGTTGGTTTTTACATGCATGCTGAGAGGCAAGGCGATTCGCTTTCGGTGAGAGCATGTGGGCAATTTTGCAGATTGACTTCAACTAAAGGAATCAGGGCTTATGTTCTCCTGTAATATCTATCTGCTTTAATCACAGGTCTAGTGCAGCAAATGCCTTAAAAAACCTGTATCTGTCTCTGTCTCTTTGTTTACTTTTTATAAAAAGAAGAACCTGCACCAAGAGTAGTTTTCATGGGTTTTTCTTTTACTCAAATGTACAAAATAAGAAATTTAAATCCCTGCGCATGCGTGTTGCCTCTTCTCTGACTTGCTTGCCATTTATCACTATTGTTGGCTGTGATCCAGATTTCTGTTGGAGGACTTGATTGTGATTAAATTACTGCTGCTGTGTCTGTTTAAGAGATTTCCCTCGCTGAACTGTTTTGACAGGCAGCAATTTGGCTAAAAAAGATTAGTGCGGGAATGAGATGTTAAGAGTACCTGTGGGATGAGAGGGGCTCTCCTGTTATTGTGAGGCCCTGTTACTGGTGTACAGGAATGTTGGTGAATTTCACAAAAGTCTCCCTCCCCTTTTTGTGTCTATTCTGGCAGAGCTCACAGACACACAGAGCGCACACACATTTTGTTGCTCCTGATTTTACTGCCTGGGGTTGCTATAGAGATTTTCCTTGTTTGCATGTATTTTGTTTTAATTGGCGATGGGTGTGGCTGTTTACCCTTTTTTTTTTTTTGGTAGAAAACTGCAATTTGATGACAGTTTGCCATGGAAACCTTCACGGTGCTAGTCAGAGTTAGGATGCCTTGTCGGAGATACAGGGTTAGGTCACCCTGCGAGCTGAGATTCCTGCCCTCATCTCAGTTTCCCTTGCGTAGCGGCAGATGACTGAGGATGATGAGTATTGACGTGAGCTGTGAGATTGCGTCCGGAGGCGGGGGGGGGCTTCCCTGTGTTTGCACATCCAGGGCTATTGATTTGGACCTCCTGTTCAATGACTGTGGCCCAGGGGACTTGGTCTGCAGTGTGGAGCTGTGCAGGGTGGGACACAGAGAGACATGACGGTAGCTCGGAGCGGAAAAGAAAGGGGTAGGAGGCATGGCTCAGGGGGTAACAGGGCTTTAATATGGCAGATACAAGTGCCTGTCTTCATTATTAGGCTTTGTTTCGTCCACAGGATCAAACTCGCCTGCTGCACAACAACAACAACTGTTTTCAGATCTACTCCAAAATGAGCCATGGTGTCACTTTTTTTTTTCCTGCCATCCCACCAGCCACAGTCATCCAGCTTGTTATCTATAGTGAAAATTGCAGGTTCAATGCTGTATATAGCACGCAATTGGCTGCTGACCTCTTTTTCAAAGTATGTGAAAATTAACTTGATCCACTTTTTTCCTCCTGATCTATTATCTCGAGATGATTGAGATCATTTCCAAAGTGAGTCTTAACACAATATTTCCTCCAATCAATGGCTGCTATTTGAGCCCCTTCCCTCCTACTTGGAGTGAAGGTAAATCACATGATGCTTTTATTAAAAACAAGCCTCTTCATCTAATAACAGCCCCACTATCAAATTGGAAGAAGTGCTGTCAACATCCTGAGCAATCAATGCCGTCCATCCCCCCACTCTACAGCCATTAACCCTTCTTGTTCCAGCATGCCTGGCCTCTTTAAAATGGTGGCTGTAGTTCAGACATCTTTCTATAATGGCTGCATAGAATTACCCCCCAAGCTATGTATCAATGTGTGTTGTGTAGTTTGTCCGATGGAGGGATATGCAAAGAATGTCAAACTTATTGTCGACAGAACGACGTCCACTGTAATGTGAGACAATAATGTCACATGGATGGATGGATTTCACTACTGGTGCACTCAAAACTTGGTGTTTTGTTCCATTAATAGGCCGTCAGCTCTTTCTCGCTCCCAGTTCTTCTTAATATATGGGCTTTTATACGAATCCACGATATTTCATCCATTGCTAGCTACCGCTCACTTCTGGTAACCAACCCTTTTTCTTATCCCTGATCTGACACTAAATGCCAGTTTGTCACATATGACCATAATGTGATTAAGCCACCCAATGCCTGGCCAGTAAACCTGCTAACAGCATGAGAGAAACACGTGCATAGAGAGGAAACATGGGCTTCTGTTCATTCTGTTTATTAGAGTATTAGAATTTGATTTGATCTAATTTCATTTAGGTTTTGATAAATATGCTCACAAAGGCCTGGCTATAAGACTGGAAAGAAAACCTACACTGCAGTAACAAATGTACTTAAAATTCACTCTGAAAAGCACACGACTAATACTTTGATTTTGAAACAATTCTGAGTTATATCAGGCATGAATAAATGTCGGTAGGATGTGGAAAAGTTTTTTTGTTTTGTTGGAGTGCTGGATGTGATGAAGGGGCCGAGGTGACTGATCATAAGGAGTGGTTCCTAAACCAGCAGTATTCACTCTTAACTTGACAAAAACAACATAGTGTTAACATTCCTCAGCTGACCAAGGTCCCAATTCAAGAGCCAACATGTCTTTTCATGGTTAATGGTCTTCATGTTCCAATCACTTCTCTTTTTTTTCAACCCGCTAGAGGAACATGTTTTCTATAGGTGCAACTGAAGTCATGTGGGTTATGACCAGTAATAGCAGAATTTAAACTCCCAGACTGTAGATATTTAGATATTTAGAGCTCATATAGTAGATACAGCTACGGTTGTCTTGTTTTATCTTTGTGATATGACCAAAATCTCACACAGCATGTTAATTCCATGTCATTGTAATGCCATATATCACGATACAGTAATTGTTCTGTAAATTGAAATAAAGAAAAATATTTAAAATAACCATGCAGTACCACACTTAATCACATTTGATCATTTTCTTTTATTTAGAACTTACATTCAAACAAATGCTACTGCCAGAATCAAAACAGTTAATTTAAAAATCTTATAAAATGGAAGCTTTATGGTTCCAAATGAGAACAAAAATGAATTAAAGTAAAGGAAGCCTCTCTATCTATTTCTGTTTACAGTTTTACTGTACTTCATGTTTTCCTCTTCTGCAGCAGACGGCAAACCAGCTTAAGGCCCGTCCTTTAGTCCTTTACATTGACATCGATAAATCCGCAGCAGGGCAGTGAAGCTTCCAACAGTTTCAACAACAACAAATATGGAGACGGTCAGAGGACGGTCAAAACCTCATGATTAGGCTGCAGTAAAACAATTCAGTTCAGTGGAACCAACATGACTTCAACATTTTATGACATTACTTTCAACATTAGGCCTCATTTTTCCACCATATTGATATCCAAGATAATGTGTTGATCGACATCACAGTGTTATAAATACTGCGATGTCCACCATTGTGTCTTCATCTCCCACATCTATCTACAAACAACATTTTAAAAACTTGCTATAATAGACTCGTGGCATCATGCAAATGTTGACTGAACTATTTTGGTGTTCATTTTTCACTGAACAACCATTGAAGGTGAAGAAAAACTGTATTCTTCTAGATTTGGATAACATCAGTGGTAATTTAATTAATTTGAAGATGAGACGGACACAAAGGTTTAGTCATTTTTAGACATATTAAGGTAGAAATACGACATATTCTGACATTGACAGGACGGCGGTAGACCTTAGTTCTTGGTTGATGTCAGGGAAACCTTGACCCTGGACTGCATCACATAATGCAGGGTGTCCTTAAGGGAATTGTGTGTGTGTGTGTGTGTGTGTGTGTGTGTGTGTGTGTGTGTGTGTGTGTGTGTGTGTGTGTGTGTGTGTGTGTGTGTGCATATTATGTGTTTGTTAACATATTTGTGTTCATTTAAAAATCTGCCAGCTACAGTCTACGTTAGCAGTTACATCTGACTCTGGTGAACTAGGATTTGATTCTCGTGTTGGAAAGCTTATAGCAGTAAGAGATTATGTTAAATTATGTAATGGAATAAAGCTGCAGCGATTTGTTGATTGAAAGAAAATTAATCGGCAACTATTTTGATCATTGATTAATCGGAGAGCTGGACGACATGACTTCAGATTAACATCACATTTATTTCTCTTACTTCGTTTGCTGTTAATGAGTGAACATTTGATGTTTTTTTTTTTTTACACTTCCCAAATGTGCCCAGATGACACTGGATTCTTTTTAGGTATGAATTCCTCTCACTATTTCCTCTAGATTCCTTCCCCATGAACCCAAACAATCTCCATTATCAGATGTCTCAGATCATTATTTCACATCTGATTTTCTTTAAAAAAAAAAAAAGAGAGAGATTTACCACTTGCATGTCGACATGACGCACTAAACTGTGCAGCTCCATGTGCGTAATCACTGTGGGATGCTTGTAGCTCTGCACACGGAGATAACATTTGACAGTGATTTATTCTTCTCGAGAGTTAAACCGACTCTAAAACACATTACATGTGTATCATTTACAGAAAACCTCCTGCATCTCATTAGAGTTTGAGTTGAGAAGCTGTGAGCACGGTGCTAAAGCTTTGGGTTCATCCTGTAGGTCCTGTGGACTGCCGGCACTTCAGCCCAGAATGTCTTGACCCTATAGCCCCACATAGAGCTGATAGTTTATGTAACATAGCCAAACTAAACGTGGAGCTGTGCATAATGTTGGCTTGGGTTTGGTAATCGTTTCATCCATGGCGCTTTGAATGCACCATAGGTTTGAGCGACAATTGTTAGTCGGACAGGTCGGAGCCACATGACTGAACATGACGTTGTTCACTTATTGGGGAAATTATTAATCCACTTACCCGACATGAGCATGGTTGAGTTGGTGAGAGGTTATAAATGTCGGTTTTCGGGTTAATCGTCCAGCCCCGTTTAATCTGCATTTTTCTAACAAAAATGTCATATAAAATATTTTGACACTAAATGAAGAGTCTTTGGGTTTTGGACTAAAGCTCAGACAATAGAAGCAATTTGAACATCACATGTCACTTTGGGCCGTCCCAGTTATTTTTGAGAATTAACAATTTATTGATTAATCAATAATGTTAGTTAGCTGCAGCCCTAGAATGTATTAGCTATCGTAAATCACAGTCAGGTTATATAACTACACACGGGTTATATTGTTTTTATGCTCTATGAATAATTTCTCAAGAATATTCATTTTGATATTGGTTTTATAAACATTATGAAAAACGGCTCTTGAGTCCAAACACACCTCTGCCTAAATACTCCTACTTACACCCAAGAGACTATAAATTTAAAAATATAATTTAAAGGTAGCAATTTTAAGGATATGAGACAACAAAATAACCTAGTCTCTTTATATGAGCCACAAAAATAAGACTTTCACCATAAACAATGTGGTCTAATCAATAATTAATACATAGATGTTGCCCAGGAAGAAAAATTATCTCAAAAAATAAATATAAATATATAAATATATTTTAGCACTTGATGAACTGTGAATTGTGTGACCTTAACTGCTAAAAATATATTTATACATACAGTAACTGAGTGGCATGTAAGCTCCAGCGTGACAAGCAGTGACCTATTGTATGCTGGTATGTCAGGGGCTTTTATTGTGAAATAAAAATGGATGGAGTCATGTGAAGACATGTGAGTAGAATAGAAGTTTGACATCTTGTTTTAGACGACGCAGCCTTGTATCATGAAGATAATAAAACGATAGACACAGATGTACTTCATTACCCTCTGTTATAATATTTATGAACATTAAAATGTCCATTTGGGACTTTTCTGGGATTCAACCAGCCCACGAGCCATATTTGGATATTCAGTGTCCTTCATCTTTACGTTTGTTCTTCATGTTGGTGCTGTGGTTGCAGCTGGATGTACTTGTGCTTACAAGCAGACGGAGGGCGTAGCTTTATGGCTCCTTGTTTGGTTACTGTCAGTGAGATTACAGTGTCGACCTCTGGGTCGTTGTATAGGGGAACATCCAGCTTGTATAAAAGGCGCCGAATGCAAAGATTTTTATGCAGGCATGTGATATTATATATGGCTGCAGTCTGTATTATCTTCTCTTATAATCATTTATAATGGTTAAAGGTTAACAGAGGTGGTCAAATAGTGTGCAAAGGTCTAGAAGTTCTCCAAATGTTCTACTGTATATTTACTATCACAATCCTGTTGTAATCTCTATAACATATAATAGGTAATATAAGTTGACAGCGCAATAGGTTTTTGATAAGGAATGAACTGTGTTTATACAATCAACATTATTATTGGCTGACGGGAAATAATAGATCACAATTAAAAATGTCTCCCACCTAGATTGATAACTTCCAGATTTATTAGTCTGATGCTCAATTCAATTGTTTTCCAGTTTCTGATAGAGTCAAATATATTTAGTTTCCAACAGTGTCAATTTCCAAATCTTTGATATCGTTAACATTCAAGTTAATTTCCTCCTTTTTCCACCCAAGATCACACTTTCAGGGACTTCATCAGCTGTACTGTGGAGGTCTTTTTTTAACGAAGGTCTTCATGTTTTCAACTCCACCCTGAAACCTTTGAAGTGGGTTGATGGCTGATGAATATACCTGAAACAAATACTCAGTTAATTGATTCATCTATTGGAAGAAAATTGGTTTCGAACTGCTCTGAGAATCAATTAATATTTTAAGTTAGACTGTAAGTATTGATATTTAACCAGAGTCTTTGATTTTTTTGGACTGTTGTTTGTGCAGAAGGTAATTGAGAAAATGATGATGACTGACTAAATGGTTATTTGTGAAAATAAATAATGCAGATAATAGTTAGTTGCAGTCCTGCTGATGAGTATTTGTTTAGGGAGCATGAATGTTGACAACTGTTACACGTACAGAGTTAGAGGGTGAAAATTACTTGCTCTCGGGGGCCTTTACAACCTTTGCCCTGCCGGCTCTCATTTCAGGTCTTGTAATTGCCACTGACCAATGGGCTCCCGTTTGAAACTAGACCCTGGGCTGCAGCTATTAACGTCCCCCCTCCAAACGGATCTTGTTTTGATTCCTGATGCTTTTATAGGTTGTGTCTTTAGGAGAAATTCCTGGTCGGCACATACCGTGCACCCCTTTCTGCCCCTATTTTCCTTTCTTCCCATCTTGTGGGGCCATTGCCCCCCCCCCGCACTCACAAACATACACACAACCACGATCAGTCTTTGCACACATATATATATATGTGTGTGTGTGTGTTTTTGCATGTGCTAGGGCTAGTGACCAGCCCACCCTCCCCTGGCCCCTCCTGACAGCCAGCTACACTCCATGAACTTGGCCACCCGTCACAGCTGCGTTAAGATTGAAGGATGGGGGGCCCTTGTATCCAGCTGGGTCGGAAGACATGGGTGGGGGCAGGGCAGGCCCAGATGCAGATGGTTTAGGTCAAATGGAGATGTTTGAGGATGAAAGGGGGGGGGGGGGGGGGCACAGGAGCTCAGAGGCAAAGCAACTCCAGAGGTTACTCCTCAAACCCCTGGAAAAATGCACTCTTGGAGCTCGAGTATATATTAGCTTTCATCTGTTTGTATTGCAGAATGTTAGCAGTTGTTGCAACTAGCTTAGAGTTTAGCTCGTTTTTTTTAGCCTGATATGCAGTTTTTGACCTATAGCCAGTGTCGACCTCATGGGATCTGTGCAGGATAAAACCAAATAAACGTGCTTAAGAAAAATAAATGTTGGATGTCACACATTTGCTTCAACATCAGTGATGAAACCAGACCAACAACATCAGCTCTGGACAAAGACCTTGTTGCACAACATTGTGTCTTTTCCTCTTTGTATCTCCTCTGTCATGATTAAATGCTTGAAGATAAAATGCCACAATATAATCTTAATAATGGATAACTGTTTCCTTTGAAAGACTCTTAGGTAATTAAATGAGACAATTAACAAATGGAACCCATATAAACATGTTTGTAGCCACTCGGTTTGTTTACTGACCTTATCTTTGTTTTCTCTCTTCTCTGTTGTAGAATGGGAGCACAGGCTGGGCAGATGAGGCCGACAGTAGCAGAGGAAGAGGAGAGGCCTCCAGAGACTTTGCTAAGGTAAGCAACCATGTGGAGACTGGGATCATGGGATGGCTTCAGTGTGCTCAGTCATTGAACTAAAAAGGAAAATGTGCCAATTACATCATAACTTTAATTCTTATCAAACTCATACAATTGTAAAATTGTTTGTTTTTTTTAATTAAATTTTTGAAGCATTCTGCAGATGGAAGTGTTGCCTTCCTTTATCTGTTTAAAGTTGCACTTGAGAGCACCACAAAAATAACACAGTAAGTTCAGCTGGCCTTTGCCAGGCATGTTTTATGTCTCAGATAAGAAAAAACTGCATTTGTACTGCAAAGAACACTGCACACACAAACAAAAGAATTAGCCAATTGTTTGCATGCCAATCTGATTACACAGTAAATAGAGAGTATAGCTGATGATAAAACTTGCAGTTGATTGTTTTAGGCATTGTCAGCCATGTAGAAGAAGGAAATAAACAACTTAAGGTTGAAGAAAAAAGAAAAGAAACTGCTCTCACAACTGTGCAAGTAATTTGGCCTTAACAGCCAGGCTATGCTTCCAGTGATAATTTAACATGCTTAATTGGCCAAACGGTAAGAGCCTTTTGGCTACCTGCAGCGGTGATTTGATAAGTGGGTGCAATGTGTCCCCAATAAGCTTCTGTTTTCTCTCTCAGCTGTACGAACTGGACAATGACCCCAAAAGGAAGGAGTTTTTGGATGATCTCTTCACCTTCATGCAGAAAAGAGGTACGGGTATTCTCCAGAAATCCACCTTTGATTAAGAAACAGATGCTTCTTCACTTGTGCTCTCCATGCACACACTGTCATAAGTCACATCCAGCTGTATGGCATACAAATTTGGAGGTTCAATTGGGATTTCGATGAGATATTCAGGCTTTCATATCCTGTTGAGAATTTCGTATAATTTTTAAGTTGAAAACGCCTATGCTTTCTCAAGTGTCAAGGCATGTGCATCATTTAAAATGCTATGGAACTGGCTTGGCATTATGAAACACAGTTAAGAGTCACAAAATGTGACATTGGGGTGCATTTCCTCACCCTCTTCCTGTTTGGGGAAAAAAAAAGAAAATACCACACAACTTCTGTTTCTTCAGATTCATTTCCTGTGAGGAGGGGTTGCTATTTTTTTTAAAGAGCATCTGGAATTTCACTACGGATAGATCGGTGTGTGCCTGCAGCACAAATGACTTACATACACACACACACACTACAGACACTGTTAGAGCCCACGAAACCTGAGCATAAAGTACACATATAATAGTTGTTTCCTGTACAGATTCGGTCTTCCAGCATGATTGTCAAGTGTGTCATGTCACTGATAAACTGAAAAAAAACATGCTGTAACTCTCACTGGCTAAGAAATCCTTCACTAATTCCTATCCCCGGAGTAAAGGCCTTAAGGGGTCAGCAGGTGAGGTCTGTATCAGAGCCAAGAGGATCTAGAAGTGGCCCGTATTGGACAACAGCCAGGGAGGCTCAGCTTTGACCACGTGCTATTTTGCCTACAAGACCCCTCTGACCAGGGCGGTTAATGCAATTAGCCTTTTATCAGACAAATCTGTTGCCAAGCAAGTTACATGGCTTGAGCAATACCACCCAAGGTGAATCAGAATGTTATTACAGTGGTGCATAGTTTACATTATGTTTTGGCACGCTATGATGAGCGATGATGGTGTGTGTGTGTGTGTGTGTGTGTGTGTGTGTGTGTGTGTGTGTGTGTGTGTGTGTGTGTGTGTGTGTGTGTGTGTGTGTGTGTGGGGGGTTCACAGGCAATGATGGGTGATGTCATATGCACGTGAGTGTGTATATGATTCTTGGTTTGTTTTGTCACACTGTGACAGATGATGATGGTTGTTGTGCATTGACGTACATGTGTGTGTGTGTGTGTGTGTGTGTGTGCGCTTGGGACGTATGTTGACATACTTACATTCACCAGTGCAGCACCTTCTGAGTGTCTGGTCTGGTTTGAGCATCCGGAGGTCTTGTTTGGAGGGTGATGAATTAAGTCGAGTCACAGAGAGAGAGAGAGAGAGAGAGAGGGAGGGACAGGATCTGTCAGGGCCCTGTTAGCATTTGTGTCCAGTGGCAGACGCTGGGAGTGGTTGGCTGACCCTTTACTCTCACTGGTCAGACAGAGAAATCCATCAAGCTGACTAAAATGCTACCTGACAGCAGATAACTGGCTGATTAGAGTGAGCCACGTCACATTATTTTTCTCTAAATTTGCATTTAATAAACGCAGAAAAAAGAGGTTGACTTTTTAAATAAATTTATTTGTTTCACCTCATACTTGTGGTTTTTGCTACAAAAATAAAGGATCAATTCTATCATTCATTTAAAAATATATTTAATTAGCATATTTAGCTTATAGCATGTAAAACTTCTGACATTAAAACAAAGAAAACAGATTTTTTTTTTTAAATCCTGTTTTCATTTCTATTTTGTTTAACGTGTTCATTTAATTACAGCACATTTCCAGAGAATTATAGTGAGTGCAACCGGAATCGGCTTGGATGGATCAAGTTCCTGTATCATCATCATCATCAGTACAGGTGACCTGTAACGAGGGAGTACAAGGGTCAGCGCGTGACAACAGTTGTAACAAACAGAGCGCTCTCCGGAGTGCTCAAGTAATAACGTGACACAAAGGAAAAATAATACATGGTATGAAATGGACACTCATTTGGGACACTGAAAGAGCCCCAGGACAAATTGACTTTCACAGTTAAGAAAGGTGAAAATGAAACAGCTACGGCTCCATGGTGCTTCATATATCGATGCAGGATATGACAGGGATGTTGCTATTGACAGTAGAGACCATTCTACAGGAGGGTATGGTATAATTTCAGCCATTTAGAATGAGTTTTTCACCCCTCCCTTAACACAAGAGGCACTTGGCTGACCTCTGCTGTCTCTCAAACCTGAGTGTTAACCACAGGCAACAAATTGCTTTGCTGGATCCCCTTTTTGCTATGACTATATAAGATGAAGAGGGAAACGTGGTAAGCACTTATTGATGGCACCCTCTAATTTCTGTGCCTTTTAGTCCTCCTTCCATTTCACTTCATAGATATTGGGGTCAAGATTATTGCACTCTTTTTTTTTTTTAATGAAAGAGTTCTCGGAAAGCCTTTTTATATTCTGATGTCACTCAGTGGAAGGAGGTGGGCTAATAGCTGGTATAATAATGGGGAAAATGCCAGCTTCTTGGTTTGAATGAATGCTCAAAAGTACTCCCTCATTTTGTGAAGTGTGAAGAAGGATACGTGAATTCCAGTTGTATCTGTGGATGGAGAGAGACAAATGGTGAAGTGCTTTTCCCACCTCGACACAGGGGCCTCAAAGCCTTGAGAGGAAAGCAACAGCGGAAGGAAAACTTACGAGGGATTCCCATTTCCTGCCTCTGTGCTTAAAAACAGGCGTGTGTGTGTGTGTGTGTGTGTGTGTGTGTGTGTGTGTGTGTGTGTGTGTGTGTGTGTGTGTGTGTGTGTGTGTGTGTGTGTGTGTGTGTGTGTGTGTGTGTGTGTGTGTGTGTGTTTTAATGGTTGAGGAATTTTAGCAGCTGTCCTAAATCCTGTCTGTGCTTTAAAGGGGCCCATTGATAGGCTCTGCATTGCAGAAATGGCAGAAGACACACATACACTCCCCTCTCTACCCTTACTTCCTTGGCTCCTATTTCTTTGCTGACTACTTCAACATCCACTCCTGGCCCCTCTCCCTCTCACCATCAACCTCAGTTGACTTATTTGCTTGTCATTTTAAAGCAGAAGCTCAACTTTATTCAGCCGGAGAACCTTTGGGTCATTCGTAGCAGATAAAATCGTCCAGCTGATGGCCTGACATGTCAATCTAATGTAAATGTTCCAGAGCTGCATGGGGTGGACGATATTAGTCTTCATGAGTTATACCAGCATCACAGTTCATCATATCCATTATGGTTTTGCTGTTTCCCTCCCACTGGGAGTGCAGAGAAAAGCTTTGACGCTGGCTCGACGCCATTAACCACCTCAAAGGTTTCAATTAAACAGATGGGTGAATGTTTGTTTTGGTTTGACACCCGGCCACTTTCTCATTTGGCATGAGAGGGGGGGGGGTTGTGGCAGGAGTTGGGGTTGCGGAGGGGTAATCCGGGGGGGGGGGGGGCAGTATAGGTGAGGCTGCAGGCGCTACAGTTGTGTGATACAGAAAAAGCCGAGAAGGAAAATAAAAAGAGTGATGCAGCCAACTGCCCTGTCAGCGCTGTCCACTTGAGATGATTAATGGCTGCAGGCTGTGATGGACAGAGCCAGAGAGAGAGAGAGAGACTCCTGTTCAGTGAAATCACCAGTTGAAGGGGGGGGGGGGGGGGGGGGGGGTGATAGGGAGTAAAAGACAAGTGTTTTAGCTCTTTGTACTCCAGCCAGAAAACCCCACACGTCGTGGTCAGCAAAGGCTAGAGCCATCCCAGTGTGACACTCATAATGGGAAGTGTAGATTCAGCTTAAGAGGGACCACATGGAGTGCTATCGCTGCTTCAGAGTTATTTTAGGGGGAAATCCCTACATAGTAGATTTAGGCCTGCCGGTAGTAATAATGTGGTAAGCTGGACTTTTGTCCGTGCCATAAATTTGCAGTGGGCTTTGGATGCAGCTACAGAAAGATGAATAGAATTAGAGGAACGAATAGGAGCGAAGGAAGGAGAGATGGTAATGATTATAATGACGACGTCTCAATTAGCTGCAGCTTCACAGCAATGGCTTCGCTGTGTTTTCCGGTAAATCTTCACTGCGGCTGCCGGTAATGTTCTCAGGGTTTGTGCAGCAGCATGACATAAAAAAGACTTTTAACCTATTATCATAATTTTGTCCTATTTGTCCTTCAAAAATAGAAAAACACAAGACATATTTGATTTTCTCAAGACTCAAGATAATATACACTATTTATTATTTTTTTAAAACATGATTTGCATCAAAAGAAAATTGAATTGGCTCATGTATTTGAAGAAAAAAACAAGATGACATCTATGTTAAACTGGATATCTTTTGCAGTATTTGTAGTGTGGGAACAGTGGCCTCTCAGCAGGACATTAGAGGAAGTTCCCTAACTGTAACCCTGAGACCAAGAGCTCTGTCCACACCAATTACACCATGAATGGGCTCTGGGGGATCCATGTATGCATTATATTACTCCCCCGGTCAGCCTCACACTGGCCCTCGTAACAGGCGGGCCCTCTGTACAAACACCACAGTACAATAGGAACATTCTCCGGCTCTTTGATATGGCCTCATTTTCCTTTAGTTAACACCCCACACTTCTGGAAAGTGGCAGCACCTGGTTGGTTTTAAACAACACAAACACTGGGTATTGTGAGCACATTTGTCCATCTTTACATAGTGTTGGATTTTTAGATGGACCTTTTGAACTGCCACTTTGCTGGACAACTGTTACACAATTCATGTAATACTTAATCATCTGCAACTCGGCAATCAACTTATTTTAACTTGTTTCTGTATTCTGACCCATTAAAGATGCAATTCTCCTAATGGATGCAGCTTTTGAAACCCAAGAGGCATCATTTAAATAGAAGGCAACAATAAAGTGTACTTAGGAAATTACATTTTGTCCTCTCTTGTCTTTCCCTCTGTCTCCATCCCTTTCCTCCTCCCTTGCCCCCCCACCCCCCACCCCATCCTCCTTCCCCCCTCTGTTTATTGTGCTACAGTTACAACCACTGAAACTTGATAACACCATGGGGGATAGGGGTGGAGGGCAGTGCTGTGGCCTGCTTGGTGAGGCCGGGGGGGGGGCTGGATTAAGGGGCCGCCTGTTCTACAGGGGATGATTAATGATCTCCAAATAAGTGGAGGCCAACCTTTTTTGATAGGGCAGTGCTGATGGACAGCAGACAAGGGAGTGACCATCGCGTGTCTGCATGTGTGAAAGGAGAGGATGAAGGATGACGAAGGCGGACATGGAAACCACAGTAGGAGACAGGGTGCCAGGGTGACAGAGGGGAGGTTAAGGGAGGCATCGGTCAGCTCATGTAGAAGCAAGGCCGTGCTCTTTCATGTCCCTTTGAAAGCACTTTGTCAGTCAGCTGAAGCTGACCAAGCTCGCCAGCCAGACAGAAAGATAATCAGGCAAACGGAGTCAAAGACCAGCTCTCGGCTGCAAAGGGCCTCTCAGGAAAGGGTGGGGATCCAAATTATACACAGACTCCAACTACTGCTTTCTAATCATTACCCCGAGACAGATTCCAAAAGAAGTGGCAAAACTGTTCTTATTGGACAAATCCTCTCCCTGCATGTGTGATCAAAGATTTAGTGGTTACCATGTTGATATATTTTAGGGCTGACATTATCTTTGCCTTTGGTACACTCCACCCATTGGCTGGCAAATTACAGCCCAGCCTTCGGGGGAAGGAGCACATCTACTGCGGTTGTGCTCCTCTTTTCCTTCAAAACACAGGAAATAGTCATTTTCCTGATGCTTTTTCTGTTTGGTTGCGTTGGAAGCTGTTCGATTAAAATCTTTTGACTTTTTGTTTGTTTCTTACAAACCAAGACTTCTCTCTTCCTCTCTCTCTCTGTGTCTCTTCATCCCAACCCCCCCACTCTGCACCGACTCGCTGTTATTTCCTCGGTCATTTAGCTAGACTGTTCCACAGCCCTGAATTGTCACTGTCCTGTCCATCTTTAATTACGACCATACTGTACAGGGATTTGAGTCTCTAAGCTGCAGAGCTCGGAGATTCTTAATCACCAAGCTCATAAGTAAATGAGCAGGGAAGATGACGAGTTCAGGCCTCAAGCAGATTCATGCTTCCCAGCGAGGTCATCGGTCAGGGTAAAAATAACACGGGCTGCTCAATTCACCCATGCTTCTTGCTTTGTCTTTAGTCGAATGCATTTGCAAATACCCCCAAAAAAACTAAATTGGCTCTCAAATACTATTATATTTATACAAGAGAAGTTTGAAGGGGCTGTCTTATAAAGAGGATATTGGAAACAATCTATAGTGAAGACAGAAGAGCCAGCTTTGTTTTCTCCAAACAAACTCTTTAAATCTTTATGGTACAGGACATTCTAAAATGCATGATGTGTAAAGAGCCTAATGGCAAAAAAAAATGTATCCAAAATGTTATATTCCTATATAATTTCCTGCACCTTTCACGTCAAATATTTCACATTTTAGATTTGCTTTTTTTTGTGGGGTTCTTTCTAAGCTGCTCCCACACAGAGCTCTCCTTCCCAAAGTTCTGCTATCTCTGGATATCTGCGTGTCTTGCTTCTCCATCTGTGTCCTGTCTGTGCTCTTAAAGCGATGTTTCCTGGCCTCCACACCCCTGTGATGGATGGCATGAAATACATTACAGCCCCCAGAGGAGCCCTACAACAGTACAATAGCCGTGAGCTCACTTCCAGTGCAGCCCTGCAGCAGCGTTGCATAAGCCACAAAGTAATGGAGAACTGAGTGCAAAGGGGTCTAATGGAAAACAAGATGCTTGGTTTGTGGGAAGAAATGCAATGCCTATTTGCCTTTGGCATTTTAGTTGATTTGGTTTGTTTTCTTTGGGATACATGAGAAGTCAATGATGAGTAAATAGTTTATGATAAACAAATGTTCAAAGATGATTTTTCTTCTGCACCTATGCTTAAAGACAGACTTAACACGTTGTATTCAGTATGTCATGATCCCTTTTCCAATGTTTCATTGTAATTTAGGTTAATCAAAATGTTTGTGTCAAATTGTCTGTAACACAGGAAATAAAGCATATTTAGCTTCATTTTAAAATCCCTTAAATGCAAATGTACGACAAACTGTCATGGATTCCAAAAGCCAAAAGTAATTAGCATTGATGGGAGTGAAAATTTCCAAGATGAGTGCAGTCCTTCTTTCTCTTTGGCCTATAGCAGCTGATGTCTCCTGTATTGATCAGTGGAGCTGGGCCCCAAATGGGGGTTCGTCATCTGATGGCTTTATCTGTCAGTCTGGGGGTCCATTGATTGAAGCAGTTAGCTGTGTTCTAAAAGCTTGCTGGAAGGGAGAGGGAGACCCTCAATATTGCACCTGCCAGTGAAGACATCACCGCCACCTACTCATCCTTTAAACCAACACAGCTATTTGAGCAGTGACCTGAAATTTTGGTCACACACATATTCCGTCTTTATTCTGACAGCGATGGTAGAGCAGTTATAGAAGATGTAACATCATAATAAAATGCTAAAAAGGGGCGGCCAGATATACCAGGTTTACAGAATTAAACAGATACAAAAAAACAAATAAATTATTGTGGCAGACTGCCACCAGTAGATTTATGTAAACCCCTGATGTGATGCTATCATTAACCCTAACAGCTACCCGTATTTTCAGACCCTATTTCTATTTTAGCATTTTCTTTTTTTGGTCAATACTCACTCTATTACTCTAAAAAAATGTATGTGGTTACTTGAATATGGAAATCAATTAAAATTCCCATCCCTACTATTCACCCTTTTATTGTTCAGTCATTTGGCTCTGTCTGATTTGTTTTCCCTGAGTTTCAAGATATTTCAGTGGAATAAAGCTTAGCCCCCAACCTTAGCAGCTCCATCACAGGAATTTACAGTTGGTGCCGAAGCCCATCCCTCTATTGTGCATGCAACATACCTTTGTCATGCTGCTGTGACATATACATTCACAACATTTCTGCCAAGATCAGACATGGCTGTTTTCAAGGTTCTCTCACTTGATCGTTCAGTCAGATGTAAATACAGAGCAGAAGTCATCCATAATAAGGCACCAATTCTAAGAGTCATGCAAAAACTGGCCTAATGTTTGCTTGTGCACTCAATGTAGTTTATGTTTAATATCTGCTGCAGCCATTTGAAAAAGTAGATTCACATGTATACACAGCAAAGTACATTCTGGAAGCAGCATTCAGCGTGAAGAATACTCTGTATACATTTTGATGTTGTCACACTTGTTCTTATGCTTGCTGTTGTACTAGTGGATGAACTTGTGGATAGAAAACAACTTGTATTGACCTTTTCCTAACTGAATGTAACTCACAATACAGGCCTCTATCATATGTGTTTACAACCGCTGTAAATGTCAACAGAGATTTTAACCTCCCTCTCTTCAAACAACTACACACCGTAACTCTCCGCAAGCTGTCATCTGCTATTTGTCCTTGTATCCTAACCTTGCTCAGAAGTTTAATTTGTGTGAAAACATATTTCCATTCCAATCACAACTCTGTAAAGCCAGTTCAACCAGTAGCGGCAGAGGGGAGAAAATGGCCGATGCACAAACACGTGGCCAGACTTATTCCTGTCTTTGAGCTAATATTTCCACATATTTTGCTAACTTTACACATTATGTAGGCAAATTGTTCGAGACTTATCAGTACTAACAAAGCCAAATTTTTCAACAAAACAAGCTTTGCAGGAATTGTGCAACAAGGGTGGGGGAAATGTTCACACAATAAATGCATGTCTCATGCATGAGTAATGCAACAGGTTTTAGTGGCTGCTGTAGTATGAGTAAAGGCATGAAGTAATTAGAAAAAACACACTCCAACGGCCAAATTAATCCCTTTATGGTAACTGCAGGTGTTAAAAGTCTTAAAATGAAAAAAGGCCTTACAATGCCAAATGTTGTTTTTGTTGTTTTTTTATGTGGACATTGGCTATTTGGAGATATCTTATGTCTATAAACTCCCAAGTGTGGCCGTGTATTGTGCTGCAGGAGGCTGTGCAATTCTCATATTCTCATATTAGGTCAATACATGGCTAATACATTCCAAATTCATCTGCAACCTTTTCAATTGTACTGGTCAACTAGATGATAACAGCAGACAGACATTCCCAGGTAATGGTTGGTTACTTTCAAATACCTGCTGAGTGGAGATGATATGGGGAAAAAACAGCCTGAGCACCAATGCATGGCTGCATAAACACATATACACATAATAGACATTTTTCCATTTTGTCCAGAGCAGATACTTTGACCACCGACTCTGAATAATCATGCAGCATAAGAGACAACCATCCTTCATTCTGTCCATCCGTCCATCCATTCCTCCATTCATCCATCTCTCTGTCAGCTCCATATCAGTCGGTGCTGATTGGGGTCTAGTCAGTTGATCTGCCGGGTCTCAGGGGATTGAGGGGACTTGGGTTACAGTTGGAGAGGCCATCTCACTTTTCGCGCCATCCAACCTTTTCAATCACCCTTCCCCCCCCCCTCTATTTCACCAGGTGACCCATCTTCATGACCCACGAAGGAGGAGTCATGTTTCTCTCCCTCTTTCTTTCTCGATCTTTTCGTCCGTCTCACCAATTCAGTTCAAAGATGCTTTACTGGCAAGAAGATTAAAAACTGGACGAAACACTCAACAATGCCACATACAACTTGTAAACATAGAGTTTTATTGCTAAATTGCATTTGACAAACTTCTAAATCATGTAATTCAGGTTCTAATAGTGTCATTATCTGTCGTCTGGCAGCCTCACCAGTGTTAAAACAGCACCTAGTGAGATTTATAGCTTCTGGCTGTTGTTTGGAGCCTCGCCAGTCTTGTGATGTTTTCCACCACTGACTGATGCTGTTGAGAGTGCACAGAAGACAGCCATGTAATATACTGGCTGCCTGCCCACTGTAATAATTTTTACCAAGAAGCTACTCTCACTGTTTCCTGAGTAAATATAGCTTCAAGTGACTTATCCATCATTTGATGTTTGCTTTTTATCCCTATAGTATTTGTTCTTTTATTGAGATGGAAGAATAACTAAAGAGAAAGATCTGGTGGTGTTTGATCTCCCTTGAAAATCTTTGGAAATTTGCCTATTTCATTTGTCAGACCTCTTAAGAATGTGTTTGAGCTGATATGACACGTTCACTTTCTTTGTCATTTAATTGTGCAGATGAAAAATACACATTTGCTTTGCGTTGTACTTACATTTGTTAATCATTTTAAGGATCTGACATGTACAGTTGCTTTTTCATTTAATTGTACAGATGAAGAATACACATTTGCTTTGTGTCGTCCTTACGATTGTTAATCATTTTTATTACAGTTGCTTTGTCATTTAATTTCATAGATGAAAAATACTTATTTGCTTTGCGTTGTACTTACATTTGTTAATCATTTTAAAGGATCTGACATGTACAGTTGCTTTGTCATTTAATTGTACATATGAATAATACACATTTGCTTTGCGTTGTTCTTATATTTGTTCATCGTTTTATTGTACCGATGTTAATATAGGTATATGATTCCATCACACTGTCTTTTCTCTGTGTAGATGGATAGCTTTTTTTTTATTCGTGGTGATAAATGTTGCCGGCTCTTTTCCCTCTTTCTTGTCTTGCCTCTCTCTCCCTTTGTCTGTCTCTGCCTTTCTTCCTCGGTCAGTTCACATCAATTGTACTTTATTGACATGACAGGAATCAAACCTGTGCAGCAAACGCTATACATTATTGACCTGCATACTGTATTATAGGATTTATTAGATGACTCCCCCCCTTTTTACTATCTCTGTTTGTGTCTCTGCCAGCTGCGGCTTTAGCTTCATGCTTAGAATAGCTAGGTATCTGTAGTGTAACGTTACATTTAACTTCCCTTATGTGGAGGGTACATATCTTAACACTTGATATGAATTGGTCTGTCGTGCAAGTGGTGGCTCTGCCTGTACTAAAGATAGCAAATTCCATGCACTCAATGCTTTTTTACCATTTATGTCCTTGGCCATGCATTAAAAATAAAACAAACATGCCCCAGTATACAGCAGGGTCCTGACAATATGCTGCCCCGACATACGAATATATAAACTAAACAGCCAGGGGCTGCCCAGTATAAAGTAAACTCTAGCATGTGGAGTGCAGACACTTGTCTCTCCTGTCAGGGTCTCTGTTTTCCATGCTGATGAAGGTTTGGGCCTTTCTTTAAATTACTAATAGTCGTATTAATACTACCCAAAAAAAAACAACTGCATTTTCCACACAAAAAAACCCCCAAAAAATGGATGTAAATTATGAATGCAAACTAAAATAACAAACATTTGAGGCTGAGACAGTGAACAATCATTGCACTAAAATATTTCACATTATACTGGTGTAAGAAATGGTTGGGCATGTTAATCTGCACAAAAACAACTCCCACACTGGATCATGTTAAGTAGGAGTAAATAAAATAAAAGTGTGGGTGAAAAGCATGAATTACCTGCAGTGTATGACCTGTTTGATATCAGAAAGTGTTGTTGAGAGGGAAAAATTTATAAATCTGCTTTAGTATCAGAGGCCCTTACAACAGTTGTACCATTAAGTAAAATGACTGTAATTAAATAGGACTGTGGAAATGGTCTGAAGTGCAGAGAGTGAGAATCAGCCCTGCTGTGGATGTGATCGTTGGTAGGAAGGTGTGGGTGGGAGCTCTGAAAGGATTCAGACACTGCCATGAGGCCAGGGGCTGTTTGTGTTGGCTGACACCTTCCTTACAACAGTAATCCAGTCTTTCTCCAGCTGGCTAGCTACTACACCTCCCCCTTCTTTTTTTTTCTTTCCTTCTATCCATCCTTCCGTCCCTCCCTCCTAAAGGCAGCTAAAAACATCTCTGTCAGTGCCTTCTTTTTTCCCTTTCTCGCACGTTGTCTTGTTATGCATCAATGCTCGGCTCTGTCTCTGTCTCTCTCTCTCTCTCTCGTTTTCTCCACCTTGCTCTTTTTTTTCTGTGTTTTCTTGTCTGTGTTGTCTTTGCACCAGCGCTCACGTCACTTAGTCTTTGTTCAGAAAAGTAGAATAAGCCAGCAAAATAGTCTTTAAATTAATAATGAGAATTAAAGCAACCGAAGACTATGAGGTGATGTGGCAATTCTTTTTCCTCCCTCTTCCCATTCCCTTCTTTCTGTACTGTAAGATGGTGGTGAAACCTCACACCAGCAAATGCTCATTCAGTAAAAAATTCATTTCCTGTGTGTTGTTGTCCGCTGGAAGTCTGTCGCTCTGTCACTTAATTATTTAAAAAATGCCCATCATGTGAAGTCAGCGATATGTAATTTACTACTACTGGCATCAGGGGCGCCCGATTGATTTATTATAGAGGCCCTTTAATGTGAACAGCTGTTTCCTACTAAAAATAGGTCAGGGGTCAGATAAAATGACCTTGTTCTCTTTTTTTTGTGCTCACATTTGGATAGAAAGCTGGATGTGAGGCGGGAAATACTCATGTTGATTTTATATGAACAGTTTGACTCTGTCAGTCAGTTTGGTTTTATAGGATCAGTATCAGTGATTATTACAAACTGTGTATGATCTGATAATGTCTCTAGCCAAGAGACGGCTAAAAGGCTTTTTACTTGATTACATAATTGAGTAATTAAGTTTGCATGAACTAATTTAGTATCGTTCTGTTGTGTCAATAGAGAGACTTACTTTTCCCATAGTGTAAATGCTGTAAATGTTTTATACCATGCTGTGGAATCATCAGAGGTGTGAAATGATCAAATATATATAGATATAGATCATCAATAGTAGCATAGTATTGCTTTTATCGACCTTTTATCGACCTAATATCTATCTCTCTCCATATGTTTTATCCCTGAAAGGCCTATTCTTTTCAAACCTTTGTTTCCTCTGTCTGTCTGTCTATATCCCTTATCATTTCTCGTTTAGCTGTGTGGCTCTTGTGTTTAACTGTGGAAGTTGGAGGAAGGATTTAGGGAGTGGTTCAGGGGCCCTCAGCCATGGCACTTCCCACCAGAGTGACCTCTGACCTCAAGTGCCATTAATCACTAGGCTCCTGATGGCCCTGTCCCTGGAGGAAAATCAGTCCGGGGCAAAGGATGATGGGAGGTGAAGCCTGCAGCCAATTACCGATTGGCTAAGAGCAGCAGAGTGGACAAATCAGAGGTTTACAGAGAGATGAAATACCCAATAGTTGCTTACTTGAGGCCTGCGTGGCCTAAAGCCATGGTGTGTGTGATATTGTTGCAAATCATCATGTCTCTAATAAGCGATGAGTTTGAAAAGAGAAGAATTGTAACAGCAGAATCATGAAACGTTAAGGGGACTGTGAGAGTCCTGGGATCAAAAGAGATGTTTTGCACTGGTCTAATTAAACCTGTTAGAGCTAAATGTCTGCAGGGTGGGAAACAGCAGATGTTGGGACACCAAAGGCAGGCGGCACATTGATTCTCTCAAATTGGGGAACTGTGGCTAACGGGCCAAGTGTTGGTAATGTATTTTTGGCCGATGATGGTATTTTCCAAAGGTGGGTTCCCGGTGCTTTCATATGGGGATGTGTCATGGTGACACGTGAAACCTGGTCGATATCAAGTATTTACTCATAAATAATGTTTTAGGTTTCAAAACCACCTCTGGGGAAGATTAATAGATAACTATCTGATTAACTATGCTCTCCTGATTATGAGCTCTAAAAACCTTTCTTGTTAATATAAAAGTATTAAATCTGATCTAATGGAAGATGCTGATAAAAGAGTGAGTAAAACACATTAAAGCCTAACTAACTGCTGGCCTGTCACTATGGGGCCAAAGCTGTTGTGTCTCATTTGTTGTGCTCTCATTGTTCACGTCCGGGCCAGTATGAAAACATGGCTTCCTGCTGACCTGCAGTTTAATTCACACATCGATAACCCCTGGCTGATCTCTGACCCCTCTGGTTGTACTAATTGTTTGATGCAGGATTGATGTCCAACGCTGAATTAAATAACTGACTAGGCGCTGGCAGCAAAGCATCGCTGGTGCTTTCATCCACTGTGTGTTCTAGAAACGCTGCTACTGACCAGAAAGGTCGAGGACGGTTCGCCTCGTACGTGTAGTTTATTATGCTACCTCAGAAAAACAAATAAAATTACTGCCTTTTCAGTCTGTCTGATGGGAATGTGATAAAGAAATTTCCAATCTACAGGAGAACAGGACTTTTTTTAAATGAAAAATGTATTGAGCAGTATATGGTTATATTATAACAATATATAATACCAGATTAGTACAGACCTGATGTTTAACAGAGACATTAAATACTAGCTGTTCACCTACTCTCACTTTGTACATAGCTAATCCAAATGATAAGTAAAGGAAGCTGGCATCTTTGCAAAAACCTTCTTGTTTTGCTAATTTTTAGCTCTGGAGATGAGACGGGTGTTAATATTAACCACATGCAGTATAGAACACCGTTGTTATTTTCATTTCAAAGGATGAGAGGAGATCCTGCAGGGCTGTTTTCATCATTGATTCACATGAATGGAGGAGAACAAAGTTCTAACAAAGTTAGTTTCTCTCTTTGTGCAGTAAGGCTATGTTGGATTGAGTTATATTTCTAATGTGTACATAATAATCAAGTTCCTCTGTACATCCGCTTTTTATGCGTTATCCCAGCTCCTTTGTATTTACCTGCACGTCTGTTTGTATATGTAATGTATAGAACTAAGCGATGGGCTCCTAAGCTCTTTTGCCTGCAATCAAGAATAACCGTACTCCCTATTGTTGTGACATGCAGAATGAGGAGCACGGCAAACAGTGATTGTTCTCTGTTGTCGCTTCATTTGCTTTTCCAAACCCTGTATTAAGAACCAAGTCCTGGTCTTTTAGAAATCTGCTGTATTTCGAATCATTTTCAATGAACACAACAGTATAGAAACCTTTATTTCCTACACTGTCACCATTATGAATCAATATTAAGTACTTGCACTTAACAGGTCAACCTGATGGGGCTGCCACACCTCCCTGCTCACTCCTTGTGTTCACCTGGGCCCCTTTGCACATGGCCTTAAGACATGTTGCTAACTTAAGAAAATGAATTAGGGCTAATCTTCACGGCCTGATCACACTGCTATTTTACAAAGTCATTAATGAGTCTGATTCCAGGTTAAGAGCAGCCTGTGGAGGGGCTGAAGGATTGGCTCGCATTAGCTGTGGGGGCAAATCTGTACGACTCCCCCCTGCACCGGGCCCGACAGCATTTACTTAGTACAATCCTCTAAATAAGCTTCATTATACTGCCTATCTAGGAGCCCCCCCACCCACCGTGGCCCATGGATTAGCAGGTCGTCACAATCCCTCGTCCCCTCCTCCCGCTCATGCTGACACTGTTGCACATTGCACTTTTTGATTCTGTTGCAAACTGCGAACCTTCGCCTCCTCCTTCCTCACTGTCACCCCCCCGCCCCACGCGCTGCCTGCAAGCTTCACTGCAGATAAGCTGTTGACAAGATTAATGCATCTGTATCAAAAGTCTAGAGCCGCTTTGCTTTGTGTTGTTTGCGAATCCCCTTTTCCAGGTCAAGCCAGATTGCCTTAACTGGGCTAATATGTTTTGAAGCCAAATTTAACAGTCATGCAGGCAACAAGCTTTGTCACCCTCGTCTTACCAGTATCTTGACGGTACTTAGATCGGTATCTAGATGTCACAAAGTGATCCCGGGTGTCAGCATTGAATGGTGAATGAATTAATGCATAAATAAAAAATGTAGAATTTTCACTGTAAAAGCTTGAAAGATATGCTTTCTCCATTAAGGTGTCATTGTGTCTTAGCAGGGATGCTCACAAAAGAAATAGCCAGCATTATGGTTTCCATTCTCTTGGGGGTTTCCTGTTTTACGGACTAAACTAGGTGTATGATTTGTACTGTATTGATTTATTGTATGGTTTTCTTCTCTTTTCATAGGAACCCCTGTCAATCGTATCCCCATCATGGCCAAGCAAGTCCTGGATCTGTACATGCTGTACAAGTTGGTTACAGAGAAGGGAGGCCTGGTGGAGGTCATCAACAAGAAGATCTGGAGAGAAATCACAAAGGGACTCAACCTGCCTACCTCTATCACCAGTGCAGCTTTCACCCTGCGCACACAGTGAGTGTTTGTACATGTGACACAAGTCAGCAACAAAATTCATTTCATTGGCTTCAGTAGCTATAAATTGACTGTTTACAACCACAAACCCAGTCTTTTTAAAGTTAATCTTATGCAAACTCTGATGTAGTTTACTGAAACTAAACTTTCCTTATGCCATAAATGTGTGTGTGTGTGTGTGTGTGTGTGTGTGTCTGTGTGTGTGTGTGTGTGTGTGTGTGTGTGTGTGTGTGTGTGTGTGTGTGTGTGTGTGTGTGTGTGTGTGTGTGTGTGTGTGTGTGTGTGTGTGTGTGTGTGTGTTGTATTAAAGGATAGACATTGCTGTATAGACTAGTGTGTGCGGATGTCAATATTAGCCCTCGCCTGTGTGTTTATACTCATGCAATTTTGTTTCCACCACAAGGCCAACCTCCCTCTTCACATTCAATCCCTCCATCCATTACATCACACATAGAGCCCATTGATTCCCATAGATTTATTGATGTGATATGGGTCAGAGTTCACAATGACTAAGGTGGGGTTTGACTGACAGCTGATACTCCGAGGCTCGACTGAAACTCTCCTGCCATCTTGATGGAAATCTTTCCGTAGATTTAACACCTCTCCATCCTGTCCACTAGCAGGGTGCCATAATGAACCTTTATGTATTTTTAATGCTGTGTAGCATTGCTCTGCCAGCTCTATCTAATGGACGCTGCTCTTAGCTTCTTATTGATCCTTGGCCCTTCTATTCCATCAATATGCAGTCAGCATGCACAATACTGCATGTTCTTCTGGGATAGAAAACATACCAGAGCTGTGACTGTGCATACTTGTAGAGTCCCTGTGATGTCATCCAAGTATACTCAGCATACAAAATGGGCCTTTACATGTATGAATGTGCAGGAATGGTATATTACTCACAAACATATTGTCATAATTACACCAGATAAAACTATGACTATTAACCCTGCAGTCTTGTTGCACCTTCAGCCAAAAATGCTCTGACAGAATAGCTAAGGAATTATCATCAGGAAACAGCATGCCGTACTACAGATTCACTTAAAATGTATGTTTCTCTCTCAAGGTACATGAAATATCTGTACCCATATGAGTGCGAGAGGAAAGGCCTCAGCTCCCCAGGCGAACTTCAGGCCGCTATCGACAGCAACAGACGCGAGGGTCGTCGTCCGAGCTACAGCAGCAGCCTCTTCCGCTTCTCTCCGTCTCCCAGCACAGCTCCCCACATCCTCTCACCTCCCAAGATGCACCTCTCAGCTCTTGGGGCGGGGACCTCAGCGGCCCTCAATGGCCTGCAGGCCTCACCAGGACCGTCTCTGAAGAAAGGTAGGAAGCACACATTGGAGATGAGACAAATATCGACCTTTATGAACAAAACTCACATTTATGTCTAATGAAACCATCAATATGTCTTTATGTAACTGTAGCCTCATTACTTACACACTTCTTATGCTCATTGGTGTAGTTTATGTTCTAAAAATAATCACAAAGCTTCACGGGAGCCTAAAGATTAGGCTTATCTCAATTCCACAAATAGAAATGTGGGAAAAATCAGGTTACAACATGTGGGGGGTTACCTTCTAAAAACCAGCCTGCCTGCAAGTTAACAGGTTGCTCTCAGATATACACACGTGTGTAACTATGAAGGGTGTTGCTGGGGAAAAAAATAGCCACATATGTTCAGAAACCTTTCTCTGGCTTTATGGTTGTTGCATTAAACTGGGTAAATATTGACTTCAGAGAATGTAGCCCCCATACTAGTTGGATTGAACTGGAGTATTCCAGTTACAGATGTGCAGAGACTTGTAGTAGTAGTGATAGTATTTATAGGGAAATGTTGCCCTCTGTCGCAATTTAGAAAAACTACATCTGATCATAAAAATGGTGGAACCCAGATGTCAAATTTGATTGATTTTAGGAATCTGTTTTCATCGTCACAAAAGCGGCAAATTTATTTTTGTTCCTTTTTGTGTATTTTTTTGCGTATCTGTATGAGAAGTGTGTGCATGCAGGAATGTTAGTGTGAGACTTTACTATTGTGTTTGTGGACTACATTCTGTCTGCCACCATCAGTGTGTGTGTCTGTGTGTGTGTGTGCAGGTTTTTAGTGTTTTGTATATGGCTCTGTGAGTGTGCGTTTGCCTTCATGTGTGTCGTCCATCCAGATGTTTTAAGAGTCATGTGTGAACCAATTCTGCCTCAGGCTGCTGAGAGTCCTCAGCTTTACTGCTGATTAATAACACGGTTCCCACGACGAGAGACGCTTAATAAACTTTGAAGCCTTCAGTCGACTTCAGTCGGATCTTGTTGATAACCGTCATTACCCTGCTGTTTTATCTGATGTCACTTTGACTTGACTGGAATGTGACTCCGCTGCAGACCCTGACAGTATCTGTAGTTTGACTTGTGTAACGCACTGTATTATACCTGACATTCGCTTTAAGTTGTCGTGTAGGACGGCACGGGGTTCGAGGGGTCACTATTGATGTGGAACTGCTTTGCATGCCCACAGCCAGCATTGATTTGTTTTTATTTGAATCAGTGGTACGTGAAGTGGTCTCTGGAAACCAGCAAGGGTTTTGGAAGCAGTTTCAAAGCAGGGATAGAATGGTTTCATTTTAAGGAGAGAGTGCTTGAGGGATAGTTTGTAGGAATGTCTGTTAATGTCTGTATGTTATTTTTGTTTTAGGAGTAGGTGAGAGGGAAAAGAAACACTAGGAGAATCACCAAATCTGCTTTTCAAATCAACTGAATTGAAATCAAATGCACTTTTCATTTGGTTTGAATTCAGGAAGTCCATTCGGTGCTGCTGGTCTATGTAGTTCTTTACAACTAAAATCTCTTGTCACTTATTTTGTTAAAAAAATTAAAGGCCAACCATTCAAAGTCACCTTATGTTGAGTCCTGAATTTTATTCTCAGTCCATGTAGATGGACTAATGGGTCCAACCCTCGCTATTCCAGATGACCTGACCCCCTCAATCATGGCTGCAAGACCCTCCATGGCGCTGGCCCTGGGTCAGCAGCAGGTTGCTGGTCTGGCAAGAGCCGCCACGCTGGAGCAGCTGAGAGAAAAGCTGGAGACCGGCGGAGGAGAGGGGCCAGAGAGGAAGATGGCCCGCCTGGCAGAAGAGCAGCAGCGCCTGATGCAGCAGGCTTTCCAGCACAACCTGCTGGCCATGGCTTCTCAGATGCCCATGAACCTGCGCCTGGGAGTCCCCACCATCACCACCAGAGGTCAGTGCTGATGCAAATTCAGCCTGTTTCCATTCAGTTCAAAGCAGAATATAGTATTAGGCAGGTTGTCACATCATTTATTTATTATCATTTTGTACAGATAAAAATGAAACCGTCACTGTAGGCATCAGTGTTTATTAAATAATCTATTAGAAAACAGAGCTTTAAGGGAAAATATGTCACCTGAAAACGACAAACCTCCTCAAAGAAGTGCTATTTGTGCTCCTTCAGATGAGAAGCAGCAGGACATGTCTCTCAGCATCTCAACCAATGGAAATGCCAGCATCACTGTCTCTGTGGAGGTCAATGGCACAATTTACTCAGGTTTGTATGGGAAAGAAGTTCAGTGTTACATTTCCTTGTATATAACAATATACAATATGGTAAATACTTCACTTTCATCTCTTGAACCTAATCCTAATTTCCAAAGCCAAAAGTAGGATTTACTACTTCCAGTCTCACCACCTGTGATTTCTGTTTCTTCAGGTCATTTTCACATCCTGAAAATGTCACCCTGTGTAATGACAAAGATATCCGTCCTTGTCTTACAGGAACCCTGTTTGCCCAGAAGTCTGGAGGGGCCCCGGGGCCTGCTGTGTCGGCTGCTGCTGCCTCAGCCTCCCCTGCCGGAACCAGCACTAGCTTTGGCTTCTCTGCACCCATGGCTCAGACCCTCAGCCCCTCGTCCTCCTCCTCCTCTAAGGGTCCCGGCTCGGCTGAGCCGACCCCTAGCGGGTCACCCTAACTCAGGCTGCCCTTTGTACCTCTTCACCAGGCCTCTCTTCCACCGGGAGGCCCAGCAAGAAAATACAGTACAATGAGAAACCGATAAGAATAACAAAACTGTTGCACAACAAATACCTCATCAACCCTGTCAACCTCTTGGCTGTCCAATCGTGAACGCAGAGCCCAAGATTATTATATGACAACATGTGCCCAAATGCACAGCTATGCATTTTATTCAACTTGCAAACACTACACTACAAACACACACACATATATATATATATGTATATATATATATATATATATATATATATATACATACATATATATATATATATATGTGTATATATATATATATATATATATATATATATATACATACATATATATATATATATATATATACAATCCACAATTGTTCACAATCCACACACACACACACACACACACTCTTGTTAATCCTAATGTACATGCTAAACACAATCAGCTCAGCCAAAATCCACTGACAGGTGTAGTCACAACTGAACTTGAAAAGTTTTATCTTAGAACATTTTGTTTGTTTGTTGCCATTTTGTTGTCTTTTTGATTTTGTGTTTTAGAATGATTTTATTTTAGTTTTTCTCTTTTTACATACCTCAAATCAAGTAACCTGCAGTGGTGTCTTTACCTCAGGAGCTGTAGTATATTTAACCTGAATCAACTTTATTTTTGTATTCTTTTTGACCTAGTTGCAATTAGGGGATGTCGGGTAACTCTCACCAGTGGAGCCTCACACACAGAGCACCCACCTCAGTGACAGGCCTCCAACCCGGGCCGCTCAGGTTTCCTTAACACACTGTAGACTCTTACTGGATTCAAACTGGCGAATGATCAGATGCTGTAGATCGGCACATTAAATGCCCAATTACACAATCACCAGATGTTAGAATGATGAGTGATGTACACAAGCCTCCCAAATGTAGACCTGATTTCACCAAACAATCACTAGCAAGTCAAAGGAATTTTATGACGAGCTAAACTTACTGCAGGTCTGCACAAACTGTCTGGAAATACACGCAAAGTTGGGGGGAACAGCAACTCTAGTCCACCCTCAGCAGGTCCAGCAGAGTCTGAGCTGACTTCACCCTGACTCCTGTCTATGTTTCAGAGGTAGCACAGAATTAGGGTTTGGGTTTGAGTTTGGTGCCCCCAGTTTTGTCTCTTCATTCTTTCTTCCAGCTGCAGCCACATAACTGACCCGTCAGTCTGACGGTGCCGTTGTCAATAAATAGCTCTCAGACCTCATACTGGCCTCTCCTCTCCGGAGCGCGTCTCAGGAAACATTGTGACATCTACAAGGAATCACTGTTATTTAAAGATTTTTAAAAAAAAAAAGGATTCATACCTGAAGAATGCACAAGTCTACATGACTGTTCAAGAATACCTCACGGGACTCTCTGAAAAAGGAGAGCCACACTACATACCTCATACTAGCCGAGCAGCCACCAAGACTGGACACTCAAACTCAAGATGGACATCCTACCTGATCTGGAACCGACACGGACGTACCGACACTCTGCTGGTGGTTTTTTGGGGACAAAACGGAACTGGGATGGGCTTGCTATCTCTCTCCTCCTGTATTTAGCTGTAGAACTTGTTTTATGCTTGCTTCTGTTTTTTTTTTCATTTTTTCTTTTTTGGGGTTCCTCACGTTGTTGTCTGAGAAGAGTGATATATCAGCATTTTTTTTCAGGGAAGAGGAAGAGTAGTTTGTTCCTCACTGACACGTGTAGATTTGTAAGATTGTTAACAGGTGTAAAGGTCGCAGGGGTCAAAAGATTTCAAAGCAAAATGACCACGTTTAACTTTAAATCCGCTGCAAACACCTGAGGTGCAGTTAAAATATTCTTCTTTCACGGCAGCAGCAAAATCATATGCATGTGTACAATCATGTGACCAGTGTTGTAATACCATAACCCTCTGGTTCGCGTTAGCCTCTGGTTATTGCACAGCTAGATACCAAAGACTAGCCAGGTCGCTTTTCTCTTGATCGATCCCTCGTACAATCCTGCCCACGCCTGCTGTTGTGCACAGCAAGGGAGTCAAAGTCTATTTTAGACTGCAAAAAAAAAAAAAAGGGGTTTTTTTCTTCTTAAACGAGTGAAAATATCTGTAGGTGAGGTGAGGTGGATTCCCTTGTTTCAAATTTTACGGCATGACTTGATTATTGGAAAGTTACAATGGAAATAAATCATTTAAAATTGGATTTAGATCTAATTAAATGACATGTACAGATGGACATTTTTGTTACCAGATATTTTAGTGTTGTTATCCAGAACAGCAGCTCAGGTACTGTGGCTTTCCTGAGCTGTCTCCTTAATTTAAACTTTTACACTTATGGGCTCTCGGGGCTGGTTGTTAACACGAGATCCAGTGTGGATGCAGGCCCTCTTAGTCTAATCTATTTATGAAAGCACCCACTTCCTGATAATCCAGAAACAGATGGATTAACCCTCCAATTTTATGGTATTTTTCTCCCTTTAAAATCAATTTTTAGCATTTTGAAATACCGCAAAGGATGAAAATGAATTTTCTAGCTTTAACTGTGTTGAATGTGAGGCATTGTAAGTGTTTAGAAACCTCCTTAAGCCCAGTGTGATCGGAGGTGGGCAGCCTTGTTGTGTTTATCGGACTGTATTTTAGCCATTACGTGTCGGGTTTTGCAGACGTTTTGCAGTGTACGTATATCACAGTTGAGGCTTTGAGGATGGTGCAGTAAGTCCTATTGGTGTACCCTTCAGAACCCTGTATGACACATAACTGTATTTTATAAAGGTGAGAACTGTAGAAGCTGCCTTAAATTAGTTGCTGGTGGAGATCCAGTCAGTGCAAGTTTCACTACTCAACTGGCTGAGAAAATGTTTTCCTCTTCGAGCTTAATCCTTTGGAGAGTAATCATTTTATTTGGGTGAACAATTCAGATGTTAGACACCAGTTGTCATTCATGCATTTGCAACTTAGTTTTACTATTTATTTGTTTTTTGTTTTTTTTTCCCTGGTGGACCTTGTGTTTAGTAACGATTAAGCTTCATCATTTAGGCTGTGTTACTAAAACATTTTCTTCTTTCTAAATCCAAGCTTTCTGTTTTCATCTGTTTATTCTAAGTAATGGCTGTTTGATAGAGTAGCTTCACTGCCTTTGGATGTGTGTGTTTGTGTGTGTGTTTGTGTACGTGTGTATGTGAGCGCAAGCAGGTTCAGTACACAATAGGTGGTAGAGCTGCAATTTACACTTATTTTCATTATCGATTAATCTGTCGATCATTTTATTGATTTTTCAAGTCGTTTGGTCCATAAAATATCATGAAGTGGTAAAAACATTTATCACTTTTTTCAAAGTGTAGGAGACAAGGAGGGAAACAAACACAGGAAATCACATTTGAGAAGCTGAAATCAGGAAATTTGATTTTTTCGTTTAAATGACATGATAAATTCATCATCAAAATAGTTGTTGATTAATCTACTAGCTGACAATCGATTGATCCACTCATCCTATGCTCTTGTATGTGGTTGTAGCACTACATCTACATACACTAGGATACTGCAGGTGGCACCACCTCTACATCTCTAATGTAACAGGAGGGAGGTGCTTTTATGACTTTTTATTTTACTTATGGAGAAAGTTCACTTCAGCATTGGCCTCCCAGTTTGTTAACTGGGAACTGCCCATTACAACCTCAGTTGCCGCTGCAAGGCACTTTGATGCTCGTTGTTTGGGAAGTGAAAAGTATTAAAGGTTAGTCTTCACTTATCCTTTTCTTTCAAACCAGCAACCTCATGTTTCACCTCACTAACCTCCAAACTCCTACCACCTGACTTCCTGTGTGTGTGTGTGTGTGTGTGTATATATATGTATATATATATATATATGTATATATATATATATATATATATATATATATATATGTATATATATATATATATATATATATATATATATATGTATATATATATATATATATATATATATATATATATGATGTGTGCCTGCAAACCTGCTCGTCTGTGTGTGTGTGTTTGTGTTTGTGTCTACTAGACACTGCCCCTACCTCGTCATACCACAATACCTCAGGGCAGTGGGCTGCAGTCGCCCTCCGTGTTGAAGCTGCATTGAGGGTGGAGTACTGACGGAAGCTGTGGTCACTTCGCTGAACGCTACTTTGGTTTTGGTGTTGCTTTTTTTTTTCTTTTTTCTTTTTTTTTTTTTCTCGTCAGTAACTGCAGGCAAGGTCTCGTCACTCAGGAAGCTGTGAAGTTGGAAGTCTGCAGAACCTTTTGTCTCACAGATAATTTTGGAATTAATTAAGTTTTAAATTGTTTAAAAATTAACCTGATCTGTGTAAAAGCAGGCGCATATGCAAGTGGTTATCGAATACCTCATTTATCAATTTTATGTTGTTTTTGGCTTGTACAATGCTCCGTATATTAATTCAACTGTGGGGTTTGTGCATATTTTTGTACTGTTATTATTATTATTATTATTATGGAAATAATAATAATGATAATATTGATATTATAGTTTTCTCTTTGATTAAAGCAAACAAAAAATAGGACAAAACACATGAATGCTTGTAAAAACTGTTTTGTGCTGATTGTATTTAAGAGGAGCACTTTTCCAAAGTGGTTTTCACACATTCAGTTTTGTTCATATTAGTAATATAAAGATATGGTTCTCAGGGCTTTAAACTTGTATGTCATGATAAAGTTTTACTTTATATCTTATTTCTGTGTGCTTGTTTTATTTCTTATTTGCTTTGTCCTGTGACGACGCCAGAAACGGTGCGTCACACCGATTGCAGTTTACTTCATGTTTCTGCAACGTGAAGTTTCGAAGCTTTATTTCCAGATGCATTTTCACATCCTTGAAACTAGACTTCCAGTAAAGTGACACAAATACATTCATTTCCACTTTTTAAAAACAGTCCATGGGCAAGTTTCTGTGTGAAATACAACCTTACAGCCTGATTACTGATTTTCTTTAACCAGCACATCACCTCTGGCTTTTTATGAGTCATTCTAGCTTCAGGAAATGCCAATATTTAAATATGATCAATAGCGTTTCTCAAGTAAACCAAATGGGACAGTTTCCCTCCAGTCAAATTGCAACAAAAAAAACCCCAAAACAATCATCTTAGCACATCATGTTCAGGGAATGTCACAATGCAAGTTGTGCAAATGTATCTTGCAATGACACAGACAGAAACATTACTTAAAAAATATTTTCTTAAATTAACATAAATAATTTGATGCATTACAAAGCTCAGAAAAGTAAAAGTAAAATGTTCTCGATCATTCAAGAACCATTCAAACGTTTTACTGATTGCCCTCAATAACTCCATTCAAATGATATGCGGTTCACAGCCTCTCCAGTTAAATAAGAATGGACACTATAAATGGCAATGGGACGGGGACATATAAAAGTCTGTCTGCATGGCTAAACACTACTAGAGATTAAAGCTAATTTCAGTTCAACACTGTAGTTTTGTTATTTGTTATTAAACAGATCAACCGTCACACACATCTGGTAGATCTATACAAGACAGATCTATAATCTATATGGATGATCTGTACAATCTCTGCAGTTTCAAGGTGGGCACCCAAGATTAGTGTCACCAATTCAGTATCCAACAGAATGGATGTTGCAGTGAAGAAGACCTAATCTATCACAGACTCCTCATTTTATCCTATCAGAATGGGATGGATTTGTATTGACTCGGGACTAACAGGACAAACGTTTGATCAGAACAGCTGTTAGAGAAACCCAGACCAGGGGGTTTGACGAGTGTCCTGCTGCTCTGCTCTCCAGCTGCAGCTGGTAGTTTGCCAGGACTCTGCTGTAGCCCGTCTCCTCTGACACACACGTGTAATTTCCCACATGCTCTGGACCCATGCTGTTAATCAGAAGGAGGCACTGGTGCTCCCCTGAGCTGCATGCTGTGGAGCTTTCATTGTGATACCAGGTGTACTGTGCATGATGAGATGACACCGGGCACTGGAGGAAATACTTGGAGCGAGAGGGAAGTTTGATAGTGATCGCATCCGTGTTGTCATCTTCATCGGTGGAAGGTGCAAACACTGAGAAAAGAACACGAGAAGGACTGTTAAATATTTAAGTCTGGTTTTGTTGTGTTAATTTAATCCTTATTTAACCAGGGTGTGTTTTGTTTACACCCGTACTTAAAGAAGCAGTGTCATTGAGATCAGGATATTTTTTTTCAAGAGACCTTTGTATAAAAAAAATAAACATACAGTTTAACTATAGGTATAAACACAGATAATTCACATAAAAAATGGTAGTAGGTTGTATAAGGAAACAACATGGGTCTTAAAGGTGATATTGGAATACAACCAGAGCCTCAGGTGTTTATAACATTCATCAGTTTTGATGAAGGGTTTGGATATTGGTGATACTGTATGCTTAATATTCTTAGGTGATCTTGAGACTACATACATTTAGTTTTGCCAGAATGAGAGAGATCTGAAATCTAAAGACTACTGCCTGAGTTCTGAGATAGTCATTAAAACCATTTCACGGATTCATCTACTCCAATAGAGCAAAGTATTTCTAACAGAATCAACAGACTCCATAAACTGCCTCAGTTGAGAATCAACAACAGACTCTTAAGTGCCTGGATCCTCTTTCACAAGGGCACCGAGCAAAGAGAGGTTGTGCAACCATTTGTGAACCAGTTTCAACAGGTGACCATTTGCATAACAGTGAGGTAAGTAAAATACCTGAAAAATGATTGATTATGATGACTGGAGTTGGGTAATTGTAATATAAATGGTATGAGTACTCTAACTGCAGCAATTTGAAGCGTGTATAGATGGCTGTTATTATTATGGGATTTAAAGCAGAGGTGCAGATGTTCTGTACTTTGTCTTTTGCACATGATCCAAAGACGTGTGAAGTGCTGACAATTAGATTTTTTTGGATAATGACATTTCTCTGGTATGGCAGCAGCTGACACCATAAAGGGGCCATGAGAATAAAGAGCCGCATCATCAGCATAGGGGAATATATAAGGATTTCTTTCTTATGTTACTTATGCACAAAGAAAAAGATGGTACCTAAAACTTTTTTTTGTTTTGTGGTACACCCAGCAGGTTATTGGAGTATTTCTGAAAAGAGTAGAAAATCTAGCATGCAGCAGGACATCATTACCTGTGGCAGTGATATGATACCATTCACTTTTGGGGTGTTCTCAAGTACCTTTTTGGAAGTTCCCCCTATCAAGCGAGGCATGTGGTAACAACGGATTATTAGTTCATACTGGCCTGATTTCCTCATAACAAACACACAATGGCAGGAAAGACAATTTAGATCTAATTAAAAAGCTACAGACGGAACTTCCAGAATGCAATGGGACTCTTGGGGCAGAGCTACATGACAGTTCATGGAGTTTAGCTACTGTACTCATATCAGGATAAAAAAGGGGGCTTATTTGGTGAAGTTGATTGGTTTGACTGTGTCCCTACAGTGTCCTAAAGTCAAATATAGTATTTGGAAGGCGCCTTTAACAAACCTGATTAGAACACATACAACACCACTCCCAACCCTGGCATTGTTACTGCGTCACTGTACCTACTGAGCTCTTCAGGCAATGAATTATGTAAAACTTTATGAGCTATGTGCACATGGTGTTTGCCTATTAAAATCATGCTCATGTCAGCCAGTAGATAGCTCTCCCAATTTATAACAACACACAGTCCCAACTCTTAAGCATTTTTCAAGAGGGGTCACAGGGTCAGTGTCCATGATGGCATTTTTGGAAGATTTAGTGTGTTGCTCAAGTGAAGCCGCTAGCACTGAGATTACAGCGTCTGGATTTGAAAATGAATTAATCTTAAAGTAGCTTTAGAGGAATGGTTTGATATTTGTCATTTTCAGTCTTTGTTCTTAGTTAAGCTGACCAGCTAGCCGTTGTTGGAGGCTCTCAGACAGGAAGCAAATATGTGTTGTGAAACTGTGAAATACTTACCTGGAAATTTGTTTTCTTTGTTTCTTTTTTAAACCATGGAAAACATTAGATTATCTGATCCTATGCTAAACACCAGCTCTGTGTACTGTCATTTACAACAGGTGGAGAACAGAGTGACTTCTTGTTTTACAGAACACCCTATAAAGGATGTCAAACTTCTCAGCTGTAGACAAATACATCATTCATTGGTCTTAATAAAACAATTTAGCTTTTTATGAAATAAACTCATAAATATCATCATACCTATTCCAAGAAGAAGATCCTCTGACTCATATATGCAGACTGAGTGGTCACCTTTAGCAACATCCTGCTTCGCACCACTGTGAAAGGAAAGAAAAATCTAAGTTGATACTAATGCAGAGGACTCATTACTTTACACACATCTGGTGCACATCTGTCACAATGGATGCTAATGTTTTATTTGAACCCACAACATTGTACAAGAGACTTTATTGGCAATAGCATCATGATAAACCTTCAATTCAGGAAATGGACTATAGATTTGCTTCAAACTCTAATTTTCCTCTATTCCACCAGAAACTGAAGACATTCTCAGAGTCTGTCCTCTGTTTTTTTCTTTTCTGAAATAACTTAAAATGCTTATTTAGGTATTATATGTACATATATATATATACTGTAAATGTAACATTATAACAAGCATTATTCCATTATCTCAGTATTTTGTGATTGTGCTTGATTATTTCCCAAAACAGAAGGCATACAATTCAAAAGAAACTAATTAGTAATTGTTGACAACTGAATACAGTATAGTAAATAATAAATAATAATAAGGTAAATAATAAGGTGAGATCCCACATAAATCCACACCAGTATCTTAATACCAAATTAAACCATGCTCAATGGGACTGGCAGTCGTGGCGTTGCACCATTACAGAGGCGCAGCCAGCCAGACTATTACTCAGAATACACACATCCTCTGGTCATCATTCTTACTCAGCCTGTTGGAGGCGTCCAGAATGCATGACAGATATCATTATCATCATTTCCTGCACAAAGGGCACATTGTGGGTCAGGCTCTCACACAGTTTCTGTCTTGCATTATGTGATCAAAGTCATCGCCTACATCAGAGAAGGTGTGTATGCAGATGCATTCCTCTGCATGTAGAACATGCGGCTTTAGGGGTGAAAATAAGTGTGTGAGAGGGGTGTGGCTTTGAGAGACTGGTAGCGCCACACACACACACACACACACACACACACACACACACACACACACACACACACACACACACACACACACACACACACACACACACACACACACACACACACACACACACACACACACACACACACACACACACACACACACAAACCACATACTGACATATCTAATTCTAGTCCTGAGTTCTGAGTTATTTTTATTCAGGCATGCCTTCCTGTTTACAGAGAATATAGCCTGTCAGTTTTAAAAGTGAAATCCATTCATGAACGCACTGTTGAAAGCTGGCTGGATGACAACTGTACATTTAAAGTGAGAATGTAACAATAATGCCAGCACATATCATCCATGCAGTTTGTATTAAAAGGCATCATTTGCAAAGTGCGTTATTTGGAGACAGTCCTGCCATAGCTATTGTGTTTAAAGAAAAAATACTAAAGACTCTTTTGCAGGTTTGCAGTGAATGCGCTGTAGCAAGCATCTGTATGTCACTGTAGCCATAAGACTGATGACACAACAATAATAAAATCCAAGTGACTGGTTTTGTGACACTGTGCACACAATGTCTTGCTCATCTGGACAAACCTGTAATGTAAAACCTTTGCAGAGAAATCTGAACAGTATTCTGCTGTCATCCAGTACACGCTGTAAACTACAAAGCAATCTGGGATAAATAATACATTATTATAGCACACTGGTATTTTTTAATCAGTTATTATTTCTAATTTTTTTCATCATTGGTTTAGTATGGCTCTTACATGGCAGCCTCTGTGTGTGAATGGGTTAATGCTGGCTTCCAATGTGTTTATAAAGGCACTATCAAATAGTCCATATACTGTAGAGAGTATAGTATAGTATAGTATACAGTAACAGTCTTTTAAAAAAATGAAATACAGGATACATTCTGTAAATATACTGTAATTTAACGACAAATCTGTGACCAGTATGTAAGAATACAGTAATTAACTGTATATTAATTATACTTCTAGTAATATACTGTAATTCTAAATTACAAGAAGTAACTGTACAAAAAATACAACCCTTTGCAGGTAAAGCTGTTGCCAGTCAATTACTGCAAATTTACACTCAGAAAATGTATACTTTGCTTTATACTGAAGATACTCTGTGCAGTTTTTTCAACAGTATCAACACTACGGAGAAATGTTCTTATGATTCTAGACTCTAACGGCTGTTCATGCTATTCATGCTATTCCATTGATCAGAAATTTGTGCTAATCATGTAGCAAGAAATTCAGCCACGTACTAAAAAAAACAACTAAAAAAACCCTGAAAATGGAGCCTGCAAGCCAGCAAAAATGGATGTAAAAAATTGACATTTTAAAAAAGAAAAAAAAGAGTTTTGGTGACATTGAACGTAAACACAGTTTCTGTTAGTGTTAAGTCCACAGAGTACCTTTAAACTAAGGCAACTTCATGTAATCTATGGGTGTGAAATGACATGTTGTTGTTGTTGTTTGTTTTATTTAGATGACATGTCTCCAGATGCGTAAGGCCTGCTGGTTTTACCGTGTCTCGGGGGTGCAGTGGGTGCCGTTCCAGCCGCAGTCGGGATCTCTGGCTAAGACACATTCCTCACAGCTGTCTCCATACTGGGCACAGTTTGCCACATCCATTTGGACCAGTTCACTTCTGGAGTTTACATACAGCTTCCTCTGTAAGGACACACAAGTACAGAGATTTTCTCATTTCATTTTTCCTTGGAAAAGTTTAGACTTCATTCAGAAAAATGTAAATTACAAAACTTTCTTTAAGACATACTAGTATTTCATTTAGCTTATTCTGAACATTATTGCCATATGAAGAAACCTCCTCCACGCTCCCACGCCTTGGAGGATAGAACAGATGTGTGGGCGGCGCTGTTACTCACTGAGGAAGGGTGAAGGAGGATGCTGACGACGTGGGTTTTCTGGCTGAAAGGCCGATATTCAGAAATGACGAAGATCTGACTTTCATTGTTTATGACCTTATGAATCCCCCCATTATCTGTTTTAAGAAAAGTGAAGAAGAAAGGAGGATGACTTAACACTCAAACCTCTCTGAACAAACCATCATACCATCTCACCACACACACCCCACTCTCATATCTCATGTGTCATCATCTCAAATGACTCTTCCTGTGAAGCCTATCAAATGTTAAAAAATTTAAAAAAAAACTAAAATGACTCTTCCTGTGAAGCTTATTGAATGTTAGACAAAAGACAAAAGTCAAATGACAAACTGGAAAAACATTAATGATGATTATTTATACTGTACAGTAGGTCTGAAATGTTTATTAAGCTTCCTCCTCCTTATTTTGCTGAGATCTATTTAGGCTCTGCCAGCTGCTGTGTGATCTAGACCTGTCTTAAATTTACTCACCATATATAAAGTACAAGTTACATGTCCTCCAATTTGACATGGTTTAACAGTCTTTGTCTATAAAAATCTTAATGATCGCAACTTTAGTGGCTGCAAGCAAGATTTGGTTGAAATTTTCACCTCTTATTTAATTCTTTACATTTTAAAACCTCTTTCAAGCATTTCAAATGTTTAAATGGAAATTTAAGTTCAACTCTGATAATGCTGTGTGTATGGCATCTCTGAGATGGAATGTCAACCCCTTTCACACGAGATATTACCACACAGTGCACTTCTGCTCTTCCAAAATGACAGGAAACCTCAAAACAAAACCAGAGATCTTTGGACTATCTGGAGTTCAGCTACAGTTATTAGAAGACATTCAATACTAGAACCACA
The DNA here is from genome assembly GCA_037577475.1 of Chaunax sp. Z400. Classification (NCBI taxonomy): domain Eukaryota; kingdom Metazoa; phylum Chordata; class Actinopteri; order Lophiiformes; family Chaunacidae; genus Chaunax; species Chaunax sp. Z400. The sequence goes on along the minus strand of CM075184.1, from coordinate 32,296,829 downwards.
GAAGGGGATTTTCCAGCAGGAATCTGTGTAAACTCAGGTCAACTTGTGAGACATGAGACCCGTGAATGAGTCACACAATTACAGTTACCCTGTTGCTCTGTCACAGTCCTTTTTCAACCCCAGTGCTAAACATCTGTCTCAGCTACTATCTCAGATTGAACATACTACTTATTAAAAATGCCAAAAAATAGCGTGACATGCTTTTTCTACTCGTACAACACTCTTGTACATGACCATCAAATATACAGAAATATACGATGCAGTATCCCGGTATCAAGGTCCCAGATTGATATAACTGTCCTACTCACTTAGAGACAGAAACAGGACCGGGTAGTGATCGCTCCTCCTGTCCTGGAAGGTGTCAACAGTGATATGAGTGTAGCTGTGGTGTTTAAAGAGAAGTGGGCTGTTCACAGGATGGACCCACTGCTGCATCTCTGAAGTCGTCTTGATCATCCTCAGGGTCTCTAAAGGGATCCTCATGCTGTCTGAAACACACTGAAGAAGAAGGTTTTTACTGTTTCCACACCTCTCTCTCATTTTTGCATACGCGCACTTTATAATCCTAATGGTGGCAGATTTACAATCTTAAATTCGTAGTAGTTTATGAAAACCCAAAGCCGTCATGCTGCCGCAGAATGAACTGAGAGCAAGGCCTCAAAAAAAGCTTCATATACCAGAGCTGTGAGAAAGATATCATTCAAACAATGTTGTGTGTTTTTTTTGACAATTGCCAACAGGTATGGTTCAAATTTTTCTCATGGGGTAAAGATTCTACTCAGGATGGGTTCCTGTGGAGGTTGCCATGGAAGCCAAAAAGGGCGTGAGGTGTGTGTCTGTGTGTGTGTGTGTGTGTGTGTGTGTGTGTGTCTGTGTGTGTGTCTGTGTGTGTGTCTGTGTGTGTGTCTGTGTGTCTGTGTGTGTGTGTGTCTGTGTGTGTCTGTGTGTGAGTGTGTCTGTGTGTGTCTGTGTGTGTGTGTGTGTGTGTGTGTGTCTGTGTGTGTGTGTGTGTGTGTGTCTGTGTGTGTGTGTGTGTGTGTGTCTGTGTGTGTGTGTGTCTGTGTGTCTGTGTGTGTGTGTGTCTGTGTCTGTGTCTGTGTCTGTGTGTGTGTGTGTCTGTGTGTCTGTGTCTGTGTCTGTGTCTGTGTGTGTGTGTGTCTGTGTGTGTGTCTGTGTGTGTGTGTGTCTGTGTGTGTGTGTGTGTGTGTCTGTGTGTGTCTGTGTGTGTGTGTGTGTCTGTGTGTGTCTGTGTGTGTGTGTGTCTGTGTGTGTGTCTGTGTGTGTCTGTGTCTGTGTCTGTGTGTGTGTCTGTGTGTGTGTGTGTCTGTGTGTGTGTGTGTCTGTGTGTGTGTCTGTGTGTGTCTGTGTCTGTGTCTGTGTGTGTCTGTGTGTGTGTGTCTGTGTGTGTCTGTGTGTGTGTGTGTCTGTGTGTGTGTCTGTGTGTGTCTGTGTCTGTGTCTGTGTGTGTGTGTCTGTGTGTGTGTGTCTGTGTGTGTGTCTGTGTGTGTCTGTGTCTGTGTCTGTGTCTGTGTGTGTCTGTGTGTGTGTCTGTGTGTGTGTGTGTCTGTGTGTGTGTGTCTGTGTGTGTGTCTGTGTGTGTGTGTGTGTGTGTGTGTGTGTCTGTTCAAAGAGACCTGCATGTGAGGGTGTGGAAAAGGGAGTGTGGGAATGTGCTTGAACTCTATTATTTACTGATTATCATTATTATATATACTCTATTATACACTAATTGTAGTCTTACCCATTCATTTCTAATGACCAGTCATTTTTGACTGGAAACACCAAGGGGTGTACAAAAGTTCAATAAAACACCCAAAATTTAATAAAAATTCTCAAAATGTATTTTTGAGTGTCCAGATGCCATTGTGTGAAGAAAGTCATGGAACCCTTCCCATTTGGCGGCCTATTTAAGGTGCATCAATGTCCCATCTCTCCCTCTGCCTGTCAGCTCCACATTCATTTGCTGCTGCACTTTCAGCCCCACCACCATCCCAGCATCCATCCTCATCACTCCCAAATATATTCATTTAAACATATCCGTGGGGAGTGATGAGTTTGGAGCTTAGATGCCAAACTCAGAGTCTGTGTCCTGCTGCTGTGATAATAAACATTTCAAACTCACGAGTCTGACTGAAATGCAGTTTTTTTGGTAATTTAAGTTACTAGAAAATATGCAAAGCGCCTCATTTGACAAAACATGTTTCAGATGAAGTCTGAAAGATGTCTGTCTTTATCTTTCAAAGTCTGTCTTTGAAAGATAGCATCAGCAATAATTATAATAATATCAGGAATCATTTTTTTTATACCTCAGATCAATTTGCATGTTATTATTTGCATGACACATACCGCTCTAGGCGTGTCCCTTTGGTTGCCTTTAAATGGGGAAGTTGCGAAAATGTGGTCAATATCTTGGATCGTGAAGACACACACAGCGCTCATAGACCTGCAGAGACACAAACAGAGGTCAGCTGGTCCACACAGAGACATCTGCAGCAACAAGGAACTGTCAGTTCCTAAGGTCAGCAAAGATTCAGCCACGCTGGGGAAAAAAAACTGTGAAGTTTTGTGGCTGAGTTTAAAAAGAGGAAGTGGAAACAACTGTGTTAAAAGAAACAATAAGAGGAAGTGAAAACCAAGTGTTCAAACATATAGGAGAGAACTATGGAGTTCTACAACATGTTTACACACAACACACACAATATACATACACAATGAAGTCATAAACAATCAAAACACAGAGTTTTACACGGCTCCAAACCAGACAGACCTTAATCATGTAGAAGGGACCAGTCCTTCTCATTTTGCACATTTCTACAAATTATTAAACTTCTGAGGGGTGTAATATATTAATATGCAAGTATTTGTTCGATTTTGTTATGGACCAGATAGTCTTTGGACCGATTGCAGAGCAGTTTGACAAGAAGTGTTTGGTAAATAAATAAAATACAGTGTTGCTCTCCTCTCACTGCCAAAGACTGCCACCAGACTTTCTCATCTGATAAACAATGACAGTTCTAGAACCATCCCCGGTAATGAATGCTTAAACCATTGTTTGTGGTGACTCTGCAATTTTACATGAAGACACATCAACCCACAAGTCATTCAGGTTGTCACCATCTCATCATGACTGACTTTAATCATATGATGCTGAAAAGGTCACCAGTCAAGTTTGGATTCCTATTTGATTAAACTAATGCCTCAGTTATGACAATAAATAAGAACCAATACTGTACTTCCTGTTTGAGATAACCTCATTTACCTCAGCTTGGTTCAAACCTAGTGTATTTACAAGTGCAAAACCTCACATTGCTTTACTACATGAACAATAATAGACTCCTACCATTCGTTTCTGAAGAGTGCATAAACCCTGGTGTCCTGCCACCGGGCTGCATGGACCGTGGCCACATCTACGAGCTCAGAGAAGTGCTGTCTGCTGTCAGGGTCTCCACAGAAGAGCCTGGCATTCATCTGGGACGTCCAGGAAAACTGCAGCATGATCTTGGGACCGCCAATATCTGCCTAGAGGCAACATGCAGCCAAAGAATCAGTTATCCTTTCATTAGTAAATGCAATGGGTTGGGTTACATTTGTTTGCATCTGGTACTTTGTGCTCAGATGTGATAGTATAAAATTAGTTTATATTAATACATTCTAGCTAAAATGTTAGTGAACGTTACTTAACCTTTATTTGTGAATTAAGCAGGCCTTACCATGCAAACCTGGGTGACAAAGGGAAGCCACATAGCACTATACAAGCCCATGTCTCGATTTTTCTCATTATAGAACGCATACACTTTATCCTGCAGGGGATCGTCTGTCCGTCTGCTGACCACCAAACCCACATAACGCTGCTCTGAAGACAGAAAAACAAAATCATCATTTGTCTCCAGATTCGAATGTTGAATGAAAGCAAACAACAATGCAAACACCTTTATTCTGGTTTGCTGGTCCGAGTCTTTTTCTACCAAACTTGTGGATGCCAACATATTCTCCAGATCCAGAGTATGTGATGTAGAGGTCTGCACCTCCTGCTGATTCTGCAAAGACAGAATAAATGATAACAGTTATCATGGCAGGATCACGCAACACTTAGTCTGCAGTAAAACTAATTCAGCTTTATTTACTGAAAATCTGCTTACAGATAAACCAAACCTGTATGAGAAATATAATGTGTCTATAGAGGCTGTGCACTGACATCAACTTTCCCAACTGAAGATGATGGCGAATGCTCGCTTTAAAATAAAATAAAATAGAATAAAATAAATAAAATAAATTTTATAGAATAAAATAAATTTTATAGAATAAAATAAAATAAAATATAAAATATAAAATATAAAATATAAAATATAAAATATAAAATATAAAATAAAATATAAAATAAAATATAAAATAAAATATAAAATAAAATAAAATAAAATCTGGACAGACAACGATCAAAGTAATACTGCAGCAAATCTACATTTTGCTGGAGGAGGGGGACGTGAAGTCACATTTTTTTTTACAAGAATTGCATTTTCATGGCGATGGTAAGAGTGGCATTATACTTGTTTTCAGGCCCCAAAAACCCTCTTGTCGTGTGAACAAAAGGCCATACCGGAAGAAACGTTGACCATTTTATGCAAATAATCCTAATTTATTTGACACCAGATAAATACACAAAACAAAGCCTGAAGGCCTACAAAAGCCTTGGTGCTTAACAACAAAGGATACATGCTGACATTTGCCATATTCTACACAATTAGAAGAAGTATACAGTATGAAGCTGAGAACGTTGGTGTGACCAACAAAGATCTTGTGACGATGACTAGGAGGATTTATTTATCACAGATGATTAACCTGCTTCCATCTACTGTGACATCAACATATTCACCTTCCATGGATGAAAACAACAAATAAAGATAAATAAAGCCACAAGGGTCATAAAAAGTCTAAAGCCTTCATGGAAAATTTGAAAATTTAACAAAGAAATCCTGTTTAAACAAACTCACCAACAAGCGCAGACGGTTCACGTTCCTTTATGATAAATTCCTTTATGCCTTCTTTTATGGCCCTTATTTTTTCAGAGGACTTGCACGCAGGTGACTGTTCTGATAAATTCTAAAAGAAAACACAGCAGGTCTTAAAATATCGATCACTGCTCCATCACTGGTAGCATCACGTCACATGTGATATATAACTCAGTAAACCCGAGTCATAAAAGCGTTTGTGTTTTAAAAAGCAGTGTTGCAATTGATTTGATTTTCTTGCAGAAGCATCAGTGGGTTGTTTCAAATAAACTCAAGAATTGGCCAATTAGAGTCATTGTGACCTGACACAAAGGATCACATAGGATCATCAGTGCATCTTTGCAGGGTCCTACCATGTCACAGCACACTGTTTCCCAGCTGTTTGTCCCACACACAAACACGTGGTTGGCCTCCTTCCTCTGGAGGACCACAGTGAGGTTATAGTTGCAAATCTAAACGACAAGACAAACATTTTTGTGACATTTCAATCAGATCTGACCATCATATCAAACGCTCTGCTGTTTGCTGTTAAGTTCTTTTACTGCTCACTCCTTGAGGAGGGCTGCTGCTCATACATTCTTCCCACAACGGTATTCTTTCCACAGGAGCCTGTTAAGAGAAACAAAAAAAGAAAAGAAAAGTATAGTGATGTGCAGAAAGTGATTTGTTTATTTTAGACTTTTTACTTATAGGACCGGAGTCTTGTGATCAAACCCTGTCAGAAATGTCAGGTACCTTCTGAGGATTTTGAAAGGCAAATGAGGTCAGGTGTTTTTGTCCAGCAGCTGTGACGGTTTCTGACTCTCCTCCCATGAGGATCCGTACAGGCGCATGGTGCCCAGCGTAAGGTAACCTTTTCATCGCAATCTCTGCAATAAAACATAATGAATGATAATCAAGGGCTGCACATTGAGTGTACAAAGGATATGATCAAATATTCATTATTAATCTGTTATTAGTCGAGCTTATAGCTCAGTAGATGATGACATCAGTCCATCTGTCCCTGCTTTGGTCCACAGCTAAATTTGACGTTGCCATGAAATCTCCTGTATGGTAGTTTTGATAATACAATACTGATATGTTGTGTTTGATGTTACTGGGTTTACAGTAAATGTAATATTTAAAATTATTTTTTACATTCAGATTATATCAATGCACACTAAAAAGTGATTTAGAATTCATCATTATTTTGCCCAGCTGGGAAAATATTTTAAACATTTTAAAATCTATATGCAGAGTAGGTTTTGTGATAATTCTCACTATAAGGTAGTTAAGTCACACTTGACTAATTTTTGTGCACAATCTTGAGCAATTTTAAGAGAAATAGCCACAAAGCCTTTATTTTATAAATCCCAAATGGTCACTGCCTTGTTAAACCAACCCACCCATATAAAAAGGCATGATTGGCATACGCCACAAGTAAGGAACCAGAATCAGGGTCAACATGCTGCACCTCAGAAACAGGTTCAGACCAGCTGTGGCTGCAGCAGAGACAGAGTAAGACATCATCTGAGGAATGATGGATTTTTAGATTGATGAGGTGGTGCTGTGTGAACCAATTTTTTGGAGGAGAATGACGTCACAGCTCTGGACACAGCTCTGCTAGTGCGACAGTGTGAACATCAGGGCAGCTCTGACTAAAGAGGAGGCTGCAGGCCACAGAATGACATCCGGAGGTTGTGCCAGTCCATGAGGAGGAGGATTACTGCCCTGACGGGTGACACTATTTACACACTATTTACTGATGGCGTAAAATGCTGTAGGCCTATCACTTGAGAAATTCATGGCGCTTCCGTTTTTGGTGTCGTATTTGTCGCAATCTTTAAATAAAATATTCATGAAAAGTTAATAATTAACAAAATATGGGTTATTTTTATACGACAAAAACTACTCAATTAAGTTGCCTATAAACAGTGGAGCGTTCATAGATCCAGTAGTGAGTTAATAGACAGGACAATGTTCTTCTTTTATCAGTATGAGACTTGAACCTGTGTAACAGCTGAAGATAGTACCAGAGAAACACTTGTTGAACAGCTGCTCTGTTCTGAATCCGGACCAGGACTCGTCTTTATTAAAAATAAACCTTTAACATATATTAAAGAGTTTTACTTGTCTTATTTTCTTGGGTACATTATTGACGATGTCAAATTTCCTCATGTTTCAGAGCTGATGAAAAATACGAAATGTTTCATACCTTTGTCTGTGAATGTCATCCTCGGTGGATGCGTTAGGTTTGCCTCTGTTAAACTGCTGAGACATGAAAATAATAAATAGACCGTAAACAGAGCCATTCTCCGTCCGCTGCTGCAGTCGCGCTGTGTCGTCCCTGAACGCTCCAGTAGTTCTGAACGCTCCACAGGGGCGAGTCTCTTATTGGCTGCTGATGTGTTCATGTTAACATTACCTAATGAGGCCAATTTAGCCCTGCCTCTGCATAATATGTCATTTTCATTTTCAATCTATCAAGGGTTAATTGATAACATATATATCTATACATATATATCTATATATAATATATATACATTATATATATGTTATATATAATATAACATATATATATTTTTTAATAAAATAAAATAATCAAGGGATTTAAAATGTGTCAGTGTTTATTTGCAAGTTAGTGTGGGAAGTGTGTGTCTGATGAAAACAACAACTCGTTTTCTTTATTTCATTTTAATTATTGACTTGATTTAATCAGTAACTACAAAACATCATAAACACACACACCATAAATTCCTCTGATAACACAACAGTCAGTGATTAGTGTGTGTCCCATATAGTCTACTATACCATCCTGACCGACTCTAAACAATAATTAAGAGAAAGCCAAATAAGAATCCATTCATTCTATTCAAACTGCCATCAAACAGAAACAGGTTTAAGAGGACAGAAACAAACTTTCCTCACTTTCAAACACATCATATCTTCTTCTTCTGTTTTCTTCATTGTCCAACAAATTTATGTCAAAAACCAGAGAAGTCCATTTTGATGTTGGACCACTTATAACAAGTGTGCTTAAAAGTCTTCATTTCTCCTGCTCATAAAAAAATACAGTATAAACATAATCAAATAAATATTGTGTCAGTGCTGCAGTATGCTGCTCCCTGGTCAGTCAGTCGGTTCATTTTCTGATGTCATGTTCACTTTATCGGTGACAACAGCAGCCTTTTTTCCCCCTTTTTTTTAACCTGGTTTGGAACCTAAAGTGATCTCTGCGTTCCAAAAATCCAGAAGACAGTCATCATGGGCACCAAGGAGCCTCTAAGAACTTATTTTAAATGTAATTAATTTGAAAGTTTGAGCTGTGAGCTGCATAAATGTCCAGCAGATGGCGGTGTAGGCTGTGGGACCATTCTGTGACAGGCTGACTGGGTCCAGTTGTGCATAGTGGTGGAACATCATTAGATGCCCTTGCCTGGGCATCTTTATTTTGAATGACTCGTGAATTTTTCCCCCAGATATTTAAAAAATCTCTTAATGTTGAAGAAAGTAAAAAAGTGATCCAGAATCCGCATCTGTTCCCAGATCTGCCTCAAGATTTAATCAACTCTTCCTCGGCCCAAGATCCACCCCTATATGTTTCATCAAAATCAGCTGACAGACAAAAAATGTGGCCGATCACATGACCTCCTCCAACTTTCATTGCTGAAAAAAACCCAACAGATATTACAAAAATGTTTATCAGCCTTTATATGAGAATATTTTCCTTGTTGGTTATAGATCAGGGGTTCCCAAAAGTGGGGGTCACGACCCCTTTTGGGATCACGATACACTTAAGTTGGGGTCGGGAGATGATTTCCAGAAATCGAATAAAACTTTGAAATGATTAGAAATAGCCTATTTTAGCCATAAGTGTAACAAAAGATAGATCATAGTTAAATTTAAAGGAAGAAAAAAATACATGCAAATAAAAATGTGTTGTGTGTTTGGATAAGCCTATTAGTATGTGTGCGTTTAATGTTTGTATGCTTCAGCCACCTTCAGGGGTTGTGGGGGTCGCGAGTCTCTGGCATCATTATTTTTGGAGTCAGGGGTGAAAATGTTTTGATCTCGATCATCATCAGTTGCTACCTTGGTAACAACTGCTATTCCTGAGGTCCACAAAGACCTCTCTGTATATTTTCATGGAGAAAATGCTGCAGTCTGGAAGTTGTCCAGCTAGACTGTAAATACTGCTGCAGCACACGTGCAGAAAGCTGCCTGCAGTTAATAATCAGAGCAGAGGGGCCGAGCTGACTCAAGTCACTCCGAAGACATCCATTAAATGATGACAGAGTGGAAAAGAATAGAAGGAGTGCATTAAATGAATGAAAAATCCTGCAATGATTTCATCAGCCAGCAGCCAGCAGACGGTGTCTCTGATGAGGAGGAGTGAGGATGCTCTGCACGTGGAAGTCAATGTTTCATCTGCCAATGTTAAGTGTGTGGAGTTTGTCTCACATCTGGTATTCCTGGTTCTCCATGTACATTTGATATTAAAAGCTTTAAACCAATATTAAACCTGGTTTAAGTTTTCCACAGATATTTGCCCACACTAGAGGAAGCCTCGCCCAGATGATGAAGACGACCAGCCTGAGTGGAGGCTTGTCGAAGGAAACATACTGCAGCTCCTCCTCTGCCTCCTCATTCAGGTTGTCTTCATTAAACATCAAGAAGGCTATGAAATTTAAATAAATTCAAGTAGAGGTGTTTGTGTGCATTTGTAGGGGTGATGAGATGCATTCAATGCCCCAGGAAAAAAAAAGTGAGCTTATTGCTGGTCAATAATGAACCATAAAATTACAGGAAACTGTTTTCAAGTTGCAAAACTAATTATATTTGTCAGAACATGCAGCATTTTGGGTCGCTGTGACCCCAAAACACGTGACCTCACTCTGCACGTGTGGGGAAGCTTGGCTGGCTGCTCCAGCTTCCTCCCACAGTCCCAAAACATGTAATATAGGCGCCTCCAAATTGCCTATAGGAGCGAATGGTTATTTATTTATATGTGTTGTAGTTCAATTAACTTTATGGAGTTTTCTTTAAACGTAATTTAACCAAGTTAACAATAAACACTTGAGTTACTTCTACTCCACACAAATATTTTTTAAATGTTTACATTATTAGAGTTGATAAATGATTGAAGGTAATCGGTTTCCTTAATCAAATTGAGTTGGACTACGTCACCAGGTTTTACAGTGCATGCATATCTGCCTCCGACGCACAATCAGTAAAAGGAGGGAGCCATTGGCTGGAGGCGTCAGGTTCCTGCGCACTGGAGATGGCCGCCCGCTGAAGGAGCGCTCAGACCGACTCCACACACAAACCAAACCGCATGGGACCATGACGCAGTACACTCTGGCAGGTAGGAAGCCGAAAGTCTTCTTGAGCTTTTCTGTTTCTTAATTTTGCTGCTTTGGCTCAGTCTGCAGTCTCTGTGTGGCGCTTTTGTTTCCATTCATAGCTTCAGTGTTTTTCTGATAGGAAGAAAGAAAAAAAGAAAATAGCAGAGCGCACAGATGTAATTTAGAAAATGCTGCTAATCTCTAGTTTAATTGTCCTCATATATGAAGGAGCTGTAGGTGGAGGAGGAGGAGGCAGCCTTCATAAACTCAGACAACTGAGTCAGCAGAGAGAGGTGTGCCAACAGTTAGTAGACAAATACACTAGAGTTTTATCATAGAGGTTAGAATAAGCTCCAAACAATGTTAAGTATTCAATTATTTTACAGTTGTTGTGACTTGTGTGTCTGCAGCAGTGATAAAACACAGACACTTGCCTCAGGATTAAATACAGGACATTAAATACAGAACTGACTGGACTCTGCTTTCACCGTTACCTCATTTGCTCTGTAATAATGTCTTGGCTGGTCGGGCTGAGTCATATTTTAGAGCAGCTCCATCAGCCGTTATTTTCTAACATCACTGCTGCTTTCAGCCGTTCTGTCCTCTCATCATTTCATGGAGCCTGCCTGAAAGCTGCTGCCTCTGCACAGGCGCTTTGACAGGGCTGAGATGGATCAGTTAGCACTCACTTACTTTCTTATCTCTATGAGGATGCACCTTGTTCAGCATGCTTTTACTCTCCGATATGCCTCTTGTGTTCATTTATACATGGTACTTGTTGAAACAGACCCCTCAGAATATCAGATTAGTTTTGTTTTTTCACTGTTTAGCTCTTGATTTATCAAAATCTGCTCCCATAAAAGATGTGGCTGCTATACAGGATGTTTTAGGCTTATTTACTAGAAGGCAATCATAGCATTTCTGCCCTATTATAGGAAGTATGTGGTCCTCTATGATGCAGAAACATCCAGCTATTCTCAATAAATGATTGTCATGATTATTGCTGGTTGTTTGCCTTGCAGTGGTCACACAGCTGCTTTTTCCCCGCTCTGCACCAGTGTGTCTAAGGCATGAGTCATCCCAGTACACACTCATTATCTGACATTAAATGGACATCAGGGTTCAGCTTCAGCGGCTTCAGTCTCAGCGATCCTGCAGTCATGATTTTACACAAAGTATGGAACTTCAGTCTGAAATTATATGACATATAATTATTGACTGCTAGTTTATATAGTTGTGACCAGGTGAGCTGAATCACCCTGATGACCCAACTCCACCAATCAGGCTCCATCAGAACATCCACCTCCTCCAGCTCTTATGGAGGTACACCAATAAATGTAATATAATCCCTCTAGCACGTCCTGGGTCTATTCCAGGGTCTCCTCCCAGTGGAACATGCTGGAATACCTCCACAGGGAGGCGTCCGAATATTGATCAAAATGTTGAAATGCAAAAAGCCCTAAGGTAAAAGATGTGATAGAAAATTCTGTCCCTTTACTTGTAACCGCTCCAAAACAGAATGGGCTCTTCCCTTTCACATGCCGAACTCCTCTACCACAAATCTGTCAAGTAGTTTCATGCCAGTCACATATGACCTCCTATAGGCAGGTGTAAGTAATTGCATAGAGTAATGTTGTCAGTGTGGGGAAATGTTTAATTCAACTTGTAGTGGATTTTGTTTTGTGACTGCTGACAACGTTTGACCTGAACTGATTAAAATCATAATGCAAACCATGAATGTGTAACCAGCACAACCAATAATCTAATGATGAATGCAAACACACACAGTACACACACACAGTACACACCCACAGCACACACACACAGTACACACACACTACACACAGTACACACACAGTACACACACAGTACACACACAGTACACACACACAGTACATACACAGTACACACACAGTACACACACAGGACATACACAGTACACACACACAGTACATACACAGTACACACACAGTACACACACACAGTACATACACAGTACACACACAGTACACACACAGGACATACACAGTACACACACACAGTACATACACAGTACACACACAGTACACACACACAGTACACACACACAGTACACACACACAGTACACACACAGTACACACACAGTGCTCCTGTTTTGGATCAAAACAGTGACGAAGCCATTTATACAATTATCATTAGAACCCTGAGACATTTCCTCTTTAATCTCATCAGGACGCAGAGCGCAGACACAACGAGATAATGTTTAGAGTCAGATGTCCTCAGATCTTTTCTAATGAATTTTGATATATTGATAATCCCTCTCTCGATGTTTCCTTTACTGACAGCTCTTGTCTCTTTCCTGCCCCTGTTTTCTCTCCATTTCTTCCAAGCAGTTAGTTCCTTTTTCCTGATCGCTATCAGATTCCCATCCCACTAACTCAATGTTAAGCCATGACCACTTTGTTTGTTTTTTTGTCTGTCTAGTTCACCTCCAGATCCTCCTGGCTGTGGGCCTGGCTGTGTTCTGCTACTGTCTGGTTCTTGGTTGCGTCCTTTGCTGCCGCAGAAGGAAGAAGGTCTCATCAGAGGACAAGGAGGCGGTTTTCTTGTCTCCTCATCCCGCTGAGAGGGTGACTGTGACGTTGACTCCATCTCTGTGTACCCAGCCTGTCAAGCAGCAGTACGAAGAGCTGGATGGGGATGTGTTGGAATTCCCTTCCTCTAAAAGTAGCTCCTCTCCCTCTGAGGATGACCTCACTGCTCTGCCCTTTGACCCCAGCCCTACTGGATCAGCTGAGTTGGTGCAGTCTCTAGGGACTTCTCTTCCAATGCGGCGCCTCAGCACCCCGCCTGTTCCCTGCTCACCTAATACACGTGTGAGTCACAGCAGAGCCTCTCTGCCCTCCCTCACTAAGTTGGGTCTGGTGTCCAAGTCTCGTCGGGCGATGGGTCGGCGCAGCACCGTGAGCGGAGAAAGCTTCCTTTACAGCGAGAGCAGTCAACTCACTGCTGGTGCTGCCGGATCACCCAACCAGCCAGGGGAGTCCTGCATATCACAGTATGGCTCCAACTCTCTCTCCATCCCCTCCAAGCCAACTCCTCTCCTGCACTTCTCTTTGCTCTTCTCCTCTGCCTGTGGTACCCTGGTGGTCAACATCCTGGGGCTGTCAGGGGCCAGTCGAAGGCGCAGCAGGGTGTTTGTCCGGGCCAGCCTTCCTCCCCTCTGCCCCTCCCCTCAGCAGGTAGCCTCTCGGCGCCGCAGCCTCAGCCCAGACCTCCACAACCAGAGCTTTGTGCTGCAGGTGGGCTCTGTGGAGGAGCTGCGCAACTGCACCTTGAAACTCGCTGTTTACAGCAGGGACTTCTCAGGCCTAAGAGAGGCTGCACTGGGGGTAGTAGAGCTGCCCTGTGAGCAGGTGGACTGGGAGCCAGACACCACCACCACCTACACCAGGCAGCTTAGCCCAGCTAAAACCAAGCTTAAAAAGGTATATGGTGATTGCATGATTTAATTCATTTAATGTGTGCATTAAAACTAAAGCAGTAGTTTAAACAAGAAGACCTGGCTGTCAGCAACTTGACCTGAAAACTGTCTCCAGTCTAGTCAGAGGGAAAAACACCCAACTAAAAGTAATAATAATAATGTCACATTTTATTTGTATTTTTTGTATAGCATCTTTCATATGAGAAATGTAGCTCACAGTGCTTTACAACAAAACAGGTACATCCATCTAAAAATACCTAGAAAGAACATAAGAACAGAAATAAAAAAATAATGTAAACTTGATAATAAAAGTAAAAGTAGGGATGCATAAAAACAAGGATTATAATAGAAACAACATAATACATTTCGAACAAACAGACGAACAACGCTCTGTGCAGCAAGGGGGGGGGGGTGTAGCTTCAGGACTCTGCTGAAACAGAGCAATAATAAGAAGAAACGGTTTGGGGGGGCAGTGTAGCTACAATTCAAGCAAGGCACGACAAACGTGTATGGAACCAACGAAGAAGAAAAAAGTAAAGCGAAATGAAAAAGTGGACAAAAACAGTCAAGTCAGTAGAGTTATTAGACTTTTGTTCAGGTCTTCGCCCTGATGTCAGTTTAAGTCAGACGCAAACAGCGACGACGTCGGCCAGAACATAAAGAGCAGGTTTGGAGTCAGTGAGGTCTCCGTGTTCATGTGTACGTAGGTTTGTGTTTATCCTTTCCTGACCACTGACTGTTTCCTCTTGAACTGCTCTCCCTGATCGCAGTGAATGTACAGAGTTATTCCTTTAAAAATCTTTTTAACAAATGTCTGCATTTTCGGTTGGTTTAACGGATAGGGGAAACTACGCACACAGGCCTACAGAATAAATAGCACATATCATGTAGTATCGGTGAAGGAATGTAGCATTTAATCAGTTCTCCTATTAGCCAGTTTTCCTCTGTTGTTAGTCATGGTGATATTGTTGTTAGTGACTGCAGAGCAAACAAGCACAGTGCAGCAAATTGGCTGTGCGCCCACGCCGTGCCCTCTGCAGCTCTGTTGAAACACTGCCAGAGGGCATTAACCACAGCAGGAAGGAGTCCTAACATTACTCAGTTAGTCTGTTTGATTTCTGCAGGAGAGACTGCAGTGTGCCGGGTGGATTCACTCCTTTTAGTTCTCTAATTGTAATTAACTGAGAAGATCAGAGTCAGGTGGTTCTTTGTGTTCTCTCTCTCTCTCTCTCTCTCTCTCACACACACACACAGCATAACTGTCCTTTCTCAATGACATCAGCTCCCGGGTGTGAATGTGTGTAACCGTATGGTTGTGAGGCAGGAGGTTGTGGCTCAGCAGTCCAGGGGCAGGAGCCTATCCCTGCTGACTTTGGGCGAGAGGCGGGGTTCACCCTGGACAAGTCTCCAGTTCTTCACAGGACCACATATAGAAAGACAAACAACCATTCACACTCACATTCTCACCTATGGGCATTTTAGAGTCACCAGTTCACCTCTACTGCATGTTTTTGGTGGTGGGAGGAAGCCAGAGAACTTGGAGAGAACCCACACAGACATGGGAAGAACATGCAAACTCCACACAGAAAAGTCCCAGGTCCTCAGGTGGATTTGAAACTGGACAGATTAAAAAAATAAGGAAACTCTGTTTAGTCTGTGCAGAGGGTGAAATTCATAGAATCCTGTCTGGAACTTTTAGAACTGCTGTCGTGTTCGATAAAATAACAGGAATTCTACGTGAGCATGATGCATACATCTGGTCTTACTCCAACTTGTTTCTCTTCTTTGGAGTCGTCCATTACCGCCACCTGCTGGACTGTCTCCTGCCTCTATTCTGGCATTCACAGGGCCTGTGTGAAAACGTGTAAGATGGAGACGTTCCTGCAAATAGCTGCATGTGTGAATTCTGAAAATCAATAGCAGTGCCTGATAACTTTCCCCACAAATTTCCTTTATGTTTTCACCCGTGTTTGTTTGTTTACAAAAAAACTACTTGATGGATTTTCATGAAACGTGGTTGGAGGGTTAAGCATATAACAATGAAGAATCCATTCCATTTTGGAGTGGTTCTTTGGAGTGGTTCTTTTCCCCTCTCTTTGGCACTGCAAGAAGGGCTTTTTTCAGCTTTTCCATCCACGTGTAAACTTCCAGATGGGTTTTGATGAAACTTGGTGGGTTCGTTGTGCTTGTGGCGGCGAAGAATCCTTTAATTCTTGGAGAGAAGGATGAAGAATTACTGCCCTGAAACCGTTGGTTCCTTAAACAGCTCTAGCTTTGAGGCATGTTTGCAGAACAATGCCTCTCCTTTTAAAAAGGCAGTGTAAGACGCTCTCTGAGGTGACAGACAGAGGCAGTGACCCGAAACTCACTTGTTGGATGAAAATGCCCTCACACTCCGCTGCCTGCCATTTGACAGCAAGCTGTGACTCACTATGCTCGCCGAACAATACAAGCTAATGAAATGTGACACGAGATCAGATGGAAATTACATCATAATCACACATAAGATATTACATCACAATTCAAAGGGCCTTTGTGCATAAATGGTTGAATTGGCTTTACCCTGACAGCTGCATATAACCAATATTACAAGTAATTGAAACTGTGATGCATCAATGAATAAAAACAGATTATATTTTTGGATACGTCCATCATGATTTACGGCAAATCATTCGAAGGGCAGTCAGTTCTGGTTGACTCACATACATATTAATTTCTTTTCTTGAATTTGCTCTATACTCTCCTTGGTTTCCTTTCATGCAGCTTCCTAAAGAATGAATGGATCATCTGTGGACTGAAAGACGATCATTTCCCCCCTGTTTCTAAACCGTTCACATCTTTCTTTATTTCTGGGCTTCCCCTCCTTCCCATCCTCAGAGTGTGAGTTCTCAGGAAAGGCTGGGGCACAGAAAGAGCTCGGTGTGTGTGCCGCAGGCTTTGGGCCAGCTGTTAATCTTGCTGCAGTACCAGACTGTGGCCCAGCGCATCAAGGTGATGGTCCGAAAGGCTGAGAATGTGGCCAAGCTCACACGCATCCCTGGAGCTCCAGGTACAGACCGAAACAATCGTCATACTCAAACAATAAAATACGTTATGTATCGATATAATGCGTGTTTTGATCTGATGGGACTGCATATTATAAAGAGAAAAAAAAAGGTTGTGTTGAAAACAAGCCAAAACTGCCCGTGTGTCACATCTGCAGCTGAGCTCTGGATCAACTACTGGATACGATTAGGGAAAGATAACAACGTCACACTATATGCTTCCCTGGAAAACATGAAAATAAGGCATCTTAAGGATTTGGACAAATAACAGATGGTGCACTCTGAAAGAAGTTCTGAAGAATTGGGAGGAACTGCAGAGTCAAATCTCTCACATACATTTGATCGCTTGTGAGAATAAAATATCTGTTTTAGCCACATTAAGAATTGGTATTTTATGGTGACAAACCTTTATTTTTTAAATCTCAATTTATAACAGTTATTTATTAAATTTATTTGAACATTTTCTTAGTTTTCACATATTTGCATAGAGCTTTAAACCCCCCAAAACAAAATCAAAACAAGTGAAATACTCAACTTATTATGGTCCACATAAAAAAAGAAATCCTTATCTTGCTGAAAAGAAAATGACTTTTTAAGATCTACCTTTGGCAACTGGTAGAAAAGAATATCTGATGTTGCAACAGATCATGAGAGGAGAACACAGCCTGTGTCTGTTCTCCTCTACAGCTTGTCACATAACCAGATTAGGAGCCGATCAGCCTGTTGTCATTTCCTCTCCTGTCTGTATCGTATCTCACTGCGTCTGATTTAAAGCCCTGCTTTTACGATGACCTTTAGGAGAGAATGAAAACCAACCAAACATCTTAATGTCAATGATTTCTTCCTTGTTTACCTTTGTAAAAATAAACATCTAAAATGTGACATAAAGAGAACAAAATCTGTCATAAACTAAATCACAAAAGTTGGTGTAATTTTCCCCCCCACAGACCACTATGTTGTCATTAACCTGCGTCAGGATGGAAAAGTGATTGGCAACAAGGAGACCAAAGGGGCCAGTGGTCCCAACCCTGTCTGGAACGCTCCATTCCTCTTTGACCTGCCCCCCGGTGACATCACTCAGCTGCCATTGGCCCTGGAGTTTATCGTCATGCAGGTAGGGAGTAGTGTGTTATGTTAACATTCTGAGATATTGTTTAATATCTTCACAGTTTAAATTCACTCATCTCTATGTATCTTCAGGGCCGTCTTTACACCAAGAGCAGTATTCTTGGTCGCGTGTTGATTGGCAGAGATGCTCTGGAGGCGGGACAGGAGCACTGGAAGGAAATGTGCCGTCAGGGCCAAACGGAGACAGCCCGCTGGCACACCATCCAATCAGATGTGCAGTAATCCTGATAGATTGCGCTGCCTGTCCCTCCGTCACCCAGTGAGTGAGTTAAATGTGAACAACATTGTGATGGGGTCGCACACGCCTCTCCCACTTTCAAAGTATTTATTTGTAGGTCTGTTGTTGATTTATCGTTGCCATGGCAACTGTGATAGTTTCTCATGTCATTCATCGGCAGATAATGTTCATGAATTAAATGAGTGGTAAAGCTGCTCCCTGTATGGAGGAGAAATGCACAACATGTCAACAGTATTCTGTGTCCTAACCTTGGTTTTGTGTTTATTTCCACTGTGACAAACTGTAGTCTGTATAAGTGTTTCATTCTGGTTGTGTTCACCTTGTGCTGATTTAGTGATACTGTTTGTCTTGAGCCCAGAGGCTACAAATGTTAATGCTGACTAAAACTAGATTGAGCTATACGTTGCCACTCGTGGTTTGCTGTTGTGCGTTACTCCGTGCCAGTATTTGTCCACTTGTTGTAAACACTTCTCCTTATTAATACTCCATGTATGAGGCTTCACTTTGTGTGGCATGCCTGCAGAGTTATTGTTCTACTGGGTTTAGTTTCCGAGACGATTTGTATTTGTTTTGTTCTTTTTTCATCCACTGGAAGCAATAACACATGTGGGAGCCTGGCGGTTGACAGATATCACACCTTATATATTTATAAGTAAATAAATACTACATGGTTTTATTGATAAAAGCTGAGTTGCCTGCATTTGACCTACAATGTATTGTAAATACATTTTAAGATATTGCTATAGCTGTTGGTTAAAAAATGCAAAGCAGATGAATACAAAAATGAACAAGCACCATTTCTTCTGCTGTGCAACATGAGATCTTTGCCAGCTGAGTGACTGACCAAGCAGCAGCATTACCAAATATGATTATTGACAATTTATTTTGCACTATACACTGAGCTACTACACTATACACTGTTAATAAATTTGATTATTGAACATAATCTGCACAAGTATGTCATTTTTTGATTGATGAGTCCTCTCATAAGAGACGCCCCAGCGAAGAATAACAGGATGATGATTTTAAAAACAGCTGTCAATCAGTGGAACTCTAACAAACTGAAATAGATGTGATCTATTTTAGACAGACTTGACCAGAGTAAATAAAAGACAGTCAAAAACCAACTAATGAATTGAATCATCTTTCAGTCATTCAATCAGATTCATCGCATACAGAGACACAATTTTGTAATCTTCTTTTTTTGTAAGTGGAGTTGCATTTCTGAAACAAAAAAAGAACTCAGTGGGAAGAGGAATATTATAGGGCTCCAACTAATGATTATTTTTTACTATCAATTAATAGGTCAATTATTTTCACAATTAATTGGTTAATCATTTATGATATAAAATGTAAAAAAAAAATTCTAATCACAGCTTTCTAAAGCCTAAAGTAATAATGTTTTCAAATGACTTCAGTCCAATCAACAGTCCAAAAGCTGAAGACTCTTCATTTTATATCATAAATGTAGCAAATCCTTAGATTTAAAAAGCTGGATTTAAATAGCTTTTAACTCATTTTTCCCTTGAATGATTAATCAATGAACTAATTGGAGCAGCTCTTTAACATTACGTGATGTCCTCTCATAAGGCATGAGACACATTAATATTACACTTTTATTTTAGGGAGTAAGTTAAAATATTAAGATGAATTTCTTGTCAATATTTCTTTCTAATACTATTATAAAAAAAGTTAGTAAATAATAACATTTAATATTTGAAATATGTGATCATATTTGAACACAACAATTTCTTAATATTTATTTGTCAGCCTTCACATATGTAATAGACATGTTATTAATGATGAATGAAATGATGAACATATTTTTTGTGTATAGAGGGGAATTGTTGTGTTGTGCTTGTATTCATTGTGTATTGACCATGTTGATGCATGCTGGTGACGTTTATCGTCTCAACTGTATATGAAAGTTTTTGCTTTTAAAAGGGAGCAGTTTTAAAATGAATAAACTGAAAAATGAATATATATATAGTATAAAGGGATTTTTGCAAACTGATGTGTGTTTTATTGATTTTACATGATGCTCCAGAAACTGGTTTTGAGAAAGTCAGCAAACTAAAAGCAGTGAAACCTGTTTGTGATTTTAAATAAGACAGTCCAGACGTCAGACTCACCTGTTTAATCTATAATCTATCACATAAAAGCTTACATGACAGAATAGCACACCTGTAATTAATGAAATCAATGATAGCTGATTTTTAGTTGACTGCTTGACTTTCAGAGTCCTGATTCGCTGCCCTTACGCTGCCTCATTTGAATAAATGCAACCATTAGCTCATTAGCTCAACAATGACTATTATTCATTTATGTCATTTATACAGAACAGTGAGGCCCAATAAAGATGCAACAGTCCCGACTTGAACAGGCTGTGTGAAAAGGGGCTGTGGGTCGATGCAGCTAGCATGCATAAAAGAAAAGAAATCATTGAAAACTGTTCAACAATAATAAATAAATAAACACAATATTTAAATAATTGGCTAAAATATGCAGCATCACCAGTTTGATCCTCCTGAAGCTGACCAACAGATTGTAATGATGATGTCACTGAGAAACAGATGCTGGATCTGCTCCAGACACAATGAATAACTAAAGTCTTCACATGTTATGGAATAGAGACATTTTCAGCTCAACTACTGGAGGCCTGGTTAATAAAGTTAATAAGTTAATAAAGTAAAAATCAATGAGCCCAAAGAGACACTACTCTTCCTTTGTTTGCTGGAAAAATGCGATAAGAATTCAGTTTTAACACAGAATTTAGCTTAAATTTCTAAACGTATTGTTAAGACAAATGAAAACCTGTCCTCTGGCCTTTCCTGGTGGATTCTGCTCCCTGCCTGCATTCACATCATCTGGTCCTTATGGAGATGTTGTGGCAAATGTGAGCCTTATGACTACATCTTTTAGCCACTGTTTCCTGCTCACAGTGGGTGACATCCCTCCCTATAGTTATAAATATATATAGGATGTGCAGTCCATAGGTCATCTTTTGTCACATCAGATAACCAATTATCACATAACAAATGTGACGACCACACACACACACACACACACACACACACACTATGTGAACATACAGAAACGATGCACACACCAATGCACACACCCAGTCAAGAGGACACATCCCGGGTCGTTGTGAGTCAGAAATGTGTACATTAACATCTCATGGGCCCAGCTGGATGGAAAACACTTCACACTTAATTACGTTCATCATTTCAAGTCATGCTTCCCATCCAGCTTTTTATCCTCTCTTTCCAAAGAAGTCACGTCAGGGCTTCTTAAAATTTTAAGGTATCTCCAGATGTGCCTCTAGTTACTCTAGAGGGTCCAGATAAACAGACAAATAAATAAACAAACGTGTGATCGCATAATCTCGTCCAGCTGTCATTGGTGGAGGTAATAAAACTATGCTCTGTCCTATGGGGGGGGAAAAAAAGAAGAAGCTAACTTTGTTCACTCCAGTGAGCAGCAGTCTCTGACTCACCGTCCCTGACTCACCCTCCCTGAACAGCCCACCATTGCTCCGACTGTTTGGCACTATCGATCCATACGTCCCAGGTTGTTCCCGTCTGTCCACCTCTCTGACTGCCCTTTTGTAGAAATCATTAAACCCCCCCCCCCCTGAACGGTGTACAGCTCATACTTTTCAAGTTTTATTCATTTGTATGAAGTGAAGGCATCACTGACAGCCTGTGTGGTTTATAACCTCTCACATGGTACCACTGTTAACCATTAAATCTACCCATGAGTTAGGAACTAATGACCTCCAGCCTTATAGACTTTAACGTCTTCCACACCGCAGCCTGTGTCCATGACTCACTCCTGTCTGCGCTGCCTTCACTGAACCCATGATCTGACATTTACCGTCTGTCACTGTTCACCTGCTTTAACCTGAGGAGACACAGAGTCTTCTTTAAAACACAAGAAAAAGACCAAAAACAACTCCCCACCCACCGACTCATCACTGTTCACATTGAGTTTCTCTATTCTTTCAAACAGTGTGACTTTACTGTTGGTCAGAGGGACCACAGCTTTAGTCCAGCGGAAATATTTCTGAAATAAAGGTCATAATGAAATTTGGTGCATTTCACAGAATGATTGCCTCTCCTGACTCCAAGCTCTGTTGCATCTTCATACAGCCTCACAGAGCCGTTTATGTTGATGACTTTTGAATTGTCAAAAATGCATCCATCCATTTTCTATATACTGTATGTTCTATGTAGGGTTGCAGGGGGGCTGGAGCTCAGGACACACTGGATAGGTTGCTAGTTCACTACAGGGTCGACACAGAGAGACAGCCATGAAAGCAGATCTGAAAATATTGCAAACACTGCAGAATTTAGTCACTAACATACATTACAAATTAAAAAATATCTAAATTGCTATATATATATATATATCTATATATATATATATAGATATATATAAATAAATGATAAAATAAAAAGGTGTAAAAATATGTTTTACGGTCAAACATTTAAAGTTTATATGAATAAATAGATATTAGATTTTGGAGCACTGTTTTTTCATAGTATTGAAAATTGAATAATCTTTCATTTTTAATGTTTACAGTTGTTTAATAATAATAATAATAATACCTTTATTTATTCAGCACTTTTCAAAAGAAGTTACAAAGCACTTTACAAACAATAAAATAAAAAATAAAAATTTAAGCAACAACCAATTAAACATTATGGTAATAATGTTTAATAATTATATTCCTTCTAACATCTTGATTTGACTTCTCTGTCCAGACTGACAACTATGAAACTTTGACCAGGATTCCTACTAAACCCCCTTGAATGATGCCCTCTTGTGGATTCGTTAGGTACAGTATCTGCTATCTGAGCCAGTCTAAACCTGGACAACAGACCTTTGCTGTTGACACACAGGCACACAAACAAACCCGTCATTGCTGTGAAGAAAATTGCAGCCAGTTATGACTCTGAAAGATGCTGTCTCCACCTCAGTAACACACGACACGGTGCACATGATTTTACACAATCCCTTATGAGTGGGAATGCGTGGATGTGACTTGAAAGACAACGTGTGCCTGGACCTGAGTGTCTGATTCCACTTCCGGCCCTCACATCTGGAGTCCACTAGGTGGAAGATCAGAGAGCCATAGCTGAGATCAGATCTGCCTCTCTGCCTTTATTAGAGTGTTCTATGACCATGATTAATGAACACACAGATTGATTAGATCAACTTTCACGGCCCTTTGTGCCAGCTCAGGACTTTAACCCCTGTGGCTCAGGTTCCTCCGGGCCCTGAAGCCTCAGGATGGTCAGAGGTCTCGGGTCTGTCGACACCGGATCAAACGCCTGCTGGATCGAAGAAGACAAGGACACCATTCAAGTGTCTCGGTGTGTTTAAACAATTAAATATTTTTTTTATATTTCCTCTAGCTCCTCCCACTTGGATTAGAAGAAAGCAATAACATCCTAACCACTTGTATCTGAAAATATTATGGTGCTATAGCAGTGGTACGATTTGTTAAACTATTAATAGTTTAAAAGGGATGAAGATGGTGTACTTTAATTTAAACCTCAGCAAACAAATTGCATTACAGAACAAATAACTATTGTGACAGTTGCATCGTAAGAGAACTGAATACTGCATTTCTTTTAAATAACCTTCCAGCAATGCTAATTTGATTGTAACCTGATATGTTTGGAAATAAAATGAAAATCAGGGATGAGGAAAAGTTAAAAGACCCTATCACTCTCCTAAATATGTATTTATTGTTATCTAGCATCCCTTCTGAGGTGGGGGATATATACAACTTTTGGGTTGCAGGTTGTTTGGGGTGAGTTCAAAAAGCAGGACCCAAATGCAGACAACACAAGAGGGCGAAGACAGGGAAGTGCAGTTCAATGATTTAATTAACCAAAAACCCAAACTTCACAGGAAAACAGAGTAAAACAAAATATGATGACTAACTGAAAGCCCCAAAACAAGAAAAAACAAAGTCCAATAAGAGACAAAAACTAATATCCAGAGGTGAGGCAAAACACACAATCAAAGAAGGATGTAAGATACAGGAAAAAACCCCATGGAGAAATTACAGGAGATCACAGGTCAAAGCAGACAAACTGACACAGAGGGTAAGAAACACACGGACCTCATATAGACAGGTAACGAGACAATGAGACAGGTGACAGGGAGGAGGAGACAATCAGAGACAGGTGACAGGGAGGAGGAGACAATCAGAGACAGGTGACAGGGAGGAGGAGACAATCAGAGACAGGTGACAGGGAGGAGGAGACAATCAGAGACAGGTGGGAACGATCAGACAATCACAGTGGAGGGAAAATGAAGAGGGAAAACTAAAAGGGGAAGAATTAAGGAGGATATAATAATAAACTAACATAAGACAGAGCAAACACAGAGGGAAAGAGAGCAAACTGGAACTAAAAAACTAGAAGACTAAAACACAGACAGAGGAACCATAAGGGTAAAACAGGTCACAAGGAAAGAGGACAGAAGTGTAAAAGGACATGACATAGAGAACTAAACTTACTAAATAAAACAGGAAATGCTAACCAAAATATAGAACCATGACAGGTAAACACAGGCATCACAAGTTCTCATGGACCTCATCTAACGACACATGTCCACATGTTGGAGCACCTCAGACAGGATGTGTGTGTGTAGCTTCTGGAGACTTGGATTACAGTATAAACTGCATGGAGACATTTTATGATATTTCTTCCCACACTTAAAACAAGTTCCCATCCTCTTCAGTTGTTAGGAAAACTTTACCTGCATACCCATCAGTGTGGGGGTGAGGACAGAATGACTTTCATTTTTGGGTGAACTGTTCCTTTAATAACATGCTGCTTCATGTTTCAGATAAAAAGCTGATAAAGAGAAGAATTTTCCGACTACTTAATGCCAACACTGCTATCTGAGGCTGATAACTATGCTGTAACAGGTGTTACACGATACGCTGCATACCCGCGCCGATATCTCCATCACAGCAAACTATCCCTGCTGTGCATTCAGTGGGACAGCATGGTGCAGCACTGCAGCTGCAGAGGAGGGTTGGTGAGAGCAACAATGAAGATGTGTTAAAGACTGCAAGGCCCAGATATTCCAGAGCAGCTGGACTCAGTGTGTCTCTCTCCTCTCAGTGTAAACAATGGGCCAGGCATCGTTAAGCAAAAACACATGAATCTGGTTCATGTTCAGACGATCTCCCTGTTGTGTTTCCTAACAGGCTCTTCTGCACGAAACACATTTTTGAACATTCGATGGGGTTTATGATGCTTTGAAAGGGTGCTGTTAGTGGTGTTTCACCCCGAGAGGATTTCAGGACATTCACGGACCACATTTCATGGGCTGGAGCCGTTTTTTTCTCGATGGTATTTCATAAAGAAAATGTTTTTTAAAAACAAGAGGAAAAACCGAGAATGTGACCATAATATGGAGTCAGTTTGATGTGAAAATCAACAATTTTCTTGGATGTTCATGAAGGAACAAAATGCTGTTTTCTCATTTGATACATTCAGAATGAAGGAAAGAAACTGGATGTTTTGCATAGTTTTACAAGTAAAAAGGTGAAGGCATAGATTTAATGGAGTATTATTGTATTTTAGTATTACTTTTATTTACATAAGGACTCAACAGAAATACAATTGTAAAACGCCCCAAAAAAGCAGTTCCATTGCAGCTACCTGGGGAGGCGAGGAACTATTTTTATTTAAGAAGATGAATCCTTTCACTAATCCATTCAGATCATTACAGCTGGCAGGTGTCAGGATTGGGTTACAAGCCAACACTGACTGATGTAACAGCTCATCTTGTGGAGAAAAGCGACAATCAAAGCTACATGATATACAACCCAGATTCCAAACACATTAGATCACTGTGTGAATAAAATATAGAATCAATCATTCACAGATCGAGTGTGTGAGTGAAGTGTTCCCAATCCTGAGCCCATGTAGTAATGAGCTTTAAATCACATGTTTCACATCCCCAACCTGGCTTTTGAATGAGTTTTCAGGATGCCCATTTCATTCCTGATCATAATCCTGTCACCTGTTACCAATAAACCTGTTGACCCGTATGTTACAAACAGGTGTTTTTTTTTTTTTTTGCGTTTCACAACTTCTCCAGGATTTTGTTGCCCTTCTCCCAACTTGTCTGAAATATGCTGCTGCGATCAAATTCAGAAAAAGCACTTCCTGACAAAAATCTGGTGGAAACGCTAAATATATATCGCCTTTGTACTGTTTTCAATATAAGTATATAAATACTTGAACTGTATGTTCTGTCATGTGTATTGATACACGTGTGCCATATCTCTACTTTATTAATCAGTACAGTATGAGACATCCTTTTAAGCTGTTGTCCTCAGAGCCTAAGAGCCTGTTCCATGTAGTGCACAACACTCCTAGCCAGCAGACTCTGGCGACTGTGTCACCTCGCCTCTGTTCGGCTGCCAGGGGAAATAAATAAATAGAAGTAAACCAATAATGGAAGTCAGATGATGATGCAAAAATGATGCTACGGGAAACATTTCAGGCTTAACATGTGATGCACAGGAGGTCAGCTTTAAGAGTTTCCAAAGTGTTATTAATTTAAAGAAGGAGAGACAAAGCATTATGTACTATTTGATGTCCAGTCTGAAAGGGCTTCATGACTTTTTGTCCTCACCAGGTATTTTTATGAATTAAATGAAGGTCACTGCTCACTGTGTTTCAGCCAGTTTGATCACGTTAAGTTCTCTATAAGGAGTCTCAGATCCAGAGACGATGTTTCTGTGTCACATAGTAATGACACAGAGAAAAGCTACATTTGAATTGTTCTGGTGAAATCAGACACTTTGTGTGACAGAATGTGTAACTATTGTCATAATTATGTTCCTATGGACCAGAGAGCCTGCCCTACATCCTATTAACCCCTTTGTTTCTAATCTCATCTGCCTTTGCTCTACATCACAGTGGGAGGTGAACGCCAGGCTGCACAGGGATATAAGACCACACAGCTGCTTGTATCTAATAACAGGTGCCACACTCTGAATTAATGCTTTCTGTGATGTTTACGTCATTAACTTTAGACAGCATCTTACTTTCTTCCCTCCTCTGCGTCGTCTTTAAGGCAAAGATGGTGTGTTGAGAAACCTCACACAGTCTGATGATGAGAGAGGAGAGCGTGTACAGTGTGAGTGTTTTTATGGTTGTTACAGCTACAGCAGACTAGTCATGTAACCAAATCCATATATGGTGTGTTACACCCCAGTTAAATTACTAATGACAATAAATGTTGAGAACGAAGCTGTTTTATTACATTTAGATATACTGTGCTATTATTTTGCCATTGGCCATAGACTGAATAGACTAGAATGAATTCCATCTGGCAATTTCTTGAATGGAAACATCCATTTACAGACATATTAAACTCACAGATGTGTGTAACAAAAAACCTGTACCTCTGCTCTCTGCAGTGCTGACAGATGAATTGTGAGAAACCTAAACGGCCATGGCTTGATAATGTCTCATGTTTACACAGTGTTCAGAGGAATATGTGTTCATGTTTGATTTGCTTTTCTCACTTCAGGGACAGAAAGATACAAAGAGACAAAAAAAGTAAAGATAATCATTTATTTGTGCAGATGATATGTGATAATTAGTCTGTCGGGAAGTTGAGATCGAAGGGAATCTGTCCTGAGCAGTTGAGAGATCAACCTCCCATTGGAGTAGGGTGGTGGTGGTGGCTGATGACTCTGCTGAATCCGATGAAATGATGAAGTTGGTGAATCTGCAAAGACCCGGGGGTGATGGGGAAGTGGAGGGCACAGATAACCACAGCATGAACGAACTAGAGGTACAGAGAGAATCATATTTTATAAAGAAAGCAGCAAGGCGATTGGCTAATAATGAAGGTGTGTCACTGTGTTATTGGATAGATGTGAGCAGCTGATGGAAACACCTGGTATCTCAATTGACAGACAATGACAGACGGAAATAAAGGCTGAGCCTGCATGAGAGGTGGGGATGACAGGATGTTATGAGAATAAACTATGGCCTAAGTGTGAAAATGAATAATCTTCATGACTGAACTTTGGCTCGGGCTTCATTCAACTGTGTTTCCTCCACATATGAATTACTTCGTCAGCTATCTCTGCAGTAGACCATTTGTTGCTTATCATCAGACACTGTAGCTTTAATTTAATCCCATCAAATACTTCAGATTAACTCCTGCTCACAACATCCTTGGTACTTTCATTCTGCATTTTATCATCATGACGACCCTCACAAACTTCAAATTAACAGTGAAGGTAATTGAATAATGAAACCAAACATTTACACAATGTAATTTGAGTACTTTACCACAATAAATTTACTCGCTGTACCCATCTGCTGCTGCTTTTGTGCCTTTTACAGTTTTAAAATGACCACTTCACTTCCCAATAATTTCCAATCTGTGTGTTCCTTAGAATAAAGCCTGCCTTGTTAAGTAGTGCAGCATTTATTTGTTGCCTGGAGCCCAGTTTATTCATTATTTGTTTATACTGCATCTCATATATTTTAGTTTGGCCCTCTGTGCCTCTGTTAGGTCTCCGGATCTGGACATGTAAGTCTGCAGGGACAAGTACCTGGCCCTCCTCGTAAAAAAATTATGGAGGAAGGCATTTTATTTAGGTCAGTGACCATGGGTACGCTGCAGGTCTGTCTTATATTTTTAGCATTTATATTCTTTTAGCAAAAGGAAACTGCAAAACCACAGGAAGTTTCAACAAAACAATTTGATTGGCTAAATATACTTATAGTTCCTCATGAACAGAGCTAGTGTTGGTTGTCATGATAGATCTTGGGTTAACAAAGAAACCTGTATTGATTTTAATTTGGGTTTTTAATCCCTATTTAAAACATTGTAACCTGTTGTAATTAGAGATTTTCTTGGGGGGGGGGGGGGTCAGAGTCAACCCTAACCTTAATCCCCTAACCCCCTAATCCAACCCTAACCCACCTATAGGAGAAATAATAGCTTGAAAGATATTTTACTACACAGAAAACCTAAATAAAAACAAAAAAAATAAGGAAGCGCTTCGAGGGTCGGAAATTAGCTTCACTCGTCTCCCCCACATTTACAATAAATACGCTAAAGTTGGATTCAATGGATTCAAAGCTGTACGTGGGGGAGACAAAAAACGAAATATAGGAAAGAATCAAACAACACACATATATAATGAACAGCAGGAATGGCACAAGCACCCTATACAGACATTTTAAACTCCATAGCCCACACAACATGCAAAGCATGGGCCTGGGGAGCAACTGCCACTGGACCACGACCCAGCGGAGAGCAGCTGAGAGGAAACAGATCCATACTTTAAAAACAATAGACCCTAACGGCCTGAACGAAAAATACTAAATGGATCCATTTCACTTATTTAAATATATAATTTATTTTTTAATGTTTTTAGATACACTAACTTCCCGGTTTCCCCCGGGTCCTTCTCTCCTGCAGGTATACTGTCGGGACCCTCCCTCCAGTGTGATGATCCCTGATGACACTCCTTATGATTACAAAAAATATCTTTTACTTTGCTTCCCACCTCATTTTCCTCCAACATCCATTTTTTCCGCTATGATTATTACCTCTTAAAGCACTTAGGTGGATGTGGAGTGGAGCGGAGAGGAAGTATGTCCCAGGTGGACCCGCCTGGGGGGACGGCCCCATAAAGATGTTTTTTAAGAAACAATTAATAACACATTCAGCAGACATTTTATGACAGTTTTCATTTCCTTTTTATATGTTATTTATTATTATTTATTATTTATGACTTATTTAATTAAATGAATTATTCTTTGATTAAGAAGCATGACACATATGTACACAGACTTACCTATATATACCTACTTTGCATGTAA
Organism: Chaunax sp. Z400; assembly: GCA_037577475.1. Lineage (NCBI taxonomy): Eukaryota > Metazoa > Chordata > Actinopteri > Lophiiformes > Chaunacidae > Chaunax > Chaunax sp. Z400. The sequence continues at coordinate 32,266,728 of CM075184.1, read as the reverse complement.
TTTTATCAACCTTGAATTTTATATTGTTTAATTTTAAGTTGAAGCACATATTTATCTCATAATTTTTTATGACTATTTTAAATGTGTGTTACATGAATTTTAAATATTATGAAAGCACTTTAATTGTTTCAGCACTTTTACAGAAAGTACATATAGGTATACCTGATTATCTGTGTAAGAAACTTCTTTTTATAAGAGCACTTAATTTTAATATTTTAGAAAATATAACCCATTTCTTTTAAAGCCTATTAATTTTTAAATGAATTAGTCTCTATTTTATGAATTTATATTTAATTTTAGGATTTTAAAATGCCACATTCTGTCTGCTACATTTTTTGTTTTATCACACAGACCTGCAGCAGGAATGATTCGGGTTCCCGCGAATTTAAATAAAGAGTTGTGCTCCTTCTGCTCACCGTGCCTCAGTGATCCAGTGATGAATAATTGTTTTACTTTTAATTGCAAGATATCATCCAGCCCTAGATCTTCATTTAGAACAATTGAATTTAAAAAAAAGAAATAAAATAAAATTTAAAGGAAAAAAATAATAATATTAATAAATAATTATATTAATATATATGTTTAATAAATATTATATATAAGATTTATTTTAATTTTATATATATATATGTATATTCATTTATATTTCTATATATATTATATTTTTTATATTTCTATTATATATATACATATATAATATATATATTAACCCTAACCCTAACACAACCCTAACCCCAACCCTGAGGGCCCCCTTGACCCCTGGCAGTCAACTCAGATCGCTTTAAAATGAATCTTAAGCCTGGGCCCCTGGGGCCCACCAGGGACCCTTGGGACCCCTGGCACTCAGTTCAGGTTTACTTTAAGAGCATCTTGAGCTTGGGGGCCCTGAGGGCCCCTAGGAGCCCTTGGGGCCATCCAGGGGCTCTTGGGACCCCTGGCAGTCAATTCAGGTTGACATTACGAGCATCTTGAGCTTGGGGCCCCTGAGGGCCCCTAGGGGCCCTTGGGGCCATCCAGGGGCTCTTGGGACCCCTGGCAGTCAATTCAGGTTGACATTAAGAGCATCTTGAGCTTGGGGCCCCTGAGGGCCCCTAGGGGCCCTTGGGGCCATCCAGGGGCTCTTGGGACCCCTGGCAGTCAATTCAGGTTGACATTAAGAGCATCTTGAGCTTGGGGCCCCTGGGGGCCCCTAGGGGCCCTTGGGGCAATCCAGGGGCTCTTGGGACCCCTGGCAGTCAATTCAGGTTGACATTAAGAGCATCTTGAGCTTGGGGCCCCTGAGGGCCCCTAGGGGCCCTTGGGGCCATCCAGGGGCTCTTGGGACCCTTGGCAGTAAATTCAGGTTGACATTAAGAGCATCTTGAGCTTGGGGCCCCTGAGGGCCCCTAGGGGCCCTTGGGGCCATCCAGGGGCTCTTGGGACCCTTGGCAGTAAATTCAGGTTGACATTAAGAGCATCTTGAGCTTGGGGCCCCTGAGGGCCCCTAGGGGCCCTTGGGGCCATCCAGGGGCTCTTGGGACCCCTGGCAGTAAATTCAGGTTGACTTTAAGGGCATCTTGAGCTTGGGGCCCCTGAGGGCCCCTAGGGGCCCTTGGGGCCATCCAGGGGCTCTTGGGACCCCTTGGGAACCCTAACCCTAACCCTAACCCTAGTCTAACCCTAACCCTAACCCTAGTCTAACCCTGACCCTAACCCTAACCCTAACCCTAACCCTAGTCTAACCCTAACCCTAACCCTAACCCTAGTCGAACCCTAACCCTAACCCTAACCCTAGTCTAACCCTAACCCTAACCCTAACCCTAGTCGAACCCTAACCCTAACCCTAACCCTAGTCGAACCCTAACCCTAACCCTAACCCTAGTCTAACCCTAACCCTAACCCTAGTCTAACCCTAACCCTAACCCTAACCCTAGTCGAACCCTAACCCTAACCCTAACCCTAGTCTAACCCTAACCCTAACCCTAACCCTAGTCTAACCCTAACCCTAACCCTAGTCGAACCCTAACCCTAACCCTAACCCTAGTCTAACCCTAACCCTAACCCTAACCCTAGTCTAACCCTAACCCTAACCCTAGTCTAACCCTAACCCTAGCCCTAGTCTAACCCTAACCCTAACCCTAACCCTAGTCTAACCCTAACCCTAACCCTAGTCTAACCCTAACCCTAACCCTAGTCGAACCCTAACCCTAACCCTAACCCTAGTCTAACCCTAACCCTAACCCTAACCCTAACCCTAGTCGAACCCTAACCCTAACCCTAGTCGAACCCTAACCCTAACCCTTGTCTAACCCTAACCCTAACCCTAGCCCTAGTCCAACCCTAACCCTAACCCTAGTCCAACCCTAACCCTAACCCTAGTCCAACCCTAACCCTAACCCTAGTCTAACCCTAACCCTAGTCGAACCCTAACCCTAACCCTAGTCTAACCCTAACCCTAACCCTAGTCGAACCCTAACCCTAACCCTAGTCTAACCCTAACCCTAACCCTAGTCGAACCCTAACCCTAACCCTAGTCTAACCCTAACCCTAACCCTAGTCAAACCCTAACCCTAACCTAACCCTAACAACCGTAACCCTAACCCTAGTCCAACCCTAACCCTAACCCTAGTCTAACCCTAATCCAACCCTAACACTAAACCCAATATTATCAGTACTATATCCTTTAAATATTAATATCATGTGTGAAGTTTAAAGGAAATATCTCTGCACTAGTACTGCAGATTGTAGTAGCAATACATAGACAAGAGGGCCCTAAGTAGACACTCCTCCAAACAAAAGAGGATGAGAACCACTAACTTAATATGTAACACTAAACTATGGAATTATCACATATTTTTGTGAAATAATCCTGCAGCAGTGAACTCCTTGATACAATGTGTGTGTGGGTTCACTCAGCGAGGTTTGGTAACAGTCTTTATTTTCACATAAATCAATAAACTTAACACAAAACAAGCTTTTCAGCTTCACTAACAAATACACAACATACCAGACACTTTCCAGCGTCAAAGCTCATGTCTCACACAGGCAGGCAGACAGCTCCAGGTCCATCATGCTGCAGTATGAGGGAGAGAGAGAGCAATCAGTCCAACACAAAACACCTGGAATAATTAGCTCTCTCTCCTTGACACATTCCCTGAATCCATCCCTTCTCCCCCCCCCTCCCCCCCCTCTCTCTCTACCATAACCACACTGCCACAAATCTGTAATCTGTGGAGTACCTACACACACATACAGAACACATGATAACATTGTGTAGCAAGGCCTCACATCCAGGTAATAAGATTTAGTGTAAAGCTTTTATTAGGATTGCCTGCCATCTTTATTCATCCAGAAGATCTGATTAGTTCTGAGTTCCTAGGAAGCACATTGTTGATTTAATTAAAGGGTAGTAATAAACCTAAGAATCCTGCTGCTGAGTGGACAGTGAGCAGACCCTCACTTTGGCTTAGCCTACCATTATTAAAAGAAAGCGTGGCCCCACTAATCATCCTGCCTATGTTCCCTTTGGGGCAGCATCACCGCCAAAGCCAGTAAAGACATAAAATAGTTCCCTTGAATATGACATAATGATGAATAATCCTGTGTTTTCCATTGTGTGCGTTCTACCACCATCACTTCGTGACTTACTGCATGCAGGCTGTGTTAGGTATGGCTCAGCCTGACTGTGCAGCCTGATTCATGACAACTCACTTATTCACACCCACAAAATCTCCAGGATTTGGACTGTGGATCAGTCAGGATGTCCTCGTAAACCTGCATAGCAGAAAATCTGACCAGGGCAGCACCTGTAAGCCATAGACGCTCTAATTTGTGGTGAGTTGTGATGTTGATGATCCGCAGGTCCGACCGCAGGATCAGCCCAGTGTGTTAAAAAAAAGATGGCCGTCATCTCCCTTGGCTTGTAATCCCTCCTGAATGAAAAGGTCACGGCTGCGTTGGCAGACATTCCAGACGTTGTCACTGTTTCTACGCCGTTACACCGACACAGTGTGAATTCTCTCTGCCTGACTGGTGTTCGATTCTACTGCAGCGGGATTTCCCTCTGGTCTGACTGATTAAGACGAGGTTGAGGGTAAACCCACCTGAATCAGTTTACACAGGTTTTGATGAGAAAATACACCCTCCCACCAACACTTACAGGAAGTACCACTGACATGACTGATGAAGGTCACACATACGATGTGATATACATTATATGTAATACCACATTAGGGACTATTTTTACCATTACAGCACTCATTACATCATTGCCTTCTGACTTGAGTAATAACTCTGCTGTTGTGTTTCTAATTTGCGTTGCACCTCTACATCATTTACGGTAAAAATCACCATATAAACATGTGATATTAAGAGCAGCAAATATTTAACTATTTATACTTTAATTATTTATTTTTAGCAACTGATTCAGCATAGTCCAACATTTTATTGAGCATTATGTAACAGCTCAAAGTGTGACCAGGGCCGGCCCTAGCCAAATTGGTGCCCTAAACGGAATTTGGTTATGGTGTCCCCCCCACTCATGGCTATACGTATACTCAAAAAGACTAAGATGTAACTATTATTACTGCTCCTTCTAATAATAATCTATTATTTATAATAATATAGATTTTAATGAATTACAATAAATAACAAACATATGATCCTTTCATTTAAAAACAACAACAACAACAACAACAATAATAATAATAAACATGTATTTGTCTTCACAACCTATGGCTGTTATCAATTAAATTTATCAACTGATGGCGTAATTAAGCTAAAAAAGACCCAATAATAGGCTAATTGTCCCAAACGTAAATTAATATTTGACTATAAATTCCAACTTACATGGCCACCAACTGGTAAGTTTACCCCTCCTGTCCATCAGAGGTGAATGCAGAGTGCAGAAAAAAAATAAAAAAACAACATTTCAGAGATATCGATGAATGAAAATAAAGACAATTGCTGGAGAATAAGTTTAATTGACTGCCAGCAGAAGTTGAGGCAGAGACTTCTCCTCCTCTCTCAGAGCTGTGAGAGGAGAATTATACAAATCATTTATTGATAAATTATAAAGAAATAATAAAGTTTTAGAATTTTATTTCAACAGACCTGCAAATGAAGGCCTCACCTGGTTTTATTTATTTATTTATTTATTTATTCTGTTGCTCTGGACTCCTGTTGCCGTTGTGATGCCATCTCTTCACCTTTGAGCGCCTGCAGCTCGTGCCCCGCTGTCAACAGCATCTCCGACAGTGATTGGTTGTCAGACTCCAGTGCTGTAAGGTATCAAATTCCTGATTATAATCGTCCTTTGTATTTTTGTTCTTTCTCCTTATGTCGACTGCTTTATCACATCGTCATCCTCCAAGCTGAGCCAAATCCATCACAGCTGACACAGTTTCAGCACATGGCTGCAGCGCAGCACAGGGCGACATGTGTTGAGGTCTGAGTCGTGTCAAAGCCTGACTTGGTTGTGAGTCTGTGTTTTCAGCTGCTCACTACTAATTGCACCTGTGAGAGCAAAAGAAACCCTCCCTAAGTCTCCAACAAACTATAAATCATAGGAGCTTGTGTGGGTATTTAGGGGTGACAGCATTCAAAGGGGCTGAATCGGTGGTGTGAATTCACATGAGAGGAATGGTGTGCTGTGAAGAATTCATTTTGGCCAGAAACAATCTTTTGATTATTGCAATTTATTATGAAAGACAAGATGACTGTGTTAGGTTAGCAGAGTGTATTTGTATAATGACTTAATGTCAGCATTGTTTGTAAGACTAGGATCATATTTCTCATTGAATATCCAAAACTCTCAGGAAGGAAGCATGCAGTAGAAAACATTACCGCTATTTCATGATGGCTTATACAGTATAGTGAATTTTCCACTGTTTAGAAATGAAGCAACTTTTTGAAGACCAGTAAAATTACTTTTTTATCAGTACCTATGTAGCAGTTATCTATATTTCCAAAATGATTTACCACATTATTCACTATTCAATATTTATATTTTGATTGACCTATTATTATTTTTTTATGATATTGGCAACAAAAAACCCACAAAAAAAATCAAAAATCTAATTAATCTGCCTCAAAATATAATCAGCTCCTCCTTCGGCCTCTATCCACCGCTACAAAACATTTCATCAACATACTGTACATTTATAGCTTTTCAAGATATCTTGCGGATAAATAGACAAAAAAACACAGGCAATCACATAATCTTCTTCAGATCATAACATAGGCCCTCGTTGCACAATGCACATTTACCAATACCATGAAATAACCACTGTTGGCCTGATATAGTACAAGTTAGCACAGCAGCCCCCTCATTCAGGACAGTAGCATGAATTTACTTCCCGTTATTAACCATCAATATACGATACACAAGATATACTTAAAAAAAACTCCTGCTGATTCCAGCTGCATGCAGTGAAATTTCACCCATAAGGTGTCAATATAGGATTTAATAGTAACATAAATAGTATTGATTAGTCAGACAGGGTTAGAAACTATTCATTCATTCATATATTAATGGCTTTCTTCCATTGAAACGGTTCAAACTAGGCTATGTGATGAATTTTTTATACCCTACTCTACTGATTATTAACTGTTTATTATCAACAACCAAAATCTATCCACCTCTTATTATAATCAAGGTCTCTGATGCTAATACATACAGACATGTTACTATACACTCTGAACTAACATGTTCCCTCCTAGAATATTTTACTCATCACTGGTGATGTGGACAAAAGACAGGAGACAGGATTTCATAATTCACAGTGCTTGATAAAGTGCAGACAAATGGGAAACTGAGAAATTTGAGTAGTTTGGAATTCATTTATTTTACCTTTATTCAACACAGCTAACCTGCAGTGGAGGTATTAAAAATAACATGTTTCAAAAGAGGCCTGGTTCTCATGCTTAAAGTCAGATGTGAGCAGTAGTTGGAAGGTGAGATGAAAAACCTTGTAAAGTAAATCAAAAAATGATTTTTCATTGGCTGCACCACATCTCTAGAGCTTTTTAAACAGAAAAGAAGTCTACTTTTTCTAGGTTTAAATTTCATGAAACAATAAGAGGTGATGCCGCTGTGTTTTTACAAGTCCATACCTCGTCCCAGTGGGGCAAAGGCCCCAGGCCCATGTCAGTGTGAGACTGTAGCATGCACTACACACCACATTCACCTCAACTACTGCCAAAAGTTTACAATGAGAGCTGATAAAAACGTTTAAAAAGTCTGGTCTGTGGCTGTTGAAGGACAGGTCCTCAAGTCCATTGTTGTCTGTTGTAATAAAACCAACAAGTTGTCTGAAATGATGAAGACAAAACAAAAACAGCATTTGTTCAAAGGTCAGCCAAATGCCAATTCATGAACTTTTATCTCCTCTAAACATAAACCAGCTCCAAAACATTTGAATTGTGCAACGTAAGTCGTATTACAAAACAGGTCTTCCTTCCACATGATCTGTTCTGACGGTTAAGGATCATATCTGTTATTTTGACATGAGCAGTCAGGTGTTTACTATGATAAGAGAATCCTGCAACACAAACTCCCCCGGTTTCCAAGCAACACATGTATACAGTAAAAACAGAATTACAACAATGTATCCAAGAGGAACACCAAGACACAGGCTTACTTCATATAACGCCTCGTATTTTATTGACACTTTCGACGGGAGAGCTGCTAACGGCAGACTGACTAGCACTGGGAATAAATCACACAGATGAACAGAGGTTACAGAGATCCATTTGTCTTCTGAGTGCACTTGTAAAAATAAGTTATGCCTTTGCAGCTTTGTGACATGAGGCCGTGAATTTATCAGGCATGAGACATTTTAACATTTTGCCAAAATGGACACTGGATAATGTTACTTGTGTGATGTGCATATCATGATGAACCGTAGTTTTGTTCTTGCTATGTAAGATTAGAAAGATGATAGCATGATACTAACATTATTTCAGATGTTATGCAGGTTTTTCACTGGATTAAATGCAAATAAATACCAAAAAGTGCAATATTGTATCTCTCTAGCATTGTATAATGTCTGCAGTGTGTCTTAGGGGTAAACTCTAAAAATGACTGACAGCACAGTTGTAGTTGTCTGAGAGGATGTTTGAAAGTTTATTGGAGAAAAAGTTTGCAAGGTAGGCTTAGAATAAAAACTTTTTAACATTAAATTTAAAAATGTACAAAAGAGAAAGTCATCATATGTTTTGATTATCTAAGTCAAAGGTTAAAGACTGCGTTGACTAAAGAAGACTGCCTTGTCCTGGTGGTGAGAACTCTTTCACTGTTTAGTTCGAGTGACGGTGATGCAGCTGGTTTACCAGTAGTAGGTCATCCACTCACACACTTGTTTGAGGCAGTGCTCTGATGAAAACTGATTAGCAAACAGAGTAAACTGATGATGATGTGCCTCTCAACAATGTGACTTGTGTTTTTGAAATGGAGTCTACGTGCCAGCATGGACATCGAGCCACTGGAGCCGTAAACCCGGCCTCTCCACCCAGATACAGCGACAGCAACATGTCTCTCATGCCAGGAATCTGTAATATTTCACATGTTCAGATGCTGAACTCCACTTGCATTGACTTGTCTGAAAGAAGAGACAAGGCTAATGTCTTCCTCAGACCCATATATAAGATAGTATCACAAAGGACTATCCAAAGAATGGAGACAGCACACAGTCTTGAAGTACTGCTGATGTCATTTGAGTCCAGTGATAGGGTGTTTTTGCTTGAAATGATTGGATGCTGCAATGAAGGTACCAGAAAGGTAGAGATCATATCTCAAAAATGCAACAACAATGTTTCGTGGCTGCCTCTTTCAAATGTCTTGTTGGCATCTACCCTGTACTCAGAGACCATTGTGCTTGAGACAGTCTGTTAGTAGACACGTTGATGCTTAACAGCTTAAAAACATCTGATCTTATTGTCATTTAAGGCGTTTTGCTGTGATGCAGGTGTGACGAAGTGGGATGAACTGGTTTTTGCTGTTTTTGTCCTTTAGGTATGGACACCACGACACATTTCCTATTTGTCTTCCAACCGAAGAAACATTTGACGTGAACAAATTGTGCCTCCATCATTCTTGCTCATTGCTGTCATCAATCCGTAAATAGGCCAACAAAACTTTTCAATAATTATGTGACTTGTCTCCAAACAGCTGTTCGGTTTTATTTGTCTCTGTAATTGAAAACAAGGGGATGAAAAGAGTGATGTCATATACCAACATAATGACTGTTTCCACAGATGTATCCACAGCCCATCAAGACTTCCTGATGCACCAGTAGTCGAACCCTCGACCACTCCGTTCTTCAAGTCTTGGACTCTGATTCGTTCCCTGCACTAATTTCACAACAAAAGGTGACGGTGCCTTTGCTGTGTTCACCCCAACCCTTTGGAACAGTCTTCCCCAATCTGTCAGATGCGCTGAAAATCTGGATGCATGAGTGCATATGTGGGTGTGTATGTATGCATCTGCATGCGTGTGAGTTTTTGTGTGTATGCTGTGTCCCTGTGAGTTGTCCATTTCATCTTGTATTTCTGTGTGTGTTATTTATGCGCTTGTTTATTTCATTCTTCTCTTATATGTGTACAGCACTTTGTAACTGTGTGTTTTAAAAAAGTGCTATATAAATCAAGTTATACTTACTTACTTACTTTGTCATAAAATCGTGTGAAGAAATTATATATTGAGAGGAATCCTCTAGACAATGGCTCAATCAGTCTAAATTGCGTTTTGGCATCTGAGGTTATCCATAGTTCTGTTTCATGTTTCAGAAACTGGCCAACATTTATGCAAATGATCTCCTATGATCAGCATTAACAGCATCTGTCTCAAAGTACTGGGATATTTCATTGTTGTTTCAGCTGCTTGATTGGAATGCATGTTAACATAGTTATTCAATGAAAAATTTGAAAATTTGAAAGTGAAAATGCATTATATTCACAGTAGACGGAGGTGATGAGCATCAACGCTCTGCTCATGCAGTTAACGCCCCTCTAACCCGTTGTGGAGAGAAGGATAGTCTTTGTTTTTTAACAATCAGCCACAATCACAGTTTCATCCATGAACAACAAGAGGTTGGTAAAGATGCAGACTTTGGCTCCAGCCCTGAATTAAAAACATATCTCTTCCAGCCTGCTTATATGCAGGTAAGACAGAAACACCATATAAAAACCACAAAGTAAGTAAACGTCCTTCATGGGAACAAGAGAAACCCTGGGCTGTGTGGTCATAATAATGAAGCTGAGAATGTCCTTTCAACAGCTGCCTTTTGCTGCGGTTCTTTAATAATGTTGCTTTATATATATTTTATGAATTTATTTGATTCTAGAGGGAAAGGGTGCCAGAAAGGACTGTGCAGTTTAATTTGACGTGCTAGACAAAGTTACCGTGTGCATGCAGCTGTATAGTATGTGTGTAAGTGAGTGCATGTGTATTTCTAACATGATTCATTTGTGGTGAATAAAACCAGCTGTTTCAATTGAACAGTGGCCAAGAACCCCAATGCTTGGGGGGGAATAGACAGTGAGTGCAGAGTTAACCAAGATCGCCTGACCATCCGCTGACCACTGCGCCGAGCTTTCCACTGAAGTGACTATTGCTCAGATCTGCTCTCACAACAATGGAATTACCCTATATTTTCATTTCATCATCAGAAACTGCCCACACAAACTTAAGCAATGCAACTGGCAACCAATCATCCTGAAAAAACCCCCAAATACAACAAAATAAATCGCCTAAGGACAACACAGTGCTCCAAAATGTCTTGATTCAGATTCATGTTGAGTGTGTAATACCTGTGTGTGACCTTGTCCTACTCCATGCCATTCTTAATCACATATGATATTATTAGTATACTTTATAATACTGAATCCACATTTATGTAGAGCTGTATATGTAAGGACACTGATATATTTCAGGATTACTTGTCACTGTTTCTTCCTTATCAGCTTCAGTAATCAGTGAATGTTGAGCAATACTGATGCCTTTTGGCTCTGCTTTCATTTAATGTATCATATAGAGTAGGCTGCCATTTGTTTTAATGTTATTTTATATTAACCATATGTCTGAAAAGATGGATAAAGATCAAGCATCTTCTCAGCTGCCCAATAGATACATTTGTATTCTTCAGTAATGTGAAAGGAATGAAGAATATTCTTTCAGAACTAATAAAAAGAAATGAATGAACAGTTAACAGGGCTCACAAGAGTTCGCTAATGTCCTAGATGTTAATGTGCATACAGCAGTTCATCATATTAATGTGAAAACGCTGTATATAATGGGTTGTGTTAATCTGATAGCTTGAACTTGCAGCTCAAATAATCAGACGTTGATTGCAAGTTGTATTGAAAAAACAAAAATGATGAATGATGAATTATTGTGCATAGAAAACCAGCCTCTACGTGGAGGCTATATTCCCTTTCTTCCCTCTTCTTCTATTTTTAAGTCTACCTCCCTCCACCTTTAGCCTATTTTCTAAACCATACATGACAGATATGTGTGTTGGGATTAAATTTATCTTGTTCTTTTCAAAACTTGAATTTTTGCATGGATTTGCATGATGAAACAAAACTCTATGAACCGAAAATAATACATTTGTCAACAGTAATTTCAATTAGAAGTCAAATCACAGAGAAAATGTAGACATGTACTTGTAAACATTAAATGAAATTGTCATGTTTTTTGTAAAGTGCATGAAACAAAAGAGATCAGAACACAGTAAATCCGGTAAATCCTCTGCTTTTTGGCTCTGAGTTTGAGAACACATGGAGTTAGGGTGAGCCTGGGTTTACAACAAACATCTTACAAACAGCCTGTTCTTATAATTCAGCAAAGATCAGAGATAAATTGTCCCAAGCTTCCTCAATTATAGGTTGCAGGTTTGCACTGAGGCTGCTCAGAACCTGTTTGATTAGATAAAATACAACAAAAACAATTATTTTTATATCATAATTACGCAGATGACACTCATGTTTACATGTCTGTCACATGATTATGAGTCTTGTCTCATAAGTTGCCTGATTAAATGTGGAAACAAATTTGAAGTGTTAAAAACTGCTTACAATAAAAACACATAAAAGTGAAATAAGGAATTTTGGTGAGCGAGAGGAAAGACTGAAAGTTGGTGCTCACCTTCAGTGAATCGTAATGGATTCAGATCTAAACAGATTTAAACAGTTAAAGGTAAGAATTCATGTTGCCATAAGATTTCGAGACGTTTATTTCCAGAATACGTGTATAAAAAAATCTCAGCGGCTCAGCAGCTGTAACTGATCCAGCTCAAGTACTAACAAAAACCAGACTACATCCATTGTCAAATCCCTGCTCTGAATTCCAGTCTGCCAAAGAACCAATGTGAAAGTATTACTCCTTTATAAATCAATAAGTGGCTTTTGGCCAAATCCATCTTGGATCTTCCGATACAGCATTGGCACGCTTAACCTTGGAGGTTGGTGGTCTGGTTGTTGCAAAAATTCAAACATGGAAAAATCTCTTTTATCCTCCCAGGTGCACATAGCATATTTGCCAATGTTTTGTTAGCAATTCTGGACCAATTTTATGTGTGAATTTTATTCTAGTGGTATTTTCTTGACTTGTTTCCAATACCGTGTCGTTTAAGTCTCTTTAATCTTTTGTTTTAGTATCAGTTTACTAAAGCTCTTCTTCTAAAAATGCATGCTTCTCTGATTGCGCCTTCATTTAGAAGAAAAATCATTTTATCATTGGCATTCTGTACATTTAGTCCAGAGTATTTTATGATGAAGATTGATTTGTATTCAACATTAAATATTTTATTCCCTTTTTTTTTATATGCTGCAGCTCACAGAAATCTCTCTCAGCTCACTTTATGAAAACTGAAAATATCAACAGGATTATCTTGGATCAAATTTCTTCTCCCTCATCCTCTTCTTGGTCTTCTTTGCCTTCTTCTTATTAATAATAATAATAATAGGCTATATGTCATCACAACCAAGAGGCTGCTCTGTTGTAGGCAATACCTATTTCTTTAAGTCTCTCCTTGAAAGGCAGGAATGTAAATCCAGAGGGATTAGTGAGAACACTGGGCTGTAAACCCTTCACTAGCTCTCCAAGGGGTCTTTGCCTCAGTGCGTAAAGTTGGGACGAGGCTCTGGACGCACAGCGCAGCGCTTACTATCCCACAGGCTCCATGTGCGTCACCTCTGCGGGATACTTGACAAGGACTTCTAGTATTTTTATTGCACTTCCCGTGCGGGTAACTGACAGATGAGAGTATTGTAGTTTTTCTAATGTGAAGGCGGTTTTATCTTGAACAGATCATCTGTCCCGGAGCGCAGAGGGGACATGGGTCAATTTTATGGTGCGACTCTCTTACCATTTGGCGCTATCTGCGTTGTTTTCCTGTGGGAATCTGGTGCCAGTTCTATCAGGACGACGCTCGGAGTGGATACCTCGAGGTGAGTCCCGTGGATCTGATTAGAGGATCCTAAATATATCTTGATCTTTTGTGAATATTGATGACGCCATGTAAAACTCACTCATAATAAGTTTAATCAGGGATCTGGTGGATTACAAACGTCCGTTTTTCATCATGACCAAAAACGACAAGCCTAAACAATTCATTCATTTCTCATCTTGAACATCTGCGTCTGAATAACTGCTTACTGATGAGTGACGATTAACGCGACAGTACAGCTCTGCAAGTTTACGTCTTTGTTAACTCCCACTGAGCTGTTAGAGTTTGTTTTGGCATCCGATTTAAACTCAAAACAAGAACTTCACTGTCAGATGAGCACACAGTGCCAAAAGCCGTAACAGAGTTTGGTCTGTGCTTTATTGGTTTCTGCTCCTGACTGTGTGCGCAGGCTTTCAATTAGATAGATCCTTGGATGAGCTGCGTCTGATCTAATTCGATTTTCAAGGAAATGCAAAAGTCAGAGGGGAACTCCAAATGGTTGGAATCGGCCGCGGTTCAAAGAGCCAAATGTTACTTTAGCTGCAGACAAAACATGACAGATGCTGTTAAGGTGCCCGGAGATAGTAGGTCAGGAGGTGAGGAGAGGATGTGAGCGGAGTGCATGTGGAGAGGAGGAAACCACAGAGAGGCAAACCGCTGAGCAGCAGGTTAAACTCTTAATAATAATCCAGCACACGCCGTTTTTTTTAATGTTTACGTTTAGTTCCAATCTCCACATGGAGACACAGCCTCAGACTGAAGTTTTAGAGTAAATCAGATTATGATAATTGAGATGCACACATTTACTACTGTGATTGATGGACCTCTTGGTGTAACATCAACACATAATGTAGTGGCTGTTAATGCTTTTATGTGTTTTAGCTGAAAGCGACTTTAAATGTGTCTGACAACACTGAAACATTGCCCTGCACTGTAGAAGTAGATTAATGCAATCATAAGTATGATATATTATGTTTAATTAATTATTTTGGTCATTACTCTTCTTTTATTACCTCTGTTGAGGAGGTAATGTTTTCACATGTTTGTTTGTTTGTTTATCTGTTAGCAGGATTACAAACCACCAGACAGATTTTCCTGAAACTTGTTGGGTGGGTTGGGCAAAACGAAGATCCCATTCAATTTTGGAGTGGATCCAGATAAAGGGGCAGATTCAGGACTTTTTCTTTCAAATTCTTTCTTTTCTTTTTCTTCTTTTCTTTTCAGTTTCTTTCTCACTTTCATTGCAAATTAGGGCTTTTTGGACCGTTTTTTCCCCAGTTACACATAAACTACTTGATGAATCAACATGAGAGTGGATGGAAGGGTTGGACATGTGCCATGAAGGAAATAATACAACTTTGGAGTTTCAGCACTTCCTTTATCACTGAAAGACAGGACTTCCCCCCCCCCCCCCCCCCCCCCCCCCCCCAGCATTTCAATCAATTAACTACTCAATGGACTTTCATGAATTTTGGTTGAAAAGTAAGGCATGTGCCAAAAAATGGGATCACTGAATTTTAGAGTAGATCCGTAGATAAAGAGGTGGTTCCATAATTTCTTTGTTTCACTAACCTCAACAGGACCCTGAGGGGAAACATTTCGATGACATTCCTGTCTTGTTGGAATTCAGATTAGAGTTTAATTCGGTTAAAAATGAACATTTATGTTTTCTGTTTTAGGTCTGCAGCGACTGTTTTCATTATCAATGAATCTAAGGACTATTTACTTGATTAACTGATAAACTTATCTGCTGATAAAATGTAAGAAAATAATGAAAAATGCCCGTCACAGTTTTACAGAGACCAAAGTGTCATCAAATCAAACCTGTGAAGACTTACATTCAAATTTCTAAAAGAGAGGAAAGAAGCAAATCGTCACATTGGCGAAGCTGGAATCGTAGAATGTTTGATGTGATGATCACATAGGAATTATCATAATAGTTTCAGATTATTTTTTTGTGAAATCAGTGTAAATAATGCCAGTAAATCACAGTTTTTCTATGTGTTTTTCTGTCCCAGATGTCCAGATAATAAGATCTTGACTGTGGAGTATCCCTGTGTCAGAGCCGGAGGGAAGAACAGCACTTGTTTCAGGTAAGATTCTCAGGTGTCACTCGGTTCACAGCTGATATTTCCTCTGGGTCTCCTCAGGTCTAATATGAGCCTGAGCCACTGAGTGAAACAGCAGGGAGTTACCATACAATATACATACATATCAGCTGACTGCCTTTCCCAGAACAGTTTTTGGTTCAAGGACACTTTGACAGGACCGGCGGCTGCAGCTGATGCCTGTGGGGAGGATTTAAGCTTTCTGAGGCTGTGGAACAGATTCTGTAACCACTAAACCAGCCCACCAGGTCATTTCCACAACTCCACACAGTACATCCCCCATTCTGGAAACCATATATCCACTTGAGGGAGAAAAATAATAATCTCCAGCAGATCATCACTCAGAGACTGACTAATGATCTTGGGTGAAGATGCCGTTTGTGAAAAGGCAATTTGTCAGCCAAAGGACGCTACCCCTTAAAGAAGTCACGAGGACACGTTTTTATTTACCTTGTGCTGCAAGTGTCATCAACACTGAACTGAATTCCTGCAGCCTGGCTCTGTGACAGTAAAATGTGAACTTGAACTTTCTCTCTCTCTCAGCTTGAGTCCAGAGCTAAAACATTTAGGGAAGCCATCCCTGTCAGAGTTAGGCCAGCATCATAACCTAAAATGCAGAAGCAGTTTGACAGCAGAAGATGGGATTAATTATTTTTTATAGCAGTGCATTCGTTTAGAGGAAGCGAGGGACTGCAGATTCCTTATAGTGATCATAGTGATTAACGGCAAATTTAGTTGAACTATTGAGTCACCAATGATAAGACGTGAAGTGTTTGTGTAATTCTAAAAAGTGTAAACAGAACAAAGATGATATAAGAGGGGGGGTAAAGGGATGTTTTTAAAAGTGTGAAATAGTTCTTCTCTCTTGCTCTTTTCAGTGGTAAATGTCCTTTGAAATCATATCATATGAGCATCATGAAATATAGTTTGAAGGAAATGAATGAGTTCACTGTCGGAGTTATGGCAGGCTGTAAGACCTTTAGCTCATGATACATCATATGCAACAGGAGAACATGGATGTAAATCACTCATTTTGACGTTTAGATAACTTTCCTCTGAAGCCAAGCTTGGATTTGGTTGTTGGCGTAAGAGGATCCTTTAATAAATGAGGCACCAGGTCTGGTGTGAGGCCAGATCATCTGATCTGTTTACTGTCAAGGTTAGACTGTAACAGGCTCTGTGTCGTGTTTAATTTCAGGATCTGCAGGAGATGTGTGTTGCCAGAGGAGGTGGATTATGTGAGGTTGTATTTTTCTTGCCATGTTTCTCAAGGATGTTTAGGACAGACCTTGATCAAACTGATTTTTGACCGGTTGATGATGATGATGATGATGAGCATTGCAGCAGTCCATCTGAAGTCTTTCATACCTTTTGATTTCTTATTCTTATGACATGTTCAGGCCCATCATGGCTGCCACTGGTCTCTGCTGCAGCAGCAGCGGTCAGCTGGAACCTGTGTCTGAGGTGCAGCAGGCCGTTACGTGCTCGACCCAGGATGCATGTGGTCTGCCATGATTCTTTAGGCTACATAACCCTGGTAAAGACATACTTTTGCAGAATGGTTTTCACTGCCCTGGCAGCTTGACTGGTGGACTGCTCCACCTCCAGCATGCCAATGGCACGATTCCAGTCATGTTCCTCCAGCTGTGGCATTTTAGATGTTATTTTATCCCCAATTTTATGCCATTTTATAGGGGTGGATTAGTTTAACGAGGGAGTGGTCACTTGGGATTAGTTGGATGAAGGCATCCTAGCTACAGTGTTTCTCTAAAAATAAATTGTTTTCAGACTCACGATTACTGAAAATCATCCATGTGTGACCAAACCTCATTATCACAAAACCTACAGAGGATTTTAAAATAGAGAAAAAGGTTTTCTCAAATTGGGACAAAAATGAGTGGTGCATTTTTAAACCTCTTGAATATACAGTTCATAGTTAGCTGGTTATGCTAACAAAGAGCAGACAAACTATTTAAATCCGTTTCTCACACTTTGGCTCAGATGTTTTTGGTTTCGGAGAAGTGATTTTTTTTTAAAAAGGCACTGCCCTCCTGTGTGCTCTTTTTTTTTTTTTTTTTTTTACACGTGGAGAAATACCAAGCATGACAAGCCTGTTGTGGTTGCCAAGCTATGATTGAACAACTGAAGTCTTTAAACTATGTTTGACCCGGACCTGGTCAGTCTAACAGTCTTACTGCATCCACTGTCCAGACAGGCTGGACATTTTCCAATGATTTCTGGTTTTCTTCTCTTATTTCTTCACCTGGCGCTGCTCTCTCGTATATTCAAATAATCTTGGAAAAAGTAATATTTCTAGGCTTTTGATTAAAGCTGACATTTTAACAATTTGGAAATATTCACACCTCCCAAAGAAAGTCCACTTAGCTGCTATCAAAACAGTGAAGCAAATTATAGTACGCTCTGTACGGTCCTTAAATTATGGTAGCAGTCGAGCTGAGGCATGAGATTTTATGAACAGATCTGTTGATGTTTAAGAAAAGTCTAAGGGGGATATTTCTGGGATATTTCTGTTTCTTTTGTTTATTTTTCCAAATTAAAACTGCGTTTATTAAATGTGTCCAGCCTGTTGTCATTGCACTCTGATCCTACACTTGGTTGCTTCCCTGTCTTTTTGGCTTCTCTGCCATCTTCTTCTTCTTCTGCGTCGTGAACGTTGTTGATGCAGAGAAGACTAACAGACTGCTAAATGCGTAAAATGTAACTGTAACGTCTCTGTTTGTGAGGTTTTTGTGGTGTTGTGCAGATGTAAACCCTCGCTGCTCTCGCCATCTAAACAAAGATGTCTCCTTCTCCTCCGTTGTGGTTTCCACAGCGATGAGGGTGAATCAGATCGATTTCTACATTTCAATTGTTCTGGACGTTTCGTGCTCTTATTTTGTCGTTGCTGGAGGTCGGATTCTGAGTGTATGTGAGCTTGCATGTTTATGTATGACTCTGTATGAGTTGTCTCTGTGTTGTCTGTGCTGGCTGTTGATGATGAGAGTTAATTTTCTGTTGCTTTCGGAAACCGCTCTCTCTAAACACTCTCAGCTGTGGACTCTGACAGGACCGATGGGCTCCGCTAAACTATAAACCATCCTTTCACTTGATTGGCATGTTGTTCTGGTTTGAATACCCTGCAGGACTCATTACCGCTGTAGATAACGCCCATGTATTGCACTACAGCGTGAGCGCTCAGGCTTCAGTAAGGGATGATGATCGATGTGATGCGGTCATTAGATTTTATTGTTTCCATACTTTATGCTACTTTGTACGTTACATTGATACACGTCTCCCTGCGGGATCATTATGGTTTAATATTTCATTGTATACCTTCATAAGCGCTGACATCCTCTGTAATGTTATCATCTCACAGAGAATATTAATTTCATTCAATGTTTTGAGGAAGGGTCCTGAATCCATTTCCAGAAAAATATACTTGTGTTTTATATTGTTAAAAATTTTTATAAGTGAACTGGACTTTTATGTAAATCAGAACAAATATGCTGGTTCCCCAAACCTGAAGGAGTCTCCAAACAGAACAGGGGATTATAGGTTAGCAGTATCTCAATCTTACTGTAGCCAACCGATGCCAAGCTATGTCTAGTTTGAATTTTCACTATGCAAGTTACACATAAATACTCAATGCAATGCCAGCAGCTACATGCAACCAAATGTGGGATGTCTTAAAGACTTAAGTATTTGTTTGACGTACATATATACACAGAGTGAGGAGTGACAGCCAGAGTTGTGAACTGAAACGAGGAGATAACAAGGCCTGAGCATTGAGCAGGAGCAAGCAAGAGAGCACGTTCTTGGGTTTTATTTAGCTTAGAATTATGCTAATTAGTCATATTTAAAAATGAGACTGTCAGACATTTAGGAGAAGAAATAGCAAATTCATTCTCTAATAAATTTCATTAGTAATTTCACAATCAAAACACACCTTTACTCAGTTCAAAACACTCTGAGGTTTTGCTGCTGCTGCCTTTAAGGCCCATTTATGCTCAACGTTAAATACGGATAAATTGATTGTTTTTATTGTGTTTTATTGTTTTTATTTTTTTTGTATGAAAAGTGCCATATAAATAAAGACTGATTAATTGATTGATTGATTGATTAAACGTAAAGGATGCATAATGATAATCCTCTCTGAATACCTCTGGGCACAATGTAGTGAACAATGAGGTTTTAAAAAAAATCATCAATCAAAAGATTCATGTTTTCAAAATTAATGATGAATGTTTTTCAATTTTCTGACAAAAATGTGACCAGTATTGTGTTGAAAATGGACAATAATACAGTAATGAACTGTATATGTATTTCTAATAATGTAGAGTAATTCTAAAATATAATAAGACACTGTAAAAAAAACAAAAAAACAAACAGTACTTTGCAGGTGAAGCTGCTGCCAGTTTACAGTGAAAAGTTTTTACAGTGTACAGTACAAAAAACACATACCAACAGTACAGCAACGTGCAGAGCAGGTGGTCGATAAAAACAGTCCAAGGCTGAGAATTAATAATAATAAAAAGCAGGGAGAAAAGAAGGAATGCTTACAGGAACTGACTCCAGGCTGACTCACACAGGATTTGGACATTTTGGCAGAATCTTTGCCTCTGCACCTTCTTTGCGGGGGTCTCTGATATCATTACACTGTCGACCCCCTCGACACATTATTGCTTTCAAATAAACTCCATCACTTCCTTTCCACACTTCCAAGTATTCAGAAAATGCTGTGCTTGACCTGACAGCATCACTAGACACTACAGCTCCTCATCGTTAATAGGGTGAACTTTTGAATGTACCGTATTAGTTATGCCTACGGGACAAAAGAGTTCCACTGGTCAGAGACATAATGCAGGTTTTAATGACGTTAGGTTTCGCTTTCAACCACAACATTTCCTGCCTTGACTCATTATACTACACATATGAGGTTAGCCTCTGTGAACTTGTTATTGTGTGCTGACTGTAAGTCAGAAGGCAGAGAGCCCTCATTACAACTGGCTCGCGTCTCACATGGATTATGTCCACATCAAATACAATGTAGCTGCATTCTGTTTCCTCTCTCTGCTGCCAAAATACAATTTGGACAAGCTTATTCTCGTGATCTCCACCCTTTAAATAGATATAGTATATGCTAAAAATCCATTATTTTTCAGTTATGTTCTATCCAAGATGTTTTTTTTCCCCCTGTTTCTAGTTTTAAGTTTTTTTTCATGATGTGGCTGTGCATTTTAAAAACTCAGTCCCATCAGGAATTAGCTCAAAATTATCAATCACTGCTTATTTTCAACATTTTTATCCAATCCCTCCCATTCATGTACTATAAATGGTCAGAATGGAAGAATGTTTTTCCACTTAAAGCAATCCAGGTCAGAACCATTGAAACAGCAGAGCCACCCAGCGACTGAGTCGTCCCTAAAAAGTGCCACCAATGAAAAGTTGTTCCTATAGTTGATTACTGGAAAAAAATGCAATTTGGATCCATTTTACCCTTGCCATAATATTGGAATAGTAATGTCTGTCTGTAAGCTGGTCCAAACCCAATTAGTTGGGTTGATATGAAATTTCATACAGACATTCACAGCCCTCTGGGTTCAAATCCACCTGAGGACCTGGGACATGTTCTCCCTGTGTCTAAATGGGTTCCCTCCAGGTTCTCAGTCTTCCTCCCACAATCCAAAAACATGCAGTAGAGGTGAATTGATGACTCTAAATTTGCCTGTAGGTGTGAATGTGAGTGTGAATGGTTGTTCCCCTTCGATGTGGCCCAGGGTGTACCCGGCCTCCTGCCCAATGTCAGCTGGGATAGGCTCCAGCCCCCGGCGACCCTGCACAGGATAAGCGGCATTTCATCGTCTGTCAGGACTCTGCAAAGACACAAGCTTTAAATTTGTTGGCTTACCTCAGTGACTTTGTGTCTTTGCTCCTTTTAGTCATTGAACTGCACAGTTGGGATTGTCTTGTTTTACTAAATGAACCACCGTGTGTGACCATCGCTCTAGACTCTGTTCTGTTGTGTTATGTAATCTGTATGACTTCCTAAAACAGCTGTAATTGAAGGTCAGCTGTTTGTTTGCTGATCTATACACATCAGTTGTCCCCTTGCTTCATTAAAAAGTCTTTGCTCCTTATACATGTATGTACAGGCCATGCTGCTCATGTAATCATATTTGGTTTCAAACATGAAGGCCTGTCACAAAATCCTGGGAAAGTGGATTTGTGGTTTTGAAGGCCACATCACAATGTATGTTTAAAAGGATAATTGGTTCATCCTGACAACAAAAGCTCAGCATGTTTCTTGTTTTTTGTTGTTGTGTTCTTTGTTTTGTTCAGGTGTTAGGCCTTGTTAACATGTGCGGGATCTTCAAAGTAGTCTGGATGAGGTGTAGATTCCTCCCAAGCACCAAGTTCTAGCACGAACCCCCTTAGTTGCCCCCGTGTGTCACCCAGAAACATTTAAAGTGCTCATTAATGAGACCCGAATCTTGGCCTGGACTCCATCTTCACTGCACAGCTTCTCTCTCTTGTTGGTCTCTTATCCTCTGTCTCGCTCTGGAGAGACAGAAGCCAGGCCCCTGTATAGTAGCCTGAGTATTTAAACTGGGGCCGAGGTCATGTCACATGAAATAAACAAGTTTGGTAAATGTAGATGCCGTTTTGACGAGGGCGTGACTGCAGACGTTGACGAGTGTCAGAGTTTCATGCTAACCAGAGAAGGTCAGTAAGGTTAGTTTTGAGGAATTCATTCTGTCATTGATCTTGAAAGATGATAACGTCTGATCATTTTTTACAAAAGAATAAAATATGACAGGAAACACTTTATTCTCTATTGATTTGGTGTTTTATCTGAGTACCAGCAGCCTTTACTCGTGTCCTGTTAATTCTCTTTGCAACATGGTATCTGGGGTTAGGATAAGGCCACGGGGGACCATCTGTGGTGTCAAGGTCCCTCTGAGACAAGAGGATGTTTAAAGTTTCAGCAGTTCAAACTCTGAAATAACACCGAGATGGGACACAGATTCTGTGATTGATATCCTGATGACTGAACGTGTCACGGACAGACCAGTTTGCTGATGGACTGATTGACTTGCGTGGATGATCGGCTAACATACTGACAGCTGTTGGCTGAGAACCAAGCTTGTTTGGTGCATTTTGTATGCAACGCATGTGTGAGAGTGAACACCTTCAATGCAAGGCTTCAGATAGAGCAGCATTATCACAGAGTCTTAAGTCTCCTCTCATCTCCTTTTTGTTTCCTTCTGGATTTAGGGCATTAGGCTCTCAACTCAACTCTGATCCTACATGGTCTTTGCACATTCTTTCAAAGCTGCTAACCTCCCCCCACATAAACACACACACACACACACACACGCACACACATCCTTGTGAAATCCAAGTATTAGTAGTCAGGATGCATCGCTAAGCAGCAAAGTTGTCAGAGTGTGAATGAGGACCTTCCAAAAAAGGTCACGTGAAGGCAAGACTTTCAGAATCAAGTGCATAAACACAAGAGCCCTGCTATTTCAACAAGGAGCAAAGGCACAGCAGAATAGACATAAAATAAGGTGATGAGCTATCGAACAGGAAATGACCCTCATAGAGACGAAGATGACAAACAGAGTAAAGAAGCAGTCATGAAAGTTACAATAAAGGATTCTTCTCTCTATCATTTTCTTGCAGTCATCATTTTAAAATCGTCATCAAAGATAAAACACCTGTCACTCATTAATGGAGAAGCTGATGGACGTTTCTTTAGTATCTGATATTTGAACAAAAACTATAGTTTTGTCTTAAAGCCCTGAAAAGACCAGACTTTCATTGTCTCTCTTCATCCTGTCTGGGTAACAACTCTGTATTTAAAACACCCCCTAAATCACCTCTTAAAACTTAAATTAAGAAAAGACGGGAGATAAAAACATAGTTCATTCAGAGCTGCTTTTATCCAGTTTGTTCAAACTAATGGCCCCTGCTGGGAATAATAAAGTGGCATGAAATGAAATGTTTTGGTCTTTTTTTCTTCATTGTTTTATTATGTGTTATACTTTTAAATTCTTCTCAAATTAGCATTTGCTCTGTTTTACTGCAGATCACTTTGTCAATTTTTCGAGTATTTATGACGTCTTGAAATCTTGGTAATTGCCGCAAAATCTGTGGGACCTAAGAATGGAATCCTGTGCCAGAGAAGTTCGAGCAGCCCTGTTTTTTACTCTCAGAGTATTATAAGGTTTTATCTGCTGAAAGCATAGTAAAAAAAAGCAGAGTAAGTGTGACTACTTTCTGGCTGTGGAGAACTTAATATCAGATCCACGTTTTTAATTTGTACTGATCAGTGTTAACAGACCAGTGGAGGTCAAGGATCATATATTAATTCAAAAGGCTTGTTTCCATGAAACACACAAGAGTTCTTGAGCTAACAGCAAAGTAAGGAAATGATACAGAACATATTAAAAAATCTGCAAACCTCTGCACAGCGGGGAAAACCCCCAGGAAGGTGGCAAAGGAAAACAAAGGAAATTGATGGCGGCTCATGGGGCTTTGGAAGAGGAGGCGTTTTTTTGATCCAAATGAAATAAAGCTCTCCCCTCAGTGGGAGATTTGCCTGGAAAACCACGTTAAGGTCTTTTAAAAGAGCAAGAAGGGGAAATCAGAGGACGGAAAGACGCTGCTGAGTGTTTTTCTCTCTCTCTTGTAATTGGCATCACACTTATTGAGGACATGTGGTAGGATGCAAGCTCGCCGTCAGTGAATCAGACATTTAGCAGGAGACCAGCTGCTCCGCTCAGCAGATATTGGCATTGCATCCCTTTTGT
Source organism: Chaunax sp. Z400 (assembly GCA_037577475.1). Classification (NCBI taxonomy): domain Eukaryota; kingdom Metazoa; phylum Chordata; class Actinopteri; order Lophiiformes; family Chaunacidae; genus Chaunax; species Chaunax sp. Z400. The sequence goes on along the minus strand of CM075184.1, from coordinate 32,242,377 downwards.
ATTCCCCCTTAAATTTTCCTCTCATTCTTGTCTTTTTGCAGCCATTACTGTCACCGCCATGTGTTTTAAAAAAAATTCCCTTTCATTAATGTTCTTCCAGTTCCTCCTTCTTCTCCATCTCCCTCTCACTCACTTGTTTCTGTTTCCCCTGGTTAGATTTCCTCTTTGGATCAGATACATATTGATATAGAGGTATATTTGCACCAAGAGTGTCTCTAAGTCAGCATGATTACAGATAGCATGAAGTAAAGAGCATCTGGTTTCCTCATGTGTAACAATGCTCTCTCACCAGCTGCCATGTGAACAGTTTGATATAACAGGAAGAGGGTTTATCCTCTCCCGCCGTGGAAGATTGTTCAGACAGACAGGAGAGAGAGCAAAGGTACTAATCTATAAAAAGAGAAAGAGGAGGAAAGGATTGAATATTTTTTTACAGATTCTGTTTTTAATATATACACATATTTTCTTTTTGCAACTTGACACCAGTTGACGTTTTTCACAATAGGCATTTTATGTAGTCACAGCAGGAGAAGCACAGGTGTTGCTGATGTCATTAAAGCTCCCTGGTAGGCAGCAGGAATGGAGCTTATCATTAAATACATAATTGTTTACACCTGTGCCTGCAGAGCAAAATGTCTATTTGACATAAAATTGATAAAAGTTAACAAAATGACTGACATGTGTGTCACTGATTGGTTCAGAGTGACACAGCCAAAGGATTCACATGTTTGAGACCCACCCTGTCTAGGATTCAACAAACACCAGTGATGTTTGTTTTACACGGACACCTCAGCAGCTGAAGAGTGCAGGTGTAGCATCTTGTATTAACAGGCTATAGGAAAGAAAATAGAAGAAAATAGAAAAATAAAATTCACATTAAACATTACAAGTGAAATATAAGCTACCAGGCACAGTAACAGAAGCTTGAAGCTGAAGAAGATGTCAAATTCAGCCATCATTCATTTTTTTTGCTCCAGTGCTTTTCTTACTGTGAGATGTCAAACTATCAAAAGGCCTGTCTGTTTTCATCCTTCTCTGCCTGCTTTCTTCTGTCAGCACCAATAGGCTACGGCCATCATCAGCATTTTATGTATGGACAGCACTCAGACAGCACAGACCTCCGCCAAGGCAACTCACTTTCCACATGAAGTTTCCCCTGTGAAGCTCACATGACGGCTTGACTGTTCTGCATTTGCTAAGATGTAAATCTTAGATCTGGAAACAGTAGATTAATCATCTTGTTTTAAAAATGATGTATTGTGTTTCTTACTTATTTCTAGACAACCAGCTATTTTTAAGTAAATTCATCTTAATTAATTTTACTACTATTAAACCATTTTCTCCTCAAATTCAGTGCTTATTTCTTGTATTTTAGCTTCTCATTTTTGCAGTGGTCTCAATGCAATTTGTGGCCACACTTCAACCTCCCTGTGGCACACATTCTTTTTCTGAAATCTGTAATGGAGCTCACCTCCACGGTGACTCCACAGTGACTAGTGCCCTCTCCTGGCAGGAGACTTGTAAGTGCAGCTCTTCTTCACTGTTCTCCCTGATGAACACCTTGAAAATGCAGCAAATCATGAACAGTGTGTATCACCATCAAATTCTCAGCCCCCCAAAAACATCATAATCTGTTCTTAACTTTTTGAGTAATCCTGCCAACTGACAGGCTGACAAACAGACAAGCAAACAAAACACCAAAACACAACCGCCTTAGCGAGAGAACACAACCAGAGTCAAAGACAAAAATCGTTGGAGCAAACCTTTTTCTTCAGCTATTTTTTAAAATTCTCCTCCACTTAAAATGAGTTTTTTTTCCATTCCTACAGTTGAATGTTTGAGCTCCACTGTGTAAAATAATGCATGTGCAGATTTTTCTTTTCACATTCTTTTTTTTGGGGGGGGGGTGTCATAATATATCAGGCAGACATTAGAGAATTCTATGTGTGCCTTAATACATGTGTGGAGGGGATCACCAAGTTCTTTACCACACTGGTAAACCAATATTTATGTCAAGAAATGGACTGCAACCCGTTAACCTTCTGTGAGAGACAGATGTGGAGAGAGAGAGACAGGCAGAATGTATCACATCACTGAAGTGCTATTCATCTGTATCTGGTGGTAAAGACAGAGGACTGATTTCTATAGCAGGTGATGACAAGCAGGCATATGTGTGTGTGTGTGTGTGTGTGTGTGTGTGTGTATGTATGTGTGTGTGTGTGTGTGTGTGTGTGTGTGTGTGTGTGTGTGTGTGTGTGTGTGTGTGTGTGTGTGTGTGCCCATGTCCACATGTGCTCTCTTCTGTGTGCATGTTGGTGTGTGGCTCATTCTATACAATGCAGGCTGGATTTGCAGGGCCTGCTGGGATGTGCAGTCAGAGGTTCCCCCTCTTACAAGCCATAAAACAAGCTATTATTATCTCCTCCGGGGAAGTTATGTTTTTGGTCCAGTATGGTGGTTTGTTTGTCTGTCAGCATGATTAGAGAGACTGGCAGGATTTTACTGAAACTTAACGGATGGCATGGCATGGTCCTTTTACATTTGGAGCAAATCTGAATCACAGGACACGTACAAATTACTCTGACTGTCGCAGAATCATTCAGTTGAGAGTTTGACTCTTCTCCTCGGCTCGAGAGAGAGGTCGAGCGAGCTAGATGGGGAATGAAGAGAGTGAGCGGTAATGGTGACAACAAAGGTTATCAGAGAGTTATTTTCTTATTGTTTCGCAGCTGTTATGATCATTCATTCATTCATTTTCTGTAACCGCTTATCCTGTGTAGGGTCACGGGGGGCTGGAGCCTATCCCAGCTGACTTTGGGCGGGAGGCGGGGTTCACCCTGGATAAGTCACCAGTTCATCACAGGACCACATATAGAAAGACAAACAGCCATTGTCACTCACATTCACGCCTACGGGCAATGTAGAGTCACCTACCACACGTTTTTGGTGGTGGGAGGAAGCTGGAGAACCCGGGGGGAACCCACGCAGACACGGGGAGAACATGCAAACTCCATACAGAAAAGTCCCAAGTCCTCAGGTGGATTTGAACCCAGCACCTTCTTGCTGTGTGGCAACAGCTCTACTCACTATGCCACCCAGCTGTTATGTGCTAAAGCCCCATTAAATATGGCCACACCTCCACACAACCCTGCAGGAAGGTGCCACACTGCAGGATTTTATGTGAATTCAGAAGAAACTCAACACAACTGCAGCTCTTTATAGAGACACAAACGGAGCAGCGGAGTGAGACGCGGACAGCAATGTATTCTGGCGACTACATTTTTAGTCTGTACTCGTCTGACCTCGCACCCTTACACTTATTGGCTATGGGCTACAAGCCCACTACCAAAACACTGATGCCAGAAATGTCCCCAACACAGCAATAAATAATAATAATAATAGTAATAATAATAAGAAAAAAACACAGAAAACACAAGGCCTCTGCAAGTATCACCCTTCATTTCTAGTGGGTCATAAGTGATGATTGAGAGGTGATGCGATGCTTCAGCTATGCACAACTATATTCTGACGTAATTCTAATATTTTTGGAAATTTTTCCCGGCATATCGTAAAAGAGTAGAGTATTGGCGTTGGTGGAGGCATGCACTCCGGGAGCCCTTTAAAATCATCATCATACTGCAAGAATGATGTTCCTGTTTTTCTCACTTGAACAGAAAATTCAAAAGTGCATCTGGAGGTTTCTCCTCCGTTCTAAAAAATGTGCTGTTTGTACATATGGTCATTGCTCAATAATAATATTGATCCCCAGTGGCTTGTCCTGCAGCGATAGGATCAATACAAAAATGAACAAACAATGAACTGAAACAGCGAACTTAGGCGCTGACGCCTGTTATGTCAAACAGCAGAAAATCTCTGAATAATGGAAGGTGATTTGATTTCGGTCTGAAACGGTTAACAAGGACCAGATGCCTGCATCCGTGTGTGTATCATGTGTTGGTGAATATTTTGTGCATGTGTATGTTGTTATACTTCTTTAGATGTCTGGATTGAATCTCACTCATTCGATACTCCTGTGTGTGTCTGTCTGTGTCTGTGTGTTTGTGCGTGTGTGTTTGTGTGTGTGTGTGTGTGTGTGTGTGTGTGTGTGTGTGTGTGTGTGTGTGTGTGTGTGTGTGTGTGTGTGTGTGTGCGCACAGGTGCACATAAATGAGATCATCTTTTATGCTTGTAAATGTCTGCACAAAAGTGGAAGCCTATGCATTGTAAGGGTTCTTACTCTGTAGATGTTTGGTGGTACTGAGTGGAGCAACATTAGATGAACTTTGAATGTAATTGTGCATAGATGATATGTAGTGAGTCCACTGTTTACCATCAGAGACTGAATTCAGTCATTAACACAGTGGACGAGGTTTTTTTCTGTCCTTATGATCTCAAAACATTAAAATGCTCGAACCTCTGCTCTAACCAAGTGGAAACAAATGGTGGACTCTCACATGAGGGCAACACATTCAGACTGAACACGACCCACTTCCAGATTGTTTTCACTGCATTCAGACGTCCACAGGGCCGTCCTATTTAGACTATTGGCGTTTTCTGCCAGGATACTTTGGGTGATGATCAACGAACCCCAATCTGTGGGAAGGGTAACCTGTTCTTTTTTTTCTCTTGACACAAGATTCATTCAGTGACGCTTTACCGCTCCGTGTTTTGCTGTTTCGTTACACTGAGAGGAGCATAACTCTGTCCTCCGTCTTCATTTTCACAGAGAATCTTTTACGACGCCTCTGAGTTACACTTCCTGTGTTTAATGGCGGTATAATTGTCTTTGTTGTGCTGCAGAACAGAGTCAGACCTCCCAAAAAACTTCAGTCATCATCTTCCATCTTTTTCTGATTAGCATGCACCTGAACGGCCCTCTGGACAAGCACAATGGCTGTTATTTTTCCTCTGTTTTGTGTACAATCTGTTCTAGATTAGCTCTTTTCAGCCCCCTTTACGGCTGAGCTGTCACTGTCGATACCTCAACAAAATAAATTACCTGCCAATTGATAACAGACTGGAACAACGTTGTTGATGCAGTATTGTTTGAAGTCGATGAGCCCAACGGGGCCCGTGTTCCTGTTTGCGTTGAGCTTTGTCTTGTGTAACAAATTTGAAAAGAGAGACTATTTTAGAATAGAGGTGTGGAGTTTTACAGGCTGCAAATAGTTATAAATCTCTCAATACTCACAGGATTTTTCACATCGAGGTGATGAAGAAGACTTGGGAGAAAATCTTCGTCTTATCAGTCCATTACTTTGAACCGCCGTTACATCCTCCGGTGGGATTTTTTACTCAAGGGTCATCCTTTAAAACAGCCCTCCTGTCTGGCGTGAAAACTCACCCAGACACATCATTATGAAGGATCTATCATTAGCCTGACCTCACTCCTTAGCTGCTCTCGCTCACCCTTATCTTGCCCTTACTCATCCCAGTTTGGTCACTGTTTCCCCTCCTCTCTTAACTTATCTCTCTATCGGTCCATCAATCACCATCTCCTGCACAATTCATTGAGACAAAGTGAGTTTTATTGCTATTTATGCATATGAAAAACATTATCTGAGCATCCAGCTAAGGAGAAGTGTTTAAAACCTCCCACACTCTTGTGTACTGATCCAGTCTGCCTCAGCTTTGTTTTCATGTCAAATAACTGTATGGTGAATAATCGTGGAAAGACATCAGTTTGGTAAATAGTGATATTGCAATATTTCCTGCGGCTTCCACGGTGCTTTCACAATGTGAGCAGAGAGCATCGACATCTGGTATCAGCGGCTCAGACAGTAAATAAAAAGTCTTTTTGGCTTAAAACATTACAGCCATTACAAACCTTAAATGAAAGAAACATGTTGAGGTGACATTTAAGTGAATGTGTTTTCTGATTAGTCATGAAGACTGATTCACTTCAGTCTGTCTGATGGTAATTAGCCTCATTTATGTTGTATTTCTGGTTGTATTTTAAACATTAATTCCCATTTGCCTGCACAGAAATATAGCTGACATATAGCTTGTCTGGAAATCACTCCCTATGTCCTCCCCTGCATGTTCTCCAACTGCTTTTGCTGTCAGGCACAGTAGTACAGCCGACCGCTGTATCCCTGCTTACTTGGAGAGAGCAGATCACAACTTTCTGCTGCAGAGAGCAGCTCAGACCTCTGTCAGCCCTGAGACACATATCATGTTCACCGCAGTCATGAAATCCTCTCTTTAATCTTCCCCATACAAATGAAAGTCAGGCCACAATAAACACGCTGACCCAGAGCAGAGCGCTTACAAATCCATCTGGTCCCGACATAAAACCGGAGTATTTATGAATCACTTTGAAGATCAGGCATGACGTGTGAAAATGATTCACTGGCCAATGTTTCATTAAACGTTTCATGCCTGGTCAGTGGGTCCTGAGAAATCATGCAATGGGAAATGATTTATGTTAATTGACAATATGTTAGAATGAGGTTCTAAAATGCTGCATCATTCAATCAGGGTTAGTTTGGAATCTTGGCTGTGGTTTCTGAGGTTTCAGTATAATGGAAATATGAAAAAAGGCAGAAAGGGTGTTTCACACAAACTCTTAATAACTTTGAGGTGATGACATTTATAATAACCTTGAGGTAATCACATTTATAATAACTTTGAGTTTGAGGTAATCACATTTATAATAACTTTGAGTTTGAGGTAATCACATTTATAATAACTTTGAGGTGATCACATTTATAATAACTTTGAGGTAATCACATTTATAATAACTTTGAGTTTGAGGTAATCACATTTATAATAACTTTGAGTTTGAGGGGGTCACATTTATAATAACTTTGAGGTGATCACATTTATAATAACTTTGAGGTGATCACATTTATAATAACTTTGAGGTGATCACATTTATAATAACTTTGAGGTGATCACATTTAGTACATGTGGCATCCTGACATTTTGTCATCACGTAAGTTTGTCAGATTTGGTACCATTACGCCTGTACAGTCAGCACCACGGCCACAGAAAGATAGAATAGTATTATTGTTTTTTGTAAGAAATAGCTAGTGCATGGAACCCCTTCTAAGATAAGGGTTTTCCCTTAAAAAAAAAATCCAATTGTATCCAATAGAGATTTTGCCTCCAGAAACCTGAAACCATACTTTTATGATCCTATCATGATGACATGGAGAAACGAGAACAAGGTATAGACGGGTGAAGGGTCTTTTAAAGAGGGGATAAGGATGGGAAAGTGGCAGGAGAAATGATGGAAACATGAGGCGAGGCATAACAGAGGAGGGAGGAGGAGGAGGAGGAGGAGTGCAGGTCAGCCTGTGTTCTGGTGGAAGCGGCTCAGACCTCCTGTGCTACCAGTCAAAGCTTCCTCTGTTTAGCCGGAGCTTTGATGGTTCCCCTGGGACCGTGGCGCTGGAAGTGTGCTCGGCAGAGCAAATAAACCGAGAGGAGGCGACCACACTCGCCACACTAACACCTTCACATGTGTATACTCACAGGAGTTTCAAAAGAATACACACGCAATTATACACTAAAAGACCTGTACATGCAGCTGTGTGCAACACCTTCACACCTTTAGGTGAAGCTGATGTAGCGGCTGGTTTTGTTTAATTTGTGGGGACATGAGTTTGACATTTAGGGCATTTTTAATCTTCAAACAAGTTGCCGCAAATTGGATTTCTGTTCATTTCTTTTGCTGCATCGTGAGAAAGATGGGTGTAAAAATGAGTTTAAGCTTAAAAAAAAACCACACAAAGACCTTAAAGATAAATAAAATCTCTCCAGTCAGAGCAGCAGACAAGAATTAGACAAACTAAATAAAAGCTCAACTTTAGAAATGAACGATACTGACTCCCAAAAGAATATATATATATAAAATGACAGCCCACCAAAAACATGTTTTATTGTTGCTCTCATCATCCTAATGTATTTGGACCTGCCAAGTTTTTGAACTGCTTGTGATTGTGAGCTGCTGAGCCAATAAATCAATTACAGCGTGGTTGATGAATACAACATGCTGAAATTGTAACAAATATTAGCCACATCAGTAAGAGGCACCCATCAAACTGACAAGACGCACACACACACACACACACACACACACACACACACACATATACAACCATCCTGTCCTGGCGTGTCAAGAGGCCATTGACCTCCACTGAGCTCCACTTCCTGTGTTCCTCCACTGGAGTCCCAAGAGGGAAACTCTGAGCTAACGACAACCTTCATCCCTGTCTTTTAACCATCCTCCTCCTCCTGTCAGTGTCCTCCTCCCTCATTTCTCACACGTGGCATTTTCCTCCCCCCTCAGATCAGCCCTTGTCTCTGCACTCGGAGGTGATACTCGGGAGATGTCGTTTATTTCAAAGCACATCTGAATAAAGGGATGTTGAAGTCTCATATAAACTCCCTCACATGTAGAAATCCTACCTACAAAGGTGGAGAACAACACTTTGTAATGTGAGTGGGATTTATAGAGCAGCTCCGGAAAGCATCATCCCTTGTCTGCCCTGCTCTCGGGACCCCTGCACTGTTTGGAAGGAGACTTGGGGAAGTAGTGGCGTTTCATTGAGGTGCTGTTATGAATATCCTGTCCTTGCAGCACATTCTTTGTGAGAATGCGCAAATAAATCACAATAAAGCTGGATGGGGGAACCTGCATATCCCTGCTGGAGAGAGACCCCTTGCTTAAAGTGCATTATCTGCTCTGTAAAGTGATCCAGACCCAGGTCCAGGCCTGCTTCTGGATCTTGTCTCTGTGTTTTCTTCTAATGCTGCTGTACTGATTTTGATTTTAGCTACTTGCGGCAGACTTGGGTCACCCTAGAGTGGATAGTTAGCTGCTGGGTTAGCCACCACCAACACAAAAGACTGGTCAGAGACATTTGGTACCCAGAATGGAGACTGGAAAGGATTGGAGTTTAGGATGGTTTGAATGGGAGCAGGGTGGCATGCAGACTCAATATGACGTAGTTCAGACATGCTTGAGGTTACATGTAGACACTATCAGTTCCTTGGGTATGTACACTACATGTAGATTCCGCCTTGCTTTGAATACCTTCCTTTCTATTGGCTTTGAGAGTTCCTTTCATATTCGCTATTGGCTCAAATCTCTGTCTTTCATTCCCACCCGCTGTCGCTGGAGAGGACACAGGGGAAAGATGGCAGCGTTCATCGTGACTCATTGCAGTAGCAGAAATGATTGACGGGTTAAGGACTACTTTCAGTCCTGCCAGATTTAGTCCTGACAGAGTTTTGGTGCTGTTTTCTAAAACCTGCCTGTTAAAGGCTTTTGCATAACCCTCCTGGCCTCAGAAAGTCCTGAGAAGGCAAAAACATTCCTATGAATGAAATAAAGATTGAAAGGCAGACACGACATCGGGTTTCATGGACTGAGGGCAACATGAGGCCAACAACATGTCAGTCTGAAGACGAGAGTGAGAGAGAGAGACAGAGAATATTTCAACAACCTGTGAACCAATGGAGTGGGCTGTGAAGCCAATATAGAATGGCCTGAATATAAATCGACATGTTTCAAATCACAGACTGGATGCAGGGAGAGTGAAGTAAAGTGCACAGAGAGGACATGAATAAGGAGAGTGACCTTGCTAATGTCACAAATAGCTCTCACTAATACAGCTTGACTGACATTAAAAGGCTGCAGCCAATTACTGGATGGTATGCCAGCCCGCACACAGATGCAAACACTCACACAGGGTGGGTTACTGATATTTTTTACTCAAGGCTGCACGCTGCCACTTCCTTTTGATTTTCTTGCCAAAATAATACCACTACAACTTCCTTTCTACCGATACAAGAAACACACTTGTACTCCCACCAGACAAACTTCTTCTCTTCCAAAGAGTGTAATTGGCCGTGTTTTAGAAGCCGTGTCATGCTGACCGGGCCTGTTGCCTCTCTGACCGACATACTTTCACTTCCCAAAACAAAAACACACGGGTCACTTCTCCCTCCACCCTCATCTGGTTGTCCAGACGCCCCAGGCCTCCCCATCCTGTCCATCACAAACACCCAGGGGAGGGCTGCAGAGGCTGCTGCATGTCTGACTGACGGACAGTCGATGGATGAGGATGTGTGTGTGTGTTGTAGTGAAATCAGATGGCTTTCACTGCTCTGTGAATCTTTGAAAATAGTTGTTTTTCTGCTTTTAGCCTCACAGGATGGCCACATGTCAGCCACTTTTGCTAAAACCATTGAATGGTTTCAATTAAATCTGGTAAAGATTCATGGATACCAGATGATGAATTCTACTGCAGTGGCGGAGCTAGAATTTTTCTAAATCAGGGGCCATAGAGGGGCCACAATTTTTTACAGAGGGGTCAACTATATGTCTAACATTCATCCACATTTCCTTATTCAGTAAGATGGATACACAGAATATTTCACCAGTCATTCATTGTTTGCTGTTGGCTCCATAGCTTTTAGTAAAGACTCACATAATTGAATATATTATGCAAATTGTGCCTTTTTCAAGCACATTTTGTACATCAAAAAAGTTTAGCAATTATTGAATTTTAAACTAGGATGCATAAATACATATACTTTTTTCCAATTATGTAATACATAAAATAATTTAAAAAATATTTTTTACATTAAAGAAAATACTTACACACTATATTACAGCATACACAACAGTTTAGAGGAGAAAAACTTGACACAGTCAAGTATTCAAGTTGTAAACAAACAGAAGAAAAAAAAAGACAGACAGGGGCACTTCAGGGGCCAATCAGATTTCAGCTGGGGCCAGTGCCCCTCTGGCCCCGCCCCTGGATTCAACCCTGTTCTACTGACTTAGTGATCCCCTGACTTTGTCTGTTGTGCCACTAGCACATTGACATTAGTTGTACATCAGTGTTTAGAGTTAATTAGACACCCAGGTACATTGAGACATGACAACGGAGAATTTTTTCACTGTCCGTATCCGTATATGTCTGTATCGTAGAGCATAAACAGGCCTTTTGTCTTGTTTCTCACCTACTGGGATGCTTTGCCTGTGGCTATCAGTCATGTTTGCTGAGTAAGTTTCTTAGGTGAACTTTCATTTGTTCTGTTTTGGCTTGTTTCACATTTTTGCCTGATGTGAATTTGTGATGCCCTATCAATAAGAGTATAGTTTCATTGACTATGAGTGTAAGTAGCTCTGAGAGAATGTGCAGAGACCATGCACAGTCCACAGTTGAGGTCAGAGCAAAATCTAATGTCATAAATCCAGAGGGGATGAGATGGAGCTTAGACTCTGAGACAACACTACTTTATCTATAGTCCTGCAGTGAATGTGCCACAGAGCAAAGTTCACATAGACTGACACACATTTATCACATAGGCCTACACAATACGACGCTGACGCACAACCTCAGAGCTCAGACTGATTGACCCAGCAGGACAGATTAAATGAATCTCCTCTTTTAAACTTCAGTAGACTTCAAAAATCAGTCTGCTCTCTCAGGAGTAGTTTAACTCAGAGGGTCCCAAAGTAGCGATCGGCGCCCCCCTGGGACTGTCGCGAGACACCAATGGAAGGGTCGGGAGATGGTTTCCAGAAATAAAATAAAATGTTTAAATTAATAGAAATAGCAGAAAAGGCTGTGTATTGGCAAGAATCCCATGATATCATCATGATATATCATATCATGATGATATATCATGATGATATCATGATACAGAGGTTACAATTCAATATATTATAAAAATCTAATTTTAGGAAAACTGCCATAGCATAAAAACACATGGCCATATGCATAAAATCCGAGCTAAACAAGTTTAATATTTATCCATTCATAACAATGGGATCTACATGTATTTATCATAGTGTCATGGTTCTGTATTTATGTTGCCAATTCCTGTTTTATTTTGAAAGTATTTTCCCTGCCATGTGTTTTTGCTTTGCATTTTCTGTGTTTGGTTGTGATCTTTAAACCATTTGTTCTCCTGTCTCTGTTCCGGTCTTCCATGTTTTTCGTTCCAGTTTGCTCCCTTTCAATGTGTTTGTTTGCTCCGTCTCATGTTAGTTCATCCTCCATATGTTTTCCACTTTAAGGTTTTCCTTTCTCTCCATTTTCCCTCCTCTGTAATTGTCTGATCATGTCCACCTGTCTCTGGTTGTCTCCTCCTCCCTGTGCCACCTGTTCCCCATCTCCACTTATTACCTGTGTATTTAGTCTGTGTGTTTCTGACCTCCTTTATCAATTTGTCTGTTTACTTTGCTGTGTGATGCCCTGGCCTGTTGTTCCTTGTTTTACTTCATGTGCTCTCCTGTGTTCCTTGCTGTTTCTTGGTATCTCCCCTGTGGACGTTTTTCTTTGTTTAGTACTTTGTATTTTGGATCATCTTCTTTTTGACTGTTTCCTGTTTTGAGTTTAATTTTTTGTTATTAAATTACTCTGAGTCTGCATTTGGGTCCTGTTTTTGAACCACAACCTAACATAGAGTCCCTGTAACATTCAACATCATGGCACTGTGTGTGATATCTGAGAAAATAAGTTAACATTTGCTCATATCAACAAAAAATTAGCCTAGATAAAGATAAAAAATAAGACTAAATTATTCAAAAATTGATAGTGTTTTTGAGAATTGATAAAGAATCACAAACATAATATCAAAATACTCAATGATCAATATTTTCTAGCTGCAACTCATCTGGGATAAATTTATACTGAGGCTGACATGAAAACAGTTTATTTTTTAAAAGCACTTAATCCAGCTAAAGTGTAATGTACCTCATTGGAATCATTTTCATGTCAAGTAACCCAAGACTGTTATGAATCAGTTCGACCCAAAAGCAGAACTCAGACACAGAAACGTCAGTACAAAAAGGTTTATTGTTGACTGTGAAGATGCATTAGAGATTGAGCAGCTGTGGAGCAGAACAGGCAGCAGAGCAGGATATGAGCAGACTTCAGAGCCAGTGACAGACACCCAAGATAGCACTGGGCAAAGCAGGAGAAAGGCAAGCAGGGGTGAAGCTGAGACACAAGCAAACAATTATTAAACTGAGATTACTGAAGCAAAAATACAGGTTTGTTGTCCAAAGCCTTGAACCACAGGTGAAAGGATGGAGTGAAGAGCTGCTGATTAAATACTGCAGCAGCTTTTTGAGAAGATGAGATGATCAGATGCAGGTGTGCTGGAGGATCAGCAGGACAGGGACCTGGAAGACCACACACACACACACACACACAGACAAACAGGAAACAAAAGAGGGGAGAAGCACAAAATTATCATTATGTGGCACAGAAAATAATCATAATGAAAGAAACCTTTAAGTCACATCATGACTGATAACCAATAAGGTGTCGACACCATAAACAGTCCTGTGGATCAGATTGGTGCATCGCTCCTTTAGTGACAAGTGAAAAATCTTTAATTATGATCAGTTGAGCAGTGCTAAAGTTTCTTTACTACAATAAGGAATGTATTTTAGAGTTATTTCTGAATTGTTGGTATCAGAAATGACCTGTTAGAAAAGCTGCCATCACCTTGAAAGATTGAGCCTCTTAGTTAATAGAAACTGGGACATCAGAACCAGATTGACGTGAATCTTTAAGCCAAGTAAACATTTTGGTTGGCTGCAACATATTAACCCAGTTTAGATCACTGACTGACTGACTGACTGGATGACTGACAATTCTCAGCATTCACTCTCCTTTCTCCACGTCAGCTCCATGCCCGGCCTTATCCATTCCTCTCAACACTCCCAGGCTGCAGATTAAAGCTGCTCTCATCTGGATCTCATCAGTTTAGGCCGACCTTGCTGTTTTATAGATTATTTTTCATTCAGGAGAGGGGGGGATCTCAGAGTGATTTAGGGTTACACTGCATGGAGGCTGGAAGAGAATAAAAGCAACTTGTTGTCATGGGGGAAGTGAATGAGGCAGCATGTTCAATGCCCTCTGGTAACAGTATGCAGTTTTTAAGAAAGGACTCCTGCATTCTACCCCTTCTTCTTCAAGTGTGTGTGTGTGTGTGTGTGTGTGTGTGTGTGTGTGTGTGTGTGTGCGTGCGTGTGATATTTGTTGCGTGGCTGTGCTGCTCCAGTTTCTGAGCCATTTCCTCTTATTTTTTCCAGCTGTAATGTCTGTAACATGTGGTGGATTGTTGTGGGGTGGCTGGACCAGTGTCACTGCCAGACACTGTAAATTCATTTTTGGGAACAACTGTTTCCCAATATTCATTGCGCAATCCTGTATTTCAAAAATACTGCATCCAGCAAGTGCAAGTAATTTTTTTTTTGTGTTATTTCTTCGTTCAGGATTCAGGTACTGGTCAGAAAGCAAAAAGAGCAATAAGCCAAATCAAAACAAGTAGTGTCTAAACAGCAGCTACTCTTCCACATGTATTTACATTCATCAATGGACTTTTTCCATGGAGAGAGAAAAACAGAAGAGCAGAGCAGACGCTCTGACAGCTGGAATGACAGTCTGCTGAAATGAGCTGAAACAATTGAAAGAAGTTTACAAGACTTTGCAGGAACTATATAAACTGGCTACAATGCAGAAATAACAAAAGCATGACCATGAAGAATCTAATAGCCATTCAAGAGCAAGGACTTGTGTCAGGAGTTCTTCCCTGCATAGCAAGGTGCCACAACGTTGTCTATGATGAGCATCAATTGACAAAGTTGATGACCTTATTTAATATTATAATAGAGTTGTAGGTCTATTATTTACATTCTCCTCCCGTGCCTCTCAACACTTCTTGTAGACAGAGGCAAGCCTTTAAATCCAGATGATAGTGTCTTTATTCCACAAATGTCTGCACTGACCATCACCTCCTTTACTCTCTTTATGCAAAGAGAACCAGCATCAAGTTTTAGCTTCATATTTACTATACAGATAAGTCCAACTCTTCTAACTTTTGTTGTTTTTTTTTCAGGAGGAAATGCTGTGACGGATTCAGGTTTGTGATGGGCCAGTGCATACCTGAAAGTAGGTAAACCATACACACTATCCTGTAAGGCTCACATCTGATTCACCTGCTCCAGTTCTGATGTAGGTCCTCCATTACAGCAGTTTATAGATTAAAACAGGCTGTGCAAAACACAGTTTAATGGTTGACCATTGGCAGTTTGGGTTAATCATGTTTTGGGAGTCAAACAACAGCCAAAGAAAGAAAGACAGAAAGAAAGATCAATGTTGATCATTGTTAATATTGGACTTTCTGTACATAATCATCATCTGGAACATCATCAGGCCACTAGAGAACACTGTTCCTTCATGAACAGAACAGAATCAGATGCATCAGTGTCTGAAAACAACACTAGAGCCCTGAGATCAGATAAAAGAAGCATGCATGGCTTCAGACATGGTTCTTGTGGGTTTAGTTACTTTTCCACAGCAGACATTTAGGCTTTGGCATCAGTTAACACTTACACTATATTTATCCACTGCCATTTTATTTGAGTATCTGGTCTTTGTATAAAAGACACTCTACAGTGCCCTAAAAAATTCCCACATTGGAACAGAAAAAAAGACTACTTCCTGTTAACAATCCCACAATGCAATGGGCTGTATTTTATGCATGCAAAACGTACAGTTTTACAACCTTGCATCTGTCAGTGCAAAATCTCCATTTGCTGCTCACTGTACAGAGACGACTAAATGTTAAATTATGTAGACGGCTTTTGACTTGTCATAACATTTTATTAGTGTCCCTGTGAGTCATGGCAGTGTAACAGTGATCTATAGGACCCTGAGAGCAGCGATATGGAATTCAGCCATCATTCACAATATTATTTACGCATGTGCTTTTACTACTATTACATGCCAAACTTGAAGATCACTCAGAAGAGCCCATACCTCTGCCAAGGCCCAACAGTGGTGTTTAATTAAATTAGAACCTAATAAAAATTCCAACAAGATGTGCACCATTAAAACAGCTGCCTTCAGGGTTCCTGCAATGTAAAAGGAAGTAATAAAGAATCATTAATCTGCCCCTTCATCTGAATTATTCTGTTTTTGACATATCCCCCACTTCCACCAAATTTCATCTTAATCCATCAAATAGTTTATGTGTAATTGATTTTTTAAAAAGCCCCATTTCACAATGTAAAGGAAGTGAAAATGATGTCATTGCACCTAAAAGCAATAATGCCATGATAGTTTGTCCTGCATAATAGCAATCAATCAATAGACTTGATTTATATAGCACCTTTCTAACAGTTTGCTCTTCCAGGTGCTGCACAAGTGATTGAGGAAACAAAATAATCTAAATGGATGTAGGGACTATATGCCCACATTTAGAGACTAAAAACAACAATAAAAGATGGTTAAGGTTAGTTAGATTGTAATTGCCCCCTGCAATGGTAAAGAATCCTTTAAAAAGGTTCTGCATCCAGATGATGATCCGGATCACCACTAAAATCTGATGTTAATTTAATTATAATAATTTAATCAAAATCTATTTAGAACTTTTTGAGTAACTTTTTGGGATGAAGTCGAACTGTTCAAACCCCAGATGTGAATGTGGAACTTTATGACTATAAGCAGGTGGTAATGGAGATTAACATCACTCCTGTGTGATTACACTGGTGCAGTTCTCAGGCAGTGATCCTGAGTAACTTTAACGTACTCAGTCCTTGTGCTCTCTGCCTCCCCTCCCTCTCTGTAGGCGTGGATGTGTGCGCAGCATCGCCCTGCGAGCAGCAGTGCACTGATAACTTTGGACGAGTTGTCTGCACTTGTTACCCCGGCTATCGCTTCGACAGAGAGAGACACCGCAGCCACAAATCTCCTTACTGTCTGGGTCAGTGCAACATGCTTTTGACTCTCGTGGGATATTTCTCAACCATTTCATCAAACCACAGTCCACATGTAAATAAATTCCTTTTGGCTTTTCTGAAGGGAATGTTGGAAGGGATTTTTCTTAACAGCGCCCTCTACTGTCTTTGTGAGGTAAATATGGGGGCACTATTGGAGCAAAACTATTTGCAAATGTGTGGAGAGGGTTGTTTAACTGTATCTCAATCCATTGTGAATATAATCAGATTTGGAAATAATAAATAATAATCTTTAGATTTCTTTACACATTTACACACATATGTACGTACAATGTTGTCTACACTTTTACAAATCTCGCTACACTTGCAAATCTTACACACGGATTTGGAGATTTTTGTTTTACATGTAAAAATCTCATTATACACCGATTCTGAATACATGTGTGCAGATTCTTGAACACATTCACCAATCTTATTACGCATTTAGAGATTATTTTACACATTTCCAAATCTGATTGCATGTACAGAGATTGAGACACAGTTGCACAACTCTCCACACACATTTGCAATAGTTCTGCTATCATAATGGCCCCATAGCAGAACCATTTCAGTCAATGCCACAAAGCAGTTAAACAGATTTATCACCAAATCCACACCGCACATAATATTAAATGACATATTGACACAATTATATTATAGTGAAGTCACAACAGGCTTATTATGCATCCCTTGATCACAGTCTTAAAGTGCTTAACAGCTGCCACATTATGGAAAACTTTGATATTTGTTTTGGTTCAAATCGTGTCCTATTTTTTTTCTCCTTCTTTACAAACTCATACAGACATTGATGAATGTGAGCACCCAGGAAGCAACATGTGTGACCATGAGTGTGTGAACACAGCAGGCAGCTTCCTTTGTCGCTGTCGCAGTGGCTACATACTGGCGCCGGATCAGCGCTCCTGCATCCCTGTACACAACTGTAAGTTTAGATGTTTCAGTGAGCTTCTTCTTTGCTCCATCATGATGTTAGATTGTTAGATTGTTGAGTTTGATTGTGTGTGACATAAGAAATATCAATGGTAGGGGTTTAATTCCTAGTGCACCCCCCATCCCACGCTGAAAATGTGTGCTGGGAAGAAAAAAAAGAATGATGTTTTTTACATTGCAGTGAGTTCATCTGGGAAGTCCGACACGTTGATGAGTTCTGGCACATGCTCGTTCACCTGTCAGGATTTTATGAACATGAAAAACAGTCTGCTGCAGCTGAAACTGAAGCTGGGAAACGCACAGTCACCGAACCAGGTAACATGTCGACTGTAGAGAGTCCACTTAAAACTGAGCCGAATAGTACTGGATCATTTTTTTTAGGTAAACATACTGTGATATTTAAATATATTTCATTCTGCAGCCGTATGTCAACATGTTCAGCATGTCTCAGACTTTATTCTTTATTAGGATCCCTTTCAGCTTCCACAAAGTGGTCGCTAGTCTTCCTGGGGTCCAATGAAAACTATCAAATAAAACAAACAGAATAAAAATGAAAGCAGATAGAAGTTTGGGAAAAACCTTAAACAAATTAAAATACAGTAAAAGCAGTCTGGAAGGAACGCACACTAGAAAAAATCAACACATGAACACTAACACATGGACAGCAACAAAACTTACATAATAAAACAATCCGTCCTGTAATTTGGAACAATGGCAGTCTCTATTTAGGACAAGACAGATATTGTTTTACCAACTGACTGGAAAATACAAGTTTATATTTAACTACAAGTTCTCACCCCATCGTACTGTCCTCTGTTTAGCCTTTCCTCTTTGTGTTTGTAGGTACCTGGTCTGGCCAACAGCAGTGACAAGCCATCTCTGGGGAGGGCAGGAAAAAGTCCAGATAGCCCTTGTCTTGCTGGTTTACCTGGCCCTCCAGGAGCTCCTGGGGTCCCAGGTAAATGTAATGTAGATAGGACTGTAAGTTGAGAAGCAGATAGGCCTTATGTGGACAGGGAGAGTTTGTGATTGTCAGCATCTGCAACATCAATGTTGCAAACTGTAGAGATGGTAGAATAACTAAAAAGGAGGAAGAGGAAGAGGAAGAGCACAAATGAAAGCCCTGCATATTAGTGGAAAATTGCAGGTAAAAGCAAAGCAAGCTGAAGATGGTTTGAGTCATCTTTATGCTTAATGTTGGTTGTGTGTGTCTAAGGAGCCTCTCATGGTGTTGTAGTTTGTCACTGCTAGTGACTAAAATAATAGTTTTATTGCTGCATCCATCTGTTTTCACTAGGACACCCAGGAGAACCAGGGAAGAGAGGAGACTCAGGGGAGAGGGGCCCACCCGGCCCTCGGGGTCCACGGGGAGACATGGGACCCATGGGTCCAGAGCCTGACCTGAAGCACATCAAAAGAGGTCGCAGAGGACCAGTGGTAAGGCAAAAAAAAAAAATCCATCATAATGTTGAGGTTATCACATCTGTTTGTTCACATCATACCAGGATGTCACATCTTTAGTGTGTCTCATGATCCAATATGACATACAAATGTATGTTTGGTGCCACTGGTCGGTTCACTGTCATGCACCATCTTCACTTCCCATGAGAGGGGGAGACATTAAAGGTGGAGAGCAAGTAGTAAGATAAGATAAGATAAGAAAAGATAAGATAAGATAAGTCAGTCAGTCAGTGAAAATGTCAAATTTTGCTAATCTTCATTAGAGCTCCTACAACTTCTTATCATTTTGTCATAGCATGAACACTGTTGCTGTGATTGAAAGGAAACCTGCCTCCTAAATTAATGTGTTTACCTCAACAAACAGTGGGATGTTGGTCTGCATCACAAATGCTTTTCTTCTCATTTTATTAGCTGGACAAATGTTCATGAACTTCTCTCTTATCATTCAAACAGGGACCCCCTGGTGCACCAGGGAGAGATGGCCTGAAGGTCAATATTATCTTTATTCTTCTGTCTTGCTCTCTTTAAATCCTTCTTTCTATGTGTTTGAGCTACTCTGTTGCCATCTAGTGTCTGCATTGCCTTTAGGCACCTGTCACTGAGTTTCTTATTAAATAATACAAAACATAACAATTCATAACTTTAGTGAGGTGCAGATTACACTGTTCTTAAGGCTGTTGAAATCAGGTTAATGTGGTGCTGTTTCTCATCCACAGGGAGACAGAGGAGCTCCTGGTCCCAGAGGTCCAACTGTAAGTTCATTTGTACTCAAAGCACATCATAAATTTACATTTTAAAGCTACTATATGGATCTAACAATAAGCAAGCTCTCATTATGCTACACTCACACTTTCCCATATGATCCTTTCTTTCTCTTATCCTTATTTTATCTTGTATCTAGGACCGGTCTTCATCCTGCCTCCTAATTCTCTTACATAAATATCAAAAATACAAATAAACTAATATAAATGTTGAATGTACAGCTACACTACAGACAAAAAAGTACAGTGAATTAACACATTAACACTTGGAAGTTAAATTGGTAATCTACAGTTTGCAGTTGCAAATCATGATTGTACATGCATGATATAGATGCAATCAAACTATGTTTTAATTATAGTATTTTTATTTTACTTTTTTTTTTTGCTGTTGTCGTGGCCAGGTCTTCCTCCCTGGATCAATTTTATTTTGATGTTTAAAGTAGTAATCAATGAGGGACTGCAACTTTCATAAGCCAGCCTAATTTATACAAGATATAATAATGTGTCAGTGTAATAAACATTTATCTTTTTTTTTAGTGTTAGCTGAAAAGCTCTATTGTGCATCACACCTCCCAAAACAGAACCCAGTGAAAAATGCAGGCGTCTTCAATTCCTCTATTTCTCCCCTGTCCCCAGGGAATGCCCGGCTCCTTCGACTTCCTTCTGCTAATGATGGCCGACATCCGCAATGACATTATTGAACTGCAGGAGAAGGTGTTTGGGGAGCGGCGAGGCATCTCTTTGGACAGTCCTCCTCATTCCAATGGGGAAATGGAATTTGTAGAGTGGGGCTCAGGTCAAGGAGATCTCATGCTCAATACCTGACCTTTGACCTCCCGCCCACAGTAACTAATTACTCAATCCCAGCAAAAATAAACACCAAACTTGACTCTTTGTTTCTTTCGTGATAAAGGATGCTGGTGGTTCAAGCGGCGACATGTAAATCATTTCAAACCCAAAAACTGGGATGAACTCAGAAGGAGCCTTGAGTAACTCTTAACACTGCAACAGACAGTAAAACAGAGACACAAATGGATTATAAAAACAGACTGTCTTAACCACTGCAAGCACTGTGTGGCTGCCTTTCATATGCTGTGGTGTGACTGAAGGATATGTGTGCAGGACATAGAGCCGGAGGGATGCAGTGTGTGCCTTTATGTCTGAGTCTCTGAGCTGTGTGTCTGAGCTGAACCACTTCAAACGATGGACTTTATCGTCTACATCTCTTCCTGTGCCTGAGTCTGTCCATGGAAGCTCTGTTGTCGCTGACAATTTGCCTGCAGGACGTCGGTACAAAGACCCAGGACCCGCACTGTGAGCCATTCCCCGCACCTGCCTGCAGTATCCAGCCCTTAGGCCTGAGCTCTGCAGCTCTATTCTCTACTCTGAGACATACTCAAAAGCAGTTATGCCTGACGTGTTTTTGAAAGTTCAAATAACTGAAGTTGGGGTATGATAAGAAAACATTTACTGCTGCAATATGTTCATCTAAATGTAATCTAAGATTGATATCACTTATATAAGACATCTGATGTTTTGACGGTACATTTAAACAAGTACAATCTGCTGGTATCTGCTTAATAACATGCAGTATTAAACATTACTCAAAAAGGTTGTAGAAAATCTATATTTTAAATTAAAGGATGATTATGATATTAATTATATTGTGGTGGAAAGACAGATAATCTCTTTGTAAAATCACTTTTATAACCCATATAACATCAGACAAGTTGACTGTGAACATATTCTTGATTAGAGTAATGGTGGGAAGCGATCAGTCTTGAGTTGACGAGAAACAAGAGGCACCAAGAAGGCTGTTGTAAAATGTCTTAATGTGAAGGGGGCAGCCTTTGCTCTCTCTTCAACAATGGTTTAACGTTTTGTGAATATGTTTGCTTAACAGAAGTAATAAACTTTACATATTTTGGTGCAGTGTTTAGCACTATTGCCTCACACCAGGAAGGTTCTGGGTTCTAATCCAGACCTGGGGAGTTTGCATCTTCTACCTGCGTCTGCATGGGTTCCCTCTGAGTACTCTGGTTTCCTCCCACAGTCCAAAGACATGCAGGTTAGTTGAACTGGTGACACTATATGTCTGCCCTGTAATGAACTGGCAACCTATCCAAGGTTGCCCTGTAAGCTGAGATAGGCTCTTGCCCTCCTATGACTCTAGGATAAAGGCTAGCCAGATGAGTGCATGAAGGTGACAAGGTAGGTCTTGCATCATAGAGTTCAGTTTTAGTTTATGCAACAAAAAAAAAGAAAAAGTAAAATAAAGAAGAAGGAGCCACAAATTAACCAATTAAAGGAGTTTGACATTTTGTGAAATATGACTATTGATTGTGACTAATGACTAATATAACAGAGTGTGAAGCGGCTCCAAATCTGAGGCCATGGTTCTCTGCTGGAAATAGGTGGAGATACACTTTTGCAGATTAAACAAACATGTATTTATCTACGACTGAGTTTTAGAGTTGCTGCAAGGCGGATTTTGACGAAGCTAATTGTACAACCTGTTTCCAAGCAGGAAATATTTCCCCACACTCTGGCGTGAATCCCAAAATAAGCAAGGACATTTATTATCACTCTCATCTCCTCCAAAACAACTACTTGTGCTGAGCAATTGCATCACTGGCACTGGTTTAAGGTGAATTTTTCTAAACACTCTATTTATGTTGCTGAATTATCTACCTAAAATGAAGCCTCTCCACCAGCAGAGGGTGTTAAATCAAAGCTAATCCCCTGAATGTCGGGGCCTCACCACCGTTTGGCTCTTGAATACCAACCAGGTGAGACAACTAAAGTCTGCAAGTTTACACAGAACGACATTTTTTTGTTCATTTAATTAAGTATTCATGGCTTCTCAAATATGCAAGTTATGGAAAAATAAGTCAATCATGCTAGAACCTATTTGGTAGACTCATACCCCCACTAATGATTCTCAGCACTGCCTGCTGAACTGTAGCGTGGCTGGGTGTCATTATGGAAGGTGTAAGCATCAGAGGTTAAAGGTCAAATGACTTGGTATAAACAGCTGGAGGGATAATTATAGACCACAAGCTGTTACAGGGGGGCCTGTCTGGGCATGGTGGAAAAATAACTCCATGCATGTTTGATGTGCTTTAGATCTCAGTAGATTTTTTTGTTTTTGTATGTGAGAAAGATTCGGGGTATGTATGACTGTGTGCACCAACACATTTATCTATAGATATATAATTATTGTGTGTGTGTTTTTATTACTGTTCATCTTTATATTTACATCAATGTGTGTGTGTGTGTGTGTGTGTGTGTGTGTCACTTGACAGGCTTCTCACCTAACAGCTCCGCCCCCTGCCGTGCGGTCACCGCTCACAAGCACAGCGGTTGCCAGCGCAACCAGGATCAGGACAAACAACATGAAACACTTTAAGAAGCATGTCAGTGAGAGAAAGGCAAGAGAATGAAAGAGATTATCTCATTTCCTTCACCACTTGACATGCAATTGGAAGCTTTTCTCTCGGCCTGTAGGGGGCAGCAGAAACGAGGTGAACGGAGTGCAAGCCAAGCAAAAAAGCACACGAGTGAGAACAGATCCGTCACCTCCATCATAATCAGATTAGCAGCAGAAACATAAACTGTCCTATTTTCAGAGATGCAAAGATAGAATTATCTAACATTTTAATATCTTACATTTAGCGTAAGCGTGATTTAGCCATAGCGTGATAAATAATTGTCATCTTATAAGATTTCCCATAAAGAGAATTACTCGTATAATATTTTTCATTGGCGTCACTGACAATCAAAACTTTTAGCATCACAGGTTCTCTAAAAAAATTAATGTTTTAATGATCCTCATGAAATCATATCTCTGACCATCCATGATAAGCAATTTCAAGTTTTCACCAAGCTCATTGTCACATGACTCCAACAATGTTGTACCATGAGGAAAGTTGTGTTTCTATTTGCTGAAGTCTATAGATGAGAATAAAGATATAACCGATAAAATTTGCCCAGATGTTTCCTCGTGTGAGAGGAATTTCCTTACTGGCACACTGTGGCCATTCATAAATACACCTCTTGCACGACAGGGCTGTCACTTCAAACAGTCTCGGTTGTGTGTGTGCGTGTGTTTACATGCGTGAAGACGCTTATGAGAGTGGCCAAGGTGCGTGTCTGTTAGTGGGGTGTGTGTAAGGGAAGCACGTTCATGCGTGTGTGTCTTTGGAAATGCAAATACAGTATGTCTCGCAGGTTGTGTCCAATCAGCGACCTGTCTTCATTCATTTCCTGTCATCTCTGTACGGTCTGTTATCTAATAAAGACATGGAAATAGCAAAAAACAATTATATAAAAAATCAATCTTAGCATTGTGGTATTTGTTTAATGGTTACTTGTAGTAAATAGAATAAAACATACATATACTGATGTGTCTTGATAAAAACAAAAAAGCACTAATAGAAGCTTCTTGAGGGTCGTCTGGTTTTCTGAGGAAAATAATAGAAAATAATCCAGACACATTTCACAAACATTCTTTAATATTCAAAATATCACACAAAAAAGTATTACATCCTTATCTGAAAGTTTCACAATTCCATCAGGGACTTTTGCAGTGCTATTTATATGTATACGTGCAGTTTCTGAAACAGCCCTCTACTTCTTGTTTCATTTTTGGCGTAAAGTCATATGGAAACTGTATCCATCCTATGAGAAGAAACCAGTGAGCTATGCATGCAAGAAAAACGTGGCTGTATTCACAGTGAAAGCAGCATAAAGTAAGCTTCCTTCACAAAATGTAAGAACGAGTGAATGCAGGTCAGCATAGCTGCAGGTTCTCCATCCAGAGAGAGCTGGACTCACCTTTACAAAATCTATCATTCCTTTTCCAGATCTCTGGTATCATAAGCATGCATGGATATCAGTGTTAAAGCTGCACTAATCATTTATTTTCTGTAACCTCTTAACCTGTGTAGGGTCACAGAGGGGCTGGAGCCTATCCCAACTGACTTTGGGCGGGAGGCGGGGTTCACCCTGGACAAGTCACCAGTTCAATGCAGGGCCACATAGAAAGACAAACAACCATTCACACTCACATTCACGCCTATGGTGAATTTAGAGTCACCAATTCACCTCTACTGCATGTTTTTGGTGGTTGGAGGAAGCTGGAGAACCTGGAGAGAACCCACACAGACACAGGGAGAGCATGCAAACTCCACACAGAAAAGTCCCAGGTCCTCAGGTGGATTTGAACCCAGGACCTTCTTGCTGTGAGGCAACAGCAACAGCACTATCCACTATGCCACCGTGCGGCCCCCTGCACTAATCAATAACTTTAAATTTAGAATGGATCAAATGAGTATTTGTGATGCAAAAGGAGTCCCTCAAAGTGATGCATCCACAGAGAATCATCACAGTTGTCCTCAGCACTACAGAGTTTTACAGCATCTTTAAGCTCATTGGTTTGGCGGCCATCATTGTGAGCACTTTAATTGTTCTTGTCTGCAGCTGCAAAAGCTAATTTCAATGAGAAACGTCTGATAAATGTAAATTATACTGGGCTATCCACCACTAAAGTGCAAAGAAGCAACTGGTGGTGGTTACCTGTTGAGCTGCAGCATTTAGCTACTAAACAGTTGAGGACTTGACTGAGACCAAAGCAACTTATTATTTGGCAACATGCCATAACATATGATGGAAGATGTCTCTGTTGTGTGCTGTATATGCACAGTATATAACCACATTTAATGTGATATTTAATAGCAAAAGGGCAATCAAGTTGCTAAGCTGTTGCGATTCCTGATAAATATTTAGATGTTTCCAGGGACAATGAAGGCATAAATCACAGGTGTCGTTCATTGCTAGGGTATGCAGCTGTGTGCAACAACAGGAGAGAACACACACACATATAGACATGTCTTACTATCTAACATGCAACCATGCATGCACATATGAACTCCCGCACGAAACACAGGCATGCCTTAGAACACCTGACAGGTGCAGGCGTGGTCTGCTGCGAGACACGCTATCTTGACACGCTAACTCATTCTTAAATCTGAGCTCCACGCCTGAGGCTGAGTGCTAAGCACCCTAGTTTACTCCCTGAAGCCTGTTCCTCTTCCAGTCCTTGTCCCAGGGCACACCCTCTTCCGATTGCAGGCCGACTTCTGTCACTCTGCTAATAAAGGTGCTGCTAAGAGGCCTGAGAACCTGAGCTTTTCTGATGAGTAATGGATTTATTAGCTGTGTCAAAAGCATGCTGTCAATCCCATGATCATTATGTATTGTCTGTTATCCTGTGCATCATTTGCACGAGCCTCTTCCAGAGGATAGTGATCCCTTAATCAAGAGCCAACATTACAACATTATTTAATTTGACACATTTTCAGGAAAAGCAGACCGCAAACTGTAATCGGTTGTATGTTTGAGAGTTTTTGTTGTGTACAGATACTTCAGGCAACAAGTTAAAGGTTAAAATACACAAAATGGGTTAATGTAAAAATTAATCTGGCAATCACTGCAAGAATGTTAGATTTTTTTGTTTGTTTTTTGTTTTACATGCTTTTACTTGGCATTCAAATGCACATTTGCATTTGAATGGTATTGTTATAGCAGACCTGGAAAGAAAAGTCTAAGAAGGCGATTAATGGCAGCACACTCTGTAAACTCCCCTGGCCTGAGGCACTTGAGCTCCATACACCTTGGCTTCCTCTGCCATTTACAAGCTTTTCGCATGCACACTGCAGAGCCAAGAGTGTGAAAAACCGGATGAGCGAGTCCACAGCTCTCTTTTCTTTTAGGGAAAAGAGTGTTGCCTCTAGTTGAGGAGCTGCTTTGCGTGAGGACAACAACTTCATCTTTTTTGACCTTCTGACCTGGCCTGTGGCACTGGCACTTTTAAAGCTTGCCTTTTTTTTTCTTTTCTTTTTTTGGATGTTTAGAGGCATGCAGATTCTAAATGACAGACATCCACATATATGTGTGATTGCAACTGACTATTTGGATTATCTTTGCACGAGAGACGCATCTGTGCACAGTAATCATCAACATGGAAAATAAAACCTCCAACCCTGACAGTGTTAGAGTAGTAGTTAACTTAAATACGTATATAGAGGCTCCTGGGAAAGATGCTGTAGGAACAAATTAAGCTCTAGAAGAGCCCTTTATGTTTGTGAAGTAACTGTATGGCAGTCTTAAGGCTCATTTATGCTCTATGTTAAAGACGGATATGGACGGAACCTCACGTTTTCGGACAGTTTACGGATACGGAAGAGACGGACAAAACGGAGCAATACCACCGGAAATGGTTGGGGGCAGTGTAGCTACGATTCAAGCAAAGCACGGAAAATGTGTACGGAAACAACAAAGAAGAAAATAGTGAAGTGAAAAGGTGTGAAATCTCTGTCCTCAAGTCCCAATGTACCAAATGGCCTCACAGACCACCGCCAAGAACATCGTCCACTTCTGCCGCTTTGTATTTACTAGGTACATTATCACAGCCTCCTCCAGTTGTCGCCATATTTGTTGTTGTTTAAACGTCTCTTCAATTATTTGCACGGTTTTCAGAAGGGAACAAGATGACCATGAGGGGTCGTAGCTAGGTTCAATTCCCCAACAAACTGGAACAGGTACTAAGCAGCCTGATATGTGCTGTCAGAAGTGAGTCAGAAACATCCATGGGTTATTTGCATGTGCCAAGGATGAATGTATGTAATGAATGCAATGCACAAACATGTGTTTCCATCAGCTAGTGCCAAGAGAAAGCTGAGACTTTAATCAGGGCTTTTGTCCACCTGTCAGAGCATTGTGACTTTAACATGGGACAACCTATGGACTGGTTTGCACCCACGGTGTCTTCTTGGAGAAGGTACAGATAGAGAAGGTGCACTTCCACTGACATCACGTTGCAGGTCCAGGATTCAGCATTACCCCGACAAAGATGGCAGCTTTTACCACCAGCAGATGTGCAAGAGTTGAACTGAATTATCTCAGAAGATACATCCCCAAAGTCTCTGGGGATGCATCTTCATGACTGCATGGACATGGAATCAAGCACAACAAACAGGCTTTGAACACAATTAGGAGCTGTTGACAACTGCACCAGTACTTAGCTACTCTGAAGTGAGCCAGTATACTGTATGTTGAAATGAGTCCAACGTGGTTTATTAGGTGCTGTCAAAATACTAATTTTCTCTTTAACTGCCCTTCTGACGTCATTAACACCATAAAAGGGGGAAATTCCATATACAGCATGGTCTAAAGCATTGTGTGTTATACCAAGGCTACAAAACCTGTAGGGTTCTCATGAGTGAACATGTATGTGGATCTGCTGCTGACTCATTAAAAACTCCTGCCAAAAGCTAACAGCAGTCTCCGTAACTTTGGACTTCAATGACGTTTTAAACTTAAAGCGTTTGGTAAATATGCATAAATGATCTGTCCAGGACCAAACAGCAGACAGGAATAGTTGAATATGTGAACATAGTCGTGCATTTAACAGCTGAAGAGTCACATATTTCCCTCAGGAGTTGGTGGAGACCAAAACAGAGCAAAATAAAAAGATAGCACAGTGGTTAGAGCGCACGCCCCATGCACCGAGGCTGTAGTCCTCTAGCGGTCAGCATGGGTTCGATTCCGACCCGTGGCCATTTGCCACATGTCTTCGCTAGCACTCATAGTTTGGTTCAGAGATTTATTGCTCACCAATGTGGGTGTGTGTGTTTTGTGGCATTGGATTACCTGAGTCTGTTGTTATTTCTGCAGCTACACTTGTTCTTCAGCGCATGACTGTTATATCCAACATAAAACTAACTTCACTGTTGTAAAAATGCCACATTTGCAGCATAATAGGTTTCATCTTTGACTACTAGCTGCTTATTGTTGACTTTATTGAGGCTAAGTGGTGGCGTCTTGGGCGGAGAGATCGGTGTATAACAGAAGATCACTGAATCGATGCCAAGTGTCCTAAAGCAAGTCGTTTACCAGTTCCACATTTACACTCTGAACCTTAATGGCATTTTTACTTGTATGTCTTGTACAAACACCAGTATTTGGTACATTAGTCATGACATTTGAAATGCTTCCAATAAAGTCACACAACATCTATTAGCCTATTGCACAATGTCAGCAGTGTTGTGTGCACATAATAAACACTGCTTAATGTTTGAAAGTTGAGTCTCACAATGCTACCCTGCCAGTCATTTTCCTGCCAACACCATAATTGCAGCATCTTACACGGACTTGTTTGCTGTTCAAGAATATAATAATATTGCTATGATGACGTGTGATCCTAGAGTTTTCCCATTCGTCAAAACAAATGCAAGTTGCAACATCTCCTGCCGACAGTGTTTGGTTTTACAATGACAGTTAATCTCCCAGGTCTGCTTCCCGGTCAGCTGTTGTGTGAAACTGAGGACTTGTTGATATTTGGGGGGGGGGTCGAACCACAAGTGGGTAAAGGTGATGGCATGCTGACCAACCACTATATCAACCAATGGCACTTTTGAGTGCAAAAAGTCTGCTTAATGTTCTGGTGTAACCCTTGAGTTTGTTTAATATCAGTACAAAAATCTCTTCATTTTCAAAGCTTATGCATGCACAGCCATACCAGCTGGAACTGGTGCAGAGAAATGGACACACACACGCACTTAGAGACACAAACGCACAGCCCAGCATCACATATTGTTGTTTTTGGCCCAGCAGGACTGAAGGTTTTCTGGCATGATAGTGGTATCTATGATAGTGGGATTTCCAAGTGGCCTGCTTTGGAAAACAGGCTGATAATTCAATTAGAGCTTGGCAACAAATGTGCAGACACCAGTAGGATTACAAACTGACTCCCACTGTAACAAAGGTCTTGCTTAGACAGCAGCTGCGTGGAACTAGCTGCCGAGTGACATGGCGACGGGAGTACAGCAGCCTTTTTTTATCCAGCCGCCGGGGTTCACAGATTCAGACAACTGTTGGCCTAGAGATAAGGAATTATTTTCTCTTCCTGTGTTGATATTTCTCCCCTTTAATCGTGTTAAATACTGATGAACCTTTCTCATAGCCTGAAAAAGTGCAACAGGGAGTTTGATTGGCTTGATTTAGACACTGCTTTAGTGAGTTTATCTTGTTTAAGTTATCATTTAACCTACCTCACTGACCTGATAATACAATAAAACACAGTAGAAAGTAAATTTAGTAAATCAACTGTAGGAAAAATGCTGCTTAGCAGTGTTTCGTTTCATTATTTTAACATAATATTACATAACTGACATATTAAATGGCAATAGATAACCATCCCTACTGTTACCTGTATAAATGCAATATTCACAGCTTTTCTCTGAGTCCCTAATCTAAACACCAACATCCTTCCAAGCTCCAAAATGGAAGTTACATGTCAAGCCTTTCAAAACCTGTTGACTGAGAAGAAAACCAAATATGTAACTCAGCTTTCCCCATGACCGGCTAATAAAAATACTAAATGGATGTTTTGATTTGGTTCAGTAGCAGTCTCAACAAATGTGTCTTTGATAGGAATTTACAGGTGCGATAAGGATAATCTGCACCTGTTGAAATTGTCACTTGATTGTTTGGTTGTATAGTATATTGAGGTTGTATAATGCATGTATTCATCATGTAAATAACAAGAAACCTGGGTGGGGGGGGTCTGAAAGAGCAGCAGCAAAGACCATTAGCTTAGTCATTAGCTTAGTTAGTCATTTTAGGCATTAACTGGTTATTTTGAAACCAATCCGTTAAACCAGGAGTTGGCACACCTAGGTCCCATCGATCGCCTGTCTCCCGTACTACATTGCACCCGACCCCAATGCCTATCCCTGCAGGTGGTGACCCCACAGGGTGGCGGCCAAATGAAACTTTTTTGGACTGCGCCCAGCGAAGCCGCATGGGTTAAGGCCCGGCCACCAGATGCTCTCCAGTCCGTCGCGTGACTAAGGTGTGGCAAGCTGTTTGGAGGTGCGTCGAATCCAGCTCCTGATTCAATTAAGGTCTAAAGTTCTCATTGTGGTCTTCGAATCGCTCTTAGTCTGGCCCCTCCCCTGAGACCAACTTGCCTTGTGAGACCCTACCAGGGGCTAATGCTAATGTGCTAGGTTATGTGTCTTGGTGCAAATTTGTGTGGCCATCACCGGGACTCTAGACTGTAGGTGAAACACAGTTAGTCCAGGTGAGGAGCAAGACAGGGATCTTTCCACATATAAAAATGTTTGATAGACAGTTAAAACATATTTCTGATTTATTGGACATCATAACTTTAAGGCAACATCAATGGGAGGGTGTATGTTTGATCAAATCTCTTTGGTGGATTCAGCCTGAGGGCACAGGGGCGATTCCCTATAAAAACCATTGACGTAGGAAAGCTAATTGAGCAAATGAGAGGAAATGAATGCTTACAGTTTATTAGATGTTAATAATTTTGCAGACGGCAACACCAAAGAGGCTGTTTCAAGGCTGATGTTTCAGCTGTCTCTCTGTTCTACTCAATGTCTATTCATGCATTAATTCATACCTTCAAAATAAAAATAAAGCAGACAAATACAGTGGAGGAAGTGTGCCAATCCTGTTAATAAAACAACAGAGCAGTGCCTGTTGGGTCATGAAAGTTTGTTTTGTTTATGAAGCAGCAGTTAACCCTGGCACTGCTCTCAGTACTATTTTCCTTTCAAATTCAACCCTTGTTTACTGTAATAGAGCTCACATTCAATATTGTGTTCACATTTCTCCATTGCCAAACTTTGAATAATAAACTTACTATTGACTCATGCATTTCTTTCTTTGGTTTTTTGAAAGAATTAGTCCATTGCTAATACCAGGCTAGCATGCTAACAATGGCTCCCTCTCCCATTTGAGATATTCATGGAAGATATTCATGTATACTTGTCTATCAGCGTGTTTTGTGTTGAGACGTTACTGTGCTCACCTGAACATTGACATAAACAGATGTCAGTTAAATTTTCATTTTCACCAGGTTTTGGAACCGTTTCACCATTAATGCATCATGACTTTCTGCACAGTAGTGGCCCATTGCATGTTATAGTACCTGCTACTTTTTAAACTTTGTTTTCCTCCTGGTATCAAAGCAAAGATTGAAGCAAACTGATATGATGATGATACACAATGATATACTCATGGAAAACAGCTCTTATGTCTTTTGAGTTCTCTCCTGCCCTATGAGTTAGCGGCCTGCCACAGCCAAAGAGAACAGCTTGTCCTTAGTCTTAGAGGTCTTGAATGACAGACAGAGAACTAATTGTCACGCAGCTGCCGTCATTCACAAAACATTTTCATTCATCTGTGCCATGGGTGTGTCTTCAAGACTGTTTGTGTGCTCACTGTGGAACCTGCTTTATAACCCTGAAACATGGATATCTGCAAAACTGTGATTACATCTGAATGCTTCTGTTCAGTGTGTCCTTTTAACACAATCTACTTTACTTAATAGTCACATCCATAACATGACATACAGCTATTAAATGCATCATTGTGCATTTCTATATCTCCTCTCTATTTTGGCCATTAGTCCCTATGTGCATCATATCATAAAAGACTCTTTCATTTTTGCAGCCATTACCACATCTCTCCACCAAAAATATCTGCTCAACATAAAAGGCGCTATTTAGATGTCACGGGCATTTAAGATAAATGCTCGAAAGCAGTATGAGTCACAATGTGGGAATTCAGAGTGGCATACCTGCACAATTAGTCACTTGTCTGTGAGCACGCACAAGAACCTGAGGAGTATGCATAGGTTATTGTTGATGCTACATCCATGCATGGACATCTTTACTTGTTATTCCCTTCCTTTGATGCCCCCTTTTGTACGCATTGCTTTGCATATCTTCTGTTGTAATGACAAATATTTCAGTTTAATAAAACATGTGTCTTATCTTCTTAGTTTGGGCCATCATTTGGCCATGCGTTATTATAACTCTGTGCTCACCTAAGTCATATAGTCCTATAAGTACTGTTGTACTGACTTCATGCTGTATACTGTATATAATACTTCTCACAGTGTTATTAAGGCTTTGATTCATGCAGAGAATTAAGATGTTCCTTGTCCCTAAGAGCTGTTTTGTGTGTCTTTATAAATAGCACAATCATTATTTTCCTTTGAAAGAATAGCTTAACATTGAGGGAAGTACACTTCTTTACATTCTTGACATGAGAAAATTTATACCAATCTAACATGCTTAATAAGAAGGGGCAGGGAGCTGCAGTTTAGCTTAGCTTAACATTAGCAGCTCGCCTCGCTGTGTCCAAAGGTAACAAGCACTTCGAAAGCTCCCTAAAATGTTACATCTCTTTTGTTAACTAATAAAAAGTGAAGCAATCAAGCATCTCTGGAAAAAGTAGAAAGAAGTAACTTCAGTTAGAACATTTGCAGACTTTACAAGAAGGCCCAAATAATTGAGAATTTGTTGCAGACAGCATTTTACAATTTACAAACGTTTCTCCTCGCTCAATAAAAATTTCTCTTTAGAGAAAAAAAGAAAAGACAGAAAGTCTGGGGATATTGACGTCACTGGTTCAATGCTGAAATCAGTTGAAATAGGTAGCACACTCACAAACATCTGCTGCTTACCTTGGCAGGTAACCAGACATGTGATTTGCATTACAATGAGCCAGACAACTAGAGTAGTTTTAAGAATGCAGGTAACTTCTGTTGTTTGAACATCAACACACAAATCAAAACCTAGACTGTTTCGAGACTAGACTGAGTTGTTTTCCCACGATCAGAGACTGTAATTAGCCTTACCAGTAGCCTTACCTCTCTCTTTCTCTTTCTGTATACCTGAATAAGCAAATGCCTGCCAGTGCAAAATGACTGTCCACACATGGCTTCATTTGAAGGCATCATCATTGGCGCCTTATGTTTTCATAGAGCCACAATTTTCATATGACTATGGCCAACAAAAGGAGAAATAGTTCCTATTAACCAAGTATTATTTAGACTAGATCCTGGTGATGGTATAGATTATTCCTACTGTGTCCCTCTTGATTATAAATAAGCTTTTCCCCCCAAATTACAGAGTCCAGAGGTTAATCTTTTGACCATTGATATGACAATCGATCAAAGGTTTGGGATCAGAATTCTCCAGAACCTGAACTGGTAATTTTTTATTTTTGAGCCAATGAACAAATGCATGCAGAGAAATAATAATCCTATGTTTATAAATGTAGCTGTGCATTGTGGGTATTTGTATTCAAATTCCCTGTGAGCTGGATCATTTAGGATGTCCAAAAAGCCAATGGCTTCATCACTGCCTCAGTGTATCAGAGGGCTCAGTTGTCTAGCTGGGGTGGACAATCACCAGTTCATCACAGGGCCACATAGACAGACAACAATCATTCACACTGACATTCACGCCTACAGTCAGTTTAGAGTCACCAATTCACCTCTACTGCATGTTTTTGGTGGTGGGAGGAAGCCGGAGAACCCGGAGGGAACCCATGCAGACATGGGGAGAACATGCAAACTGCACACAGAAAGGTCCCAGGTCCTCAGGTGGATTTGAACCCAGGACCTTCTTGCTGTAAGAGCACAGGATGGTCAAACTAAAAAAAAAATGTAAAAAGAATTCTTGCAAACCCACAAACACTGCAAAAATAAGCAGCCCACAAACGCACTGCCATCAGTGTAACACAGTATCAACTTGATTGTTATTGAATTAAAACTACTTTTGCCTGTAAGTAAAACAAGAGCAGGGACATCGCTGCATCTGTGTCACTTGGTGAGTTTAAACGTGTATTTCAACAGTAGGACAACAGACAGAATTAAACACAGACAGAGCTTCCAGGTATGAGAAGTGAAGCTACTGCAGAAGTGCTTTAAGCCTGCTTTAGGCCTGAAATTCCCGCTATAACTCACGTATTGCTGTGCAATGCCTGCCTATAGTTAGATGTGTTTTATCATTGTTGGATGGCCTGTTATGCAATGAGTCAGGTTGTGTTATTGTTTCCTGACAGAGGAAGAGCCCGTGGACACATTTAAAGGGTGAATCATGTGTGACTTACTTGTGGTAAGTCTTTTCATCTGATTGCACACAGAGACCATAATCATACAGTAGGTCATGATATAATGATTCAAATTTTAATAAATTGGGTCACATCTGTTTCCAGTCTTTGGAAAGTGACCTGCACTGATTAAGAAAAAGGAAGCAATGCCACTGAAACAGGAAACACTTGTCTTGACTTCAAGAGAAGTGATTGGGAGAGTGACTATTTACAGGCTGGTGATTACATCTTCTGTACTTACCTTAGTAGGTATGTAGGAGTATACAGTAACCACCTTTACTGGTGACATCATTACTGGGTCAGCTGCTTCATTTACAACTAGCAGTCAATGGAGTGCATACCTCCGCCAGGGCCCAACAGTCCCTTTTAATTTGAATAAACCCTAATTCAAATTCCATCAAGACATATGGGCCATAAAAATGGTGTCCCTCAGGGTTCTATTATAGTACATTAAAAAAAAGAAATCATGGATCCACTTCTTCATGCAGACCTACTCCAAAATTCAGCAATACACTTTTGGCACGACAAGTTTCATGAAAATCCACCAATAAGTTTATAAGTAAATGATCAAAATGTACAACCAGAAAGCACTAACCTGTCACAGCCAAGCCCATCCTACAAATCCTACCTCAGTTACTTCCATTTGTTTGTTTGTTTATCTGTTTTTCCTTAAGTTGTTTTCTCTATCCCTTTTTTTTTTCATCTCGCTGTTGATGATATCTTTATTTCTACATGTAATCCCCCCTGTTACCTACCCACCGTTTTATATTCTCATTTGGTATCTTTGCTGTCTTATTTTTATTTGTATGCACTATTTGGGGAATACATTTTTTAAAAATTGATCAAAATGCTGAAAATAGCCAAAATACATGGATCCGTCCCTTTATCTGGTTCCACTCCATTTTCATGGTAATACATCTGGTAGTCTATGTGTAAAGCCTAAATCCTGAATCCGCCCCTTCATCTCTAAAATGTAATGGTTCTTCCCTGTCACATGTCCAATCCAACCACCGGGCCTCATGAAAATTTGTCAAGGAGTTTTACTGTAATCCTGCTAACAGATGGACAAACACATGAACAAACACACCAATGCATGGCGACAACATTACCTCCCTGGCAGAAGTAATTAAGGATCTAGTGTTGATGGAATGCATTAAGTTATGGGATTTTGAAAGCTACTATAAGAGCAATCTGAGTTTCAAAATATATCGACAACTTTTCGAGATCTTGCAGAAAAACAAACAAACAAACAAGAGTGAACACGTAACTCCAACTCTCGCTGGCTGAAGTAAATATCAGTGTGCCAAACACATTGCCTTTGGAGAAACTAAGTCTGACAATGAAAGCGATGCAATCACCTGAGGCCAAGCAGTAACATTTTTTGTTGTTGTGGAACTGTAACAATGATTGGTCATAAGTGACACCTGGAACTACAGAACTGGCTTGAGATCAAAATGCAGATAATTTTGCACCTGACAGACAAGGTTATGGGCTGTTGGCAGATGTATTTGTAACCTCATTTGAAGTGGCACTGGAGTGAGCACTGTGTCCTCACACCACGCTTGATGTGACATCAACAGCATTTCCTTGTGAGATGGTATTTACTTCCCCAATCTAAATCATACCAATGTGGTTTCATTCATCGTTCATCAGCTGCTGGTTTATATGAAGCGTGCCTGTTTGAATTCAGAGGGCCTGCAGAGAGCAGAAGGACCAGGGGAGTTGAGAGGATTGTGTTTCTGTAAATAGGTGAAGGAGAGGGGGTGGAGAAGGTGACAAGGGGAGGAAAGCCAATTTTTTCTTGCGCCGTTTACAAGGTGCTCCCATCGCAGAGATGGGTAGATGACAAGCAGTGCTGCCCTGTAGGGATCCACATTTATTTAAGCCAGGTTACGCCCACTAGCAGCGAACAGCTAGCCATTCCCACACACACTTACACGCATCCATATCTCTGCACATATCTAGAGCAGTGAGCATGCACGCACACCAACAAGCATTGCGACATCTATGCATGCAGGTGTGGCAGTTCCTTCAGCGGTTTCAATCTTGTCTCTTTAACATTCTTATATCCTGATCGCCATCTTAATGGTGCGGACCTGCAAACTAACAAGCTGCTGGATTACTGCCCTAATTTATCACACATGCCAGCCCACAGCAGGGAGTTGTTGGCTCATTTCTTCACTTGTTTCTGCTTCTGCCTTGAGTGCATAATATACTCTATGTAACATACGTACATAGACG
The DNA here is from genome assembly GCA_037577475.1 of Chaunax sp. Z400. Classification (NCBI taxonomy): domain Eukaryota; kingdom Metazoa; phylum Chordata; class Actinopteri; order Lophiiformes; family Chaunacidae; genus Chaunax; species Chaunax sp. Z400. Next base: position 32,205,213 of record CM075184.1, on the reverse strand, counting down.
GGTGCTGTTTTCTCACTTTTGCTTTATGTTTTTACTGTGCCTACAAGCCACATAAGCCGTCACTGCAAATAACTTAAAAAATGAGCTGTGAAACTGCACAAATACTCATGCTGTCACACACAGTAATCCACATTTTCACCTTCATACCTGTACATGCACAAGGCTAGTGTCCAGATATGTTTGCACATGTACACTTCTTTTTATCTGCCTCATTGTCACTCAGAGCATTTTGAGGGATCTGATGTTGGAGTGCTTCACAATATCACTGCCGGTACAAAAGGAGGGCATGTCGCCGTGTAATTTACACCAGTGTCCAGCAGCTAAGTCAGCAATATCAGCCAGGGTGTCGTCATCCTGCCTCTGTTCTCCCAATGCGCGTAATAAATCCAGCGTGTCTGAGCCCTGGCATGCACAAATGATTTACTGGTGGCAAAGAGAACTGATTAAGAAGATAAAGCTTGGCACTCAATAGCCTCAGTGCTACACGTGTACTTGCATAAACAGAGCTTCCTCACGCAAGGGACTTATACACCCCTGCCAATCATTCTGTTTGTTCATTCTGACATTCAACCCCAGCAACCAGGTTTCTTGAGTGCAGAGGACAGAGATGGTGTAATATGTTGGACATGCACTAATATGCATATTGAATCCTTTGGTGTCATTGTTTTGTTTTTACTTTAGAATTAAATTACATTATAAGATGGACTATAACGTGTAGAAATTAAGAGAAAAGTTTAGGTCACATTGATAAAATGATTGAAAAAGCAATAATAAGCCTATAATACTTGCTATAGTACACAACAAGTACAGACCTAAACCTGGAGAAACAGTAGAAAAAGATTCCGTTGAATTAGTTGTTGGTTTCGTGGCTGGAGTTGAACGGTAAGTCCCAACGGCAACATGGAAACAAGGTGGGTTTAGAGAGAAGCCATTATCATACATTATCAGTGTCTGCTTGCAGGTGGCACTAATCATTGACATCCACTTCTTCTCCTTTCGTCCTCTTAAAGACCAGAATCAGAATCATCCTCACTGTCATTATACACCAGTACAATGCATAAACAGCCATGGTTCTTGTCATTTTCAACATCAGTCCTGTTTGTCGTGGTGAGATCACCTTACAGGAAAAAAAAAAAGAAAAACTTCCTGAGGATTCAAAGTTGACCAGGAGGGAAGAGTGAAGTGTCAATGTCTCTATATCCAATCAGTGAATCGGAAGCTGGAAACGCTTCATCTTCATCTTTCTCCATCACCTTCTTGTGTCTTGTGTAGTTAGGTGTTCAACATGACATTCATAGTGATTCATTCCCCTGCATGCTGTATATAATTTTCCCTGCATCCACGCCATTCAACATCTGAGCCCTGGTGCACGGTGCTACAGGTAGATTATTATTCACATTTTTATTCACATGATTTTGTTGATAACACACAACATCCCGGTTTCTGTAAGAGTGCTACAGTTAGCTTGCTTGGTTTTCTCCAAACCTTAATAAGAGCTGCTCCGGGTTTCTGAAACCAGACTAAACGGGATATCAACAACTCGTGAGTGTACTTTACACCATGGAGGGCCCAGTATCCCAGGCTGTGCTCTCTAGTTTGGGCTTTGAATAATGGTGAGCGTTTACAGATAGTCTCATCAATCTCCATGGACTGTATGAAAATATTTACCCTTTGTCTGTCTGACAGATGATTTCCTTTTCCTTTTCTTTGTCTGTCATTATTATTTTTACAGCAGAGTGGCCTCACATGCAGGACAGCCAGGCAGACACCGTCCTCTAGGGACATTTGTTGCTTCAGATACTTTAAAACGGTGTGATGTCCAAGTGTTATTGTTGGTATTCAAAACATGAGTCATTTTGGACGGCAGTGATCTGACTTATTTTGTCATTTTGTGGAGCTGCTGTTTTTTGAGAGGCTTTCATTTTTTCCACAGCATTATTTCATGTTCATTTTGTCTCCTAATGTCATTCATCATCCCAGCAAATTAATACAAAAAGAGAAAAAAAAAGCTGGCCTTTCCTGGAAACCTTCTTTTAAAGTGAGAGCATTTATCTTTAGGAACATATAGACTGAGATACATTAACAGGTCCAACTTATATGGCACCAATGAACATTTGGCCTACTAATGCATAACTGCAAACTTAGTTCTTTGTCCTCCTATTATTTTACACAACTTAGCGTGCTGTTTAAAAAAAGTCCCATGACTGTTTTGTTAGAAAAGGGTGACCAATACCTCCCTCAGCTCTTTCTGTACACAACCTCCCGACCCTTGGCTCTGTCCAAGCAAACACAGTCTGCACGCAATGCACAATGATTAACCCGTAGATCGTCTATTAGGGGAGGAATCACCCATTAGTAAAAAAAAAACCGTCCCAGTTTCCCGTCTATAGCATGCACCTTGCTGCTCCCCTCTTTTTCTTTCCATTTAAAAGTTTTCTCAGAATTTGTACATGTTCTTTTCTGTGATAATGAGTAAATCAATCAATCATACCTGGTAACATCACTCTTCACTGATATGCAGTAAATAATGTAAATGGTGCTGTAACCGATCTGTCAAATCTTTACATCTGTTTTTACAATCTATATTGTTCTCCACTGCTGAGTGCTGCTTTAAACATTTTGCTTTATCATATCAATCGAAGTTTTCTTATTATCATTATCGCAGGTGCATAAACTGTATCTGTGAAATTGGTCCTACAAGTATATATAAACATGTTGAAGCTTTACAAGAGCTCTGCTCTGTCATAAAAAATATTCATGACTGTTTGTTTCTTTATGATTTATTTATCATTTATGATATAGTCACATTTCATATTCAAATGTAGTGCTTAATTTGGCCTGAGTTTTCAGCTTACTAGTGGACTTGAAGCTTTAAAAGACATTCTGGGCTACAATTACAAAGTGCAAGTAATGCACAAGTAACTATACAGATAGTCTACATTTGCTGCTTTTACCACCAATAATAATAATAATAATAATAATAATAAATTAGATTACAATTTGCACAAAACAAGTTTCTCGATGTTTACCTGTGCCAGTAGTTGCCATCTTTTAAGTCTTTTACTTATAGGTGGTAAAACTTGTTTCCAAATAATTTTGTCAAATTGTCAAAATTCTAATGGAGGGTGTTCATAACCTTTGATTATGCTAAACTCTCAATCATGTCAATTCACTGCGAGTAACTTATTATAGAGGCAACAAAATGTACCAGAGTGAGACCTCGTTGCTGAAATCACTCTCTGAGGATTAACCCGTATATGATAGGCTAGTTGACGGCCCGTTGGTTTGCACTGGAGAGAGAATAAAGGTTGCGGTGGGGGCAACGTCTGTGCGTGGAAGCGCGTGCGCGCGTGCGTGTGTAGGGGCAGAAGAGGTCAATTTCTGTCATGCATGACTTATTTTGCGTGCCAAGCTTATCCATATCTTATTTCCCCATAGAAAAGGACTGGCTACCAGAACAAACGCTACAGCAAAACTGTTGCATTTATCTTTAGCAGAATAAATGTACGAATAATGACGTAATAAAAGCGCCCATAAACTGATGTGATCAGAAGGTCTAGACATAGACAATCACTGCACACTATACACACTAATATTACAGGAATATTAAACTTCAGCGACACACAAAAATACTTCTCATGCAATATTTTTGATATTAAAGCAATTAATTAATCAAAGTAATATTTGAGGTCATATTATGAGAGGCTATATCATATTTTATATATAAACGTAGCAATCCTGCTGTCAATGGAAGGGAATTTCACCTCTAAACTAGAAATGAAATTCTCGTTACTTTTATGCAGAACTTCTATTTTTATTTAAATCATATCGTTAAAGCTGCATTGATCAATATTTGGCCACTAGAAGGCAGATGTTAGAGTTAAGTTGATTATTCTTCTTTAAACTCTGGTTTGGTCACGAGAAACATATTTTCTTACTTTTCCTCATCATCTAAATCTCATGAAAAAACGTAAAACCAAAAACAAACAACTAAAAGAGAAGAGATGCAGAGTTGGGTGTTGAATGTGAGTTTGTCATTGTATTCAGTGTCAGTTTCAAAATATTAAATGGTGAAGTGTGGTGGAAATCTGAAATAATGATCGTAGACAGCGTTGTCTTTTGAGAGTTTTATTAGAAAAGGGTTCAAAGTAATGCCTTTGCAAAGGGACCAGCACACAGAGTGACATCAGTCTCTGTATGATCTGGTAAAGAGTATCTGGAGGCACGATCATTTCATAGTGAAATGGTACAAAGCAAAAACATCAGGCACATGGGAGGAAGCTCTCAAAGATATGATATAACCTTTGATAAGACTGTCCTCTGAGTGTGTGGCTCCCCGAAGTTAAATAAAACTGAGTCTGTGGCCTCTCATTATTTCGCCTCTCTGGTCAGTCTGGCCTTAACTTAGCAGGTCAAAAGAGTTCAGTAAGTTAGCATAGCATAGCATAGCATGTGTCTAAGGCAGATATAAGTGGTATACTGTAAGTGATTCCCATCACAGACACTTTTCCTCTGAAAAAGTAGAGAGATTTTCTTTTTCTTTTTATTATAGCCCCAACATAAAAATGATGAGGGCATGTAGTGTATATGGTCAGTGTGTCCATATATGCATCTGTCCATAATCACTTTGTCTGGAACATACCTCAGAAACTGAATTTACTAACTTAACCAACATTTAAAGCTACATAAATTAACAATGATAAGTTCTTTGTGCCTTTTAATATTTTTCTACAAATGTTATTCTTTAAGATTTATCTATCTATCTATCTATCTATCTATCTATCTATCTATCTCTCTATCTCTCTATCTCTCTATCTCTCTATCTATTCTGTTTTTTTCCTGTGCGGGTCATGACTCCTCTCAGACACGCATCTTAAGGGTTTCCTCTTTATGAGCTGCCTATTTACGCTCAGTTATGACACCTTCGTGATCCACTGGAGAGGGAGAGGTGACAGAAAGATGGATGACCGAGATATTTCCGCACGCAACTATTGTTATTGCAGCAGAGCTCATATAGGCTACCGGCTTGCATAAGGACGGAGGAGGGCTGTGGAGCGGGAGGGAGGGGGGGGGACCATTAGCTCAGTTACTAATCTGGTATTCACGCCTGGTCAGGAAGGGAAGGTGATCCGGTAACCCCGACTCACACACACACACAGACACGCAACACACACAAACACAGGCACGCACACAGGATACTTTCCCGACCATGCAAACAATATGGGAAAGGACAATGCACCCTGTTGTGTTGACTTCATGTCATGTTTGCGTGTCATATCAGCAGCTGACTCGCGGTGACCCAGGTGTTATCAATCGATTGTCTCTGTTTGGACTGATGTAAGATCTCATTTCGTAGTTGATTTTACCTCTAAAATAGTACAGAAGTCAGTTTACCTGCTGGGAAAATACTCAGATCTTATTGCATACTTTTAACTAAAAGTATTATGTACATCCCAAAGTACCTTATGTAAAAGTATTCATCATGGAGAATGGCATAATTCATTGTAGTATTGTGTTCATCACTTTAATGTTGTAGTTGATAAACATGGTTTTATTACTTTATCTATATATACAGTTTTGTTTCTTTTTCTTTACTCCCATGCAACAATAAAGTTTGCTATGTTCACATTTAGAAGTGACCGGTTTGTATTCATTCATTCATTTGTTTGTTTGTTTGTTTGCATTAATGTGGCACTTATCTGTTTGTTTGTTTTTCAAGGCTGTGTGAACACAAAAAATCCAGTCTTTTCAAACCAGATTTGAGTCACTTTGATATGTGGTCCTATATCGGATACATGGATTCCTGGCCAAGTGACATAAATGAGTCAGCTAGAGATATTCTAATAGTTCAGAGATGTGCCACACTCAGAACTTCAGGGTATGTGGGGGGGCGTTGGCGAGGTAGTCCAAAATAAATGTGGCTCTTTGGAGCTGAAGCCCTGAAATTTAACTTTATGGGGAAAAAATGTTTTTCTGTCTTTCATCATGTTTTCGATAATATATATATATATATATATATATATATATATATATATATATATATATATGCTGCTTCAATTGTTGTGAAATACCATTATTTAAGTAATGGCATTGGCAGCACTCTCTGGTAGCACCACAAGCCACTTTACATCACTATACTTTACAGCATTAATAGTCGGTGGAATATCTCTGCTATTAAATGAACCAGATCTACATCTGTCGGTCAAAAACAAAGGTCCTCCTGATCCACCTTTAGTTATTCATTAGATTTCATTTCAAAAACATCTGTAGACTCCAGGAGACTTGGAGGAAGGGTGTCGGGTCGCAATCAGCCGTAAATCATTGACTGACCAATCAGCATTCATTAGCAGAATGCTAGCAGTTTGTGGGCAAAATCGCCTTCCTCGAAAGAAAAACGAAAGGACATCAGTGTGTTTTCATTTCACTTCTGACTTATAATCAATACTATATTTGCACAAACTAAAATAAAATTTTAGTTATTTTATTTACAGTTATTTTAGCCGTTTAGCCTTTAGCTTTTTTTCCAATACATCACACTTTTTAATTGTAATGGAGTGTTTTGGTCCATTTGGTGGATTTCAGATAAACTCCCCCGTAAAAAACACCTGAACATCTGACAGGAACTGAGGGTTAAAGCAAAAAGGGAACAGATTTTGAACAAGAGGGGAAAAAAACTACAAGTACATGAATACTGTCATTAACCTGTAAGTAGTATATAATCAAAGTTACTGTGCACATCACTCAGCATTCAGTGCAAGTAGCAACCACAGTCAAACAGGAGTTATTACACCCAGCATGCAGAAAGGAGTTCTACATTGTTTTGCTGTCAAATTAATACTGAGACTGTATCACATGCAGCAGATAAGATAATCATGTGTACTAGAAAACAATAAATACACTTTTAAGGAACATGAGATGGTGTGCTTCATATTAATTCCTGTCCTTAATCCAGGAATAGGATATCCTCCAAGTTTGTGTAGGCAACATTCATGTGGGGTGTCATGACCTGCAGTCCAAAATAATCCTATTAAAGTTTGCCTGATCAGACACACGCACGGCCAGGAGTCTGTTCGCTGATGCCCTACTGGTCAAGCCATTGTTCTTTTTGATAGTAGAGCGCCTGCGTTATTGTATTCATGTAACAGTAAGGCTATGCTTTTGAATCTGGAATTAATACAATAGCGGAGGAAGCATTAAAGGTGTACTCCAACAATTTTACACATGAAGTTCAGTTAGCTTGTCATGAGGAGGGCTACTGTGAAAACATGTTTGAAGTATTGGAGGAAATCTGACAAAAAAAAAGGAAGTGATGCAGGGAGGGTCTCACGAAAGACACTACTGAGTTGTATTATAGGAAATATAAGGCCCAAAAGCTTTCATCCTATATTATGAACTAAAAGTGAGGATATCTCAGCTGTTTGCAATGTAAAAAATCAGTAATGACATTACAATTACTAATCCCAGTAACAATCCATTACTTACTTTATTTGGGGAGTAGGGTTGTTCATTGTGTTACCAAAAAGTGGATTGAGCACTACTATGATTTTAGTCTCTCTGTGTTCCTCAAGACTTTCTCGTATATGTTAATTTGGCGCAGCGCCTTAAAATGAGTGACTCCAAAGTTCTCATGTTGTGGGTCCTGGCTTGATTGCAAACGTAAGACACGGGTACGAGTAGAGTCAAGGTCCATTTATGCTCTATGTGAAAGACAGATACGGAGATGGATGGAGCCTTCTGTACGTCAGACACGTTTTCAAATAGCTTACAGATGCGGACGAGACAGACAAAACCACTGGAAATGGTTGAGGGCAGTGTAGCTGCTATTCAGGCAAGGCACGACAAATATGTACAGAAACAATGAAGAAGAAAAAAGTGAAAAAAGTATAAAAACTTAAGTCTCGATGTACCTAATGGCCTCACAGATGAAGGCTGAGTACATCGTTACCATTGCTCATGCCACTTTGTATTAACTAGATACGTCATCACAACCTCCTCCGACCGTCGCCATATTTCTTGTTGTCGAAACCTTTGACTCTTCACTGCCCTCCTGCAGCTGTTTCGATGTCGACGTAAAGGGCGTATGGACGTATGAAGGCATTGACGGATAGACCGCAAACGGACGTATCCATTTAGCACTTTGGTCAACCTCAGTTGTTTTTAAATGTGCTCTATAAAGAAAGTGGATTGGATTGGATTTCCACACGTAGAAGGAGCATAAATGGGCCTTTAAAGGGTGCATTGAACCATGCTGTGTGCAGTCGATAGGTCTAAACTAGCTGGCAAATGTTTCGTTAATCCCTCTGTGTTCTAGGACTCCTTTATGTCTCTTTATCTCTTTCTACACGTGTCAAACATAAAAGATGTGTGTGGGTGTCGATGACTGGTTAGTTTAAGGCGGCTTTTATGCAGCTGTAGGCCTAAGTACTTTTAAATGAGTAATGTGCAATGAGTAATAGTTTTCAAGCAACTTTCCCAACACTTGACTGACTGGAGCACCCTTTTAATTCTAATTACAGGCAAAGTAAAGACTTGAAGAGACAGTTATTACATGCAAACATTCATATGTAATTATTACTTTGTTAAACAGGATTGTTGACGTCATTGATTATTAGGGACACTGCACCAAACTATAGGAGTGGCGTGAGAAATTACACTTCAATGGATTGCTCTTATATAATGCCTTTCTAGTCTGACTGACCATTCAAAGCTTTACAACACAAGCCAGCATTCACCCACTCACACGAACATTCATACAGTCGTACCATGCAAGGGTAGTACATAGTACATGCTGGGTAGGTGGATGCCTTCCACCCTGCATCTGTGCATGCTGCAGAAAGCTCACTGTATTTCTGCTACTTCCTTTCACAGGCTGCCTCCATGTCTTCCTCCCAAGGGATGGTGAGTTCAGCAGTGATCACCGTCCTGGAGGTCGACCACAGGACAATGTCTGTCCGTAGGGTGGTTGTGGTAATTTCATGGGGGAGCTTAAGTTGCTGGCCCAGATCCACCCTCATGGTCCAGTTATACCAGTGTGATTTACCATAATGGCAGATCCAGATTTATTTTTTGTCTAGATATAACTTCTTACCGTTGACAGATACATGAACTCCTTCTGAATGAATCTGAATCTGCATAATCTCAGCTACATATTGGTGGCAGTGTCATGTCTCTACACCTCTCTGTTATCGTACCATAAACCAATACTATAGATTAATCTCCCAGATAGAGATTATGAGCCAGATCTGGATTCAATTTCGCATTTTGGAGTTGTCCATGTGTAACCGGTGGACTTCTGCATTGTGTTTGTGTGTGAAAAATTGATCTCAGGACCAGGAATCTCTTAGGAGAATGACTCCATTTATTGGCCGACTACTGACAATGGAGAGGACACGTATTTCAGTGTACAAAATCACACACGGGGCACAGATAGCACAGTACCGAGGCTATAGTCCTCTAGCGGTCGGCACGGGTTCAATTCCAACCCGTGGCCATTGTCCCGGTTACACATGCCTGGATATTTTGATTATATATCTCTATCTCGCAAAGTTAGAGAAAGTGAAAAAGTGACATTCGTACCTTCGTCCACCTCAAAATCTAACCAACTCTTCCTTGCACCAAAATCAGACCCTATATAAAGTTCATCAAAATCTGTTGACAACTTTTTGAGATATCGTGCAGAGAAACAAACAAACAAACAAACAAACTCAACTCTCATAAGTGTAAGTAAATAAACAATAGTCACTTTTACTTTTTTTTTCCAGGGTAGAGATAACATGTTCAAAAGGTGTGAAGTCAACATGTATCCCATGTTTAAGTGCATCTTTATCCAAACAGCTCTTTGACTGTTTGATCTCACATGTGCAGAAACTAAAGAGGAAACACTGGCTTTGTAAAATGCTGAAAAAAACAATGAACGACACTTTTTTGGGTTTGGACCCCATGACTTATTTTCATCCACGTGTTTTGAAGAGGTTTTATAGCTTCATGACAACCTGTGGAGGTGCATTCATTCATTCGGGTCATGTTAAATCATGAATACCTACACAGAGTAAAAACAACCTCCTGACAGCGCCGGTATGCAAAGAGAGACTCTCACACACAGGGAAACGGAGGTACACACCTGCTCTGAAGGTGGATGCGTGACAGCCTTTGCGTGAGTAGAGACTAACAACCTTCACAGTCATTACACCTGCTTTTATGTCCTCTTTAAGAGTTATGGCTGTGGGTAAGACATTTTTCCTGTGTTTCTTCCCCCCCCCCTCCCAGTTCTATGAAATGGACACAGGCAAAGTAGCTGCACCACACACCTCCAAGCCAGCGTCCAGCTCTGCATTCCAGCTCATCCTGTGCATCCTGACATGACCCACCACTGCTCTGACTGTGGTCTCTGCACGAGGAGCTATATACAGTATAGCACTTCTCTTCTCTTCCCACAGCATGTAATCTCTTTAATCTTTTTAAATTAAATTAGAACACTACCTCGCCAAAGAATCTCCTCGCTGGCTCACATCCACACCCTTCCCCTTTAGCTCCCCTACTTTTCTCCCTTTCTTGCAGAATCAGCAGCTTTTTTAAAGTTTGACATTCAGAAATTGAGGTTTGTCTGATGTGAGAACCAATGGCTGACGGCCTAAAATATGAATTTAAAAGGTGAAGTACAGCTTTCGGGCCAGTTGTTGTTTGAGATTTACATTTGCTCTGTGAATTCTGCTCACCTCTTGTGATCTGACATCCTGCAGCCTGAGCACTCCCTGAGAATGCAGTCAGCTCTCACGTCAAGATCGCACTCATTTTTAATGAGGGACAATGTCATCATCAAGGAATATAATCACATGCACTTAAAAAAAAAAACATTGATCGAGGAGTGGATCAGATACACAACTAATGGGATTAAATTTATTGAGTTTCATTGCACTGTACTAAAACTAATGTCACAGCTGATTCTCCCATCATATAGGCTTAATTTGAACTGAGTTCTTTAAAACCTCTGAAAGATGGGTGTTCACTTACTGACCTACAAGATCAACAAGGTGTCACCGGTATAACCAGCATTATGTCCACCAGAATGCCACAGACACGTAATTGTTATTTGTCAACAGTGGTATATTGTTGCAGCTGCTTCTACTGTACTATAGTGATTTAAACATTTTGGATTAAGGGCTGGTTGTCTCTTTTAGTATAGGATTCTAGAATGTTCATATAAAATTCCATTGAGTATCTATTATTATCATTATTATTATTATTATTACATTTTATGGTTACATTCTGTGTATAAATCAGCTCGGAAAGTGATGATGAGCATGAAATCATGAAATCCCTCAAAGACTCTGTGGACCCGGTCCACTGATCCCAGGCTTCTGCCAGAAAAGGTGACTAGTTCACCTTGTTTTATGAGTTCCAGTTTCCACAACTTGTTTTGCCGTTTGGTGGGTTCCCGCCTTGTGTGACTGGCCCACCGTGTTGCATGACTGCAATGACTGAAGCCTGAGTGGCAGATTGCATGACTCCAAAGCCCCCAAGATCCCTGCATTTACAGAAGCCATAGCGCGCAAATATGTGCATATTCGTGCCCAAGCAGAGGGGGGGAAAAAGTGAGTCTCACGTCCTGCGCTCTTTGTTCTACAAGTTTAAGACCCTTGTGTCTTTTCCAGAGGCTGCTGCCTTTGCGTGACTTGACCGGGCAGATTTAGGATTGTCCAGAAGACGGAGACCCTCCCCTCTGGATGGTAGCTCCGCTTCTCACGCAACCTGCAGCACCAGAGGCGCAGTTCCGTGGCGGACGGCGAAAGTCCCCGGAGAGTCAACACACAGTCCGGGATGATCAGGGCTGCACTGAGCTGCACGGATTACGCAAAATATGTTAAATGACCAACCCAAAAAACTGTGAACCACCGGGCTTTTATTTTAGGTTAATTCGCCAGCTTCGCGCCTGACTCCATGGCTGCTGGGGCGCAGTGTTTGTGTGTGGTGACCGTGATAGATGGCTGTACCGCAGTGTACCTGAGATTTCTGGCTCCATTCAAACACAAAAACTAACGTCACCTGGGACTTCTCAGAGTCACACTTCTCAGAAAGCCTACAGCAAACGTATTATCAATGATAAGCCGCAATGAGTGAATGACGGCCTTGATTTAACTCGGCGTCATGCCGCTGTTATCGATCTGCATAGGACCTCTCATCAAAAGGAAGACAGTAACACACATATAAAACTATTTCATTTCATTTTAAGTTTAGCGTTTCCTTCATTTTTGGTAAATTTCTGTCTAATTTCCACTGGATGGTTATGTCCCTTCTTTAATGCCACTGGCAATAGTTACGTAATAAATATTCCATAACACAGCAACGGTAAACAAAAATTGCAATCAAATTATTCCAATTTGATATTTTTTCACAGATTAAAATTTTATCTTTACACTGTCTTAGATTTTGTAGTATTTTAAAAAAAAGAATCTTTCATTGACTAACACACTTTTTTCTTTTCTTTTTTTAAAATTAATTAATCGGTTTATTTACTTATTTTGCGGTTTGGAATCATCTTTAATTGTTTTGTAGGTTTTGGTCCATAAGTTATGAATGTTAGAATGTTTGCACTAAATTCTTGCAGAATAAAGTTGTGTGTTTTTGATAAAGTAGCCTAATATTGACATTAAATAAGCGTTTATCATCACGTTAGTTTGTGATAGATGAAAGAGTATGGACCCATGAAAACAGAAAAACACATGAAAACAGAAAAACAAACAACATTAGAGAGGCTATTCTAATTGGTAAAAGTCACCATAAGCCTTGAACCTACCATCACATTCAGGGTCAGATCTGATCTTATTTAGAAACTGGCTTTTCTCCATCACTAACACTCATTTGGGTGTAACGTCAAGTTGAGGCAGAATGAGAGGTCATGTGCAATTAGCCTCACAATTTTGTGGTTTTAAAAATTTACAACACAATCATTCTTATTTCTCAGTGAATAAGTTTTGCGTTTAAGCCCCAAGTCATAGGCTACAACTCAGTTTGAATGTGAAGCCATGCTGTTTGGGATAGATGTCTTGATAGGAAATGTTCTGTAGGTATCAAAGGTTTAAAAGAGGACAAAGAGGAATGGTGTTGAACTTATCTATCCTTGCTCTCCAGCAGCGCTGAACAATTACCCTCCCCTCCCACCCCATCTCTCCCTCCCTCCCAGCATCCCCTTCAAAGGGGACGTGAGGGTTTGATCACTGAGCTCTCACGCAACTGGTCAATGTTTAACTCCGGCGGAGAACGAACAGGTACAAGCACGAAGTTTTATCACGACTCAAACCTGACTGGGTGGTTGCGTGGCAGATGTCACAAATCTCTCGCCCCACTCTTTGATTTTACTCCTGTAGGCAAACGAAATTGGTTTCAGAGGACAGGAAGCCAAGAAAAACACTTGCACACATTTACTTGCGCGGTTTCAGGTCAATATTTTTGGAAGACAAAAGTCCCCCTGATGTTGACCGTGAGGTTTCTTTTTGTCACGCAATAGATGAACCATTTCCCTCCTCACCAATACTGTTCAAACATTCCACGATGCAAATTAGTTTTAAATCACAGCATTAACATGGGATTAAATGAGAAAACGTGCTGTATTTGAGTGAGCTGTATCAACCTGTCGCCTTAATGAAAACTCCGCCACAATCATCAACAGGATGATCAATACTGCAATGATTCGGCACTTAATATGTTTAGGAAAGCGATTAAAACACGTACCTCTCTTCATTATGACAAGTTAAATTAATTTTTAAAAAATTCATAATGAAAGTTGTATTAATAATTATTATTATATATGCCCAAATATTGCCAAAAATACAAAATCAATATTGTGAATCCCTTGAAAAGAACTTTTTTTTGCCATTGATGGCTATTATATTTTTATATTCTATGAACATGAAACGCGTTTGGGTTGTAAAGTCCTGTAGTCTTAAACCATTGCTTCACCAACTGTGAGGTATAGACGCGCGCGCGCGAGCACACACACACACACACACACACACACACCTTTTCAGTACTAAACTTCATTCAAGACACACACACACACACACAGACAGAGAGACAGAGAGAGAGAGACAGAGAGAGACAGAGAGAGAGAGAGAGAGAGAGAGAGAGAGAGAGAGAGAGATTACGTCATGAACAGCAGCCAATGAAGCTGTGCAGCGCTCTATAAAGCAAGAGTTCATTCTCTGTTTTGGGGACGTCAAGAGAGTGAACTCGGACAATAACTCACTAGACGATATCTTTACTATCTAGATAGCATTTCCAGGACCAGAGCATTGTTCCTATTTTAACACGTGACTAAGGTAAGACATATTATTTATTATTTTTTTATATATATATATATATGCATATGAGGACAGATTGAGCAGTGCTGAATGGGGATTATTTTGTATTGCATACCGGTTAACAAGTATGAATTTGATCTTTGCAGTTGCAACTTTTAATATGAATGTGCTTTATTATTAGTGTAGTGGTAATAAACTTTACAGAACTCCCTACTTTGCATAGCCTGTCACTAAAGAGTGCCTTTGTGCAGAATGTGAGCCAATAGAGTCCAAACAAATGCCGTGTGACTGTCTTCAGTGACTCTAAACTTTATAGTGCATGTTGCACAACATTTCTCTTCCTCCCTGCCTTCACTACCTTAATGCCCCTCCTATTTAATTTCCAGGTATAGTCGAGAAGCTGAAAAAAGGAGTTGTCATCATGGTGCTAATGATACTGCCGTTAATTGGATCAGTGTCTGTATCTGAGAGTTTGTTGGCCATGACAACAGTCTGTCTGGTCTACCTGATCCTCAAATTTTTCCACACTGAGATTCCTGAGGGCCTTCGTCGGCTGCCCGGACCAAAGCCCCTGCCAATCATCGGGAATGTATTGGAGGTGGGCAGCAAACCTTACCTGAGTCTCACTGCCATGAGCAAGCGCTACGGTGATGTCTTCCAGATCCAGATTGGAATGCGTCCTGTAGTCGTGCTGAGTGGCATTGAAACAGTACGACAGGCTCTCATCAAGCAAGGGGAAGATTTTGCTGGCCGACCTGATCTGTACAGCTTCAGGTATATCAATAATGGCAAGAGTCTGGCCTTCAGTACAGATCAGGCTGGCATCTGGCGAGCCCGCAGGAAGCTGGCCTACAGTGCCCTGCGTTCCTTCTCCACGCTGGAGGGCACGACCCCGGAGTACTCCTGCATGCTGGAGGAGCACATCTGCAAAGAGGGAGAGTATCTGATCCAAGAGCTCAACACTGTCATGAAGGCTGATGGCAGCTTCGACCCCTTCCGCTACATTGTTGTCTCTGTTGCTAATGTGATCTGTGGAATGTGCTTTGGCCAACGCTACCATCACAATCACCAGGAGCTGCTCAGCATTGTGAACCTCAGTGATGAGTTCGGACAGGTGGCTGGCAGCGGTAACCCAGCAGACTTCATCCCTATCCTTCGGTTCCTGCCTAGCTCAACAATGAAGAAGTTTATGGACATCAATGCCCGCTTCAACTTCTTCGTAAAAAGGATTGTGGCTGAGCATTATGCTACTTATGACCAGGTACGCCACTGGATAACTCATCAATAAAAACTTTGTGTGTCTTGTTCCGTAATTTTGAAAATGAGGCATAGTTCCCATATTTTATTCTTTTTTCTTTTTTTTAAAAACGCTTTCCTGTCATCATCTTTCAGGACAACATTCGTGACATCACCGACTCCCTCATCGATCACTGTGAGGACAGGAAGCTGGATGAGAACTCCAATGTCCAGATGTCAGATGATAAGATTGTAGGGATTGTCTATGATCTGTTTGGAGCTGGTAGGTTGAATTTCTGTAGATGTTGAATGATCTGATTGGAAGTGACCTCATCATCAATACAGACAAAAGACATGTCCTCACAGAGGTGTCATTTCTCTTCTAGGTTTTGACACCATCTCCACTGCCCTGTCCTGGTCCGTGATGTATTTGGTGGCTTACCCTGAGATACAGGAAAGGCTTTTTCAAGAAATTAGTAAGTAAAGCTCTTTTTTCTCTTAATACTTTCTTAGGTATTACATGAATCTTCTTGGAAAGCAAAAGTCTGATAAATGCATTAGTGGTAAAACATAATATAGGAACACACATTTTGCTGCCGTTGTATGTGATTGTTTAAATAAAGTCAAAATGTGTAGAAGGGACTAAACCTTCCTCCTCATCTTGAACTAATAGTCAGTGATTTATTATCATTTCTAGAGGACAAAGTGGGTCTGGCTCGCACACCTCATCTCTCTGACAAATCCAACTTAACCTTCCTGGAGGCCTTCATCCTGGAGATCTTTCGTCATTCTTCATTCCTGCCCTTCACTATCCCTCACTGGTGAGGTTTATCCCCTTTTAGACGCATGAAAATACCAGAAATGCCCATGAAAATTGGCTGTCAATGACATGCTAAGCTCTCACAGGATACAAACATAGCTATTTCAAGCTCAAGAATTTATGTAATATCAACCTGTAAATTCATGATGGACTAACAATTTCTTCTTTTTTTTCAGCACATCAAAAAACACATCTCTGAACGGCTACTTCATTCCCAAAGACACCTGTATTTTCATCAATCAGTGGCAGATCAACCACGATCCGTAAGTTCTTTTGGTACATGTTTTGTCTCTATCAAAATGGTTGAATATGACTGGTATAACTTTCACATGTCAGAGCTGCCCGGAACAACCAGCAGGGAGAGCCCTGTTAAAGCAGAAGAAAGTTATATGCCTCGCTCAAGGGCACAAGTCAAAAGTATTCCTCATTCATGTCCCACAGCTAATTTGTCCTGAATGAGTACATTACACCTCTAATTGATGATGGACCTGCATTTTTATTGATAAGCACTTTTTTTCTTCCTTCATTGCATTATTCAGTGAGCTGTGGAAAGATCCGTCTTCCTTCAACCCAGATCGCTTCCTGAATGCTGATGGCACTGAGCTCAACAAGCTGGAGGGGGAGAAGGTGATAATTTTTAGCATGGGAAAGCGCCGCTGCATTGGCGAGGTCATTGCACGAAATGAAGTCTACCTCTTCTTGGCAATCCTCATCCAGAGGCTGCACTTCCTCTCGGTGCCTGGAGAGCCACTGGACTTGACCCCAGAATATGGTCTCACAATGAAGCACAAACGCTGCCACTTGAGAGTCACACTACGAGCAAGGAATGAGCAGTGACTCCATTTAGAATGTACAATGTATCACTCAATACGTGGTATAAGTTGACTCCAACACTGTGTGGGTCACAACCAGGTTAGGAGTCAGTGAAAGAAGCATCTTACTCAGAATGTAAGCACCGCATGCCGAATTTGATCAACAGAGCTAATGGCATTGAAGCAAATAAGTGAATGTCGCTTGCAGCAGATTATCAGAGATGTATAGGTTTGCATAAATACCTGATTGCACATGACTGGTGCTTCTCAGTGAAGTATAAGGAGATGCTTGGTTCTCCTGCTTTGTGTAATAATCTAAACTGCTCTCCTTAAGAAGTTGAATACTCAGAGAACTCATTACCTAACTGTGGGACAAACAGTATGTTTTGCTGGAGAGGCATTACTAATTAGACCACTGAATCCTGCATGTTTTTCTTCTGTGACATGGGACTCTCAAAAAATATTATGTTTTGATACAATTTATACTTGTAAGCTAATTTTTTTAATTACATTATAATACACATGTATGACACTGAAGCTATATTTGTATCCCAAAATGTGATTGTTTTTGGTGTATATCACGTATTTTATAGTCATTTTTATGTGCCTAGCGTTTGTATATATTTGAGGTGAATTTTATTGTACATTTATATGAAATGTCAGAATATCAGAGTTCCAGTGATTTTTCTTTTGGAATTTTGGAATATTGGAAGGCTATGCAATTTTCTACTTCTATTTGTAATGTATCAATGATTGTATAAGATGTAAGGGCATGCGATTTGAGCAGTCTTTAATCCGCCTCATAAATAAATTAAGAAATAAAATATGCTGTCGGCTAATCATTTTATTCCTATATCGTTCGCATGATTAGAAAGAAACCCATAAAGTAATACAGTGATGAGGCAGACAATAATGTGCAAACATCTGTGTCAGAATAATAAACTCTCACATGAGCAGATATAAAGTATCGCAACAAACCCACGTGGGTAATAAAGGAAGTGACGTTTGGTATTAACCCGGAAAATGAAACAAACAACAGCTGGAACAACTAGCTTCATTTGACACCTGGCTACAGATTTATTAACAAGGTAACGATTCCTACTCGTGACTGAATATATTCAGAATAAATATTTAAAATAGGAAGTACTCGTCAAAAGCTTAAAACATTTCGCTAAGGTAAAAAGAAAACGGCCGATATAGGCTAAGCTAATGTTAGCTGCTCAGCTAGCCAGCACAGCTTGTTGCTTGCATAGCTAAATGTTGGTATTTCTCATATATTTCTGTGAGCACTGCCCTCATATGGATGCTATTCTACCTAGAAGATAAATGAATACTTTTCAGTTAAAGGGTTCAGTTTTAATACTTGGAGAATCCCAGAACAACAAGCTATCAATTGTTGGTTCTCCCAATTAAATTTCAAATTTAACTCATTATTTCATCCTCATCTATGCCTTTCCTACACAGATTAAAACACATTAACTCACGATTTACATTGCAGTGGAGTAGGGTGGACCATTTAATTAAAATCAGTGCCCCCTGTAACGTTGTAGGGTGAGTACACGATAATATTAATTTGTATATACAGTATCTTCAAGTAAAATGCACTGGGTAAGACCTGTGAATTTAACAACAATAAGAATATAGCTGATCATTCCGTGGGGTTGGTTTAATGCTCTTAAATTGGGTGGCCAGATGATCAGGGCTGAAATTAGAGCCAAAGCTGTGATTTTAGAAATACCAGTTCAAGTCCCCCAAAGCAACACCAACCCCTCTGAAAATTCTGACAAGATATAAAATGAAAGACATCTTCATAACATCCTTGACCTGTTCAACTATTTGTTGAACTAAAGGATTTAATAGATAAGTCTAAAACCCTTAATATATCCCCTATTGTGCTCAAATAGCCCTGGCTAGAATATACATGGATGGAGAATTACATAGAGAAACAGTCATAGGGTGATCATCATTTCTCTTGTTTATGTTTGTGGACCACAGGATCACAGAGGACAGAATGGCCTCAGACTGGTTGGGTAGTGTTGTGTCTATAAATTGTGGGCAGACGTTGGGAGTTTATCAGGGAGAGGTGTCATCTGTTGATCACACCAGCCAGACCATCTCACTAAGACAGCCCTATCACAATGGGATCAGATGTCCTGTTCCGGAGGTCACTTTCAGGTAAGAATGAAAAAAGTTGTTGAAAAATCTCATCCCACAAAAAACACAAATATATAAAAAAAAATCTCCTTGTTGAAGCAGTGCCCAGCTCTGAATGTAGATTGAAATATTTTGCAGCCTTGGTTGAGGCATGTAGATGAAACATTTAACCCTTTAAATTTGAGTGTCTTTATCCACACAGTGGGCCATGTGAGATAGTTTTATATTTCACCAAGCCAACTAAAAATGTCTTAAAGTCTAGGTTTAGTGTCTTGTTGAATTATAAAATGGGGAAACCTTTTCAGGAACTATGTTAGAAGCAGTGCATTTTCCAGTACATCACCACAATGAAGTTTAAGGTCATAAATGTGTTTGTCTTCTAGTGCTATGGATATCAAGGAGCTGAAGTTCCTAGATATCCAGAATACAGTCAACAAGCCCAGCTCTGGTCAGAGAGCTGAAACAGAACCCAGCTTCATACCTTCAGGATGCCATGGTCAGAGTAAGAGAGCCTCTCATGTGCATGTAACCAGCAGCTCTCATTCCAGCACTGCTCCAATCACCATCCTTCGCAGAGGTAGGTACATGGGTGTCCTATGGTATGATCATCCTCACTGCACCAACTCCAGTTTCACCAGAGTGAGTTAATCTTGCTACAATCATCAGCAACAGATAACAGAATCAGATTTTTTTTTTACCAAAGTCTTTGATCTTCACGCTCCGCACCACAGGTGCTTATCAAGCTATGACAACTGAAGACTGTCAAAGGAGATGAGTTTGCGTTTTACTTTATTATCTCCTCAGGATCTTGATCTTGGGATCAGTGTTGCTACTTTTAACAAATGCCTCTACATTTAGTACCGAGACATGAGACCCAGGAAACCATAAGACGATTGTTACGTTCTTTGAATTAAGACAGTTTGACGTCAGTTTGTTTTTTCTGTTGTTTTTGCTTGTTCTTTGTGAAGATGCATTTCCTAGTTCTCAAATCACAGAGCTATTGTTAAGTTGATATTGCAACATAGCAGGACTTAGTGATGTGTCATACAGTACGGTTCAGTTGAGGAACAGAAACAGTTACTGTTCATTGATGAAAGGAAATAAGACACACAAGACTGCCATATATTACAGTGCGTTTTAAAATTCCCTGGAAGTTTAGATGGATTGAAAATGCAAAGTCACTCGACATCACCGTTTCTGATGACACAACAGACACATGTTATCTTACAATTTCTCTATGGATCAAATGACTCTTTCAGATGTCGGATGATTACGCTGTCCTATAAAAGCTCTGAAAATTGTTTCAAGATTACCTTCTTTTTTTTCCTTTACTGAATAAGGCTGACAGTATTCTGTGTTTCTGTTATGGTTTTCCAATCCCATGAAAAGAACAAAACCATCAATAGAACATTTCTGAAATGACAGTGCATAGTGTATTTGTTGGGAATTATTTTCACCAGCAGATTATGTGCGTTTGTACCAGCATGGTTAATGCAAGTCAGCTAAATAAAATAACAGTGCCCATGAAAATGGTAATGAAGGTGCACATCACCCATTGCATTGTTTTTAAATGCCAATGGAGCTCTGTGGCACTGGGGATGGTTTTGATCTTTCCACTGACAATAGAAAAACATAACATGTCACCAGACACTTACTTTAAATTGATAAAGCATGTCATCCAATCCTAAACTAAATGTTAGTACATCCTTTCATCATCCCTTCATTCAGGGGGATTAATAAGATAACTAACACTCCTGGAAAAGGGGATTTGAAATACCGTTTGAATTACCTTGCAGGCTACCACTTCAGCATTGAGAGTCATTTGAGAATGCATTAATTTGCTCTATCATGTAACACTTTGGACATTTTGTGTTGTAGCTCAGCTCAGATCGGCTTGTAGGCTATGTTTGCACACTGTTTGGTAGTTTTTGGAACCTCTAAGATGATTTTTAACTCTTAATATAGCTGATTATGTAACTTTCAGTTTAGCTGCAGTTTTACTTTTAT
This sequence comes from Chaunax sp. Z400, assembly GCA_037577475.1. Classification (NCBI taxonomy): domain Eukaryota; kingdom Metazoa; phylum Chordata; class Actinopteri; order Lophiiformes; family Chaunacidae; genus Chaunax; species Chaunax sp. Z400. Next base: position 32,183,887 of record CM075184.1, on the reverse strand, counting down.
CGCAGCAGCATATAAGTGTATATAAAAATCTAAATACTACAAGAAATGATAAATTGCCTGCTGTCACACATTTCAGTCAGTGATTAGCTGAGGAGGTCATTTTGGTACCCAGTAATAAAGCATTCTCCTGACTTAAGTTGTACATGTGTTCAATAAGAAGGTTTTCCTCAACGTTCCTGATCAGATGAACGTTAAAAATGGCATTTCCTCTTGTCAACAGCCGCTCAGCAGGAAGTCTGCTCGGACAGCTCTGTGGCCTCTGCCGGAATTAGTTAAAGTCAGTTCACTTTCACCCTCAGAATCACCGAACAATGGAGAAGTCAAAGGTCAATAGAATTGGCTAATGGACAATGTGTAATTTCTTCAGCCAAGTTGTAAAAATGACCCCTGCCTTAGAGCTTTTCCTGTGCACAATAGACGAGTTTTCACAATAGGAAGCCAGTCTTTTTTTTCTTTTTTTCTTAAAAAAAATAAATGCATTCATATCGCAGTCTTCGTTTTTCATTTTCTTTCATCACTTGCAGCTCGTTGACCCAGCGTTACTCCCTGTGTGCCATTAGTTCCTGTTAAGAAGCGTGACATGGGACCAAACACGGTCTTGCTATGACTCCCCTAAGATTCCCATAGCGTGCTAAAGGCTTGTACCAAAGTTCCTCTTTACAATATGTGTGTGACTAAGATCAATAAACATTCCCCCTCCCTCTCTGTGTTTGCTCCTACAGAGAAAGTTATATGAAGCCTGGCTTTCGTGCCTTGTGCCCTCCTGTCCTCTCTCTCTCTCTCTCTCTCTCTCTCTCTCTCTCTCTCTCTCTCCCTCCCTCCCTCACTTCTGCTCAGTACAGGAAATGCCCCCCCCTCCTCCTCCCAACAGGAAGACATGTTGTCCCAGTGCGCTCGGAAGGCCAAAGCGATATCAATTGTGGAAGCAATGTTTACCTTTTGAGTTTTTATTTTAATCTCCAGCTCTCAGGCTTGTGGTCAGTGAGCTAATGCCCAAATTGCATGGGGACAAAGTGCTGAGTGGCTTGGGCAGGGCCGGTCCTTTCACACGCAATGCCATGCTCCGAGGAAGCCCCCGGGCTGGGAGAAGGGGAAAGCAGGGTGGGCCGTTGCTTATACAAGATCATGGATTCCAGGAGTGGTTTCTGAATATCTGCCATTGATCTTTCTGGGAGGGTAGGATGGCAATTTAGAACTTGCGTTTGTGAATAATGCATAGGCCTGCAGACGTTGAATTCCATTAGACCCAAACAGATCTCAATAAAAGGGCATTTTGGGAGAGTTTGCCCTTATAAAAGCTGTTCCCATAACCAGCATGTTACCTTTGTATATGGAGTGAAATTAAATGCAACTTAGTGTTTTTCCCTATAAATCCCTGCTTCAAATTTCTTTGTAACCTCTATGTATCGTCGTTTTGTTGTGCGTCCATATTTTGTTTAGTTTCACGTTCGTACTGAGCTGATGTACCGTGCTCACCCTCTTCACAGAGATACTGATTTGCCTCTGTTACTGCCTCCGCTGCCCCCTTAAACTTTGAGCAACAATGCCCCACATTCCTTGTTTGCACCTTTTTTTTATACAGAACAATGAGGTAGAATAATGGCGCAACGTTCCCATCTTGAACAGACTGTAACAATGACGAGACGAGCTCCAGCCCACACACTGTGGACAGCAGTGTAGCTTCAGAGCCGAGCGATCCAACACCTGAGGTCTGTCCTATGAGGGACGTTCAAATCACCCAGGAAATCATAACGTTGGCTTCACTAAGCCAATTGGGAATAACTTGATAAACCAACCAAGGTTTTCCCAATGAAGCTGACGTTCACATAAAAGTGGCAGTGTTTTCAGCGTATGACCAGTCACTAAGAGCAACATATTTTACTATAATCTTTAACAAATATAAAGTTAAAACACACATAATGCAACACAGTTGCAGTGTCCAATGGAGGGATGACAGCTGGCTTATGCCCCACCCCTCCACAAAGTTTCAGGGAAGTCGGTTCTGTCGTTTTTGCCTAGTTAGGGAAAATGTTTAAAAAAAAACATTATCTCGCAGTGATAAAGAAAGTGGAAAAAAAAGACCACATCCATCCCTTGATTTGGATCTGCTCCAAAATTTAAAGGGTTCCTCTTTGGCCCAAATGTAATTGATATTTGTTGACTAATTTTTGTGAGACAAAAAGACAAATTAACACAGATGAAAACATAACCTCCGTAGCAGAGGAAACAAAGAAAAGAGGAGGTCCTCCTGAAGTAAGCTATAGCATCGTCCTCCAAAGCTGAGGAAATTAATAATAATATTTGATATGAAAGTGTTTTGGAGGCAACGATGTGCAGATTCAGTCAGTCACATCATTTGAAAAGTTACTATCCCAGCAATCACACCATTATTTTAATAAGTTACATGACAAGCTAACTTGTATCATTTTGTTAAGGCAGATAAAAGCATGTTGAATGTTTAGATTTATGTGTTATTCCAAATATTCCTTGATCACAAAATACATTCTATACCAACAGTTAAATTTTTTTATTTTCTATGTTAATAAACCATCAAACCTTATCAAATTATATACATTGATCAATATCAGTATTGCTCAATATGAAAAAAAGCAATTGTGATGATATTTGTTTTTTGCTGTGTTGCTCAGTCCCACTGTCTCGCTGCTCGTTATTCATTAGCCTCTGACTTGGAGCCTTGCCCAGTTCATTCAGATTTCTTGATTCATAGCATGACAGAACACTTCCTTCTTAATAATGACAATGTTGGTTTGTGTCAATAAAGTCTTTATCCATGTAGACATTGGTGAACACACTCTTAACACCACCCTCTTACTCAAAATGTCGGACCAGTGTCAATAATGTTTCACTTGCTGCTTATAATGGATTAGGATTAGTAGATCACTTGTCTGTGTTTAGAGGGAATTGGTATTACTTAATATTTTGTGTGAGCAGTGGTGGAAACACTAATTACATGTTGACATACTACCTCACTAATGAGCGGATGAAAAAAAAACAACCTCTTTGTAACTGAAGTGGTTTTGTGGTTTATTGTGATATCGAGGCAGCTCTCAAATTAGCTCATAGTTTGTGAGCGTCTTTATATCAATGCGAGTGTATTATGACTGAGCCTCCCAGTGTCTTGCGTGAGAGAGTCCAAAGTACCTTAGCTGTCACAGTGACAGTAGCGTGCGATTGTGCCTCCCTGTCTCCTGGTTAGCGTGAGAGCTCAGCATGGTTGGGGTTGAAGGCCAGGTTTTTCCAGTTTTTCTTTCTTCTTTTTTTTGTTCTCTGTTCATTTAGCTGCTTTCTCTTTTTTTTTTTGTCCTTACATGTATGTAAACTTTATTGAGTCGCGCTCAGTCAACCATTGTATGTTTTGTGTGTCAGTGGTGTTTTGTTCTCAACTGGTTATAGTAACAAACCTTGAGAGGATGAGAAGTGTTGCCAGTCAGAATTACATACGTTTTTCATCATTAAGTCAGAATTTGAAACTGCTGCATATACTGGAACTTATTATTTGTGGATTACAGCCTTAACACAATTTTATCATTTACTGTAAGACGGCACATAGCCTCTTTCAGGAGTGATTAAGGTGAAAGATGGGAGATTTTCTGGGTTGGGTTTAAGATTAAAAGCCAAGATAGGCCTGTAGCAGCCCAGCGTAAAAAAACCTAATAATCTCTCCACCTTTAAATGAAGTCCTAGTGATCCATACTGAAGCTGCATGTCATTAAGTTAGCATTTACGAAGCTGCCTGCACTTCCTACATCACGATCCTCACACTGTATTTTTGCATGAATTAAATTAGGAGTAAAATTGAGTCTGAACAAAGACCCTTTTCATTTTTCATCCCATGAAATGCAATTTCATTTTCCATTTTCATACTTCTTCTTTGGATTTATTGTTTTTCTATCTATTGTTATTTTTGAAATTTAATAGAACATTGTGTTTGTTATACAAAATACCTTTCTTTGTCTGTAAGATGTCAATGTTGTCTCATAAATACGTCTCGCATTCGGAAATTTTAAAGATGTTTTATCTTAAGTCACCCTTTTTAGCATTTGTAAACAGTATGCCAACATTTATTCAGTCGTTTTTAACATACTATATATATATATATACTGTATAAAGACATGTTTGAGTTTTTTTAATGTGCAGGATATGTCAGGAATCTGTAAGGAAGGAAACGTTTTCTATGAAGATGTATTTTACATTTTATTCTACTATATTGCAGTTTGTGATCTGTTACACACCAGCTTTCACTTATGGGTGCCCACAGGGTGAGTTAATAAACCAGTGGTTCTGTGGGGGACAAAAAGAAGTAAAAATTACATGACTATAATTTTCACCCATTTATGTATTGCTTATAGTGCTAACATTTACTTGTCATATGAAATCTATAATTATATATTAAAAAAACATGAAATTTAATTTATTCTTTTTTAAATTATTTTTATTTAATGGTGTAGCAAACTAAAAAGGTGATCTGATCGTGATAGAAATGACAAAACAGGCAATAAAACAATGATACAAACAATTTATGACAAAGATTTTCAGAAAAGCTAAAAGTGGGAGAGACCATTAATTCACGTTTAGTAGAATGATGCAGTATATCAGCATAGGGATGTCTAGATTGCAATATTCCTTTCATCAAGTCTGGACAGAGCAATGGGATCTTCTAACCGGCCGTTTTTCTTGCACTATTTTTGTGACAAAGGACTCTTGTGTGTGTGTTTGCACACGTGTGTCTTTTATGAACTACTGATCGTATTTGGTCTGAAAATGATGATAAAACTGCTTCCATCTTAATGTCTCTGTGCTCTTCAGCACCTGCAGGTTCATCTAACAGCAGAGAGACGACACAGGCCACGCCCAGAAAATCCAGTGTGCGGAACGGAGGAGCTGGAGGGCCGATGAGGACCAAAGACAACGAGTGTTTCGGAGATGGGACCGATGAGGATCTGGAAACGGACTTTGACTTTGAGAGAAACCTGGCCCTGTTCGACAAAGCCGCTGTCTTCTCACAGATTGATGGAACCAACAGCCACAGCAACAGAGCACAGCATCACAGGACGCCGGGAGAACAGAGGCCTCTGTCCTATCGCCATGATGAGAACATTCTGGAGGGGAAGCCTGTCGTATACAGACAGATTACAGTGCCCCAGCATGGTGGCAAAGAGTACTGTACTGGTAAGAACAAAATACATGTGCATACTTATACACACCTTGGCATGCACACTCACTACAGCAGCATTCATGTATTCATGATATCAGTTATAATGATCCCTTAGTATGGCAACAAATATTTAAACTTTCAGCTCACGTTTGCCTCAGAAAGAAGTATTTGCTTATTTGAAATACACCGTTTATGACCGATGGAGAATCGGGGCAGGAAGTCTGTAAAAACTTTCAAGAAACGATGAACGATATCTGTTGATTCATTGAAGGATAACTGGTGATATTTTATCTTTTGATAATCAACCACCGCTGACATCGTTACCTCGCTTTTGCTGCTTTGCATTTACTGGATACATGATCACAACCTCCTCGGACCATCGCCATGTTTGTTGTTGTTGAAACTTTAGACTCTTCACAGCCTTACAACTGTGGTTGTAATGATGTCGACGTAAAGGACGTACGGAAGTATAAATGTTGTTGATGGATGTGTAGAAGGAGCATAAATGGTCCTTTACTGGGAAATATCCTGAGATAAAGTGAAGTCCCCATTTGGGACATCTAATCAACTTTGTGAAAATAACGTTTGATTTGGAAGAAGCACTTTTTCCTCCTTCTTTTTTTTTAAACATTTTTGAAGCACAGTTACAGCTCTTCCCAAATGTTGGAATACTTCAAACTTTTTTCACTCTTGATCCTGAGTATAATAATGAGAAGCTCTCACTGAAGAATGCGCTGTAGTGTTTCTTTTTTGTTGAACACAAAGAGAGAGAAAACACACATGAACTGCAAAGGGAAGTAGGCGACAATGGACACCTTTTTTCTCCCGTTGCACACAAAGAGGTCACCTTGGGGTGGGTGTACTGGAATCCTGTCCCTGTGGTTACTGTTTATCGTGGAGATGACTTTTGACTCGCGCACCCCTCCCCTGCAGGAGGCCCACGGAGATGATGAGCCAGTCCTCTCTCTCACATTTCAGCTCACTGCAGGGACCTGAGTGTTACATAACTGCTTAGTGCAGACATAAGATAAGTATACGGCACGCTAACACGGGCTCTGGAGTCCATGGTGGGAGGGGAGTAGCTCACTCAATGGAGCAATGAGAAGGCGGAGGGTGGGTGGATGGGACTGGAGAAAGGGCTGAGTTATGGTGTATGAGGAGGTGTTGCACTAGAACTTTTGTTGGTTAGAAAATGAAGTAGTTTACCGATGGGAATATGTTGAGGAAGCAAGGTGGTGCTTAATAAAGGCCCTTCTCTGGTCTAAATCTACTGCTAAGTTACCTCCTTGGTGAAATCTGGTGCTGATGGCAGACAGCTTTGTTAGCCAACTCACTCCCCAGGCTGCATAGGTGATAAGCTGATTGTAGTAGTGAGGTTTTGTTTCGAGAATCTTTATCCCAGTCTGTAGCTGTTTGCAGTGACACAGTTTTAACAGGAACAGCTGTCTACCATTCTGCAAACAGCTGCCAAGCAGAGCCTTCTTTTCTTACCGTGCAGGCAGATCTGCTTCCCAGGGCTGTCATCATAATCCCCATCCTCTGCACTCTGTAATTAGCATGCCGCCGTACAGCCTTACATAAACAGCACCTCAGAAGCAGGAACAAACCACAGCGCTCTTGACCTGGAATCTTTGCCAGTAAACAGATAAATCAACAATACAGGAGTAGAGAGTAGAAAAAACAGTGTGCCAAGGAAGTTTTGTCAGGGCTGTTATTACAGAGTGTTGTTTAGTTCTGCTAATGTCTTGTTTCTCCTGTGGTGTGATTAAATGTACCCGGAAACCTTGATGCAGACGAGCCAGACCACTTCCTAGTTATCCATTATATGTGTTGTGATGAAAGATGTAAAGCATTTTAAGTTTTAAGAAAATTAAGGTGAAGACGTTTTCGAAGTAACGCTCCTGTCTGCAAGACTTTTGTGATTTACAGCTTTGTGTCCAGCAGCAGCAATAAGAGACTGCATATGAGCGGTGTTGTACTCACTGTGGCTCAATAGACAAGTCCATGGATGCCACCTACAGAAACAATTGGAATTGGAATATGGTACGTTATTATGTGGTTTGATTCATTAGTGATTTGTGTAAATCAAGTGCCAAACACACTAACAGTGAGCTGTTGGCACTGAAGATATTCCCAAACTGGTTTTTAAAAGGAATCTTACAGATTCCTGCATTACCTCTCTTTTCTGTGCACGGATGAACCAGCTTTTCCTGAAGTCTTTGCCTTTAGAGTGCAGGTCAGCATAGTTCAGCTCTTGTGCTGCATGCAGTCGAGAGGAACAGCTTTGTCAAACCTTCTCTATCTGCAACAGAAGCCTCACTCTGTCATGGCCTACATCCAGCCAGTGTGTATTTATTTCAGTCTCGTCAGTTTCCTTGTCATGCTTGAAAGATTGCTTCCAGCTCAGTTTATTTTAGTGCTGCTGCTGCTGCATACTCATGGCTACCTGGTTTAGCTAGTTGTCTTTTGAGTTTGTTTGCACACCACATTTTAAGTGTGTGTGTGTGTGTGTGTGTGTGCATAAATCACTGCATGTGTGTGATAGTGTGAAGGAGGAGGAGATGGCATGTGGGTGGGGCAGGGTGTGTGTATGTGTGTGTGTGTGTGTCGGGGGGGGTGTTTTGGTTGCGGCAACTTCAGCAAGAGAGTTTTTCAGAGGCGCACCTGGTGGGATGGTTGAAAAGCAATTAGTGCATACTAGTGCACCTCCCACTTCCCCTGAGCTTGGCACTCAACGCAGCAGTTTGCATGACAAGAGGCAGTTGACTCCCCTGTGTTCACATGAGGGTTGGCGTGTTCCAGATTTCTGTTGCCCACTCTTAACGTGTTAGCAGCCTTTTATGCAATATCACTAAAATAATAGTGGGAGGGGAGCAGTGACCCTCCCTAAAGATAAGCGAGGAATTCAGTCAACTCTTTGTGTTTATATGTAATTATCTTGTGCATGAGGCTGTGTGTGTGTGTGTGTGTGTGTGTGTGTGTGTGTGTGTGTGTGTGTGTGTGTGTGTGTGTGTGTGTGTGTGTGTGTGTGTGTGTGTGTGTGTGTGTGTGTGTGTGTTTGTGTGTGTGTGTGTGTGTGTGTCATTCTGTCCGTGTTGCTTCTGTCCGTGTTGCATGCAAGGGTGAAGAGTTGCACATGCATGTGTGTTTCTTCCTCAGCTGCGATGTGATTTGAGGCGTGTGCTAGCAATGCGCGCGTCTGTACGTGTGAATTTGTGCACATCAATGAGGCCACCAAGTTCTCAGCTAATAGGCCAGAGCTCTGTAGGAGGCCATTAAGGACTTAGCTGCCTCCCAGCAGCTTTATTTATCAAAGGGATACTGAGTCGTGCTGTCCCCCCCCCCAGCTTGACTTACGTTACCCTTCTAATGTGCCACAGGCAATAGACAGCGAGGGATTAGCACAGGCTCTTTAAAGGTTTCCACACACTTCAGTTTTACCATTGAAGAAAAAGGCTGAATTGTAGTACTGTAATAGACTAAAGACACTGACTAGAATAATTCTGACTTGGATGGGTGGCCTGACATGAGAAAGATGCATAAAAGCAAAGGGATTGAAGCATTTTTTTCAGAAGAAGAAAGATGGTTACTTAAGAGAAGATGAACTTCATAACAGACTTGTCTTTTTGAAAAATAAGGTTGATGTGTGTGTAAATATAAAAGTTATTTAAAAATGTACAATCCAGCTCTCATATACCTCTAGTTTTGGATATCTGGTAAAAGCATTATCCATACAAAAGGTAAACATATGAAACTAATCTGCAGTGTTGTTGGCTGCATGTCAGGCCTCCTATAATAAAACCTTTATGGTAATGAGGGACTACAGCAATGCACCCTAAAGTCCATTTGAGTCAGTCGTGCTTTACAAAGTGTTCTTTGGTTCACTGTAGAGACTGATCAGTTGACCAGACATGGACCTAATGGAGTGACTCCTTTACGTACCAGAGACAACTGACAATTTAACTTCAATCGTAAAATGTTCCAAGCAAACCTGAGAGATTATCAAAAATGTTTACTACGTTATGCTTTTTTGTACTATAAGAAAATGAAGATTGACCAGTGTAAATATTAATATCATTATCAGTCTAAAAAGTCTAGTATTCCTGCCTTTGTCGCGTCCACAGACAGCAAACAGTCAACTATGGCCAGAACAACAACAACAAAACAACGTCGGACTGTCCAGTTTTATTTGATTTATTTGTGCTGCAGACTCTGTTGAGTTTATTAAAGCTCCTCCAATGTAGATTTGCTGAACCACCACTGTGATCTAATTCTGTGATGTTGATTTTTAAAAGTTACACCACCAACTACTTGCCTTGGCAAACATACGACAGCGTTTTCCATCATTTTTGCGGATCCGTTTGTCCAGGGATCGTTTCGAAAATGATGCTTGAATGCAGGACTTTTTTGAAAATGCAAAACCTTTGTCATTTTAAATGGGGACTAACTCACCAAGGGATTGGTGCATCACCTTTGTCTGCTCATTCAGCTCTGTGTTCTGACCCTCTGGGAATTGCCCCATACAACCAGTCCTCCACCACAGGTGTGATGGGTTAAGTGTCCCGCTCAAAGTTGATAACTTTAATGATCACAGTTATCATTAAGGGGGGAAAATCATTCTTCGTTCGCTTTCATTTCTCCCCATTTTGTCCAGATGATGAGAGGGCTAAGAAAAGGCAGGTTAATCAGGGATGTAACACACCATCTTTCTGTCTTTCTTTCTTTACGCCCACAACTAACACCTGGCCCACAATATGAAAATGTGGTGGCACTGCTTGATTTATTTAGAGAGCTCAGTAATCTTAAAACATTCCTTTTTCAGGACTTTAGTTTGTTTAAACACATTTTTGTTCAGTAGCTTTTGACAGATAAGTGAACAATTTACACAAAAGGAACTGAATTGAATCCACTGTCATGCCTCCCCCATGTTTTGTCCTCCCCAATCTCTCACCAGGAGCCGCTGGGATACAGGTGCAGGTGTTCATACGTGTATGATGTCTGTCCCCTTTTTGTCACGCCAACCTGCTCTATGTTTTGACTGACAGAGCAGCCGATGTGTGGGGTCCAAGCCCAGCGCAGCTCCATCCAGCTTTAAGGGTTTGGGGATTGGTCCGAATCATGTGATGGTGCGTGTGAACCCGTTCCCTGTGGGGAATAGGCGTATCACTTTGGCTGCCTCGTGTTTGTCATGTTTTGTAAAGGCTGCCAATCTTCCCTTTGTTCCTGCAGACAGCAGTGACAAACAGGAGAGGAAATGGAGAATCTTCTGTGATGGGAACAAGATCAGGAGGAGGAAGGGCCTTTCCCTGGGCAATGGGTTCCTAGCATGAGTTTCCGTGTTCCTTAAACGTACCTATTACCCCTTGGGAACCTGAGAGTCTGTTTATCTGTAGACCAATGTTTGTTTTTGTCTCAAGAGGAAATGTTTCTGGGTTTTACTTGTGCTCCAGCTGTTGTCATTGCATCATAGCGCTGATGAAGATAAATTCACAAGGCGCTTGAAGATATTTTGCATGTCAGGGTCTAATGTAAAAAAAAATTGCTGTCGAACCAATAAATTGCTGGAATGTAAGAGTTCAAATATGTAAACGAATATTCACCTTTTTTTTTCAGTAGTTCAGATATTTCCCCACATTAAAATTCCTACTCGTTCCCTAAATTTGAGAGGCGCTGCTCTGCCAATCTCTGAGAGAGATTTTGACATTTAAAATTTAGGCATACATCAAATATATTTGGGTGTATCTGTCTTAACTAAATATTTCCTACTACTAATTACCACTGTGGCGTAAGATCAGCAATGTTAAAATGATCATTTCATGGAAGAATTACAGTGGACTGTCTGGCAATAAGCAATGCCAGACTCATTTGTTCTGTTTTGGCAAGTTGCTTGATATGACTTCGATAACAATGAAGGAATGTTAATGATAGAGCTCATTACCTCAGCCAACGAGGTCATGTTTTCTGTACAGCTTGTTTTGTCTGTTTGTCAGCAGGATTACGGAAAAGCTACTGGCCTGATTTTCATGAAGCGTGGTGGAAGGATGTAGCATGGGCCAACAAAGATTTAAATCAGGAGGCGGGTCCAAATGTTGGGGCAGATATACAAATTTATTTTTCACTTTCACAGTTCTCAAAAAAGCTAGACGCTGAATCAAGAGAGGGATTGTTCTTAAATAAAAAGTTGATTTCTGACAGATTGGCGAATAAAAACTTGTGTTCCAGAACACAAAAAAAAGATACCACACTACCGCACAACCCTGCAGAATGGTGCCACATGGTGTGTAAATGCAGACAAACAGCGCAAAGGAGAGAAACACAGATAGCGACGTTAGCTAGTCGCTATGTTTTTAGCTTGTAGCTTGACCTCACTCCCTACAAACTGTTATTGGCCAAGTGGCTACTAGCCCACCATGCAAAGGCTGATGCTCACAAACGTCCCCAACACAGCAAAATACAGGCACATGTAGGACCTCTACAGATACCACCACACACTTTTATTGGCTCATTGGTGATGATACACAACCATATGTGTACATAATTCTTACATTTTTACAAATGCACTTGCAGATCAGAGAAGAGTGGACTATTGCCCTTGGCGGAAGCATGTGCTATCCAAGTGCCCCTGGAGTTGTTTTGGGGCCTTGAATCTTGTGTTTGAGGATATTTCATCTGGCCAGATGTTTCCGAGAACAGGATTATCTTTTATTAACAATTATCCTTGTTCTGTTGCATCACAAGTAGCTACGTATGGACTAGATTTAACATGCTAGCTATATCACCTCATGTTTTCTCCCTACAGATTCAGGCCTGGTGGTTCCCAGTGTGCCGTATGAGCTTCATAAGCGTCTTCTAGCAGCTGCAGAGCGCTGGGGGCTGTCTTTGGAGCGCAGGCTAGAGTCTATAGGTGTTTGTTCCAGTCAGATGGCGCTCACTCTGCTGGGTGGACCCAACAGGTAAGGACTACTGCTGTGGGCTAATTGGTTATCCTACTAATATCTGGAAATCTGTGTAAAAGCATGAAGTTAATCAGCTCCTGGCATACATGACTCCTTATCTGATGTACAGTCCAATGCAGAGAAGAGGCCACTCTTTGTGAAGTAAACAGGAGGAAGGCACTATAATGTGCCAAACATGTCTGTCCTGTGTAGTAGAGCAGTTATAAAATCTGCTCTGTCACTTTTTGTTTTCACGTCATGTTTTCCAGTTTCCATGGCAGCCACTTTACCACCATGTTACTTCATAAGTGAGATGTGTTAACCTTGAACTCCCTCAAGGTTTATCTTCATAGGAAATCACTACAGAGGGCTGTCAACACTGCAGGCCAACAACATCTGAATAGAGTGAAACAGCCCTGTTTGTTGTTATTTACCTGCACCTTTATGAGCGGTGCAGTCTTATTTAAATCAAAAACCTTAGTGAAGAGGCTCATATATCAAACAGGTTTGCTGTCTCAGATCCTTTTAACAGTTTAGCACTGTAATGCTTATGTGTCTCAGATTTACACTGGAACCACTGTGTGCTCAGATCAAGTTTAATTTTGTATTGTAATACCAGGATACAGGATTTTGAGCTTTTGGTCGCACCGTTGTCCCTGTTTTAACATGTTTTTTGTTGTTGTTTTTTTTCTGTTTTAAACCTGAAATATATTTCTAACAAAAAAAATGAATGATAATACCAGCTGTGCAAAATAAGTGATGAAGTCAAACAGGGAAAATAACTTGCCAACAAAAAAAAAGTAGAGTCACTAAATATACCACACTGCCAGGGCCTTGCCAAATATTGCAGATGCTCTACTTATTACCAAGAATAGCTCTGTTGTTGTATTTGAATGAGACTGAGTCACAGTTTGATTTCAGCCAATCAGCATCAACTCCTTTTGACTAAGTAGATATGATGCTATTTATTGGATAGCATATTTATTGATTAACATATGAATACTACATTGATTGCCGTTCCTTGTGGAGTAATTGTCATTGCTTTAATTTCCCCCAGACTCACCCCAAAAAATATCCACCAGAGGCCCACTGTGGTCCTTCTGTGTGGGCCGCATATCCAGGGAGCCCAGGGCATCAGCTGCGGCAGACACTTGGCCAACCACGAAGTGGAGGTCATTCTGTTCCTGCCTAACTTTCTCAAAATACAGGAGTCGGTCAGCAGTGAGGTCAGCCTCTACAGCAAGACCAGCAGCAAGCAGGTGGCTAACGTCAAAGGTAGGGGCACTTGAAGTGAGAGTGGTTTTTACATGATGACCCTGATGCTAACGTGTTTGTGATGAAACTAAACATAAAACTCTGAGAATATGTCAGAGGATCAGTTCATGTTGTCCTGTTAAAACCGACCTGTATGGATAAATGTCTCCCTCTAGTGGAGCAGCACCTTTTAACACACCTTGTGTCATTTCTGACACGTTTTAGAACCCTTTGGACATGTAGTCAGGTTGTTTATAGTGTCTCAGTTTCTAGCAAGATCATGTGCACCAAAAAATGTATTCATTCACACTTCAACTGAAATACTGCACACATCCAATATTTTTTTAAATGTCTTTTTTCTTCTTCTTTTCCTCCATCCCAGACCTGCCGGCAAGCCCTGTCGATTTGGTCATCAACTGCCTGGACTGTCACGAGAACCCGCTGTTGAGGGAACAGTCCTGGTACAAATCGGCTGCTGACTGGGCCAATCAGAACCGCGCCCCTGTCCTGAGTATCGATCCTGCGGTCAGCGAGCACCATCAGACCGTTGAGGCGAAGTGGACCCTCTCTTTGGGCCTTCCGCTACCTTTAGCTGAGGCAGAGAGCAGGCTTTACCTCTGTGACATTGGGATCCCTAAGCTGGTTTTCCAGGAAGTCGGAATCCGCTATCACTCACCTTTTGGATGTAAATTTGTCATACCTCTGCACCCGGCATGAAAGACGACCCGCTGACATTGTACACAAGTTACAAATGGACATTAAGACAGACTGGTCTGCTTTTTCACAGTGGGTTAAAGTGCCACTGTGTGTGTGGTAATAGCTGAAGAGTAACTACATGACCAAACCAATATTTCATTACTAACTTGAGGACAAGTCTTAAAGCATATGATGTAGGTTTTTTCCAGTTACCCGCTGGAAACTCCCATGGGTTGTTCCATGTTGCGTGTGACACCTCTTGTTTTTGAAAGGGAAAGGTTTCCTGTTCATTGGTGTGTTTTGATAAGGGCTCTGAGTCGATGTGAATATGTTTACAAAATGCTGACCACAGTCTGTCTGTAACCTCTGACCCCGTGACCAGTCAGAGCACCGGAGACACAGTTCCTGTTTCCTCATTTAGAGAGCATGTGGGGTCTGATCCTGGCCCTGGGACCCACAGCACAGCTCCACTTAGAGCCGTCTGCCAACCCAAATCTGCCGTTCATCTGAACCACTGTTGACATCCACAACATCTACTTTCTTTCAATTTAATGGTGCTTTTTTTTTTTACAAACTCAAATGGTTTTGTATCGTAATGGTTGTAGTTTGTTTCACTGAAGAGGTGAATGTTTATTTGTAATAATTGTATTTATTTTTGGAATACATCTCAGGAAAAATGAATGAAAAATGGAAACACTTTGTACTTGTATTTACATGACATTTAATAACACTCTTTCTGCACTTATTGGGTGTCTTGAGTTTATTACCACTGACACTGAAAATGAAGTAGTAGGTCTGCGACCACCCTGGGCTTAAATATTCTGTTTTTCTGGAGTCTTGTAGATCAGAAGCCTACGATCCAAGGACCAAAAATGTTTTGGACCAGGTTCATCACAAGGGATTACAGTTATTTACTATAGGTGTAATGAGGTGTTTGCCATTTTGATACACCAAAATAAGCCACCCTCAGTGGAATAACCACTTCCTGTCTTTTGATCAGGATGGTTATTTTCTAGAAAAATGTCCCCCTTTACAAGAACAAAGACAATAGCCTTATTTTTAGACTGGCAGCCACGTGATTTTGAAATTACACAGACTGTGTTTTCACTCTTTAACCTGTAGATTTATTTTCTGAGTGCAAATAATACAGTACTTGCAGTAAACAGTCCAAATAGTCGTCATAAGTTTTGAGTTACAGATTGATAGGCTTCACAGGGTTCTCGCGGAACTATTTCTGCAGTTTGGATTTAATGAATCTTTCAGTGTACTTTACAAAGCAGCAGCTGCTAAACACATTTGTATGTGAGATAGAACGGTGATACATTTTGGGGCGTGGTTGTCCGACCAAAAGTAGTACAAGAGACGTGTTTAGAAATGTTTCTTTAGGTGTACATGTGAAGCTCTAGACGAAGCATTTCAAGCTGCAAAAAATATCTAATTGATAAACATTTAGCCTGGATCTGCTGATTAAATCTTCAACATTTAAAAGCTACTTACACATTAGGAATAGTTATGCTACCATATAACCCTGATATTGTCCAGTCTGCAGAGTGAGTTGCTTTTGATACTTATCTGCAGTTTTTAATAGTATTATAATGGGGCCATTTATATTGGAGTCTTTCTAGTCGGGTCCCTTTTGCATATGAATACTTCTTTTATCTATTGAATAGAGTCATTATACAAGTTTTAATAGTCCTCTTTCACAGCTGACATTTGGCTTGTCATAGCAGAGAAAATAATTGCTACTCATAAACTTAAAGCTCACTCTGCTCTATTGGATGCTTTGTCCCAGTGAGCAGTGACAGTAAGCCAGCATGCACAACACCAGGAGCATGAAACTGAAGCAGCTAAATGGAATTCAGCCATAATGACGTTTATTAATCACACCTGTACCTCTTCTATTGTTACAACACAATGTGTTCTGTCTAGTTTATTATAATAATAGAAAAATGCCTTCATTGGTGCAAAGTGAGCCGTATCCTTTTTTGCTGAAGTGCCATGCATTTGACTTTAACTCTGTCTACCTAGTTTTAATTCTGATTTAATATAGCAGACACTTAACCATTCCATATCACACAATAAGTACAGGCATAATCAATAACATTAATTAGTGCTGTATTTTCATTTGTTGCACTTCTATACTTGTGCCTATTAGGTGACTGAAATGTTTTACTGGGATACTGATATCGAGTGGAGTCATCATTAATGTTATTAGTTATACCTCAAGCTGAACCGTTTACATAGATAACCCACAAGGGGGCCACTATTGGACGCTTTTTATTGGTGTTCAGTATGTGAATTTTGACAAGAGGCCCTTTAAACAAGTAGAGTATACAGATAATAATGCAGTGTATGTAGGGCAAAGTACTACAAAGTACTAGAGATGCATCGAATAATTTAGAGACTGCAATGTTAGTAAAAGTAGCTTTTTGTATCATATTTGGGGGAAACACTTGTAATATATGTTGTATTGAACATTTGAATTATAGTTGTATGATTTGGTTATTGCAAACAGCTGATACATAGTATATTTAGCCAAAAACCTAATATCCTATGGGGCTTGAATCATTTCATATGTGTGCGCGCGCATTTTTTAATGGTTATCAGGAGGGAGATGGTGTGTTGTTGTTTTTTAATCTAACGCTACGACTACTGCACAGCTGCTTTTTATCACTTAATGTAATATTTCAACAATACTTAACATGACGTGTCCTCAGGGACATGTCGATCAAAAACACCTGCGGGTGAGTCCAGTTTGAACGCACTGCTCTGAATTATTACTCGGCCAGGATACAGAACAAGACGCACGTGTATCTACCGACATGTATCCATCCTGTACAACTTTAAACATCGGTTTTTTACCCGGTAATAAGCATCGCGGGCAGCTCAGGGTAAACCCGAAACAGTAACAGCGCTGCCATCATTCGCACCTGTTGGCCACAAGGCTGTGCTCGCATGCCGCTCAACCCGTGGTTGTGCTGTTCCTTTGCGCATGCGTGTTTCCTTGACCGAGCGGACGGAGACCATTTCCTCCAGCAGTAGGCCTCGCAGAGCTTCTCCACACACGGTCTACCACACGCTCAAATGTAGGCAGGGTACGGACAACCGTCAAAGCAAAGCCACGTTTGGGATTGTCTCATCTGAACACCTTTATACCTGGATGCCCTCCGACCTCAGGAGTTACCCTAATGGGCCTTCATCGCTAATTTGCAGCAACATCTGGTCGACACTTCAGCGGCATCTCTTTGGTGAGTTGCCCACAAGCACAGTCACTGTTTTGTCTTGTTGTGTTGCTGCAACGCTTTAGCTCGGGAAGCTTCGGAGCATGTCACGGTTGGGCAATAAATTCTGGGTTTTCTTCACTTTATAAACACCAAAAGACTCTAAAATGCTACGTAATGACAAACGGTTTTCATTATACACAGCTAAACATTAAAACTGTAAGCGTTAGCATTAGCTGCTATACGACCTGAGATCCATTATCGGACACAGTTTGGGCTATGCCATATCAGATTTTGTTACAGTCCATTCCCCAGTACATTGATTAGGTTTGTCAGAACGTCACACAAACAAACAAAAACAAACAAAACAATGATGTTACACGACGCGTGTGTTGCCGGTTTACGTTACCCACAGTTTTTGGGGGGTGGGGGGTGATTTTTGTGCCCAAAACATCGTCACCCACCTTCCTCTCCCGATTTTTTTTTTTACAGTCCGACTCTTTAGTCGCGACTGATGCGTTTTTGGTTTTGACCTTTATGCTCGATTCCTCTCTGTCTCCATCAGTATTTGTTGGTACGTTGTGCTTCATTTTTTACAGGGACGCCTAAATATGAAGCTAGTCAGTATCAGAGTCCATCCAGCTTTGTGTTACAGGCGGATGTGCCGTGTTGGATGTGTGTGTAAAAGGTCTTAGAATTGTAGAGGGATAGTTAATATTTGGTTGAAATGTTTATCTATGTGCTAGCACCGCGGTCAGGCCCTTTGGTATTGTTTTTTTTTTTTTTTATTTAATTTAGGAAAGCATGATTCTGTCCGATAATGGACCTAGTAACATTAGCCTCCTCCGCGCTCCAACTAGAACACAGGACTGGAGCTGAGGTTCAGCCCCCCTACAGTAAGGAAACACTGATCCCTATCTTTCCGCTGATATTGTTTAAATGTAATGCGTCTTCCTTTATTATTTTCTCCTGAATTTTCTTGCATTTAGCGGCAGACATATCACTATATATATATATATATATATATATATATATATATATATATATATATATATATATATGCGATAGTGATGCAGGATCCTTGCCTGACAATGGCAGCAGATAACTGGGGTGAAAATAAACACTGCTATGGTGACACTGTTTAGCCCAGAGGGAAATAGCTTTTCTCTTGCAGTCAGAGGACACGTTAAGCTACAGAACATCATGCTGGAACCAGTAAACCACCAGTGTGTTGCTCAAGGTCACTTGGACAGTGATGCTTGTTAATCCAGATGTTAAAGATCACGTCATTGTTAAATGTAGTTGGGATTTTAGACTTGAGTCCAGACTTGAGTCCAGACTTGAGACCAGACTTGAGACCAGACTTGAGACCAGACTTGAGACCAGTCTGCAGCCCTTTCAGCTTTGGGCTTGTTTGTTAGTTCCTTGCTCTGTAATTCAAGGGAACTGCCTGACTGAAATGTTGAAATGTACATACCTTTGCAAGCTGTGGCTTGACTGAAATAAGTAATGTAGTCTCTGTAGCGCATTGTTACTTTACATAGTGTTCCCATGTACTTTAGGTAAAGACTGCTTTGTAAATCACTCACAGTCTTACTCCTGGGTTGTTTTCAGGGAACATGTCTTATGCTTATATTATTGCTGCTGTTTTTAGAGTCGCTTTATTGACTGATCAGAGTCTAAAACATCACTCATCCAGATCTTGTTCTGTATTTGTTGAAGAACCGATTGCTACACTCAGTTTGAGGCTGACCAGGAATTTTTTTTTTTTTTTTTTTTGCATTATAATCTGGGAAGAGACATTTAAAGCTGGACTATCCGATCTTGTAGATAATGACATCAGATCACATCAAATGACTGATTTTGAAGCATGTCTTGACTGTTGTGCTGATTAAAGTGAACACAAATTGCTGATGCAGCACCATGGTAGATTTGGTTTTTCTATTAGGGGGGGTCTTGGCATTGATTATTCCCCAGAGATATCTGTTGCAACGTCTTAGGAATCCACATGCTATACGTTTGTTGGGGCTAACCTTCTGCCGGTATGCCAGGATGTGATAGTGTCTTAAGGGCTTAAGGGTCTCTGTGCAATATTTGGAGTCATTTGTTGTTGTTTTTTGCCTGATTTGAAGCACAAATTGTTTTTATTTCAGCACACTGTAATGTGCCGTTGCTCTAAACACAGCGTGACTCATCCCTGTTCTCAGTATTGAGACTGTACAGCTCTCCATCTGTGACTTGACCTATCTAGTAAGGTGGCAGAAGACTCGCAGATTAAACTATTCACTGTTTCAACAGCTTCATCCCACCCATCCCCCCTTCACTGACTTGACGAATGATAGATAAATTCAGAGTGGTTTCGTTCAGGTTCAGCTTGTCAGCTTACAAGGGGTGGCAGGACATTGCCTGCAAGCCCAGTTGCATGTCGGCTCTCTGCTTTTTAGCAATGATTTATGAGGAAGGGGGGATAGAACTGCTGTCTGGTCGATCCGTAAAGCTGCAAAGGAGAGGATCTGTGTTACTGTCTCACAAGTGGGCTCTGAGCCTGGCTTATGTGCTCAGCAGGGAAGTAATGGCTCCTCTGTCTGTACGATGGCCGTGTCATTGCACATTTGAAACCTGTCCAAAGCCCTGCTGACCTCATTACAATTTACCCCGTTTAGTTCGTTCTTCCACTTCAGCCTCTTCTCCTCAATTTCCTCTATATCTCTTTAAATCAGCAAGTGCAGTAACAAAAAGGAGGGATTTATCGTGGCGACTTTGACGCAGAACTTAACGGTAAACTTGACGCTCGTGAGCAACAGGGCATCGCAGATGGTGCAAGACATACTGCGCAGTATAGGCTGTATCACTCTGCGTGGATGCATTCGACAGCATTTGCTATTTGGCTGTCTGCATTTCAGCCACCTGGTGTAGAGTGTTAGCTGTAAAATGGAAGTGCAGACTAGCGGTTAGTGCACGAGTCTCTATACCCAAACATACACATTGCACACCCTGCGGTGTTTGGTTGTGTCTGAGAAGATGTGCTTCCTCTTTTTAAACCTGTGTACAGATAGAATAGGTGTATATCATATAACAGTTGTTCTTTTATAGCTTGTTATGATATACAGTACCAGTCAAAAATTTGGACACACTTTCCCATTCAAGTGGATGGGAAGGTATGTCCAAACTATTGACTGGTAATGTATGTATACTGCTGTTTACTTGGCTCTCAGCTGATGAGCAGACATGATATTTTTTGTGATTTGTGAATTCCAGAGATGACTTTCTTTCGCTTATTCCTGTTAAAAATAAACGATTAGTTGTTTGATGTATAAAATATAAGAAAACATGGAAAGAATGCCTGTCACGTTTTCCTAAATCCCAAGTCACCGTCTTCAAATTGCGTCAAACTTGAGATTTTGTTCGACTACATGTCTGTGCCGTATTCATTATTGTGTAGAATAGTGGTATTGTGGCTGCCATCATGTGTGCCAACTGTGAAGCCTATTCATCTGCGCAGCGGCTGGTCTGTCAGGCTGTCCTTGAAGGCCGAGAGGCGTCTGCTGCCACGCCTGCTGGCTAACAGACAAAGATAGTCCAACTTCTTAACATTTCTAGAATATATAGTTTACTATTACTCGTTAGTTTGTGCATCAAAGAAATACTTTTAACTTAAATACATTTTTTGCTTCTTAAAAATCTGGTTTTTGTGCTTCCTACATTGAAAGGCATGGTTCACCCCAAAATTAAACATGTATGGATTTCCTCTTGCCTGTAGTGCTATTCATCCCATCTATTCATCTACTCATCATCTATGCAAGTTATCGATCCTGGTATTGATGATATAGCCATAGAGATGTATATAATGGAACTAGATGGTGTTTGAGAAATCAAGACCCTGTCACTCAAGATGATCCACAGACCTCGACATCTCACACCAAAATAACATAAAAAGCTCTCTAGGTAAGAGTTAAAATTGAAATGATATACTTTAACTGTACTTAATTAATACCACTTTAACTGTAGTTCATAAAACATCTATTAAAAAAAGGACAATCTGTTTTCCCTCTTGATTCTATGCTGTCACAATACTTGGATGCTGATTTGACTCAGAAAACATTTGGCGGGTTGGAACTGGAGATATCCCATAGTGCAAACCACCACAACACTATGGTGTGTTATGTAAAATACAGATCAGATGGATGACATCAGTCTGTGTTTTGGGTTTGAGTGAGGGATGATTTGAATTAATAAGCAGAAGGAAGATTTCAGCTGTGGAAAACTGTCTGACACGTTGTCATTTGAAAAAAACTCGTGTAGAAAAACTGAAGCCTGGAGCATCTTCTCCTGAGGGAGATGCACATCCAGTAAGATGCAGGTCTAATTAACTCACGTTCAGTCTACTTTCCACATAGTCAGGTGACACTGTAACAGCTTTAGTGTTGTTGTCTCTCTCTTTTTCAGCTCTTCTCAGACTAGTCTGTTTGTCAGTAATAGGGAAAATCTGACATTCTGTGATATGAAAAAAAAATACAGGAAATGTTCAGGTGGCATCATTTTGGGTACATAAAAAGTCTATTGTCTTCTAATAAAACAAATACTTCAGCTGCCTGTGACATCATTGTGGACAAGTGGAGAGAGAGAGAGAGCAGGTAGAGAGGCAGCCGCCATCCCATAGTGATTTATTGCTTTGTCTCCACGGTAATATACTGCCATAGCCCCAATGCTAAGTCCTCTTCATGGAGGATAAACAGACTTTTCCTGGAGGTCAGTCATGGGAAATGAAAACAATCACACAAAAAACTTAGAACATGACGTTTGTCTTACTTGATGTTGCATGTCCTGGAATGTGACTATTGTAATGGACACATGATGATGTCAATGCTGGAACCATTTACTGTGCAGCCTTTGTCAATAAGACTCTGTTTAAATGATCATAACATTGTTAAAGCTATTGTCTGGCTGTGATGGAGGCCACCAGGCAGAATATAGTAATAAAAATAATGTAGAGCCTTTCTTATTGACCACAGATGGATCACTGTGTTGGTCAGAAATGGATATAAAGGCATGTTATTGAACTGCCAGCTAATTGTGCACCAAAAGGATGTTGGATATAAAGATGTTTGTAAAATTTGAATCTCACAACAATAGAATTCCTTATGAATTGAAATGATATTATTTGGCTTAATCTGTGAGGAACATGTTCCCTGTTCTTCCTTTTTTGCCCAAGCCCAACCGGGTTGAGTAGCTTTTGTGTTACCCTGGTTAATAACAAACAAACAGACAAACAAACAAATGCAGAGGAGTACATAACCTCCTTTGGTGGAGGTAGCAATTAAGCAACTAACACCATGCCACATAGTGCAGCAACCATTTTTATTGGCATAGGAGAGGCTTCATTTTGTCACACAGCAATCAAGCAACATTCCTGGACCAATCGTGTGAAGTAAATACATTGAATGGTGTGTTGTGGGAAAAACTTTTTTTCTAGTAAACTTAGAGCCCTTGACTGCTGTATGTTTTGTTTTTGTTTTTTGTTTTTTAATGCAATGCATGGTCAGGATGTTTGCACAGGTGACGAATTGGATGAAATAAGTCACGCTATCAGCGCAGAAAGAAGTCCAGCTGATGAATGACTAACTTCAGTCCACAGCATTGCATACGATGCCGGTCAGACATAAATGCTGTGCTTCATCAGCAGTGCTGCTTGTGCTGTTTTCCATCTACCATGAATTATACCTTTCATGTTTCTTGTTGATTTTGACTGAATGAGCCGCTTGTCTCCAATGTTTCTCCCCTGTTTTTTCTTCTTTTTTTTTTTTTCCTTTTTCAGTTTTCCACTCTTGGCCACAACATTGCAATTTGCTGATCTGATAAATTACGGTGAAGTAAAGCTACGATTATCATGAATCACTGTCAGTTAGTGAGATAATATGGAGTCATGGTCTGAACAGTATTCTCAGTCATTTTGTGGTGTGCAATCTCAGAGGTTTTTTGCAGATTTGATGATTTCTTTTTGCCATCTGGCTTTGATAGCGAGTTATTGTCTTGTTATATTTTACCCATCTTTTCAGTGTGCAGTGGAAACATTGTGCATTTAAAATTCATATCACAAAAGTTCAATTGAATCCTTATTACTAGATACTAGTTATTACTAAACATTTGGACATATGGTATACACCGTACCTCAAGATAATTGAGATTTAGTTTTGACTTATCCTGAATGTGTTTCTGTATATTATGTATAATGTGTTGACACCAGTGTTTTGTTTGTTTGTTTGTTTGTTGGAGGAGAACTGTGCCTTGAAATAAACACATCATAGATGCATGCATGCATAGATGAAGCATCAAACAGGAAGTTGACTGTACCTGTGTCAGTATATCATGTATGGGGCTGTCCCTGCTTACCTCCACTGTCTGATCACAACACAACAACACAACAACACCTGACTCCAGGTTCAATGAAGGCCTTCATATTTAGGCCAATACGGTGTTTCTAAAGATATTGTACTTTGCTGCCATGAGTTTGAAAGCCCCAAAAGGAATACAGGATGAATCACTGATGATGATGATGATGATGATAATGAATGCTGTCTCAGCAGAGAGGTTCCAGTGCTTCCTCTTGTATCTGCTGTTAGATACACTCCAGAGGAATCTTTGTGTCATCTGATGCAGTAAAAAACAACAACTTTGCTTCAATGATGTCATTCAGAGACGGCTGAAAAGTCAAATGCTCTATTACAGGGTTTTTTTTATTAAAAGAATATTTCAAATGACCTTGTCTGCATGTACAATTCCCTTTAGGCTATCTCTGTATTAAAGCATTTTTTTTTTAGGTTTTTCATTGGGAGATTAAACCAGAGGATCTATGCGGTGTAGAGATGTTTATTGTGGACTGTGGCCTACATCTACCCCTGATACATGAGCTGATGAGCCCCATGGCTTACTTAGGGAGCGGGTAGCTGGATGAAGGGCTGCAGAAATAGATGCACAATAATGGATTTAATAATGGATTTTAGAGCTGAGCAGATGGATAACTCTTCAGGTCTTATCTTAAACCATATTATCATACCTAGAAATCCTATAGGAGCACAAGAATGGCATCAGCTGAAAGTGAAGAAGAGATGGGCACACCTTCCTGTTGTGTGTGTGTGTGTGTGTGCGTGTGTGTGTGCGTTAATGTTGGTGTGTGTAGTTGATGATGCTATGATCTGACATTAGACCATTAGACCAACAGTGTATGAGGAACAATTAACCTATTTTTTTTATCTTGACTGGCTCTCAGAGAAACACTAGTGCTGTGTTCACTCTTATATTTCAGTCGGTTCAATAATTCTGTATTTGTATTTTTGATGTAAAGGGACTACAGGTGTGAGGCTTACCCTCCAGGTCCATGCCTACAAACAATGGCTGAGAGAATAGGGATAAAAAATAAAATAAAATCACACTCAATACAAATTCTGAGGGACAAAATGATCATGTCTGACGGTGGTTAGCAGGTTGTGGTGGTTGGCTTTATGTGTGAGGAAGCAGATTTGTTTTCTGCGGAGAGCTGAGTGCACAGGGTTGCTCTTTCATGGGGATGTTACAGGTTTCAGTTTTTAAATCACACACATTCTGACAGACACACAACCAGCACGCTGACCTTCACGTATACTATTATGTATGAAATGCATAATGTACATTAGAGCCTGATCACACTGATTTACATCTGTCAGGCAGTTCTCCTTTCACCTAATTAGGCTACATTTCTTAAATTAGTCTATGAAAAGAAACTATGTCCTAGTTAACATTGTCTCTAGGGTTAGACTATTGTGACTGAAATATTATTAAATCATTATTTTGCTTGATATTTTGAGGGAAGTTTATCAGTTTCATCTCTCAGAATCAAATACCTCACGTCTCTTATTTTGTATCAGTGTATTAACATTTTTTTTAGCAACAGACATAATGAATGTAAACAACATTTTTAGAGTTGATTGAATAACCCACAAGTCCACAATTATTAATTTTTGACTCTGCAATATGACATTAAATTGTCTTCAACGTTTTGCCCAAAATGAGAAGCTTATCAGCTTCAGTTCTGCACCAGAGGAGTTTTCATATAGGAAAAACCTGCCAGATGCTTCAGAGAGTATACCATCATTCCACTTCCTGTCAGTGTGTGAATATGCATGCACATACACTGAATGTGCACAAACACACATTTTCACTTCCTGTGGGTGAGAACACACATGTGATTCAGTCCAACCAGGCAAATCTGCCTGCATGCACTCCACAGTGGAGAATGCCCCACACTGTGTGCTAATGTAAGTCTGTGGCTGTCAATGAATAATTCAGAGTTCTGGCATAGCTTGGGTGGAGCCTCTATTATTCATGGCTGGCATCGGAACCAACAGATGACTGCTGTTAATATTAAGGACCCGCAGACACCGTCCTTCAGTCTGTTACACTTTCATGTATGTCTCTATCCGTCCTCCGTCGTCCTTTCTCCTCTTCACTCTCGCAGCATAGGAATTTTCCCTGCAGGGATTTAGAGTGACTCAACATCATGGTATATGATACCATGATACCATGAAATTCAAACGTCGCTACAATACTAGCATGAAAAATATGCTCAATCTATTTTGATACCACAAGAAAAAATAAAAGAAAAAAAGTCGTGGGCATGCAGAATAACATCACATCACCAACACTGTTGTAACCAGACGGACAGTTTGTGAGCCCATATCTCTACCAAGGCTAATGAAACACTCTTCTATAATAAGGAAATCTGCAGGAGCAACCGCTGTAACAAAAGTACAAGAATTATGTCAAAATATAGTTGTGCTATGACGCATTAGCATCAACGCTAAATCGTCCACTTGAAACGTGCTGCAGAGACCCTGTGTGTGCCTGTATATTTTTAAGATTATTATTATTGTGTTGTGTTTGGGGCATTTCTCTGCATCGGCCTTCGGGTAGTGAATGGGCATATAAGCAGGATTTGAAGTCAAACTATAGGATAAAAGGATAACGGCTAGGTTACCTTCAGCTTGTCATAACCAACTGTTTCGGTCAAAGGCAAACGGGCGAGGCCTTCACTGTCCGAGGCCTTCACTGTCCACCGTGATCCCAAATACATGAAGCTGCCATTCACTGAGCAGGAAGTGTTTGTACGCAGCATACTGTGTTATTCTGTGGTATTGATTATTATAAGTTAGACTGCCAGCTACTGGCCTGGGATGCATATGCTGCAGCGTTTTCAATCTTCTTTTTTGCAGATCCATGTGCGCGAGGATCTTTTTCACAACACCACATGAATGCAGCATTGCATTCATATCATGTAAAAGAGGCCTAAATCGCACTCCTGCAAAGTGAGAAATAGTTTGTATCCTCAACGTGGGTTCTTTTTAAGGTAACGGGATCTTTTTAAGGTAACGGGATCTTTTTAAGGTAACGGGTTCTTTTTAAGGTAACGGGATCTTTTTAAGGTAACGGGATCTTTTTAAGGTAACGGGTTCTTTCTAGGTACACTCTCCTGTCACAGTGACAATGTTCCTGCCAAGAAATACACAAACAAACAAACCGAACTAAAATCATAACCTCCTTGGCAGATCTAATGATATTAATATCTTTGCTGACTTGGGAGGAAAATGTGTTTGTAGATCTGTTTTTATTGCATTAATAGCTTTGGTATTTTCAATAATGTCAAATGTGGATATGGGATTGTTTTGACAACCTTAGTAACTCTTATTTTTTAAGAGGCTGAATTTGCACATATTCTATTTCTTTCTCAATAACATTACTTCATGCCCAGTTAATCTGTCTAATTTTGGGCCAAATAGAATTTGTGACTATTTGGATTTTGCCTTTGGCTGCAGCAGAGTCTGAATCTTCTCCACAGTGTCTGTGCTGCAGCCACTGAATGCTGCTTTTATTCAAGAGATGTGGAGCTCCAGTCACCACTAATACCGCTGCCATATTGTACCAGCACCCTGCTGCGGCTGCTGCTAATGACATTCTTTGTGTCTCCATCCTCGTGCTTTGCCTCCTCATCTCCTCCTCCTCCTCCTCCGGTCTGAATCGAGGACTTCTCATATGTTGCCATCAAAGGGAGAACAAGAACTGTGTGTGTGTGTGTGTGTGTGTGTGTGTGTGTGTGTGTGTGTGTGTGTGTGTGTGTGTGTGTGTGTGTGTGTGTGTGTGTGTGTGTGTGTGTGTGTGTGTGTGTGTGTGTGTGTGTGTGTGTGTGAAGGACGGCATATATTAAACCACAGTTGAAGAATGCAAATGCATGTTTGTGCAAGTGGCAGAGGATGAGGTGAATTTTGTGTGTGTGTGCTTTTGCGGTTGTGTGTATGCAGTCAGTGAAGGTGAAGTGTAACATTGACAGGATGAGGCTGAAGAGTGTGCGTTTGTGCAGATGCAGCTGCCAAGCCAGATATCTTTCCACAAAATCAGCAAGCCTCACAGAATCCCACAACCCTCTGACTCAGCCTGCATCCTCTCCACCTCTTCATCCCCCTCATCTCCACCTTGGGATCTTTCCCTTTTTGCTTCCTCTTTTCTTTTTGCACACAAGCCAGAGCGGTTACCTGTGTGTCCAGTCCTTCTGTTCCGTTCTGCATTTCATCACAGACTCATGCATACCTCCAACTACATGATTGTCTCCTTGTCTCACAAGAGACCTCAGTTGAAGTCTTCAAACTGCTCATTGCAGTGAATGTTTGGCTCATTGTGCTTTGAAAAATTAACGCAAATGATCATAATTGAATACTAAAATAGTAGCAAATAGGTCATTAGGTTATAGAGCTATTAAAACTATTAATCTATGCTCATGAAGCTAGTATCAACTGTCTTTTTCTGTAAAGAACATATATATATATATATATATATATATATATATATATATATATATGTTTTTTGTTATTGTCAGTATATAAAGAGATGGATTCATTGAACATGATGTTGTCTGGGTAGCGACAGCCTGATATATCCATAAAAACAGAATGAGTCCTATTGATGCATTCTTTTATTGTCCCAAGTGGAATTTATTCTGAACCACCTGTGCAAGAAACTCCTCAATGTTGCACTGCATCGCTAGTTTGACAAGCTTAAAAAAAAGTTAAATTAATGAATTGGCAGAAGCACCAAATTGTACCCATAATGTTGAGTTTATTGATCATGAGGAGTACAGTAAGCACAGCCTGTGTCGACAGTTGTATAATGTCTCTTGTGTCTCTTGAGGTAAATCTCACAAATGAGTTGCATTATGGGAAATTTATGGTCCTGCTTCTGCTGCTTTGATTGTGACCATTCTTCATTTAACCTGACTCTAAAAAGCCTCCAGCATAATGAAAATGCAAAGTTTTAATATATATATATATATATAGAAGCATTAATATTACAGGAAAAAGATGGGTTTATTGTTAGCCTCGTGTTTTGTTGTGGCAGATTGAACGATGCTTTATTTTGTACTTGTGCTTTTAAAAGCAATAACATCCCAGCAGTAAATAAAAAAAATAAAAATAAACGTCCTGACAGAAAAGTAATAACAAGCAGGGCTCACTCACAACAGACAGACTCTTTAAGGCAGCGCCTCCATCACGTATACAATGACGAAAACGGCTGCAGCTTGCCTCCGCCTACATGGATATTTAGAGGATATAAATAGCCGGGCCTGGATGAGTGTGAGCTGAGACTGGAGCTCAAACAATAAGCTGTCACCACGACCCTTCCTCCCCTCTGCTTTCTCCCGTCCAGCAGCCTCGAGAGGAGGAGGAGGAGGAGGAGGAGGAGGGGTGGGTGTTCTTGTTCCCTCTTCCTTTCTTTCTTCCACTTCCTGCCTCCCTGCTTTTGTAATCTGTCATCAGTTGTGAGCCCGTGCCTGTCACTTGTATCAGAGGAGGGGCTGCCTGTCGCCCCGAATCTCTGGCTGTCCATTTCTCTGTCATGCTGCTTTTTAAAAAAATTATTGAAACATATATATATATATATATATATATATATATTGATTTGATAGATTTAAAGAAAAGGAACAGCAGCTGTGGATTAGACACGCATATTTACTCCTTTGCTCTATTGCAAAAAGAAAAAAGATGTGATTGTCTTCCTGGTGGTTTTGTTGGTGTTCCTGGATGCGTCTGAGAACCAATAAGACATGATGGTTTCAACTCCCAGAGTATGTTTGAGTAAAGTGATTCACATTCAACAACAATATAAATTCAAAAAGTAAGTGAATAAAAACATCTTAAAACCTTTACTTCAATTTCTGGGGGGGGGGGAAACGGGAGCAAAAAACCGAAGTTGTTGTTATATGTTTTTGTTGAGTTTAGACTCAAGTGTGCGCTGAAGGTTGTTAGTTCAAATGTCTTAGCCAGCTGGTGAATCTGTGTCAGGGCAATGCCACTAATCTCCTCCCTCAACGATTAAAAGTGTGACACCCTTGAGCAAGGCACTTATATTTAATCCCTGCAGTGCAGCTGCTGGTTAAGGCTAGAAGTCTGTGGTTGAGCTGGGCAGCATTTTAAAGTTAAAGAGGAGACTGCATCCATCCATCCATCCATCTTTCTTTCTGTTGCTTTCTGTGACCCACTGTTGTGATTATCTGACTAAGCCACAGCCTCCTACCTTCTTCTGCTCCATGATCCTCTCCTGTATTATTTAACATCACCTGCAGCTCTTTCCTGTCTCTCTGCTCTACTTCAGATTGCAGTTGCTCCTTCCATGCAACCGTATGTACCAGAAGACTTACTCAACTTCAGTTTCCTCCCTGGTTAAAAAAGAAATCTCTGCCACCTCTTTCAGGAACAAGAATAGTGTCTGAGCTTTTTTTGAAGTGTAAAGTTAGTCACAGATTTCTAACCTCTCATTTCCTTTCACCTCTCTTCATAACTAACCGACTGGGGGCGTTTCATGTATTTAACCTCATGTGAGGTTTTTTTTTTAGCTGACTCTCATTTCCTCTCTTCACCACCAGCTGGAAGGTCTGGTTGTTGTTGTCATTGAAATAAACTGTGTGGTTTGCTCTCATGTAACAAGTGCAGTGATTTCCTTTTAGCACAGTTAAAATAATAGCTGTAGATTAGTAAACCTGAAGTCTTTTCTTTCAACTATTTTCCAAATAAAATAAAGTTTATAAGTATAAAGTATTGATGTAATTCGAAGAACTCGATGTGATCCACTAGAGAGGAGACTCTTCACTCTTTTGGAGTTTGAACTCTGAATGTCCGTTTGTTTTAAGAGTGGAGTTTGTGCCAACTTTATAGAGTCGTTGGAAAAGGTTCGCTGCAGATTGTCAGTTTGTCAGAAATGTGCAGTTAATAAATGCTGCAGCTTCTGAAGACCAACTCAAGTCTAGTCTGTTGCTGTATTGATACTGCACAAGGTCACATGTGTGGGAATACAACTTCCATCTTCTCCCTTTATTTTTAATTGGAGCCCAGCTCCTGGTTTCTCTCAAAGAGATGTACTCTCACTACGGGTGGACGATCTTATCCTGTAGATTATAGCCAGACTTGTCTCCAGTCTCCATTTGCATAATTAAAACCAAGTGTTATGTTCATCTTGTTATGTTCACGTAGCGCCACAGATCTGCTTGTCGGCCCATTGGTCTTGCAGTATGCTGTGAATTGTGATTGGTTAGTGAAAGTCAAAGCTCACAGTTTGAACAGCAAAGTGGTGAAAAACATGAAGGATTTATCCTCCAATGAATTTGTTCTATCAAAAGTAAACACCAGATCTCTTACATGCTCATTAATTGCAAGTGTCTTTCGTGCCCAGCTGCATAATAAATGTGACACAGTCACAGAGGTAACATGCAAATTGTGTTGAATATCAAACATGGCATGGCAACCTCCATTTTTGTACACGACTGTATTTGCATATTCTCCCCCACCCAGGGCATCATATTTGCTCCCTGTGTGCCATGGACACCATCTGATCCGCCTCATATGTTGTCATCTGCTGTTGGAAGCAGGCCTGCTGTCATGTACTTTTACATATGAGGAAATGTGATGCATCCACGAGTCATTTGCTGTTGACAGTTGTTGCTGTCCGTTCTGCAGAGCCACCAGCACTGTGAGCTCATACTACATGTTTGCATACCCACTGAACTATATTTCCATGGTTTAATCCTGTTTGATTTGCTGCCAGTATGCGCTACTATATAAAGTTAGCTTTATCCATATCATCATCTTTAAGGCACTTGCAGTGTCACATCTGTATCACTGTTTTCCATTTAAGCACATCTCCTTCCTAAACATTCAAACAATGGTAGTGCTAGGCAGATGATGGAAAGCAGACCACAAAAAACACGATGAGGATATTACAAATCTTACATGTGAAAATATTTTTCCTTTCAGAGAAAAGACTGGTCGGCAGTCAAAGAACAGGCCATATGCAAACAATGCTTTTATGAGATAAAATACTCAGAAAACATGACAAACACAACCAGGCATTTCCCTTGGCAGTCAGCTAACTTGTTGCTCTCACTATGGCAACATGTAGCAGCTAGCTGCTTTGTTTCCTCAATGTTAGGCTGAGAAAATGTGCATGCTGTGAACCATGGTGGTGTTCTTTCAGGAGATGCAACGACTCAAACCTGAGTTAGTCAAGTATAAATAATACTTTTACATTATACATTTGTGAAGCTGTGAGTAAAGGAAAACTCCTTCATCTGCTAAGCTAATTTAACGGGGTCGTGATATTCTCTCATATCGATCGCAGGCCCCTTGAATCAAATCAAAATTGTTTGACAGACTTTTTGATTCTGCAATTGGTATAATATCGTATTGTGATGAAACTTATTTACAGGCCTAATGGTTGACCTGAATTTCAATTTAAATGCATATAATGCATTTTGATCCCCATCCTCTGTGATCTATATGTAAGTGTTAGTGAGTAGTGGAAGGCTAACAGAACATCTTGGCCAAACATAAGAATTGAAGAAGAATTTTTTTTTTTTTTTTTACCAATGTAGAAAAGCAAACACTTTCTAAAAGAACCAGCACACAGCTGCATTATGTTTACGTTCTCTCTGTGCAGCACACACAGCTCATGTGTTGCATTTCTTGACCAACCAGACTTGGATTTGAAGGGAATGTTGTTTACTGGTTCTGTTTATAATGCTGTCTCTTGTTGAGTGTTATGGGATCTGCTGTTTAATGCTGGCTGAGTAAATCGAATTACCCTCAGGAGAATTAATGGCATCCTGATTTAAACGGCATTTTATATTTGGGCTGAGCTAAAGCAGACTTTAATGACTTCTTGTAGACACTATGCAAATAGGACTGTAGTCTGTGAATGCCCTTAGGCCTTAGGCTTTGTTTACATTATCTTATGCTCTCTGGCACAGTAGTTTTAGAAATTTACAACAGCAAGCTTTCAAAGATTCAGGAAAAGCTGACAGTGCAATAATCAACAGAGTCCGGTATAAACTGCTTCGTTATACTTGGGATGAGTGTCAGTTAATGACTGTATTAAGAGTGTCAGCTAAATGTCTCTATTATAAATTCCAACCTGCTATTAAAGAAAAAAATACGGAGATGGAAGGCACTTAAATCCATCAGGGTATGAACTCACAAAGCTGGAGGCTGAGTTGTGCTGTTAGAAGATGGTCCTTTAAGCTCTGCCATTGACATCACCTCAGTTTCATCACAGTGCTAACAATTATGAACGAGGGGCCAATATGCTATGACTCTGTCATCATTGTCTGCAATGTCACTGGATCAAGTCAGTCTCTTACCTGGTGTCAAGTAAAAATGATCATGTAGCAAATATTGACATAAAACAAAAAGAGACGGATAGTATAATTAGACAGTATAATCAAAGTCTGCTGCAGAAAGAACAGGTTAAACAGAAATGCCTTTCAAAGGAAACCCGTTTGTCCGTTTCAGTGTTACTCATTGATAATTTATCATTTAAACTTTTATTTATTTTATCTTTTTTTCTCTTTGCTAACTAACCCAAGCTGCTGCAACATTCTGCATCCCTGTCCCTCCTTCCCCATCATAGAGAGAACACAGGAGGAATCTCATCCTCTCAGTTTTCTCAGTAGACGTTGAAGAGACATCTTTGACTGTCTTGTTTTCCAACACCGTTGAGAACCTTTTTTTAAACCAAAGCCCAGAAACCATAGAGCTTTCTCCAGGGAGGCCTTTGGTCCATTTTCACTAATGGCTGTTTTTCCTCAGGATCTAGGTCAGTAACTTTTGAAGATATGTCAAATGTGACACCTCCACTTCACTGAATCAGCACACCTTACAGTTTGATTTAAGTTGCTAGTCTGTAGCATTATTATTTGTTATCTCACAGTAGTGAATTTTCCGTGAGCCCTATATAGATTTAAACATTCTACATCACTAGATCTGGATTTACTGTGCTTGGATCCAGATCAGACTCTGATGTGTGGTAGATGTTATGGGGATGTCATCATTTAATTTTTGTCCAAGGTTGTAGCAGGGGCGGATCCAGGGGCGGGGACAGAGGGGCACTGGCCCCAGCTGAAATCTGATTGGCCCCTGAAGTGCTCCTGTCAACTTGAATACTTGACTGTGTCAAGTTTTTGTCCTCTAAACTGTTGTGTATGCTGTAATATAGTATATAAGTATTTTCTTTAATGTAAAAAAAAAGCTGTTAAATTATTTTATGTAGGGCCTATTACATAATTGTAAAAAAGTGTCTTATGTTTTATATTTATTTATGCATCCTAGTTTAAAATTCAATAATTGCTAAACTTTTCTGATGTAGAAAATGTGCTTGAAAAAGGCACAATTTGCATAATATATTCAACTATGTGAGTCTTTACCAAAAGCTATGGAGCCAACAGCAAACAATGAATGACTGGTGAAATATTCTGTGTATACATCTTACTGAATAAGGAAATGTGCATGAATGTTGGACATATAGTTGGCCCCTCTGTAAAAAAAAAAAGAAAAAAAAAAAAAAAAAAAAAAAAAAAGTGGCCCCTATATGGCCCCTGATTTAGAAAAAGTCTAGATCCGCCACTGCATTGTAGGCATTAACCATTAAAGTTAAAGGCAAAAATATTTTAATAGCACCCATCCCGCAATGGTAAAGAATCCTTTAAAAATCTATGGGTCCAAATGATGATCCAGGTCATCACCAAAAAACTGTTCATAGCTTTTACAGTTATCCTGCTAACAGACAGATAAATGAACCAACACCAGGAAAAAAAAAACACTTACAATGACTGGAGCACAATGAAATACTGAAACCATCTTACAGACATGAAGAAGATGAGCAACAGGACCTCACATTCACTTTATCCCTTTATTCCTCATTCATCAAAGCAGTAGACAGCAGCACAAAGACATGTGCAGACAGTTTAAATGGAACAAAACACTGCAGTCATTATGTAAAAAATTGTTGACAAGACACAAGCGGGAGTAATATTACCGTCATGTGGAACAGCAGAGGGAAAAAGGCAGTGCTGCACTCTGGGTGATGTAACAGCAGCTTTTGATGTATTACTTCCCGGTGTGTTGCCATGACACCATCAGCAGCTCCTGTTGCACAGAGGAAGAAAATTAGGAGGGGAGAAGGAGGAGATTTTCACTTTTTAAAAAAAATATCTGGCAGCTGGAGTTAACTAGAAAGCTAAATGTTTATTTAGATCTTTTCAACTTCACATATCAAGAGCCATATAGAACACAAGCATTAAAAAAAATATATAAATGTATGTTGGTGTCAAGCATCCATCCATTGCCTCTTATCAAATCCAAGCCAGTCCAACTGATGCAAGTCCACACACCAGGTGAAATACCTGCTGCCGTTTAGCATTGTTAAGTAACAGTTTATATGGAAAGCATGAAGCTAGAGGAGAAAAGTCACAGCGGCAGTAAAATGTGTCACAAAATCCACCCAAATACTCCGAAGAGATGAGCTGAATGAAAAAGAGATTGACAGCTGGTTGAAGCTGCATATAAATATTTAATTCTTATTAAATCTGAAAGACATGGTGTGTTTGTTTCTGAAGCATGACGTACTAGTAATATAATGTGTGTTTGTTGGGTGTAGTGGGTTTTGTATTTGTGAATGCATTAGTTTGTTAAATGTCATTTAGCATTTACGAAGCACACTGTGTTTGTTATAGACTCGTAGTGCATCTGTAAAACATTCCTTGTTAAGTTTTAGAAGGAAACTGGCTCCATAGATAAGCCTTCAAATTGGATTTCCTGGCTCATATTTTGCTTTCTAATCAGCAACATGTCCCAACGCCACCCCTTGCTTTATTTGACGCATTGCCATTGTTGGCTGGAAGTTTCTACACAGATATTCAGCTACAGGGATGCTGCCTGGGACAGAAGCATAACCCCTGGTGAACTCGGCATCTGACACATGCTATCACAATGCAATGGGTTTGGAACCATATTCCTGGCACCAGAGTGCACACAGCGGCCCCCGCTCTTACAGTCTTGCTATAGAACACTGAATGTGAGAGGACCTCCTTTCACTCCCGGCCCTGCGGTGCTGATGCTCAGAGGCATTCCTCAGCTTTGGAGAGAGAGAGATGAGAATAGAAGTCTCCTCTGTTGGTTTGCTGGTGTGGCTGTGGGTCGATGAGCCGCACCGCTCTAGACGTAAAGAATGGCAGAGGGAAAGAAGCGGGTGCCCTCTGGGTGCGGTATAGAGCAGCCCAGCTCTGGATATATTTGGCTTTATCAGTTTGCATACAGATCTGCAGCCGTCCGCAATTAGGCTGTTTCCTGTTTTAGCACAGGATATGGTAGTGCTGCTCTTATGGAGCGTACCAGACAGTAGCCAGGCCCTCTGAAGGAGATGCATCTTTTACACTGCTCTAAAATTACACAGGGCACTCTTCCATCAAACAGACAGACTCTTATTGAAAGCTGTGGGCTCTTATGAATTGAATCCACCTCAGCTATGCATGGGAAATAAAAAGAAGGGGAAATATTAAAGCACACTTTTTTCTCTTTTTTTTTGGAATAATTGTGCTTTGAATTACACAAGTTTTTTTTGTTGTGCTCTGCTTTCTGTTCATCGATCTACTCTGACATGACCAGAGGAGCCATGTTCACACTGGACTCGGTCCACAGCCCCTCCCTCCCTCCCTCGTACAAAGCACTGGAAAATATGCATCAACTACTTCCTCCTTCTCCCACTGCATCTCAACTTCCTGTTCTCTGGGCTGGTCGGAAGCGAGATGCTCTGAATGGAGGCCTTATTCAGTTACTGCTAAACCTTCAGACTGTTGTAATACTCAGAATACTGTCTCTGTATTTACATATGCATAGCTGAGGAATGTATAAAGTAGTTGCACCACTGGCTGCCAGAGTGCATTTTTAACTATTCCCATACCTTCAGGCATATTTCCTCATCTTAATGTCATGGCTCTGTACTGTCCTCCATCCATCATCCACAGTTTCTTAGCATGTAAATCTGTCTGTTTTAGCCTAAAGGGAGGAATGCCCTCACTGGTCAGCATGCAGTAAACTCTACAAGGTTTCTGTTTATAACAGCCCAACAGAATAACAAGTATAGAGATTAAATACTGTATGGTAATGTCAGGACAGTGAATGTTAGCAAGACGTTTAAATATTGGGACTGACATGTTATATGTATGTTGCAGACAAACATGGATCAGTACTGGTCCGTCTGCACAGCAGGTATTTTGACTTATAGCAGGACAAACACAGATGAACTTCCAGTAACAGTGACTGTGGGTCTTTTCTTGCTGCATTCCATAGCAGTGGGTCCTGTTATTGTGCATACTGGTTCACTAAGTCTGCCAGTTCCAGATTATAATAATTAGCCTCTGAAATAAACAGATTAATGATTGTATTTCTGTTGCCTTGTTTTTGTGTGTAACAGCTCTGATGGTACTAGCTGAACAGTGACCACTACCTGCCTGAGGACACCTGCTGCCCAATTCCCTTCATCATGTCTGGGGTGCATGTAAGTGAAGCACGTATGATATTTCTTTATTTATGGATGTTTTTTTCCATGTTTATCTGTGTAGTTTACAGTGGCACACATGCACAAACTTTTCTTTTTTTGAACAAGGGGCTGCTCAGAATGAAAACCATCTGTTATGTTTGGCTTCTTAGTGCCGAGGCTCAGGAAGGTTCATTCTTCGTGATAGTTGGATGCATCTGGGATCTGTTCACTTCTTTATTTTACAGACCACAATACAGGGAAAGATGAGTGGGGTAAATAATGATTATTACATTCCCAGTGAAGTTTACTGTTTCAATCAACTGATGTCATTTTGTACACTCTGTAGCAAAGGTTTGAGGGATCAAACGCCAAAAGTTAATCAGACTCCATTGTCTGCAGATTTTTATGCCCCCGTTAATGGGGGCATGTAGGGTTTACCCTTGTCTGTACATACTGTACATCTGTACATGACAGGATATATAGTCTGTACACATGTGCAGAATTATAGGAAATGTAACATGTGCTTTGTCTGGGCTTAAAGGTGTGCATTTCATAATTGGTTCCTTCAGTTTGCTTATTTTTACATACATTTCATCTAAAAACTGACAAATCTTTATCTGCTAATTCTGATTTAGTAGAATATAGTAATAGTAATGGTATCAGGGTCTTATGGATTTCATATGTCTTCACTTCATCAGAAATAAATACACATTTCACTGTTGCATCTCCAGTTGTTCTGGATTAGTGTAAAAACGTGTACAGTTGGCTTTAAGGACAGTCACTAGTACAAATGATACCTTCCACTTACAGTACGGGCAGCCTTACAAGTAAGAGCCTAATAATTACCCTCGTTTATCAAAGCTCTGGTTGCTGTCTGCAGTTCTAATATAACCTGTGCCTTCCTGGAGATTCATATTCTCCATTACCAGCTGTCAAGATTTTATAACTATTTAATAAAGATGACAAAGTTCCCTCTCTTGGCCCTATTTTTTTTAAACACACACAGTACCACACTCCCCCTTCATCTGCCAAAGGTTTTTGACATTAGTGAACATTGTATTTGTCCAATTCCACATGCTACACAAATGTGGGCGAGACGATCCGTGTCAGACACCAAGGTGCTGACATGAACCCATATCTGTATTATGCATTAATGCACGTAGCTGCTGCGCTCAGAAAGGTGCAGCTTATTTGAGTGGTTTCATATTACCTGTCGGGTCTCGTAGGTTTAACTAATGTGTCTTAAGTGGTAGCTTCAGATGAGGATTACTTTCTCTCCTGCATCTCTGCCTCTACATGCCCTTATTGATCCATGTCGGTTTTGTGTGTCTGCTGTGTTTGTTGCACTAAGCTACCTTTCAAGGAAGGACATTTTTCCCAACAATATATTACATCCAGCAAAACAGATTCCACATAGAAATTATAATACCAGTGGAGAAGCAAGGTTTTTTCTGTATCAGTCACCGGCGATCCAAGCTTGTGAAGTAGAGGCAGCGTCAGTCATATTCAGCTGTAACCTGTGTAGTTTGGAATAAAGCAGTTTGTATTTGAACTTATCCGTTTACTCCCTCCATCTGCTGCTTTGTACTCTGGCTGTCTCTTTTCATGTCATTCACCCTTTTGTGGTATGTTTGTGGACACGCCACTGTATTGATCTAACAGTGCAAACTGAATACACTAAGCATCCTTATTCTTGCAGGTATTTGCATTTTTTTTCTTTGAGGCGTGTCGCTGCCAGTTTTACAGTAATTCATCATGACTGCCAATGAGTGCAGCTAGTCTTTAAATACGTTGTTGGTAAAGCAACTACAATAATGGCTGAATTGTATTTTAAAAAGATACTGCACACTTACACATGTTGTGTTTAGATTGTCGTCTCCTTCTGTCATTCATTCGTCAAACCCATTCATTTCTTTTGAGGGGTCACACAGAGGCTCAAAGCCTTCCCAGCAGGCGTGGGACAGAGGGTGATTTGTTCTAATGCTCTAATCATTCAGACCTCAGATTTGTTTTTGAGCCCCTGCTATAAGAGTCACTTTTGTTGATTTATGACTGAATTTGTTTCACTGCTTTTTTGAAGCAAACTCTACATGATAAACACTTTCACAACAGAAAATAAGAACATCCTTAGAATATGGGAGGGAAGCCACAAACAAGGGAAGAATCTACAAACTGCACAAAATAGAAGCTAATTTAGGATTTAACAGAATTTAATGTCCACTTAATTTTTACCATGTCCCCCTCGGTGCCTACTAACCACTATTCCTGACACTGTTGCTGTGTGTTGCAGCTTGTCCGTCCCACAAAATGCCTAAAATGAAATTACATCACTGTGAATAACAAGAACATCTTCTCCTATGTCCCGTAGTCACCATGGTCAACTGGCACAGAATGTATAGCCAAGTACAACTTCCAGACTGCCAACGAACAGGACCTGCCTTTCTGCAAAGGAGATGTGCTCACCATTATCGGAGTCACCAGGGTAAGTAGGCAGGTGGTTTGTACTGTATTAGAAATGTTAGATATTGTTCTACAGCAGCCCACAAAGATGCTGTCCTGGCCAAATGACTTTTATTTAGGAAGGAGTTAAATATTTTACATATTTCCATCCTAATTAATCTAAACGAATTAAGGCAGTGACACCTTCAGAGGGCTCAGTGCTTGTTTGTTCTGTCCCACTGCCAGGGGCGGGGCCAGAGGGGCACTGGCCCCAGCTGAAATCTGATTGGCCCCTGAAGTGCCCCTGTCCTGTCACTTATCTTTTTTTTCTGTTTGTTTACAACTTGAATACTTGACTGTGTCAAGTTTTTCTCCTCTAAACTGTTGTGTATGCTTTAATATAGTATATAAGTATTTTCTTTAATGTAAAAAAAAAAAAATTATTAGATAATATATAATTATTTTATGTATTACATAATTGTAAAAAAGTGTCTTATGTTTTATATTTATTTATGCATCCTAGTTTAAAATTCAATAATTGCTAAACTTTTTTGATGTAGAAAATATGCTTGAAAAAGGCACAATTTGTATAATATATTCAATTATGTGTGTCTTTACTAAAAGCTATGGAGCCAACAGCAAACAATGAATGACAGGTGAAATATTCTGTGTATACATCTTACTGAATAAGGAAATGTGCATGAATGTTGAGCATATAGTTGGCCCCTCTGGAAAAAAAGTGGCCCCTCTATGGCCCCTGATTTAGAAAGATTCTAGATCCACCACTGCCCATCTCAACACTAGCACAGCTAAAGTTAAATAAAGCCCCCATTGCCACCATCCTAATATATCATTTATCAACAGTCATGCTGGTAACAATCAGATCAACCATGCAATTAGCAAAATATACTGCATTACGGCATCAGGCACTACAATATATCAACTTGCAAAAGAAAACACAAGATGCCAGTGAACTTAACTCCTCCTAACAGATTAGTGTGTTTCCTTTTAGCTATAGACACTCTTCCTGTCAGTGCTTCAGATTTAAAGGAGCCTGTTGGTTCTCTCCACTGTCTGTAAAGTAGTGTGGATTTCTAACCCCACTGCTTCACATCTGCTGCTACCTCAGTGTATTTAGAGGGACAGCAATGCTCCTGAACTACAGAAGGACTTTCTCGCAGCACCTCTCTTATTAGCACAAGTATTAAAGCTTTGCTGTTGTGTGTTTCACTATTTCAGGATCCAAACTGGTACAGAGCAAAGAACACAGGGGGCAGAGAGGGCACCATCCCAGCTAACTATGTCCAGAAAAGGGAAGGAGTCAAGTCAGGGGGGAAACTCAGTCTAATGCCGTAAGTACCTCTGGAGTAATGGACCTAACATAAGTGTGTGTGTTTATTTTATTTGGAAACACACGCTCAACCATTATGTTTAATGTGCTCTGTATTGTGTTACACATGCTGTAATTTGAGTGCATGTAAATCACAGGGATGTCAGCTTTTTTTTAGACACTCAGAGGTATATAAACAATATTAAACATTTCCTATAATATTCCATTTCAATACACAGTGAATGCTGAAGAATGGTCCTAATCTCAATCACCCTGTCAATAAGAGTAATTTAGTATATATTACATTATGTTATCTACATAAATAAATTATTGGTTGTGTTTGTTGTTTAGATTTATTTTTATAATTAAGTAAACATAAGATTTTTCCTGTAATTTCTGCTCACTAAAACCATCTTAATGAGAATTTAAATGCAGTCAGTCTATAACAGTTAATTTCTTTGGCGATGATGACTGAAATACTT
Source organism: Chaunax sp. Z400 (assembly GCA_037577475.1). Lineage (NCBI taxonomy): Eukaryota > Metazoa > Chordata > Actinopteri > Lophiiformes > Chaunacidae > Chaunax > Chaunax sp. Z400. Next base: position 32,142,470 of record CM075184.1, on the reverse strand, counting down.
CCATATGATTCAAATTCATGTTTTGCTTGGTGCTTATGTTTGTGCCTCCCCCCCCAAACTGAGTTACTATACAGTGTAATTCATAAAAATGTTTTCTGAAAACATGGTTAGTCTAAAGGTATAGATAAATATAGAGAAATGAACAGTAATGAAGTCCTTTATTTAGAAACAGCATTGTAGGGGAAAGATGATACATCATGTGAAAGTGTAGTGCAGGAATATGACAATATGTGATGTAATCAAAATAATTTCCTGCGCCTTCCCCATGTATCCTCTGTCTTAAGTGTGTGAACCAGTTGGTGGTGGTTTACTTCTGTTGCCTGCAGCAAGGCAAATGTAGTGTTGATTTCAAAATCAGGCAAAAGCATCAAAAAGATGGAAATGCCTCCATTTTCATCTCTTTTGGGGTTTGTACTGCACCCTCTCATGTCTGTGTCTACCTGCCGCTGAGGTAGGTGCAGGACCGGCTGCACACACTGAGTTTGAATAAGGCTCTTTGAAACAGTTGCTGTTTCACAAAGAGGAAGACACAGCGAGGCGCATGTAAATGGAACGAGACGGCAGAGCTGAGAGCACGCAGGCTGCTACAGGCTCATTATAAAGCTATTAAATGTTGTCATCTGAAGGCTAACAGCTTTAGTGTGTCTTCAACTGATAATAAACAAGTATTTAAGCTTCTACTTAAACTTCACACATTGTGTGATGTCAAGAACTGTAGAAATAGATAGTTACTCTGCTGTGAAAAGGGATCCACCACTCTTTAAACATATTTAAGTTAATCAGTGTTTTTATTCTGCTTTTACCTGAAGAGACAGTTTAGTATATGTCTGCTTACCACCATTGGTCCTTCACCACCACGCATCCTGTCTGTCCACACCGTTTTGAACGTGGTCATAGCATCACTAGGCTCTTCTGTGTGAGTGTGGGTCTGTGCGTGGTTCAAGAGCCCCATTGGTAACTTTTAGATTAGCCTTGGTTCAACTATAAGGGCTTTACAAACACAGTAGCATGAATTATTAAACTCCAAAGGTAGCTCCTGCTAGCTCTGATGAGATCAGACTTTATTTAGGCTGTTTGAAAACTCCTTTAGAAGCTTCTCATGGTAAAATATTACATTCACTACAGCCCTGCTCCCAAAATCTTTAGCATGGATACACTTGCTGACCACATGTCTGCTGCATAATTACGTGTTTTTCCAAACACTCCAGTCATCAGAAGTCATTCTTCTGTTGCCATTAGCTGCAAACCCACAGAGACTTGTTAATATTGTGTGTGTGTGTGTGTGTGTGTGTGTGTGTGTGTGTGTGTGTGTGTGTGTGTGTGTGTGTGTGTGTGTGTGTGTGTGTGTGTGTGTGTGTGTGTGTGTGTGTGTGTGTGTGTGTGTGTGATCACTAACAGATGTCTCTCAGACCTCTCCCTTTCCTCTGGCTTACATAAGGGCTCAGCTGAGGTCTTCTGTCCCTTTGCTCACCCTGTCTCTCAGGCAGTCCATACGGTCCCAGCTGTCTCTCTTTGCTGCCCCCATGTGGCAGATATCTGCCACACATTACAGCCCCATCATTAAGTAAAGCGAGCGTATTCAACTCTACTTCCTCCTTCCTCTCTGTTCTGCTCACCATGTTATTAACGGCAATTTAGTGTTGTTGTTTTTTTTTTAAATTTCAGTATGATGTAATGCATGAAAACTGTTGTTAGCTGCCCTGGACAGAACAGCTAGTGTTTGCCCACCAAAGGGCTATCTATGTGTGTCTCTGGGGGCGTCCACACTTTGGCGCCTGCTTTCGGATTAGCGGGAGTTAAAGGAGCTGCTGTTCATTGGAGAAGCTGCCTACGCTGATCTAATCAACTCAACCCATATTAAGCCGCTTTGCCACAAGGGCCTCTGCTGTCTGAGGAGGCAGAGTATGAGGAGGAGGAGGAGGAGGAGGAGGAGGAGGAGGGAGGGACTGGGGCGGCAGCCACGTAAAACGAGCTAAATCAATTATGGATCTGGTCTCGGGATGTTAAGTGTGCTGGAGCTTAGGGTTATAGAGGCAAAAGAGAAGTGATGTCAAAAACCTGAACCCTCACCATGAGAATCAGTGAAACTGTATTATATAGGGAAATCTAAGTTAGCCTACACGTTAGCATATGCAGATCAAAAAAATAAATACTTTGCTGCTTAATATAGAAACACAACAGTAGTGAGAAATATTTGTGCATGCATAGAAGATATTCTAGTTTTGAAAAACCTGGATATACTGGAGTAGAAACCAGTCACTGTGACGTGGAAACACCTAAACCAGTTCTCTGACATGTCTTCAGGTGGTTCCTCAACTCACTTAGTTTACCTGTAACAGAGAAAAATCTGCAAATGACGTAACGATAATGATCGACACGCTGATCAGATGGAGAGACCAAATCCAGCAGGATACAAAAAGCACCATAGTTCAGAAAGCTGCAGGTTCATTCTCAGTCGTTGAGGTAACTCCAAAATAAAAGCCTGAGATGTTAATAAATCAGGACACCAGCACAAGTAACCTTAATGGATAGTGGGATAATAATCACCAGGTTCTGTGTTCCATGAACACACCATGTTCAGAATAGAATAAAAACTAGGACAAGACTCAAAACCAGGATGCTAATGTGCACCTAGATAAACTGTCTGTGCATCTAATCCATCTATTAGCTCCCTGTTGTATTCATCAGACCATATGCTGAGAGTTTTACAGTTGTCCTCCAGAAAAAGAAGCCAGAGCTTCATTTGTTGTATGAACATGTTAAAACCCTTTTTTACATTAGAAGCCTGAGGTGATTTTATTCCTTTGTTTTTCTTTCTCCACTATGTGTTGAATAGTCAGTCAGTCTCCCTGACCTCCATCAGAAGTAGGTGGCTGGTTTCTGTCCCACCCACAAGTCGTCTGTGCAGTTTTTTCACTTTCCTGTTATTGCAGTCCTTGCATGTCAAGTTTCCTACTCCGCCTCAGGCTTCTTTTGTGTGAGTGAGTGAGTGTGTGTGTGTGAGTGTGAGTGAGTGTGTGTGAGTGCACACATGTACATTCATACATGTATGTATGTGTGTTTGTGAACATGACATTTCCTGTTTGGGTTCAAGTCTCACTGAGTCCCCTGAGTCGAGACGGCCCCGCCCCTGCAGTACTTGAGCTGAGAAGGCTGGAAGAGCTGCTGATGGCTTCCATGGCCGCTGCTTCTCTTTTCAGAGGAGCGCTGTGGGCTGTGATACATGGAAGGGAATCCTTCTGTGTGGTTGAGGTAGAAAACGAGCAGAACGAGTAGTGAACATGACAGCCTGTGTTATCTGTTGTAGAAACAGGCCCATCTACTGACTCAGAGCAGATCATCATTTCCACAGACGTGACTCATGTTATATTTCTGTAAATGCATCTTACTCCTCTTTTAAATCACAGTTGTTACATTAGCTTGTGCGCTGTATGTATTTGTGTGTATGTGTGAAACCTGTATAAGTCAGTTTTTGAACCAGTTTCTCCGTTTCTTTTCTCCTTCTTATCTCTTTCTTCTTTCACAATTTCATCCTCATCCTCCTCCTTTTTCGCTCCATTCTTTTCCCTCCTCCTCTTCCCCTCACCCCCCCGCCTTTCTTTCCCTCCCCCCTCCCCCCCTGTAGCTGGTTTCATGGTAAGATAACTCGGGAGCAGGCCGAGCGGCTCCTCTACCCTCCGGAGACGGGTTTGTTCCTGGTGAGGGAGAGCACCAACTATCCTGGCGACTACACCCTGTGTGTCAGCTGCGATGGCAAGGTGGAGCACTACCGCATCATCTACCACAAAGGCAAGCTCACCATCGATGAGGAGGAGTACTTTGAGAACCTCATGCAGCTGGTTGAGGTGAGGCACCGTCTATTTTTACTTTTTATTACTCCCTTGACAGTCTGGTGTAATGAAAAGTTGCTCGGAAGTCATCAACTATTGGATGTGATATGTCTGCATTATTAATATATAAGTGAAGCTGCCTGCATTACAGTTTTTACATAGATGTCTGTTATAACTGATATTAGCCCATTAGTGTACTTGAGCTAACTGATATGAACACAGTGGCTCTTGATGTGGACAATCATCAGGGCGTCCATATTGTTTTCCAAGCTCATTATGTGAACACATTTTTTCTTTTTCTTTTTTTTTGCCTCTGAAGACACTAGTTTGTAAGAAACTTAAAGGTTTGACCAGTGGCCTTCTGTCCATAAACCTGACCCTTGTCTCATGTTGTTTCAGAAGATACTCCATCTCTCCTCAGAGTCAGTGAGATGTAGGCCGACATTTTATTCTGCTGCTTGTGTTTCCACTCTGAAACAGCTGCTGTGGTCTCTTGCTTCCTCGACTGTGAAGCTAAAAATATAGTCCATTAATCTATGAGTCAATGAGAAGAAGAAGAAAAATCTGCAGCTATTTGGATCATTTAAACATTTAAGTCTCTTTTTTTTTCAAGCAAACAAATATTCCCAAGTTGTTGCCTCTAAATTGTGACAATTTGTTGCTAAACTGAACATTTTCAGGCTATGGATTGTTGGCTAGACATCACGCAATAGTCAAGAAAATAATCTGCAGAGTAATCATGAACTAATCATCACCAAGGCTGCATTGAAACTCCTGGACTTCTGTTGTGCAAAATGTTTGTAATCTTCCCACCTCTTCGATCTCCTCTCTGACGGTGAAGCTGCCAAAGTCTGGGTTATTCTTATCAGACCAAATCCTCAGCTAACATGGGTTTGTGATTATCTGCACACACCTGCAGGTCTTTATGATTTTGATTGAAAGAAGAAAAAAAAAGGATTATTGCACATTGGATCATTAAACCTGTGTGAAGTCTATATGTCATTTTTCTGTATATATAAACATGATGTTTGAGATTCTCTGCCAGGATTTTTACACACACACACACACACACACACACACACACACACACACACACACACACACACACACACACACACACACACACACACTCACACACACACACACACCTTCAGCATCGCTGTAGAGCTTCTGACTCTGGTACATCTTCACAGAAAGATGTCTTCATCGTGTCTCTCCTCTCCTTTTTCCTGTTATCTGAGCGCCGGTTCAGAGGAAGGACAGAATGTGAAGTGAGGAGCTATGATGGCAGAGGGGGGGGGGGGGGATTAGCTTTTCATTCTCTCTGATAGGAAGTGGAGCTGTATTTGGCATCTATCATTCTTGTAATTGGACTTCATCTCTTCGCCTTGCGGGACGTTGAAAGTGGATGCATGAATGAGCCAGCTGGCATCGAGACCATTGACTCCCCCAGTGTAATCTTCTTATCAGCCATCTAGAATCTCCGTCCTTCTCTCTCTCTCTCTCTCTCTCTCTCTCTCTCTCTCTCTCTCTCTCTCTCTCTCTCTCTCTCTCTCTCTCCCCCCCCTCATGTGTATACCTACCTGTCATACTGCTTTGTTTCCACCATCTCAACGTCTTACTCGGCTACATTTCTCTCTGCTATATATCTTTATCCTCTCCCCCCCCGTGTCATCTGTTTCTCTCTCTATAATAGCCATGAAAGGATTCTTAGCATTATTGTGTATTTGTTCCATCTTTGCACACAGTTTGCTCTCATTGGCCTGTCACAGCAGGTCTCTCATAGACCTACACACACACACACACACACACACACACACACACACACACACACACACACAGCTTATATTTATGCATACAGTGTGTATTTGCTGACAGATCCAGGTCTCCTTCCTGCCAATCACTACGTCCACAGAGATGTTGTGTCTGTGCTTTAAGCATTAAGACTGATGAAGTGAAACAAAGATGGCTTCCTATGGTTTTTGCAGGGGTGCAACAGCATGAAGGAAATATGTTTACCTACCATATTTATGTATTTATGTATTGTATTCTAAAAAGACAGAATTGAAGCCATTGTTTTACAGGTAATTACAGGTGTTACACAATCAGTGCTAATTCTGCAACATGCACAGTCATCTCTAATGTACATTTACCAATAAATGATGGAGCTAAATCTTAATATACAGTATGTAGTTGTGTATCATGTTTAAATAGAGGATAGTGCAGCTATTGCTTGGCACATGTGAACATCCATTCTGAATAATAATAATAATAAATTGGAGCTGACCCCCTACTTCACCATGCTGCCCCCCAGTGGTTGTCTTGGTTACCTACACGCTGTGGTCAATTTGCTACGCTGCAGTTGTGTAACATTGGATTTGTTTTTCTGTGAGGCAGCTCTTTGTCTCACATGTTTGCTTCTTTTTCTGTCTCTGGTCGTTGAGGTTTAATCCTTCCCCTCATAAATTGAATACCACTAAAAAGGAAAACGCCTGCATCCATAATGCTGATGCTAAGCCAGATTGTATGATGAGCAGATAGATGTGGGTTTGTTGTGTTTGTTTGTTTGTTTTTTTCTGGGGGTGAAAGGTCAAATGCAGTGACCTCTCTCACACCCACAGACTGCTACTCTGTTAAAAACCTTCTCACCTCCTCATGGGAGCTCCTGTCAATCTCCTGCAGAGATGAATTCATTTCAAACGATAACACTGATACTGATAATACTGTCCCAGTGGTACTGATGCTTCTCAGTGAGTTTTGAACATTCTCCTCATTAGCACAGATGCATGTTGATAAGAGTTCTCTCATGTCTTTTCTTTGGTTAAGGCAAACACCACTGATATTCTGTAAACAGATGGAGCTCCCGTCACATCAACTGTTCCCACCTGAATCTTCTTTTCATCGTAACCTTGGTGTTCTTCTGTCAGGCGCTGCCGGAAGCATCAGCCTCACTTTTGTTTTGCATATCAAAAGCTTGTAAACAGACCCTCTGATTTAATGTGTGAATAGCATTAGTCACTGATGATTCAACCAGGTCCACGGTGGCAGAGATGCATCATATTTCATATTAAAGCTTTTTCAAAAATAAGTCATGACAAAAATGACCACCTGTTTTCTGTTCATGCATTGAAAATGTATTTCTCTCCCTCTGATTCCCCCCAGCACTACACCAAAGACGCGGATGGACTTTGCACCAGGCTGATTAAACCCAAGTTGATGGAGGGAACAGTGGCGGCACAGGATGAGTTCTCCAGGAGTAAGGGCACCACTGAGCTCATTGCACTGCTCTGCAGGGACACGGGCTCTTAATTGTGCCTGTGTTTATATTCTTTCACGTAAAAAAAACCTCACCAGCATGAAGTCACATGCACAGTATACAGACGAGGCCCTCCTCTCCTCCAGGAAGCTATCGTCCTAGTCATAATGGCATCAGTCAGCAGAGGGTTCTTAATCCCTGTGTGTCTGGGGATGAATGCTGGGCTTCACCAGTTCTCAAGGTCGTTCTGCCTCTCTTCATTCCTAGTGATGCATCCAGATGACCTGGATAATACTTACACCAGGAAACTGAAAAACTAATAAATCAAACCCTGTCCTCCCAAATGAGATACTTGTCTGTCAGATACTGGCCAAAAAAATTAACTCACCAATTAATTTCTGATGTTTTAATACAGTTCTAGTGTCTGATGCAATAATACATACAGGGGGTTCCCCTGTGTTGATAGATAGATACATGGATACATGGATGGATGGATGGATCTAGAGAGATAGATGGATAGAGAGTAGGATAGATGGATAGACAGAGAGGGATGGATGGATAGAGAGATGTGTAGATAGATAGATATATATATAGAGAGAGATTAATGTGTAGATAGATGATAGATCTCATAGACTTGTATATCTAATAGATATATCTCCTGCTTGTAGTCGACGATCTGTAAGTGTTTTCTGTCTCTTGGCAGGCGGCTGGGCCTTGAACAGAAAGGAGCTGAAACTCCTGCAGACCATCGGCAAAGGAGAGTTTGGAGGTGAGACATGTCATTTGTTTCACAATCATCTCTGCACCATTTAATTTCATACATCAGAGCCATAATGACGGAGGCAGAGGTCGCCTTCGATAACGTACTGAAAGGTCATCTTTGTCCTTGACAGATGTGATGGTAGGAGACTACAGAGGGACCAAGGTGGCGGTCAAGTGTATCAAAAACGACGCCACAGCACAGGCTTTCATTGCCGAGGCTTCTGTCATGACGTGAGATCTTCTCTTTCTTCGTCCTTCACTCTACCTGTACATTGTTTTCTGTCTGTGTTCCCACAGACACAATGGTCTCTATCACAAAATGTTCCATCGCTATTTTTATCAGATCTTTAAAGAACAAAAAAACAAACACAGAAGACACTTTTAATGTTTTGCACGCTAACACTTGATTTGTTCTGCTTCTTTTGTGTTTCAGGCAACTGAGGCACAACAACCTGGTGCAGCTGCTAGGGGTAATAGTTGAGGAGAGGGGCAGCCTCTACATCGTCACAGAGTACATGGCTAAGGTCTGTCACACAGGAGTTTTTACCATCTCCCTTTTTTACGAGCCTCAGTATATTTAAAAACATGTGGAACAGTATTATAAATACACTTATATTATAAAGTGTTGCTTAAAAAAACAAAGACATTTTTTACAGGCTATTGTTTACTGGCTGTTTCTTGGCTAGGAGTAAGGTTGGTTGCCCGGCAACTGTTCCCTGACAAAAAGTAGTCAAGCACAAAACAGTACACAATGTAATAACCTGTTTATTAGTGTGTAAGCTAGGGGTTTCCCTCTGTTTCTAGTCTGTATGCTAAGCTAAGCTAATCAGCTGCTGGTGATAGCTTCGTGTTTCTTTGTCGATATGGGAGCGGTACATATTTTATAGATAAATAACTACAAATCACGGCAATATTAATAATCACCTAAATAACTAAGTAATAAGATTTAAGAATTAAATCACAAATAATAAAAGAAAACATGATATTTGGGGGACAGAACTGCCTCTCAGTGCCGTTTGTAGCCACCTGTAAAGTCTTTGCTAAATATGTTCAGTGTCCTTATGTGGGGTCAGTAATGTGGACTGTGTCACAGGGAAGCCTGGTGGACTACCTGCGCTCTCGAGGACGGACCGTGCTCGGCGGGGACTGCTTACTGAAGTTCTCACTGTGAGTCTCCTTCATCTCCTTCAAAGACAAATATTTAACCAGCACAAGTGTCTACAGCTAATTTGCTGCTCTTTAGCATTTCAAAAAAGACCAACGTCACACACTTGACTTTGAACTTAAAAGAACCGTTTGTGTAGACAAGCAGCCATCCTGCAGGTTCATTGCCTTCATAAACGGCTGTTTGATCTGCAAGTCAATTCATTTTTGAATGAAGAGTCATTTAGCTGATGTTGTAACCCAGCACAACTTAAAATAAGTGCAACCATTACATAAGTGTGTATGCTTAGAGAACTAAATACTTCATACTACTTAATTATTTCATGTGGGAAATGTAACCAGGAATTCAGTTTTAACTCATGAATGTCAAGCAAGTAAAGAATGATTGATTTTAAGATGTAGCCTGTTTTTACTCCACATAGATGAAGGAGTAGACCACACCTGTGGGTAGTTGTTGTTATTATCTCACTCAATGAGTCGTCACTCATCATTTCTCCTGTCTCGCTGTGTCACCCAGTGATGTGTGTGAAGCCATGGAATACCTGGAGGCCAACAACTTTGTCCACAGAGACCTGGCAGCTCGTAACGTGCTGGTGTCTGACGACAACATCGCCAAGGTCAGCGACTTCGGCCTCACCAAAGAGGCCTCCTCTATACAGGACACCGCCAAACTGCCCGTCAAATGGACCTCCCCTGAAGCACTGAGGGAGAAGGTGAGAAACCATAAGACACCTGCTTCACCTGCTATGAGTACCAGGGACAATTCAGAAGTAGGGATGAGAATTAACGAAGAATGGCAGATTCTGGTACCACAGGTCTGTTCATTAATGTTATAGAGCAAATCCCAAGTACAAAGAAAGTCTCTTCATATACCAGCAGTTCTAGCATGAGGACCAACTTGTTTATTAAACTAGACTCACTCAGAGAGCACAAACCTGCACCACAGCTCAGTTCCCCCATTATATCACTGCACCTAAAAGCAGTCCTCCAACCACAGATTGACCCTCATAATACGAGTCCTCGACGATGAAAAGCTGCCCCTAGAATCACACAAGTTATTCAAGAAGACATATTTCATTTATTCATTAATGGTGGTTTTCTTCAGGATCTAGCTCAGTAACTTTTTTTATGATGCATCAAACCTAACAGCAAACGGAATCAACACAGTTTCAGACACAGTTTGATCTTAGTTGTGAGTCTGTTGAATTATTGTTATCTCACAGTAGTGAATTTCACCAGATCCAGAACCCAGATCACACTTTGACATGTGGATGTCACTGTTAAATCTTTATCCAATCATTGTTGGCATCATCCGTAAAATTAGAAGCAAAAATCTTGTAATTTTCCCACAATGGTAAAGAATATTTGTAAAAATCTGGATCCAGATTATGATCCAGATCAGCATCAAAATCTAATGGATTGTTCCTTTGGTCCCACCCTACCTAAAAAAAATCATCAAAATCTGTTCTGAACGTTTCTGATAACAGACAAACAAACACAGTCAAACCCTCCTTGTTTCTAGTCCTTAGTTCAGGACTTTACCTTTTTTATTCTTTCAAATCTGCACATCCAAAAAATCTACAAATCTACACTTTTCTTTTTCTATAGGAATGAAATATCAGGCTTGTGGTGATTGTTATTCTCTTAATGTTTCCTCATTTGAATCCTGAAGTAGCTCAAAAACCAAACAAAGTGAAACCCAGTTCTGATGGTTGGAGGAAGCAAAAAGCATCAGCTGCTCTCTGAATGTTTTTATGTGACGGATTCCCCTTTTTATTTTATTTATTTTTAAATTATTTTTCTCGCACAACAGAGGTTTTCCACCAAATCGGACGTCTGGAGTTATGGAATCCTACTCTGGGAGATCTACTCCTTTGGCCGCGTGCCTTACCCTAGAATTGTAAGTACCTGACCACCAGATGTCTGTGGCTCACCAGGGTCTGAGCTGCACCAGCAGATGGCAGACTTTCTTGCTGGGACCAGTACTTACTTATTTATTATTGCACTGGATTAGTAAAATGTTTTGACCTCAGAATAATTAGATTCGTGCCATTAAACTACTGGAGCAGGTGATAAAAATGTCACAGTTTGTAGTGTAAATTATGAATTTAATTACCTCTGCATGCTTCACCACTTGTGACATATTTAGTTTTTGTTTGTTGTGAAGAATAATTATGTTCGTCTTGGACATTGTTGTGCGCTTGCGTCACTTTGTCACAGTTGTGACCAACGTGTCTCTGTCTCTCAGCCGTTGAAAGAGGTGGTGCCCCGGGTGGAGAAGGGATACAAGATGGACGCCCCGGACGGCTGCTCGCCAGTGGTGTACGACCTGATGAAGCAGTGCTGGACCCTGGACTCCGTGATGCGGCCCTCCTTCCGCATGCTGAGGGAGAAGCTGCAGCATATCAGAGCCAAAGAGCTCTACCTGTGAAGAGGAGGCCCGGGGGGGGGACGAAAGGGGGAGAGAGGAGGGGGAGCGAGACACAGCCCAGCACAGCTTCAAAGTGAGGAGGAGGAGGAAGAGGAGGAGGAAGAGAAGAAGAGGGACCACAGCACCTTCCTCCTACCCACCCACCCTGCTGTCCTGTGGGACTGCCATACTTTGCCCCCCTCCCCTGACCTCAGACGTCCACCAGCCGCCCTCTGCTTCCAAACGAGGACTGTTTCCTGTTTGTGTTGTAAAGCTTTTTCCAGACTGTTTCCTCTTCTCTGCTCTTTCCTCCTTCTAAGCCTGCTGCTGCTCACCTGCTCTCTCTTTCCATTCTCCCCCTTTTCTTTCTTATATTTCCTCTCCTCCTCCTCTCCTCCTGAACATGGCATTAACTGGAGGGGAGGCTGGCCTTTTCCTCCACGTTTGTCAGGTGCTCTTTCTTCTTCCCCCCCATCTCTCCATCATTCCTGGATCTGTATCACCATGTGGCCCTGCATGAATTTATCCCAGCTGTCTGTCATTCCATCCTTCCTTTTATCCCTCCCCCCCCTTGGCGTGGTGTCAGGTGTGCTCTGTGCCAAAGTGCCTCCATTCTACAGAGCTCCAGACTTCCCTCCAGCACTTCTTTCCATTGGACTGTAATGGTTTGATTTTACTTTTTTTTTTTTTTTATAAATCTTTTTTTATTGCTTTCTTTGTTTTTTCAGGGAGGTTATCAAACCATTTTAAGTGCTGTCTCCCCCCCCCCCCACCTCTCCCATCACCCCCTCATTCTAGGGTATTTTCTTTGTCTATGAAGAGAGCGTGAGCAGGAACAGAGAGGATTTTGGGGGGGGCAGTATCATGTTCATCCTCCATCCAGTGCAGCCCCTAGGAGTGGTGTTGTGGGGGGGGGGCAGGATATTAACAGGAAGAGAAGGGGGAGAAGCAGTTCACAAACATGGTTGATTCATCATACGTTGGCTTGTTTTTATATCAAAATATATTTAAAGGATTTAAAAAAATAAAATTAAAAAAAGAACAAGGAAAAAAAACTGACCGGGTGGGGAATGAAAAAAAGGAGGACTTTGAGCAGCCGGAGTCTCTCGGCGTTAGGAATGTTAAGTGTCTCTGAACGCTGGGGTCGGGGTGGTGCATGCTGTGTGTGAGAGGCCTTGGGTTCAACTGTCAGTGCTTTCAATGTTCATTGTTTTATTATGCTATCATGATTATGAATAAATCATTCCATCTGAACAGTGTGGGAACACCTGCATCATTATGTCAGCGTGTCTGTTAATGTGTCCAGGTAAGGAGTGTGTAACCGCCCTCCCTCCCTCTCTCTCTCTCTCTCTCTGTGTGTGTCTGTGTGCTATTGTGCGAGGGTCAGATAAGAATGCACACAATACATCCCCTGTAGTCCGTAGTGGAAATATTCACCAGAGAGATCTAACAGCGGAGGTGAAGGGGTTTCATCATGGCCTTTGGTGTTTAAGACAAATTTTGAAAAATCTGCCATCATTTAAATGTCTTGCTGTAAAACAAACTTTGGCTGTAACGGGCTGAGACTGAGGGGTGAACCGTCGTACATCTTAATCACATCGCAGGACAGACGATGTGAAGTAAGCCTAAGAAAAATGAACTCAAACATTGTTCTACTTTTCTTTTTTGCTGCTTGACACAACGAAAACAGGTGGTTCTTATATTTCGAGACTAATCTACAAGAGAATTCTGTGTAATATAATTTATTTTAAATATTTTATCATTTAAAAGTGTCAAACCAGGTACAAAACGGTTAAAAAATGATTAATTCTTTCCAAATCAAGCTGTTCAAGTAATGTGAAAATTACTGGATTTTGTTATTTTGCAGTACAGAAAAGAAAAATATCAGTTTTTTTATAATATTGTGCAGCCCTGCTTATATATATTAACATGTATAGAAATATTCATTTATTTAAAATATATTTATCTGCTTTTTAGCTACTGTTATTTTACTACTTCTCTCTGCATGAAAAATACATCATTCTTATCAAAGTTTTATTACTTAACAGATGGTGCTAATTAGCTTTATCCCTCTTGCCTCCTCCACTCAACACCAAACAACCTGAAAATAGTTGTAGGTCTGCGTTAGCAACCAGTGGAAGGATTCAAGACAAAATGAGCTGATCAAAGTGTTGCATCTGTCTCAAAGCGCGACATCTTCTCACAGATGTACGGCTATAAATAACCCTCCTGAGATCCTCCTTTTGATGACAGAAGTGCTTTGAACAGGTGGTGAAGTGACAGCAGATTCTGTAGGTGTGGAAGTGATGGTGTTCTGTCAGCTGAGCGTCTCTCATCCATTTTGCAGGAAGCTGGGTTCACTGTGCTGCCTCTGCTCCACTCATCCCAGTGCAGCATCTCACAGAGTGGGATGAGACCAGAAATCTTCTTTGTCTTCTTGCCTTTGCTTCCAGATCTCATCTTTGTGACTTTGATCAAACCGTTTATCTTCTGCCTCTTCAGCAAACACTTGTTTGTGGAGTGATTTAATGTGATTCCTATGAATTCTGATGACGCTCCACGGCGGTAACAGTGGGTGTGTTACGTAAGCAAGCCAGTTTGTGCTCATGTACGAGATTGTGCTGCTGTCAGAACCTATAATGCTGGCTCCAATATACCATCCTACACAGTGGCGGATCTAGAATTTTTCTAAATCGGGCCATAGAGGGGCCACATTTTTTACAGAGGGGCCAACTATATGTCCAACATTCATGCACATTTCCTTATTCAGTCAGATGTATACACAGAATATTTCACCAGTCATTCATTGTTTGCTGTTGGCTCCATAGCTTTTAGTAAAGACACACATAATTTAATATATTATGCAAATTGTGCCTTTTTCAAGCACATTTTCTACATCAAAAAAGTTTAGCAATTATTGAATTTTAAACTAGGATGCATAAATAAATATAAAACAGACACTTTTCTCCAATTATGTAATACATAAAATAATTTTTTTTAAGTTTATTTACATTAAAGAAAATACTTATATACTATATTACAGCATACACAACAGTTTAGAGGAGAAAAACTTGACACTGACAAGTATTCAAGTTGTAAACAAACAGAAAAAAAAGACAGATAAGTGACAGGACAGGGGCACTTCAGGGGCCAATCAGATTTCAGCCGGGGGCCAATGCCCCTCTGGATCCACGCCTGGATCTGCCCCTGATCCTACAACAACCGAACGAGATGGGCCCACTGCTGAGGTCCCCCCCCATCCCCACTCAAATGATCCACTCAGCTCACTGGCAGAAAGTACAGCTCATTAGCAGATTGAGGAAGCATTTTTAGATGTCGCCTGACAGCCAACAGTCACCACCAGGAGGATTTTACAATCTGAGCTCCCAGGGGGAGCTTAAAATGAGCAACACAGGGCTTTAATCTCAGATTAAAATACTTGAGAGAAGGTGTTAATCACAAATATCAGAAATTAGATTTGGAGGAGGGTCAAAGTTCAGAGGCAGACATTCAGCACCTTGTTCAAGGACGCTTTGTCAAAGCTGATGTTTCCATATCACCTTATCCTATAAAAAATATTTCATGTCCACATATTTTAACATGTAAAGCCCAACTTGAGGCGTCTATGAGAGAGCTTGTGACAGCAGGAGTGAGAATTAATGCACAGTGCTCACGTCTGGACGTCTTGGTCTTTCCTTCACACTTAAGTAATCCTGACAGCCACACAGCTCTGCATTCTAAGGCACAAGCAGGAGGATTGATGTGTTAATCAGCTTTCAATAAGTTATGAATCTCTGCTACTGACTGCAGCCGCGCACACTCAACAGCAACACATGAGATCACACCAACACAGTTTTTGTGGGGCGAGAAAGATGCTCATGTTTTTGTGGAGGAGCCGTGTGCATTGTTCTCCTGCATGTCAAGCTGGAACTGACAGATTTTACATGGGTGACAGAATGAGGGTGTGGTGGGGGGGTGTTAAATGTTGCTGGGTTACATGGTGGCACATGATTCATCAGGGAGAAATCAGCGAGTCTGTGCTGGCCCGGATCCCTCAGCATTAACAGTTTCTCACCATCAGTGTTAAAGCATCAGTCGTTTCTGCAGCAACCTGCTTTATAATTTCACTGCAAACTAAGCAGTAACTCAGCAGTACTGGAGCAGCTGGGAATCGGACAAATTGATCATTAGCAGAAGAGATTCATTACGAATCTGATGCAGGTTTTTCAAGCCTCTAACACCAAAATGTTAATCCATTATATCGCTGCATGTTTTCACTCCCTTTGTGTGTTTGCTCATGAATAAAACATTTTATTGTATTTTCCTGTTGGTCCCACAATAGAACTGTAGTTATTATTTGGAATGAGTTTTTTTACAGGGCTCCGGTGAGGTCTGGAAAAGTCTCAAAATTTGATCATCTTAGTTTTAGCATTAGAAAGTCTAAAATACACTGAGGTGTATGAGGTCTTAAATATGTTTAGGTAGGTCTTACATTAACTTTCATTTAACGCCACTTTGACTATACCTCTGTCGTGCATTTAAAACATACACATAATTACATTGTGTGCACTCAGTTCTGTGAATAAATTAATTTACATCACAGTAACCGGCGCTCCGATTATCTTTCATATCTGGCATGTTGTTTTTTTTGCCAGTATGGATGTGAAATAGATCTTAAATTTCATTTAGTCTTGAAAAGGTCTTAAAAAGTCTTAAATTTAACTTTTTTTTAAACCTGCAGAAACTCTTGGAACCTGAGCCAGTTAGATCTCCAAATATCAAATACCTCCAAATACCCTTCAATGACGTTTTACATCCATTGTTCAAAAAGAAAAGCAGAGACTAACCTCATAGGTCATTTTTGGAAATATACATATTTGCTTCATTGTCGAGAGTTAGATCAGAAAATCAGCACTGCTCTCATATCTGTGTGCTCAATGCTAAATGAGAACCAGCAGCCATAGCTTAGCATAAAGATTGGATAGGTAAACAGCTCTGCTGGCTCTCTCCAAAAATCCACCTTCCAGCACCTCTGAAGCTCAATAAATAACATATTTCATTTGTTTAATCTAAAAAAGCTCAGATGAACAGAGCGAGGCTGGTTCTTCAGCCTGTCCAAAGCTAAGCTGAACGGCTGCTGGCCTTTATAGCTCCATATTTAGACCTACTTCAGAGATGTGCAGCGGTGGAAGAAGTGTTCAGATCCTTAAGTTATACTATGAATATCACACTGTGAATATACTCCACTTAATAAAACTATGTAGTGAAATGGTCCCATAATCCAGAAACAGTCACATTTAAAATCACCTATATTAGAGATTAAATGGTTTTCACTGGATTGTTTATTAAACTTTGTAATCTGAATGTAATGGAGTAAAAAGCTCAATATTTCACATGTGCAGGTATCTAAGTAAATGACAAGGAGCTGACAGCAGATGAAGGAAATGATATTGACATTATCAGGCCAACTTGCGGCGTGGCCGTGTTAAATGCAAACACGGGCTCAATGACAGAGATCTTCTCACATGGACTCATCACTTCGTTGTGCCTTCTTCTGTCTCGCCTTGCCATTTCGCTAAAAAGCCTAAAAATACACTGTTTCCTGTTGCAATTAGCTTCTATTTAGGAAATGCTGCACATAAAGGAATATTAGCCTTTCGCGTATGGGTGTCTCTTCTTTGTTTTTGCCCTTGTATGGGGCATTTTATGCTGTGTCACAGCAGTGTGTTGACAGTTTTAGCAGCCTGAATCACTCCCCTGTTGGCTACATGCAGCATATGGAGTTTATTCTACTGCATGCTCTATTTACTCCGATGCAGCTTCAGTTGTGCCCTGTTAAAATGTTGATGTCTTTTGGAAATTTGATCCTCAGTTTGCACCAGCAGCTCAGTGGTGCTTTTTCATGTCTGGCTGCAGGAGGCATGACCTACAAAACAGAGCTGCTCATCAGCACAGTGTCGATCCATACACTTCAAAATAAATGGGAGCTCGACCTCAGACGTCACAGAGTCGGGAGTGCGTCATCAGCACATCCTCTACTGAAAGAATTAAACTCATAGCTTACTCAGACATGATTTACATAAAAATGGTATTTTAATTTTGCCATACTATACAGGAAAGATTCACATTTTATAGCCCAAATGTGCAGCATAACAGTTTTAGTTGTGACTCCCCCTCTTCTTCAGAGAGGAGGAACTATTGCATGCAGGAACTGTTTCAAGCAGGAGCCTCCTCATGGTGATACTGCATATTATAACAAGATTAAGACTTCCCAGCCATGATGGCAGCTCTGTGCTGTTGTGCTTCGAAATAGTAGTGCTTTAAGCTACATGATAACATCACCATGATAACATGCTCCCAATGGTGGCGCTAACCAGCTGGTTTTAGCAGGTTATATAGGTTCACCATCTTAGTTTAGCCTGTCAGGATGCTATCATTTATGAGCAGGAAACCAAAGTACAGCTGATGCTGATGGGAATGTCATTCATTTATTTGACATGGTGCAGTTTTGACATGATAATGGCACGCGACTAAAAAATCCACAAATTTTAAACCCTTTC
Organism: Chaunax sp. Z400; assembly: GCA_037577475.1. Classification (NCBI taxonomy): domain Eukaryota; kingdom Metazoa; phylum Chordata; class Actinopteri; order Lophiiformes; family Chaunacidae; genus Chaunax; species Chaunax sp. Z400. The sequence goes on along the minus strand of CM075184.1, from coordinate 32,124,488 downwards.
TGATTTTGAATATCACTTTCTCCATATTTCATTGCTCTGCAATAGTCGCTGAGAAACTGTTGCTGGTGGCATCAAAGGAAAAAGTCAGTCTGCGTTAAATTCTGTGGAAAATTATTCTATATTTGGTCTTTTTCTTTCTTTTTTTTTTTAGCAATGTGGTGGTTTCATGATTGGCGTAGCCACCAGCTAAGGTTAGCCGTACATCATGAGCATCCTAACGTTCTGATCTCCATTTAAATAGCACTCTGACTTAACAATGTTTGAGGCTGAATCTCAAATCTTAAAGGTTAGAAGCTCAATCTGTAAGACACACAGTGTTATTGGGAGCTCAGGGCTGGAGATATGGACACATGGGGACTGGGTGCGATAGCAAATGTGGTGGATGACAGCGCAGCAGCGATGTAATGGAGGATTCGTGTGAACCAGTATATGTTTCGTCTATCAGCCTATCCTCATTGTGTCTCACTCTTGAGTCGCTGATGGCTCACGGACACAAGGAGGCTGGAGATGGAGGATAACAACCACAACAAAGACGAGACTTGTCCACTGAGCTGCACGTAAACGGTCCCTGGCGCCTGTGATGTAACACTGGCCCTCTCTCTGAACCTCCTCTTTAAATAACCCAATAGTTGCCCTGCAGTGTTGGCTGACATGTTCATTTGACTTTGTGAAATACCAAGGTTCCTCGAATCACAGAGAACATGTTTCTGCACCGCTTGTCAGATTGAATTTGCATTTTGTGCCTGACATTTCACCTCCCCCTGCCCCGGGGGCCCCCCCGACCTGCTGGCTGCTAGTAGGAGGGTACCGTGCCAACAAACATTCAAATAAGAAGATGATGATGGGTGCTGTGGCCCCTGGGAGCCACCATTATGATAACTCTCCTCTCCACGTAGTACCTTTCCTACCTGCGTCATCCTTCTGACTGCCTTAATAATGGAACACAAGGCAAAGATAAGAGAGGAACATTTCAGCTGCAACTGGAAAGACTTTAACATAAAACTGAAAAATTCAAAATGAAGATGCACCAGAGAATATATAATCAATATTTTCATGTTACCAATGAAGCAAATGATTAATCAGAGAATATATAATCAATACTTTCATGTTACCAATGAGGCAAATGACTAATCAGAGAATATATAATCAATATTTTCATGTTACCAATGAAGCAAATGATTAATCAGAGAATATATAATCAATACTTTCATGTTACCAATGAGGCAAATGATTAATCAGAGAATATATAATCAATACTTTCATGTTACCAATGAGGCAAATGATTAATCAGAGAATATATAAGCAATACTTTCATGTCAATTCAACTCAAAATGTAAAATTATGCTTGCATATTTGCAGGGACATATTGAGACCAAGAATTCTCCCCTGTTTTGTCTTGTGCTGGGACCTTGTTAACAAGGAGTCGGTCACAATATATTCGCCCAAATGTTGCAAATCCTGGTTCTTAGCGGCCAAAGCGATTTTTGACGCAGCATGTTTTGGCATGTCTGATGCAAAATATGTCTGAAGCCATGCTCACCCTGCTTACTGCAATACCACGTGTCCATGTTTGCTGAAGGGATGAGATGTAAGGAGACAAGAAAGGGAGAAAGGACCACCAAGCATGAAGACCATGACAGTTTTCTATTTGAATCAAGCAGTGCAGACTTGAAACATGACATGTTTGAGTTCGTTTGTCTTACTTGACATTTCACATCCTGAGATGTGACAACTTCACATTCACACATTGAGATGTTGATGCTGAAACACTCCATTGTGCAGCTCTATTAAAGAGGAATTGCCGTGTGTTTGCAGACGTGACGTCATGATGACCCACGCTGCCTGACGAGGGCCAGTGTGTGGCTATAGATACAGAGACAGGAGTTACATCTTACCAGACAATGAATGGCAAATGCATGGATTAAAGATTCAAACATGTGCCCTGAAGTAAGTGTCTGATTTGCACCCTGTGTCAGTTCACTCATGACACTATGTGAGCATTTAAATCTTTATAATGAGTGATTTAACACAAATTTTATTTTTGCACAAACACAATCCATTGTCATCCAGGGTCCAATGTTTTCTAAAACAACAATGAGGATTACTGGGTTACAGTGGCGGATCTAGAATTTTTCTAAATCAGGGACCATAGAGGGGCCACATTTTTTACAGAGGGGCCAACTATATGTCCAACATTCATGCACATTTCCTTATTCAGTAAGATGGATACACAGAATATTTCACCAGTCATGCATAGCTTTAAGTAAAGACACACATATTGAATATATATATATAATATAATTGCATATATATATGCAAATTGTTCCTTTTTCAAGCACATTGTGTTCATCAAAAAAGTTTAGCAATTATTGAATTTTAAACTAGGATGCATAAATAAATATAAAACATAACTCTTTTCCAATTATGTAATACATAAAATAATTAAATGATTAAAATTAATTTAAATGTTTTTTACATGAAAGAAAATACTTATATACTATATTACAGCATACACAACAGTTTAGAGGAGAAAAACTTGACGCAGTCAAGTATTCAAGTTGTAAACAAACAGAAAAAAAAGACAGACAAGTGACAGGACAGGGGCACTTCAGGGGCCAATCGGATTTCAGATGGGGCCAGTGCCCCTCTGGCCCCGCCCCTGGATCCGCCCCTGCTGGGTTATGAAGTAGTAAACTCCAGGTGAATGCCAGGAGCTCTAGAAGTTAATCTGCAGACAAAGGGAAGCCTCTTACTTACTTATGTTACTCGATGTTAGTCTTACTTCAGGCACACTAACATCGAGCCAAGGATGTAGTTAAGATGCCTTTATTGATTAGGGGACATTAAATAAAAAGCCTATCAAAAAATAGGAAAACGCAGAACGGTTTCATCACAGTCCGAACGCTCAAAAGTTACCTGTAAAAAACAAAAGATAGGTCATCAAAAAAATAAGAACATGAACACCCCAAGCAGCTAAAGTTCCATTTACAGACAGGGACCTCTGAGACATCATGCATTCTGCCTCTGTTCTTTATGAGGTACAAATCAACACTTACTGTTTGGGTCGGTAAACATTAACAGGCTGACTAGTTTACTGATGTTATCTTGCAGGATTTCTGGGGTTTTGATGTTAAAATAGTTTTTGAGGATGTCTCCAAACATTTGGAGAAGCTGGAGTCCAAAACTGTGTTGGATCAGCTTGATAGAATCTTCTCCCCCTGACGGGGTCTGGCAGATGATGTGAGGTTTGATGAATCCTCGCCGTGTGAGTCAGAGCAACACTCAAACACGGAGGACTCATCGTGCTCGCCATCATTCAGCAGTAGGAGTGTGTTACTGCTTTTTATAGACTACCAGCAGGCTGAATGGCAGGCTGCCTGTGCAGACAACAACCTGGTCTACCATTTTATAACAGGGTGCTAAACTTTACTTTACACCTCACCTTAGCTATTTAGAGTATGCAGGACCTACAGGAAACTGGTTACCTGCAGATTCGCAAGTAGAAGAGGGACTTTATGGAGCTTAAAGCTGCAAGGCTGGCAGCGTCCTGTAAGGTGTGAGGTGGAGTACAGAGAGGATGCATGCCAGTCTGTCGTGGCTCAGAGTAGAGGACGGGTTGGCATGCAATCTAATCCTTTTCTTCAGGAATATTTGTTCCAGCAAACAACCAAATTGTCTGTACTCACAAATGTATATTAATAAGAGCCCGAATGTTGATTAACAGGTGAAGAATTACGAGAGAGTAGTGAGGGGTGATGTGATGTTTGTTTGTTTGTTTGGAAGAATAGTTGCTTCCTTGATGGCAGCTGATGGGGAATGAAGAAATACCGACATGCATGGAGTGACACTTGAGGAGATACAGAGATAAACTGAAGTGGACACAAAATATGGATATTTGTTGTCTCAGAAAAGAAAATTCATGTTCCATCTTTTTTTGTGTGTTTTCACCCTCATAAATGACCAGGGACTGGTTTCGACGACTTAGCCAGCATCCACACAGGACAGACTATAAACTGTTGTGACACATGAGGAGCTGCAGCCAACCATGAGTAATATTAAGGTTCATGAAATGCCTTGGAGACGACAAAGAAAACCGTGCAGTCATAACTGTATGTTCACCGCTGGATTATTTGATTTTTTTTGAGGGGTAGTTCGGGTTCGGAGAGTAGAACAGCTCCGTCCTGCAGCAATTATTATTTCACAGGCTGAAACAAAGTCTTATATGATACAAAATGAACAAATAATTATGTGTATTGTGCTTTATGTTGAAAAAATACTTACCTTTCATCATTTTTAATTACATATTTGTGCAAAAGAACACTTTAAAGAAGAGGCCACTGACTCTGTGAGTACCCAGAGACCATGCAGGGGACCACACATTGAGATTTACTCCTGCAGCCTCCGTGCCATGCTGCAAGAGTAAAGCACACACCGTCTGAGCCTGGCATAGACACAGATGAGGACTGAAAGCCTGCACAGGGCTGTTAGCCAGACCCTCCAAGAAACACAGGCGCTAATGAATGAAGCCAGAAGTCGGTGTGTGGCTCTGCAGCTGCAGCTCCACAGCACAGACTGCCTCACTAAAGCTGCTCTGAAAAGGAAAACATAAGGAAAAAGAGGTAGAGGCTCACCAAATACAACAAATGAAATCTTTGATATCATGAGGAGATGATTATTTCACATAATGTGGGCTGAAAATGTCTCCAAATAGTGTTTTCTGCTGTCGCTCTCTCTCTCTCTGTGTGTGTGTGTCTGTGTGTGTGTGTGTCTGTGTGTGTGTGTCTGTGTGTGTGTGATGTAACAGCCTCTCTACCGTGGGCAGGAATGACTCCGGGCTGCTCCAAGCACAACATTCACATTAATTAAGTTGATGCATCGTGGCAACTCACATGTGAACGGACACATAGCCGCAGCAAAGCAAGCTGTTAGCGAACACACATGTTCTCCATGAGCTCCAGACAGAGGCCGGTGTGTACAGTAGCTTTTTTTTAAGGAGGGTATGAAAGCTTGTGTTCATACAGACAGCTCTGCTGCTGTCGTGTTCTGTGGGGCTAATAGGAGCCACACTCAGGGCAGTACTTGACCCTTTCACTTTGTCCTTTTGTGCTTCAGTTTAATGGATCACTGCTTCAGTGGTCTGTAACGGCTGATGTGATTCTGTGCATCTTTATAGAGGCTGCTTTGTGTGGAAACTGTGATAATGTGATCATTAAAATCATGCCGTGGATCATTGCAGCTACCACCACAGTGCTTCGTGTGTATGGTAGATGTTGCAGGTTATTCTTATTACTTAATGAAATGACCAGTATTTTGTTCAGTAGACATTTATAATGATTATTTTAATTCAATCAGTAACAAAAACAGCACCAAAAAGCACCATCATTTTTTTTTAAGTGCCACAACTGGAGTAAAAAACATAATCAATAAGTAGTGAGTCCCCCATCAGCATTCATTACAGCAGTAATCCTCCTCCTCATGGACCGGCACAACCTCCAGGTGTATTTCCACTGAGCTTTACAGTAAGTCGGGGCTCATCATTGGCCAGTCCAGAACTGTGACATCGCTCTCCAGTGTTCTCCGTCATGCCTCAGAGGATTTCTTATTTTTTTGGCATGAACCGGGTTATTATGGGTGATATTAAAGCCCCATTTCCACTGCGTAGTACCGGCTCCACTCCACTCCTCTCCACTCGGCCTGGTATCTGAATGTTATTTTTGCTACTATTTCCCATTGTGTGCAACACATTTAATGATGTCTCCTATTCTGATACCCACAAACTTAACACAACCCAAACAGTACAAGCAGAACCGTGTCTTGCCCTGCACTATAGAATTGATGAAGTGCACAGACTAAAATTGTTACAGAGAGTTTGCTGCATCCGAGACAAGAAAGTTCCCACTGGAGACGTCTCTTGAATTCCATCACACCTCCAGCATCTTCAACAGGTAAGTTCATCAGACTTCAGTCCAACAAGAGTGGACATTCATTTCTAAATGATGCCATAACTTTTCCAAAGACTCAGACCAGTGAGGTCATGTGATGTGAATGGGACGTACACCTGCTGAGATCATTGAAACTGAAATAAAATAGAATAGAACAGAATAGAAAGCCTTGATTGTCACTATAAAGTGCACAATGAAATTACAAGTACCAAAGTACAGGATTGTACTAATATGGAACCAAATCAACCAATTTCAATAAAACAAATGTGAACTCATGTGACTTAAGTGGAAAAAAACATCTGAAGATGATGATAATGATGATGATGATGATGATGATTAAACCTGTCACTCAGGTTGTGTGAGGCTCCGCTGCTGCTTCCCATGATCCATGACTTAAAAGAAAAATAATCTAATTATCCTACATGTGATGATTGAGCATTCAAAAAGCTCTAATTCAGGATTTCACTGAACAGTGTTTCATCAGCTGACCGCTGCTGATGGTCAGCAGTTGTTGGTTCTGCAGACCGTTAGAACCCAACGCACAGCTCAGCAAAACCTGCGGTCCAAAAGGGATCAGCTACATTTATTACATCCAGCTGTTCTGGTGATGTAGGCGTGTTTCAAAGGCTGATTGCCTTCGTTATGACCTCAGTGCTGTGAGAGTTTGTCTCTCCAGGTTACACCTCCCCCCTCCTCTCCACTTAAGTGTGGAGTGGAACCTGCAGCTGTGGCCACTTTCTTAATCAGGGCACGGTGCATAAAAGACCTGAAAGCTCCCAGTGTGGTTAAAGTGGGCTAGATTGTAGTGACTGTGTTGTGTGTCGTGATTGCGTGTGTATTTCTTATATTGAAGAAGAGGTGACCTTTGCTTAGTCTTGGCTTAGCTTAGTTACACACTTTGGTTGATGTTGTTCTTTGTTTCTGCTGCAGACCAGCCTCTCATGATGAAGTGTTCCCTTTGTTAAACCATGGACTCTCACTATCTCCACACCTCCCTCCACTTCTACCACTTGAGGATTCACTGTTAAAAATGGAAATGGTGATTAACGTCGCCATAAAATCCTCCTCCTGTCACTCTCATGCTGTCTTCCTCAATCCCAACCAAACACATTCTGTTACACCGACTTTGCTGATAATGAAGATGACAAAAAAAAAAAAAAAACCCAAACAGTTAAAGTCTGTCCCACTTCTGCTGCATCGAGACCTACAGATTATTCCTGCCTCAACAGTGACATTTTGGTCCAGTGAGTCAGGAGTCAGGAGTTCATTCCTGCCCCAGTGGTTATTTTAATAAAAACATATAAAAATCATATTTCACTGCAACATTAAGACGTGGAACCCTGAATGGGATCAAATCATTCTGATAAATATCCTCCAAAGTGTTTCTCTGGCATTAGATTTTGCATTAGCGGTGTGTTTAACCTGGTTTTGTGCTTCAATTCTGCTGAGACTCTTGCTTCAAAGGCTCGCCTTCTGCCTCAGTCCGAGCCAGATTACTCATCAGCCTCCACACACAGACGTGGGCAGCGACACCGTGCATGACTCACGTGGCTATTTTAACTCTGTTTTGGCTCAAAGAAATGATTAGTCGGGGCCCACGGTGAAAAGTTGGCGGTAGATAGAAGATGTTTGTGGCACACAAAAAGGCTCCTGAGTGGCCCTCTGAGAAATTTAAACTTGACTCAACATCATGAATCAGGCTGAGCGATCAGCTAAAACCACACAATTCTGCACAACCACTTCCTCTAAGTCAATTTTAGCAGTGACTATTCATCCTGCAAACCGCATGTTGATCCATATTCACGCCCACCCACTAAGAACCGCCCAGTAGAACCAGTTAATGTCTTTTTGGCCAATTAACAGCACAACAGAAACACTCAGGAGGTTTAGTCTTCCACCTCAGGGACAGCAGAGAACAGATTGTGAAATGTTAAGTGATTTACAGCCAGCCTGGCAGTCAGAGATGTTTTCAGAGGCTTCATGTGTGTCTCTGTGTCTCCGTCTTTGAGTTCATCTTTGTTTATTCTGCCAACGACACATCTTTTAATATTCATTCTAAACAAGGTATTGCTTTTATAGCTAAATGCTTTACATGAATGAAAATGTTATGTCTTCTTTGGTGTGTCTAGTACATTTATTTTCAATGTAAAAGCATGTATCCACTGGCTAAAGGTTGAAACACTGTTGTGGTAGTTTACTATAAAACTACACTATGTTATAAAACAGAAAATGTATTCATAAGAAACCGTTGCAGGTTATTCTTTCGGCCTAACCATGCTGCCCCTTCCCGTCTTTTGAAATAGGAACAATTTGTATCCTGAGGGAGGGTGAAAGGAGACGGGTCAAAAGTTCACTTTTATATCTGAGGAAGAGTTGAGAGAAGAATGACAAGTCGAGAGCAGAAAACACGTGACAAGGCTATGAAAGCACTTCTGTGCATCACAACCCGTACAGCAGCCTCTCATAGGAGTCGGTGTCTATTTGTTCCCTTAAGCACACAAAGAAAAGCAACGTTTGTGTACTACACATAAAAATATGATATTTGACAGGCACAAATACAACATAATGTTGAAGTAATTTGAATTATCTAAAGTTTAAAAAATAAAGAAATACTGAGCCTGGCTGGAAATTGATAATTAAGATGTGCAGACATCTCGTCCTTCCCCTTCTGTCCTGAATCAGTCTGGTCCACCTGAATGCTGCAGGCCAGGCCAGATGTCACCACAGTCTATGACAGTGAAATGAAGAGAAGGACAAGGAATGGGTGTAAACATTGTAAATGGATGTGATTGTATGACAAGTGAATAAGAATTTGTGTGTGCAGATCCAACAGCAATGCAGGTGCAAGATGAAAAATTGTGCGCTCAGATCAGATTGATTGCTTTTGTCTTAAGAGAGATTAAAAATGATCTCTGGGAGCCTAGCAGTGTGCAGATTTCTCTCTTTTGCACTTTAAAAAGAAATAAGAACACAATGCATGACTGTAATTGTTCATATTATTCAGTGGTGATAGAAATACTCATTTCTTCAATAACAGACCCAACACAACAATGATCCATTACAAGTTAAAGTGCTGCAAGTTTTATCAGGAAAATATACTTAAAGAAAAAAAAAGACGTAAAGAGTTCTTGTTATGTGGTAAAATGGAACCTATGATTGTGTTATTGTTAAGTCAAAATGTATTTATATAGCACATTGAGCAGTTGACCAAAGTGCAGAACATGCTTAAAAAACAAATAACAGAACATAGAACATAGAATAGAACATGGAATATAAAATTTAAATAAAAATAGTCATAAAAATACAATAAAAGCAATAATAAAAAATAAATGTTGCTCAATCAAAGATCAAATCAAGATGTCAAACTCATTTCCCCATCAGGGCTCAGGTCCGACCACGGCTCGGGTCCCATCAGGGCTCGGGTCCCATCAGGGCTCGGGTCCGACCAGGGCTCGGGTCCGACCAGGGCTCGGGTCCCATCAGGGCTCGGGTCCCATCAGGGCTCGGGTCCCACTACAGAGACTAGATAAATGTAAGATTGAGAGGAAAGCAGAAAAACTAAGCTCTGCACTAAAAATGTGATTTTTTTTAACTTTCTCTAATATTTGTATTTTTGACATTAAACCCATATGTGAAGTTTAGAATGGAAATGACTCGGTGGTGGACATACACATACACATATATAAACATACTGTATGGATCATATCAAAGGGACCAAACAGACCTTGTTTTTTGTGATGAGTCATAGATTTAATCTAGGAATCCTGTATGTGATTGGTTTCCTTGCTTTTCTCTCCTTTTGAAGGAGGGTTTTTGATTCACTGACATCGTTTATGTCACCTTCACATAACCGCATCATTTTGTCCTTTTGTTCTAATGTTTATGTGACTGCTGTGTTTTCGGTGAAGTGTCAGACAGGTGACTGACAGGTTGCATGTTTAGCAGGGACAAGCCGTGACAGACACTCTCCTGACTGGGGATGGGTGACGTCTATGCAGCCTATATGCAGCCGTCTATGTCACATGGCGAGGAGGCCATTGCCTTGGTAAAGTCCATGACACCCAGGGATGCTAACGTCTTCAGGCAGCCTGTCACATAAATCCTGCATCCTCTCCAGCCTCTGGAAATCTAATGGCTCCAGCATTCAACCCTGACTTCTCAGATGTCAATGGCCTACTTTAGGAGCTCATCTTACCTTCACCTTCAGCTGTGATGTGGGCAGAGATGCTCTGATTGAGCCAGAGTTAATTGAATTTGGTGCGCAGAGGAAGAGAAGGGGGGGGGGCATTAGCGCTCCAACAAGGATGAAGATGATGAGTTGCCTTTGGGGCGAGGGCTTGGTTCAGTAGAGCATATGAGCTGTTTTTAGTGGGTTTCATTACCGCTGGTCTCATGCTGTTTGGGTTGGGTAGAGGCCACGTGAGGTTGGGCACAGACATTTACCAATACACAGGATCTTATGTAACTACTCCTTGTGCTATACTGGGTGAACGCCTGCAGAAAAACCTGTCTTAAATGTTAAAGGAGGAGGAGACTTAACTTTAATCATGTTTTATTTTCTGACACCAACATTTTAGAGGCTCATTTCACCCAAATTCAATACAATTGAGGCGAATTGATTTGTTTTTGCACCACTGAAAATGTATTTAATAATTTAAAAGCTTGTTAAAGCAAATAAAGGTGCAGAAACACACACTTCTATTTCACTAATGGAGGTTTTCTTCAGGATCTAGTTCAGTAACTTCTGAAAATACATCAAATTTAACACCAAACTGAATCAGCAAAGTCTCAGCTACAACTTGATCCCGGTTTGAAGTCTGTAGTATTATTATTTGTTATCACGCAGTCAGTGAATTTTCTATAAATTTAAACACTCTGGATCACAGGATCCGGAATATTACTTGGATCCAGATCAGACTTTGATGTGTGGTAGATCTGATGGGGATTGTGTAATTTTTTGTCCAAGCATTGTCGACATTATCCATGAAGTTAGAAGTAAAAATCTTGTAATTGCTCCAATCCTGCAATGGTTAGGAATCTTTTAAAGAATTCTGGATCTAGATGATGATCCGGATCACCTCCAAAATGTAATGGATTGTTCCTTGAGCCAAACCCTACCTTTCCAAAAGAAAAAAAAACAACCTTTTTGACTTATCCTGCTAACAGACAGTCAAATCAACACCAGTGAAAACATTACTGCTTGATGGAGGTAATGATACCGATGTGATTCCAAATTCTAAGGAATTGGGATCAAACTATGATGGGACCACTGCTTTTATGACATCATGGAGAAACTAAGCTGTCTCTGCAGAGGTTTGTGCTCTCTGAATGCTCTGTTTGTCAAGCCTATTTCTTCTTTTTTGTGTTGTAATGGTTGCATAAGTGTATCTGCTGCACTCTGGTTGTTTATTATGGTGGTAATTAGTCAAAGGCCTGGTCTGCTGTTGTGTTCCTTGTGCGTTTGGTGTTTTGACACGTCCACCAAATGTTGTTGTTGAATAAGCCAAGGCTTTTTGTGACCATCAGCGTGAGATGAAGAAGTCAATACATGTGTCAGTTGGTCTGCAACCTCCTGCGTCTGTCGTCTGTTGTTAATCTGCACAGTCGTCCCAGAACCTGAGCAGACAGAGAAACACAGGAAGTGACAGGATGGGGACGATTAACCCCACCTCCACCCACCCTGCTGCACGTGCACATGGACACATACTGACTCATATGCCCTCCTTACACAGGGAACAACGCAGCCTCTCTAAATCACTGTGTGTGTACGTATTTTTTGGTGTTTACAGATATAAGTCCTCTTAGGATAACCGGGATTCAGAGGCAGCGATGTGTGAGGGCTGGGATCAGACGGGGTCATCAAGCACGGCGAGGTTGGGAGTTTTTGTCCTGAGCTGCAGCTCGATGAGGAAGTCAGAGGGGAGGGAGGAGAGCACAGAACAGGATGCTCTTAATTACAGCATGTGTCAGGATGTCGTCTGCTGATAGTAGAGACAACAAGATTTATCCGACATTTAGCCTAAAAATAGATGCTTTAGACCAAATGTCGAATGATGAAATAAAATGTGCCAGTTTGTGTTGAATCTGCTTTCTCCTCATGATGTCTTGCCCGTCATTGGCATGAAGTTCACATGCCGAACCATAACACGTTCAGAGTTCAAATATTCAGTTGCACACTGCTGTTAACGAGCATCATTTGCATGAGTGGAAACAAATGTCGGACACCTATTTATAGCGCATATGAATGTCCCCGCTCCGATCCGGCCCGACTCCACAAGGCCTCACGTTTGTGGTTCAGCTGTTCTCAGATTGTGTCCGCTGGGACCGTGTAAACATCAGCGCTCACAAACCTCCAGTGAATGAGCAGAAAAGGCAAACAAAGATGCACACTTGGCCGCCGAAGATATTTTGGAGGGAGGTGGATCAGTTTGGCAGACAGTGATGGCTGAGAGGCTGCAGAGGCTGCAGAGGCTGCACGGCTTTACTATAAGGGTCTCTCAAATGCAGAAAATCCCTCTCATTCCTCAGGCCGACTCTTTTTTTTTCTGCTTTGCTCTTTCTTGTTTACTTTGAACCTTACAATTTGCCCATTTTGGGGAGCAGACCAGAGTAAAGACTGCAGGTTTCCTGAGGTCAGACTATAGGAGTCCTCATTGTGTAAAGCCACCAAGACTGTTTATATGAATGTAGAAACAAGCTCAGCTATGACTCAACCACATGTAACTGGATGCAGGGACGCGTCATTGTCTCAGTGACAGCAAAGCCTGCATGTAAAGCATGTGAGTGCATGCGTGGGCGTTTGCAGGAGACACATGAGTTGAACGTGTTCCAGACTTGGGGTCAAAACTTCTTTCATAACTTCTCATTGTGATGCCGGGGGAGGGGAGTTACGTAACGAGGAGAAAAGGATGCATGATGCTGGAATGGCTGAGCATGTGGGTGACGAGGGAATCTGTGTGTTTATGCAGCAGATAAAGATCGCAGTATAATCTGAGCCCCGACCCCCCCCGTTGTAGCTGCCGTGGTGCGTAACGAGATGCAGAAGATATTTCTGAGACTTGTTTGTGCATCAGGGAGCGTTTCTAGGTCTGTCAGTGTGTGTGTGTGTGTGTGTGTGTGTGTGTGTGTGTGTGTGTGTGTGTGTGTGTGTGTGTGTGTGTGTGTGTGTGTGTGTGTGTGTGTGTGTGTGTGTGTGTGTGTGTGTGTGTGTGTGTGTGTGTGTGTGAGAGAAGCTGTAACACAAAACAGATGGAGTATGAGGCTTCAGGCGGACCTCAAGGTCACAAGATGTGTAGAGAAGATATGGCATGCTACTGCATCATGGGAAATATTATATATATAGTTAACTTTAATGGGTGCATTGAGAATAATACTGAGGTTTCTGGATTTGTTTGATCAGTTTAGCCTGATAGATGAGCGTGTGTGTAGTGTGTACTTTTTCTTCTCCATTTCTGTTAATTATGCATAAATTAGAAGACAGATTTTGATGAAACTTGGTAGAAGGGTTGGGCATGTTGGGCTTCTTTGACCGTTTTTGTCAATTACACATAAACTAGTCGATGGATTTTCATTTGGATGAAACTTGGTGGAGGAGTGGGGGCGTTTGCCAAAGAAGGGATCCATTTAGTTTAAGGGGTGGATCCATTTTTTTAGTTTAATTTAATTAAAAGTGACTTTTAGTTAAAGCTGAAACCAGGTGTAGAGACATTAGGATGATACTAAGTCTTTATATTTACTGTTTTTTATTTTAAATTATTATAGAACTTAATATTAAAGTCATATCAGTGTCACTGAAAGCGTTTCTGTATATCATTAAGCCAAATATTTCACAAAACAATTTGCTGGCAAAGTGATTTTGGAATTAAAAACCTTCATCACTCCCTGTCACCTCCTCTTCACTGACCTTCACCCCATCTCCAGCCATCTCAGCAGCTATTTCTCCCCATCCTTGCCTCTCTCCTCTTGCTTCCCAGCCTGCTTTATCTCATCCTCCTCTCCCTCGTTCACCCTCACGGTGCTGATTGTTTGCATCTATTCATGAAAGAGAATTTCCGCTTTTCTCATTCCATTTAAGCTCAGCCTGCACTAACCCATTGTGCTATGATGTTCCTCTCAGGCAAGAGGTCTAAATCAGGCAGGGATGACGGGGGAGGGATGGAAGGATGGATGGAGGGAGGGAGGGAGGGAGGATGGCAGGGATTTGAGGGGAGGGGGAGGGAGGATAAGAAGGATAGGTTAGAGAGGAAAAAAGGCAGAGAGTGAAGCTAATGAGTGAGAGCAGTGAGAGAGAGAGGTGTAAAATGAAAGCTAAATAAGCAGAGACATCACAGCGCCTGGCTCAGCAGCAGCCATATGATCATAATGTGGACTCAAATCTGACCCTTGACCTTTCATGCTGGCATGTCTCTCCATTTCCTGTCTCCTGAAAGTAAAAACATCTTTTGTAAAATGGTGATTTAGCTCACGTAACATAACATTACGTCTCATTTTCACTCCCTACGACTAGTTGCTTGTCATTTTCCTGCTGGATAAGTAGCTACGGGTCATTTTAACCACTAACATATATGTGGATAAAAAATCCCATCCTTTTTGTCTTTTGATGTTCAGATGACACCACAGACTGTCTGACTGTGCAGCGACTTAGCCAACTTTGCAGCCCACGGGGTGCAGCGTGGCAACAGAGCTGCAATGCTTATGAGGTGTAAAACCAGCAGAGCTACTTGCACTGATCCACGTTCATGCATTTGAATGCACAGAGGTAGAACATGCTAATGCTAAAACAGGCTGTTTTTTTAAAGGGGTTTTAGGGGGTTGGCAGCAGTTTCACAGGAAATTAAAACACTTAATGCACAGTATGTGGATTAAATAACCCCCGTTAAAGCATGGTTGGAAACAGAAACACATACAGAGACTCTGTACATGAGACATATTTGCAGATGAGAGTATTATAACAGCCCTGCAGTTTGCAGGAAGTCTAAAAATGGCTGACAGGGGGCACAGAAGATGAGAAGCTTGAAGACAAATCTCAGTTTAAAGGTGCATACCCACTCAAGGGATGTAAAAACACATCATTCACTTTTTTCTGGCCCAATTTGGGAGAATCGTTTCTCCATTTAAAAAAAATTGCTTGTGCATCTACATGTAGGGTAGGTGTTTGTGGTGATTCTCTTGAGACTGAAAACACAGTTATTATTATAGAAATAGATGCCGTTATCCAATTAATCTCAAATGACAACTCCAACCCACCCCTGAAAAGAGGCATGAAGATTGAAGAGAAGAAAACGTCTGCATGATGCCAATAAGGAATCTGCGCTGTGCTGATGCCCCGAACTGAACCTCACTGAAAACCCGTGGGGTTGGTTGGTCGACTGAGAGCAGCAGCGTTAAGAGACTGGCTGCTTTTTTTTCCTGTTCACACTTAATTTCACAGCTCATTTCAGACAATTCTCTGAACATTTGTGTTTCATATTTCTCACTTTTGATCTACATAATTTTCTGCTGTGAATTCTGTCGCTGAGTCTCTTCGTAGTTTCTTTTCACACTTCCAATGTGCAGTTTGAATCCCACTCTGGGTTCTTGTTTTCAGTTACCACTTCTTCCAGTAAATGTAATCATTCCTGTGTTGAAACGGGGGGGCGATGCTCCTCTGTGGAAGAGTGCCTGTTAAATCTGAAGGAAATCACAGCATGCATAGTGATGTAATGAAAATATTGGCATCTTGTTTATTTGTGCCTGATTGTTGAGGAATAATTTTTTTTAAAAGCCAAACCTCTGAAAGGAATGAAATCAAAGTTTATTGTAGCAAACAGGCAAAGGCAGTGAGATTTTATTCCCTAATTAGAATAAAGCATTAATAGAAGCAGTCACATAAAAGAAAAAAGACAAGGGAATTAGAGTAAATCACCCAAAAGAAGAGTTTCCCACCCACAAACCCAGGTGCCATCAGGATAGTGTAACTACCAAGGGATTGAATCACCTAGAAGAACTAAATTGTGCTATTTGGTATTTATCCATGCAGATAGAGAGATAAATCAAGGTTAGATGTAAATAGATACTGAATTTATTTGCAGGTTTTCTGACTTCTGCCATCACCCCAATATAATAGAAGTGAATAGAGGGGCAGCATGGTGGTGTGGTGATTAGCACCGTCGCCTTACAACAAGAAGGTTCAAATCCCGACCTGGAGCCTTTCAGTGAGGAGTTTGCATGTTCTCCATGTGTTAGCTTACAAATCAATTTGCTGTCACAGTGACAGATGAAAAACGTGACTCCCTTAGAATCAGACTTAAAGTTTTGTTGCATCGTATTAAAGATACCTGTCTGCCCTTTTGAACAAAACAATGATAGCTCATTGGTTGACTTGGCTGCTAACGTTAGCATTGCTAATTTGCCATCAGTCTGAGTCTGACCTCTGACTCTGACCTTTAACTCAATAAAGATTCAAATCATTTGGAGCAGCTGATGAATCAAGTACGACAACTAATTGTAAAATTTGATGAAAAACTGATGAATCGTCAGATTTCACCTGACACTTGTTACACAGTGACACTATTAGACACTATTGTCATTATTTTTGGCAATGCAAATTGATTAAAAGATTCTGGCGCACAATTTCGCACAATTTCTCTTTTTTATTTATATGATGGCAAAATGTACAACACTTGTTTCTGTTGAAAATCAATAAAATTCTGTAAAAAAAAATAAAATAAAAAATTGGCATACTGGTTGGTTGGCTGGTGTTTCACTCAATATCAAACCAGTTTTGAAGACTTTTGAACTGGTAATCTGGGATAATCCACGTTTCTGTACGGTGTTTGTTGTCATCTGATCCAACCCCTTAAAGGGCAACATTTACCCAAACTCAGTTTCCAGATCAGTTTAAAGCAGCTGTAAAGTAAAGGTTAAGTTCAGAAGTTTAAACGCCTTCCTTTGCTCTGCTGCAGGGCCATAACGCTCAGCTCATGATGGTTGATGTTAGCCGGGGGGACAGTTGCCATGCTGACATGCGGTGTGGTTCAACACTTCCTAGACAGCCTGCAGGGCATCAAACCTCCAGTGCTGGGGCGACTCGCTAACCACCATATGGTGCCACTCTGCTGGGACCCCACGTGTCTGTTCGATCTCAGGTCAGGGCCTGATGCAAGTAGAAATAAATGCCAGTGAATCGTTCGGCCATCAAAAGGACTTTAGATACTTTCTTGCTAGAAACACAAGGTTTGTCACTGAGAACACAGAGAGACTTTTCACTTCTAATGGGATTAGCGTGATATTTGTCATTTTACTAGCCGGGGGGGTGCACCACTCCCACACTGCTTTCCCCCAGACAGATCTCCTGGCTGACTTGCTAATGGCGTCATCTCCGCCTGTGTGAATTTATAAACTCCCTGAATGTGCACATTGTTTGTTGGAGGGCACATTTAGACTTGATGAGTCTAATCCCATGTCAGTCCATGCCTAAAGAAACACAGTGTGTAACACTCGGCTGCTTGAGGACTGCAGAGAGTGTGTGATGGTGTGCGTAAGCCCATCTTTCCCAATCCTACACAGGCTCCTAATCCTGGAAGATCAAGCATAACCTGGTTTGAAGTGTGACTGGGCGGGAGCCAGCATAATTCTATCGGTTGTTTTGACTCACATCGTGATCATTCCTGCCTCACAACAACAACAACAACAACAACAACAACAACAGTATGTCACAAACACTTCATCACCATTCTAGATCTTCCCTGTTCGTCTTCATCACCAATTATATTTTGACAAACGGCAGAAAAAGCAGCCCTTCTGAGCACCAATCACAGATGCTAGGCAGTAGGCCTATGGGGAGGTAACGTGTGTGTGCAACCATTCATGGCTTTTACAGCAAACATCTGTTTAAAGGCTTCGCATGCATTCGTGCTTCATATATGCTTATCGCAGAGCATGCACTGTTCATTTTCACAGTACAAAGAGACATCAGTCAAAGCTGAGTAGGCAGTAAACAGTGAACAGAGAACAAGCAGGAGTCAGGCAGCCTATTTTTACATCAGGTGCTGAGGCTGACGTTACTGTTTTTTTTCTGTCTTTGACCGTGAAGGGTTCATTTCAATGCTCTTATTTCTCTACAGACTGACCGCGTCCTCTTCCGCAAGTTAAAGGACTCAAATAGATCCTGTGATGTGGAACAATTTTATCGATTCATGTTCTTTAGAAAACACAAGACTGTGAACTGAGTCGTGTTTCAGTATTGAGTTTTTTTTTAATAAAATGTTATACCAGTGTACTTCAACTGAACCAAATGATGTAATGGATATAACTTTCATTAGGCACTAATTTCATGTGGAAAACGTACCTTTATTCATGCAGTATGAACGGGAAATGAAGTTTTGAAGTGCATTAGAGTTTGGCAGGTTTTCTCTGTAACTCACGTTGGGGTTCTGGTTCAAGGATACTTCAACATGTAGACTGCAGGGGGGCAGAGACAGATCCTCCAACCCTTGGATAACCTCTCTACCCCCCTGGATTACAGACGCCCCATATTTTGACCCAGCGTTATGCCCTGCGGTGGATATCAGGCTGTGCCACCAAGAACTCTGCTCTTACTCATCATATACTCAAGGGATTTAAAAAATTCCCCTCTCATTTTGGCCCAATTTGAAAAAAACTTTTCTCTATTTTAATATTGGTCTATATGAAGGGCAGGTTTTTTTTTTGTTATTCTCAACAATATGAGGTTTGGTCAAACTTGACTGATTTTTGTTAGTAGCCTTGAGTCTGAAAACACTATTTTTAGAGAAAAAGAGATGATTGATTTATACAACTGATCCCAAATGAGTTGGTTAAACTAACCCACCCCTGTAAAAACAAAAAAAACAGCTGAAAAAATGCCACAGATGGAGTAACTTTCAAAAATGAGCAATAAATGTATTATTGTATCATGTTTGATGACTGACTGAATAAACTAATAAACTAAACTTGACTGGGATCGTACCAGTTTGATGCTGCAGGAGGTTTAGGAATTCTGGAATTGCCAGCAATGGGCCTCAACCTCAACTCCATTGAACACCTGTGGGGTTGTTTGAGTGAGCTCTGCAGGCTCATGAGATCCATCCACAGGATGACATCATCTGGAGGATGTACCAGTCCATGAGGAGGAGGATTACTGCTGTAATCAATGATGATATTGTAAAAATATTATATACTTCAGTTATGTCACCTGAGAAATGTATGTTTGTTGTTTTTGGTATTGTTTTTGTCACAGATTGAATTAAGATAGTCCTATATAAGGGACAAAATGATCATAATAATAATAATAATAATATAAAGACAGTGGTGCATATTTAAATCCTTTATTATAAGGCTAACTTACAGTAACTGGCTGAACTGGCTTGACAGACAATTTAATCAGGATACTCAGTTGTCCAACCAATGATTACCTAGTTCAACTAATAAGTGGTCACTGATTACCAAGTCCTCTAGTATCAGATACTTTCCCACTCATGAATTACATGATGACAACAAGAAGGCTCGATGTGTTCCAGTGATGCAGACGTCCACAATCAGGACTTCTTTTCTGTAGCTCTTCATATTTCACAAGAAGGGAGTGAAAACAGCTCCTATGTTTGGTGGTCATCCATTAGAGGCTCTTAAAGAAAATGGCTCTGCTCTCACCTTTTAGGCCAACATGATTATCCTGCGTGGCTCAGCTGTCAGAACATGCCATGATGTGTAGGCTGCAGTCGTCTGAACTGAAATGAACGAGGTGTGTGTGTGTGTAGTTTTGTGTAATTTCCATCATCTTGGACAAGAACCTCCCTCTGTGTACCTGCTAGTGCACCTGTAGTCAAGGCTCAGTGATAACACATGGAAAAAGTGAGCGACACATGAGCTACGAATATCAAAAGCGGAAAGATATAATTTCATGTTGAAACATGCTGGTTTGGCAAATTCTTTATATTAAATTTCACAGAGATTACAGTTTTGATCTTATTCACTGCGTTACGTTTCAATCTATTCACCGGAGGCAGTTTTGAAGTTGGAGAGAGGTTTAAAAGCGAGTCAGGTATTGGCTCCCAGCGCCTCGCTAAGCCTGTGACAAAAAGACACTGAGACGTGCTCTGTCTCTCCTGATCCACAGGGACCAGGAAAGTAGGCCAGGCTGGGTGTCAGACTGCTGCGAGGATCAGGACGCTCATGTTGTTGACTTGTATTCAAAGTTCCTTTTCACACTTTGGGTGTCATGAATCTCAGAGAGGGAGAAAGAGAGGTTTAAAATATTCCTCACACACACATATAGGTCATAATTGCTGCCCAGCTGAATACATGTCACACGGTGTCGTCCTGAAACACACAGCCTTTTTAATAAATCATCTTTTCTGGTGATGAAAGTTCAACTATTCAAACGTGAGAGGAAGTAACACAGAAAATCCTATAGGAGGCCTTATAAGCAAGACACTGGTAATAAATTCACTCGTGGTAAAAGTGTCACAAAAGGAATATTATGGTGATGCAGCTGGAGATAAAAACTTTCTAATTCTAGGATGGCAGCTCCATTTCATAGTGACAAGGAATATTTATAAGGTATAGGATGAGTATCTGCTCACTAAAAGATGCGTTTACATGCGCACAGCACGACACGCGCTGTTCATATCAAACAGACCCAACTGGAGAAGATGCGATCCATCATTTCTAAGTGATTACAGGCCAATAAACGGGACTCGCGCCGTGGGTTGACCGACAGCCGTTTGACTAATTTGCAATTAGGAAACACAACATGTTGACAAACTGCGCGTTTAATTGCCTCCAGCGCGCAGATGACCCTGATAAAGATAGAGGCACCAAAACAGCCAGGAGACACTGAGGCTCGTCACGTGTTGTTTGTCCCTCCCGGGGTCCCGCTCGACTCCACCGTGAGTTATAATCAGACGGCGAATCACGGGAGCAGCCCACGATGCCGACGCGCGCCATGCAAGCGCACTCCCAGTCCGGCTGTGCCTGGGATTGGGTGGAGGGAGTGGTGGCTGCGGACGGAGTCACAGGATTGGTAGAGTTCAGCGCCAAACTTGTTGACTCATAACTGAGCAACTCCTCTGCATCCTTCACGGCGCGGAGCTGTCCAGGGCTACTGGTGCTGAAACTGCCAGCTTCCGACGATCCGTTGGAATAATAATTTTTTTTTTTTCCCGGTTTGCCTGCTCCCACCGAGCTTTTGAAACTTATACGCGCTTGTGTAACCCTCCCAGACGTTTGTTTTAAGCGACATTTGTCGCTTTATCCACCGTCAGGGCTCCACCCCAGAGCGCGCCAAGCTTTCAACTTCTTAGCCGATCCAGCAGAGGACTCTCCGAAGGCGCAGCCATGGCTTTCATGGTGAAACACATGGTGGGAGGGCAGCTGAAGAACCTGACCGGCGGACTGACGGAGGAGAAACCCGAGGCGGAGAAATCGGAGGCCGGCGCGCAGGGGATGACTCAAGAGGAATTTGAACAGTACCAGCAACAGTTAGAGGAGGAAAAGTAAGATAATGATTGCAGCTTGTGAATGTGAGGTTGTGTTGAAAACCTACAGCGTTTGTCGACAAAGCGGCGGAAGCATGGCATGTTTGAGTTGTGGGTCTCTGTGTGTGAATGGAGGAGCGCTCCCAGTGCGCCGCGCACTGTTTTACGCATCATTCACACGAGCTGCTGCTCGCGCCTTGGGAGCGCTTCTCTTAGCTTCGGCAAATTATGTAGCATCGTTTTCTTATTTTTTAAATTTGGGATTCCTTTAACCATTCTTCCACGGAAACGTCTGCGGGGATTCGAGGGGCGACGAATCACACTGTGTGGTAAATAAAGTGGGTATAAAGCAAAACCTTTATCAGAGGGCTCATAAAAGTAGCTCCTAACTAATAATCATTGAGACATTTTCTTTCCTAGCCGTCTAACTCATCTCTCATAGGTTAGTTACTCATGATAGTCGTGATAAATGGACATTAAAATATATTGTACCATAAAAAATTGAATTTGGAATGCATGTCCTTATTAAATCTCAAAATTGTATTAGTTATTTATTATATATACAGTTGCACGCTTTTAATTTTATTGGTCATGCTTTCTTCTATCATTTGGATAATTTTTCCTGATTCACACACACACACATTATATATACATTAAATACATACATAAATTTTTTTTTTTTTTAATTCCTCGAGCCACTGGTGGACCAAATATGGTACAACAAGGTCATTTGGAGTTCACTCAGTGATGCTTCTCCTAAATCAGGACTCCATATCACATATCAGATGTTCCCTGTCCTGATCATAGAATAAGTTATCATTGATTAATAATGCAGAATGAAAAAAAATTAGACCAGAGCTTTACAGAAAAATAGTAGTTTCTGATGAGGTTGTTCTTTGCTGGGAGGAGCATATATTATATTAACACAACTATCCGATTGTTCCCAAATTGATTCCAAACCCTGCTTCATCACCATTAGATGCACACTTTTATCCAAAGCGCTTCACACTACCATGTGTAGGCATTTTAAGCACTAGTGGGAAGTGAAGTCCTAACTGTGGCAGCGTTAACACTCAGCTCAGCCCACTTAGCCCTACAGGAGGCTTGGCAAGATGCTTAATGCTCTGCCGTCACAATGTGACCTTCAGAGGAAGTGAGTTATTAGTCAGAGGTGCTAAACATGAGCATAGATCACGGAGAAGCACATACTGCTCATATTAAAAGCGGAATAAGGTTGAGGGGGTAGGGTTGCTCGCGCTGACATGTCACATGTAGACATTTTATCACCCTCAGCACTCGGGCCACAATGACAACCCTGGTCATCTTGATGCCCTTGAGAGGAGAAGATACAAAGCTCTACTCATATTGGCTGCAAGTGAGCACCGTCATGGGCCTGTGTACCATTTGGTGTTGTGTCCGTTCATGTTAAGACAAAGTGAACTCAGGCTCACACAGACAGGATATGAATGCTGCATCTCCAGATGAAAAGACCTTCCCCTGACACTCATGCCTGTGGTCCTCCGCTTTAAGATCATGCTGCTGACCTCTAGGTGCACGAGGCAACCTCTGCCACTGAAGATTATCATCCAAGGTGTTGATTTTGTTATAAACACCTGCTGTATTTAAAAATGTGTTTCTCGCTGTTGTTGTTGTTGTGAAAGATGTTGTTGCCATGATGCTCGAGGCATTCGAGCAAATTTTTTTGCAATTTACGAGCGACGATTCTGAACTACACTGAAGCCATAAATAGTCAAGTGATGCTGAGTGGAGGGAGCATCACCAGCAGCCTAGTGCCTGCCCTCTGCTGGAGCCATCACATACTGTATAGGCTGGACTGGTTCAGAGTGAGCTTTAAGGGATTACAGGCAAACAGGATGACAGAGCAGACACAAATATTAAACCAACATTTGGTTTCTTACAGACAGATATGTAGAATTTTAGAAATGCCTAAAAACCCTCTTATGAAGAGTGAGACTTAAAGGGATTATATAGATGTCTGGAGTTCCATCTTTCATTTCTTACATGATTTGCCTCAATTTTTTTTGCAAAAATAGTCATGAAGCTCTTTTAAGTGTTTCACATTTATGAAGCAGACTCTAATATTAGCTAATCTGAGGTCAATCCAGGACATGTATGGGATGGGATGACAGTGGAAGTGGGGGAATGGTAATGAGCCTGCAGTTAGTGGGTCACTTCTCTTAGTCCACATCCCAACAGGACTGAAATCCCTCAGAGGAGCACTGGATTGACAGAATGCTGCATCTGGGGCTCTAGAACATAAGCCTGCTTTTTACCCCACAGCATTACACTGCTGTTGCTCCACCTTATGCCGTCTTGACACTCTGTAGTTAGCATTAAGAGGACACATGGTAATGCTAATCTCCCTCTCTGGTAATGCTCTTAAAGCATAATTGCAATATTAAGCATCCATTTCCTTCATTTTTAGATAAAATGTGTGTGTTATCCCACCTTAAATGTGTGGCGTTTGCAGTTAACGTTGCTACTTGAAGGATGTCTGCAGGTGAAAGCGTGCACCAATGATTCGTTTTTTACATACTGCACAAAAATATATATATATTTTTTTTCATCCTTTCTTGCAGACAAGAACGAGAAGCTAATTTTGCCCAGAAGAAAGCTGAGAGAGCCACAGTCAGAAGTCATTTCCGAGACAAGTACAGACTACCAAAGGTAAAATAATCCCACTTCGCTTCTGAAAAGACAATGCATGTTTGGACCGAAGGGCTTGTTATATAAAAATGCACATAAAAACATCTCCAACAGCATCACCGCCTTTATAAACCCTTCATATTCTTGCAATACTTTTTTTTAAACTACAGAGCGAGTTAGATGAGACCCAGATCCAGCAGGCGGGGGAGGACGTGGTCTTGCCCACAGAGCTGGCCAAGATGATCGCTGAGGACAACCAGGAGGAAACGCACAAGCAGTCGGTGCTGGGCCAGCTGTCAAACATCCAGAACGTGGACATCGACCAGCTGAAAGACAAAGCCCAGGCCACACTGGAAGACCTCAAAAAGCAGACGGAGAATTGCAGTCTCATGTGATTTGGCCGGCTCTAAGTCCCAGAGGATTAGAGTTTGACTTGTACAAATATTTTTCAGAGGCAGAGCTGCTCTGGAGGTAGAAATATTCTTATTGCTTTGGTGGAACGTCAGATGGCAGAGCTACATAATAACAGTTTTTCTAGCTGTGCAAAGTTAGAAGCCCTGCAGAAAAGAAAGTAAAAGCTGATATTATCTGGAAAAGAGGAATTCTAGCCATCATCTAGGTGAGCTTTCCTTTCAAATACCCCCCCCCCAAAAAAAATCATGAATGTCATTAATATTTTTATTGAAACTACCCATGATGCATCAGAAAGACTGTTCATCTCTGGCTCTTCCCACTGACAAGAAACCAACAACATTATTTCTGCCTGTGGAGCAACTTCTGCTCCGATAAATATTTGCCTGTTGAGTCCTTTTGCTCCCTTCATGCCCTTACCTCCCTCCCTCCCTCCCTCTCTGTACCTCACATGATCGGCGATGACACAGTATGATTCTGCAGCAGATGTCTCAGGTGTGTGTGTGTGTGTGTGTGTGTGTGTGTGTGTGTGTGCAGGTTTCCATCGATTCCCAACACACGGCAGATGATTTCACTGATGAACACATCATGAGCACCTTTAACACGAGAGGATCACTGAGATCAGCTGCTGGGTGGGAATGGGAAAAAAGCATGCCCTAAAGATTGACACTAGCATATGTGAGGAAGCCATACAGTGAAGTGTGTCATGTTGAATTTTGGAGATCTGGTCATTTATTTTAGGAGAACTAAAATGACGAAGCAGTTTGTGGGGTTGTTTGTGTTCCATGTACAAAAGCACAAAATCATAGAAATGGGCAATATTCCTTTAGAGCAACAAACGAGCTGATTTTTGTCATGAGTAGTTTACTAATGTTGGCCCCCTTAGTTTGAATCTTTTCCCAGACATATCATTATCTCTGTACTTCTTTGTGCCTTGGACGTCCGTGCAAGGTTGTCTCCTCTATCGCTCCAACATATAAGGAAGCTACTCCTCACGAAAATGAGCCTCCTCTTTTGTTTGTTTCTGCAGGAGATTTCTTTGTATTAAAAGCAACAAATCATTTGCGAGTATAGGCAGGAATTGTGTCTCACGTCAGGGCAGCATAGATTAGCTGCAGTGTGTGTTGTTAGAATTTATAGTTGAGACCTGTGCTCCCAAACATAACCTCAACATCGACTACAAAGGGAGTAAATCTAGGTTTGCGCCGCATCCAGAGTCAGTTAGAATATAAACGCTGCTCAGATGAAGGGAAATGTAAATGTGTTAGAAGTCGTATGCCAAAGCCTTTGCTTGTCACAATATAAAGGAAATGGCACAAATATGTCAAACTGTGTAACCGTGGTGCAAATATAAATCCACATACAAATATCCATGTTGTATCAGATGTACATGTATCTGCTGTTTGCCTGTACTGTCCACAGCGGGTCGTTCTTCAGCTCAACTCGCTGCTTCTTGTAGTGTTGTCGACCCGTCACGTGACCTTTGACCCGTCCTCCATCTCATTGACCCGTGTGTCTCAGTGGTGCCGTTCTGTGCTGGTGGATTTGTGGTTTTTAGCCGACGTGATATGTCAAGTAGTGTCTTTGTAAAATAAACCCTGTGGCTGAGAGTGCTGGTCGTAGTGTTGCACAGCACACTCCTTGTGGGCTTACTGTGCGACTCGGTATTCAGTCTGTGTTGTTTTCTAGCCAGGCATAACTGAAGGCATGGGCGAATCAAGAAGGGGGTTTTCTTGATGCTCTGTTGAGCCCATATATGCTACATTTTGCCAGTGTTTGATTTGATGTAGCAGTGAGGGTGATGTCTGTCCCCACTTTGCTTCCTGTTACAGCTCTACTGCCAAAACTTGTTTTTCTTTGGGCATTTGATGATTCTAAAAAGTCTTATTTTGCAGGACATGTTGACTAAAGATGTTGCTTTTGCTTTAGGATGAGTGGTAATTTGCTGTAGGTGTCACACTACTGCAGAGTGAATTCTGAGGCAACACTTTTCAGTTGTTGTTTTTTGTTTTTTTGTCATATGATATATGGACAGTATCTTCACAACATTTCAATAATATAAAGCAGAGGAAAGAGTTGCAATAAGTCCTTTTATAAAATAGCTACTAGAACCTGTCATGTTTTATCATGAAACAATATTATCGGGTGGAACAGAAGCCATAAAGCAAACTGTTTGCTTTGTATGACTGTGTGTGACTTATCATAATAATCCAATAACTCAATAATAATCATGATAATATACAATATGTTATTTTTTTGTGTTGTATTCCTGTGGAACTGTTTTTTGTGTGTGGCTGCAACAACATGCAGTTTCTTCTTGTTCTTTGACTGTTTCTTTATTTCAAAGTATTTCTGTCACCATGTCTCTGAAGGTATTTCAGTGATTTTTTTGGTTTTAACTGCAATAAACTTATTTTTAGGATAATGACCCTCCTTTCTGTTTTGTGTGATTTTCTTGCTACCAGAACACCAGATGGAGACAAAAATACACTTAGTAGAGAAACATCGAAGAGGGAAGCTGCAGAGGCGGACAGATAATGATTGACATGTCAGAGGTCGGTTAGTGTGAAAGATCGATGAGGTTTTTTCATGCATATTTGTATATATACCTTAGTATTATTATTGTAATGTATGTCCATAGTTTTTATTATAACATGAAGGTAAACAGGACATAATCATATTATGAACAAACTCCATCCACCTATCCCACCCTATGTCTCCATATTTAAATATATATTAAAGCCAATAAGCAGAAGGATGATGCCAAAAAGTGAATCTATACATAAAAAACATGTAATAATAATTTTAAACATGCAGATAAAGTGACAGTAGGATTTATCAGTTCATATCTGCTGTGCGTGCTATGAGATCAGTCCTTAGACATGAACTCAGGTCTCCCTGAGAGCCTGAATATGGTTCCTTCCTAACCTGATAAGTTGGACATTACTGTGATCCAGTGCTCCGCTTTCCATCGTCTCATAATGATTCTGTATTCTGTTAACGTAGCCAGATGGCACCACAGTTTACTGAGATTGTGAACAGTATATTTTAGAAGTAAAACCCAACATACATAGAGTGGGTCTCTTCATCGAGGAGACAAATCATCCTGCATCATTATTCTGAAGTTAGCCATAAATCTACCACCACATACCTGAATGGGTTCCACTGACAAGTGATGATTTCGATTTGGTGGAGGAGGATTTCTGCAGTAATCAATGCTGATGGGGACACACTAAGTACTGATTGTGTAAAATGTTGTATAGGAATAGTTATTTTCAAATGACACAAACTACCCAAACAAATTTGTTTATTTGCAAACTGATCTGAGGTTGTGGGCATCCATGCATCTGATATTGTGCAAAACTGGCACAGCCTGGGGGGGGGGGGGCCTGAAGCTGCTTTACAAGAAATAAAAACAAGTTAGTTACCATTTCAATGGCAAAAAGGGCCTGGGCTATTGCTGGCTCTCAAGTGTGGTGTGAAAGGGGATAGCTGTAAAATATATTGATGCTGAAACCCCTCTCTATTGGGGGGCCGCAGTGCGTGGACAATGTGCCGCCTGGAAACACACTGCGCCACTGCATGGCCAATCTGACACAATTGGGGTGAAACGGGCCAGAAAATACCATTCTCTCCCATTCTTTTCTGTCAATCGGGGCTTACAAACTGTGCAGAATGAGAGGCAGGACAAGGAGAGGGGGAAGAGCGACAATTAGCGAGAAGTGAAAACCCTCAGCGACGAGGCGGTTATCGCGGAGGTCTACCGCTCTGTTTATGGTTAAACAGGAACAGATCTGTTTGTCCGCGCTGGAAATTGAAGCAGTGAAGTTGCAGATGTGAGCTCCTTACTGAGGAATGCGCTGTGCAAGCCCCCCCACCCTCCTCCACTTGTGTTGTGTTTCAAGAGTAGACCACACAGATCCTGGATCCCGGATCCTTGGGTTCCATGGAAGGACAATCATAAACATTTTCATCCAGGCTATCTCCTCCTACACTTAGAGGATTTGTGTGCAGCAGTGGGGCTGGAAATGGGTCCCACGGCTGACTCCTCAATGACGACCAATCGGTGACCAGGATCCTAAATGAGAGAGAGAGAGAGGGAGAGAGAGAGGGGGGGGGGTTCTTTCTTTTTTAGACAGAAGGAGGGGTGTTGTGGGGAAATGCTCGGCGGACCGTGAAGCGTAACAGCAAGAAGGGGGACAAAGACGCGCATAGCGGGACAAAATGCGACAGATAGAAACTCCTCCAACTAAAACAAACAACAACATCAGGATGCGTGGGTGGATGTTAAAAGTGGTGGAGCGACGGTGAGGAGGCGAAAGTAACGTTGGCAAGAAAGATGAGTTCAAGTGTACAAACTAAGTTGATGACTGGTTGGAGTGCGTGTTAACTTTGGAAAGAGCGCGGCGCGTTTCAGTGTCCAGCTCAGATCTGCACTGGTGGCATGGAGGAGACACAGGCTGCGCTTCACGGTGTGATTTACTACTTGTTGAACGGATATTCTTCCCGGAATGACTATTTTAATGCGCTGTTTTCCCTTTTTTGTGCAACCACGTGTGGCGAGTTCCCTGAGTCAGATCCTGTGTTCCACAAAAGTCACCAGGAAGAGGCAAACTTAATGTCCCTGCATCTTTGTGGATAATTTTCTTTTTTTTAAAGGACCACGTGTTATTTTTCTCTCTCTGACTTGTTGCAAAACGCATGCATGGAATACTAATGAACTGAAATCTGTGGGATCCAAATGTGTAAGTGTACCTGATCCCAATGCGCTGGTGGAGAAAGTGCACGTCACTGAACTAGAAACTCTATTCAAGTATGAGATTTTGGTGCAGCGCCCTGGCACTTCTCCCATGGGTGCTGGTGGCCTTAGATGCCCAACTAATCTGCTGGCAGGCGCTCTTTCGGTGCCACGAAGAGCCCGAGTGCGACCTCGCATACAGCCAGTACTTAGCAGCATGTGAAGGGAACATCAGGGGGACGAGGAGGCAGTGCCCGAGCCACTGCATCAACGCGCTGATAAGGCTGAATCACACCCGCAGCGGGCCAGACCTGGAGAACTGCGACTGCGCTCAGGACCTGGAGTGCGTCAGCGCCAAGCGTGCCATAGAGCCGTGCCTCCCGCGAAGACACCCCAGCGATGCCGGGGGGATAGGGTGCATGGAGGCCCGGCAGCGCTGCGAGGAGGACAGCAACTGCCACACCTCCCTCACGGCCTACTTGTCATACTGCGGGCAGCTGTTCAACGGCAGGAAATGCTCCTCTAAGTGTAAAGCCACCATTCAGCAGATGCTGTTCATCCCTAATGGCGTGCTGCTGAACCGCTGTGTGTGCGATGGCGTGGAGAGGCCTTTCTGTGAAGTGGTCAAGGAGAACATGAGCAAACTTTGTTCTATAGGGGACCACACTGTTATATCAGACCAGCCTGATGTTGACGACATGTACGAGGATGAGGACTATGACCCTAAAAGTGACAGGGAGGAGATGGATATCGATCACTCCTCTGCTTCCCGGAGGTTTTCCAGCTGCACGATGCTCCCGTTTCTTCCTCTTGCATGGATATTGTTCTGACACGAAGGCCACTTTGAAACACTTGCTGGATTTATAAATGTGAGAAAAGGTCTCTGATTGGACATGTGAGCACTATAACCCAAGGCCTGCTTGAGAAGGGAAGCGCCATTTGCCCCCTCCAGGACTCCCTGCCATCCTGTTCCTGTTGCAGGGTGACACTGAGCAACATGAGTGATTTACAGGCTTTCTACTTCCAAGACTTTTCACATTCCCATCTCGCTCAGGAAAACTGCCCATGGCCTCACAGAGCTCTGAGGGAACTGCACACTCGTTGCTATAATCCAAAGCAACAAATGGCAGCGACACTTTCAGGTGACGATGAGAGGAAGTGAACCCAGGCGTTAACCGGCTCCTGTGTGTTTGGTTTGGGTTCAATGGTACTTGGGAGTGTGGCTTTATTAAGACTTTAGACAAACATGGGACTCATCCAGTCTCTGTTTGCTCTGCTCTCCACTTCAGGGGCCTCTGTATTGTTGCAGCAACCACACTTCAAATATTTGTGGGAACAGTCAAAGAACAGGAGGGTGTGTGATCGAGTACTGAAATTAACTGAAGCGCCTCCCTAGCGTTCTGTCTGGAGCCCCTCCCCCATATGGTGATTGTTTTATTGAACTTTTCCTGAGACCCCCCCTCCACTTCTTCTTCCTCCTCCTCCTCCTCCTCCTCTGTACTGCCTGACCTCTTTCACGCCTTTAAAACACCCCACTGCCTTTATTAGTGTTTTCACACTGAAGCAACAAAGCTTCACACACACACACACACACACACACACACACACACACACACACACACACACACACACACACACACACACACAGGTCCATGTGTCCACAGCGCTGCTCATGATTGGAGGTTTATCTGCTCATATGGTTAAATGCAATTTTTTTTTAAAGAAATAAACAAACTGTTTGATTTGAATAGAAGTTGTTGCTTGAGGGTAATTTAACGGCTCAGTTTTATTGGATAAAGCACCAGGTACTGGTCTTGCCTGACGCTGCAGCAACAACACAATAATCAGCTGACATAGAAGTGTTACAACAGTGTGATTAGCAGTAGTCTGGTGTGGAGGGTCAGACATGGGGTCACACAGTGATGAAGGAGCAGGAGAGTGTAGGGAGTGTTTTTAACATACAGGACAGATGAAACTCAAACTACAATAAGAGACGGAGTTCAGGTCACAAATTCTTAATAAGGTTAAAAAAAACTACTTTAAAGGTTTTTATTTTGTATGTTTTGAGACTGAATATTTAATAAAAATGTCCTCATTCATTTTTTATTTAAAGCAGCAACAGGGCCAACGTTACCGGTCCGAAGGTGCATTCAAGGTGGATTTAAACCTGTGTTCTCTCAGTCTCCATTCTCTCCTCCACACCTCCACATGAAGAGAAAAAAGGGAAAGCAAATGCAGCTTCTTTGTCGGTCTGGATCTCATGTAATGAAGCTGCCAGTTTGTGTCTTCGCCACTTCACATTGTGCCACGGCTGTAATCTTTTTGTTCTTTAACGAAGTCCTGAAAACGATGATGTTAAATTATGTAGCTAGAATAGAAGAATGTTTATATTTAACAGCGAAATCAGCCAGTGTCTGCCCATCATCACTTGCATTTAATGCAATATTAGCACACAAATGTAGCTCAGATTTTGTCCACAAAGCCTGATTAGGAGTTTCCACTTTTTCATCTCATCTTGTGGGAACATAGCAGTAAACAGTCAAGAGCAGCGACTTCCATGTGGGGAGGGATGACTTTTATAATAAAATGTTTATGAGCTGATGTTGTAAAATGATGTGATTTGTTTATGAGAGATCGTGACAGTGTCTAACTCACTCATCTCGAGAGCCTTGTGCTGTATCCTCACTGTAAAAGCCGTGGCTATAATTTGTTATTTTCCTGAATTCCTTAAAGTTTCACCTTTTAAAGGCAGGTCTTCATCCGATCCGAGTACAGTGATACTTTCCATGTTAGATTTACTATACAAGATACGTTTATGGTGCCTTTTTAAGACACTATCTACAGTATCTGAGAGCCAAAAGCAGAGATTATTGTTTGAAAATGTCATTCTCAAGTCAGGCAAGTGACTCCAGAGTGAGCTCTGCATGTGTCTGTGTTTTACTGTCTAATATATAAGGGATTAGTTCAGTGTAACTGAAACCTGGAGAGGAATTTTAAGTGTCTAGTCTTTGTACAATAAACCCTCATGGGAGCAAAAAAAGACAAATAATGGTTCTGCTTCCAATTGGTTCAAATTGTAATGAACCCATGACCATTTTAGAGGAGGGAGGAAGGCCGACAGAAAGTCAGTGAAACGCACCATTTTATGCGACTAAGGTGGTACCAGAAGGACTTCTGTACTTTTCAGTATATTCACAGAACCAGAACACTATAAAGTAAAGATGTTAGCAACCATTTGGGGCTTGTTCCACTTTTACTTCCATCCATCCATCCATCCATTTTCTGTGGCCCTTTATCCTTTATAGGTTTGTGGGGGGTGACACTGGGTAAAAGGCAAAGCACACTGGATTATGGGTAAGGCACGATATAAAGTCATATGTAAGATAGTCTTTCGCTCTGAGCGGAATTTTAATTTTGTTAGTTACTGGAGTTACAGGTGGAAAGTTCACCATCTCCATGCGTAGGGAGAACGTCTACATATCCTCCCCTGATTTTCTGTTAACCACTGGAATTCTCAAGCACTTCCAACGGTCCATTGTGTCCTAAAAAGAGGGAGACGGAGAAACAAGGTCGCCTGCAGCTCCGGTACAGCACGACTCCTTCTAGTTCAGTCAGATTGTTTTTCGTCCAATCCGTTTCAAGCATTGCCAGTCATCTTAAAGCCCTCCGACATACCACCCCACCCCGATTCTGGGAGCAAAATCAAAACAAACATGAGCAGGGCAGCCTTGGGGAGTTGGGTGTGTGGAGGGAACAGGGGGGATACAGAGGCAGCACTGTGCTGGAGCCCATTTTCTAAATTATCAGTATTAAACATTTCTCTGAAACAAACCCCCGACCCCGACTCCCTCTTCGCCGCTCCAAAGTGGGAGTGACCCCCGAGGATTTAGGAGGCTCTTGTCTCTCATAGGTACAATGTTCTATTCATGATGATCATGGAGCCAGAGTGAATAGTTGACCCACTCTCTTGTTTTCAGGGCACTGGGGGGCCTGGAGTCAAGGGCACCCAGGTCCTCTAGGTCTACAATATAGAGACCCCTTTTAATGGGCGACACTGATGCCAATATGACCCAACTGGTGCTCCATTAACAGCATCAACAGGATCAGAGAGAGAGACAGAGGGAGAGACCGAGGGAGACTGGAAGGGGAAAGGGCAATAAGCAGTGTTGTTGGAACTGCAGCAAAATGGAGGCCAATTAAAGCCACAATGCTGTAGGTTGTGGTTTGGGACAGGAGACCGGGGGGGCTCTCTTGGAGGATGAGGGAGGTGCATTAAGGTTTCCATTTTTTTCCTTCTTTTTCATCTCTGGGATGCATTACTTTAAGGATTTCTCGACTCTTTTTGGGGGCAATATGAACTGGCAGAACTCCCAAAAAACAAGCAACAAAGCAAGCATAAGGGTCAAAATTGAGTCCAAACTTTTCCTGGCAGCAACATCCTCATGTCATGATTAAAGCAGTGAGGCTGAGCCAACAATATGGGCACATTAGCCAACTGGAGCCCCGTCTGCAGTGCAGCTCCACATGCAGATGGTTCATCTACGTCCTGTTGCTCCAGGCTGCTCTCTGTTCTAACCATACAGTCTGGGAGTGATTTACACCTGGTGTCCAAGGTGAATGTGATTAACCAGCTGGTGGGCCAAAAAACAAACATGACGGTGAGTCCTGGGCAGATTTGAAAACCACCCATTAAACCAGAGGCAACTACAGACCCAAGAGGCATATTTTGTGCAAAATTCATGGATGATTTTATCAAGATTTGATTTGTTATTTTTAAGGGCTCAAACCACAACTTTAGTTGAGGGATTTATAAGCTGCTAAATAATCAATTAAAAAAATCAATAAAGAAGCAGCTGAATTTCTAGTGTTGATAAACATCTAAAAACACAGGTTCCTACATTTCCCAGAATTCAACTCCATTGCAAATTCCGATCCCCGGTGCAAACCAACATTTGTAAATCTCCACACATTCATTTCATAAAATAGAGGCTTTCTGCTGTAAATTTGTGTTCTCCAAGCACCAGATAGCCCTGATGACATCACTGTGATGTCATCAGGTTCATTTCCTCACACTAGACAGTAACTCCAGATACAAAGAAAACCTTATGAACTAACTGTTTTCACAGGTGGCACTAATCCGGTGTTCCTCCATCATTCTCAAAAGGTTCGTTTTTTTTTTTTTCAAAGCTTAATTTCTATTTCAGGTTGCATGTCTGTCTTGTCTGGAAAGACCGTCAATGAGTGCAACAGCTGTTGTGCAACTACCATATTGTTATAATAAAGAGGAAGATCTATTACGTGTGGCAGATGAGATATGGACAATTAACAGGTTTAAGATGACATGCTTGTAATTAATTCTAATTAATTCTTTTAAATTCACATAGTTTCTGAGTTCTGGAGACTTTTAAAATTCAGTCTCCACAGTTTTCCCAACTTCTTTCAGAATCATACAATTATCGAATGTCCTCATTTTCCCATACCCGCCTTCCTCTCTCCTCCCACTGTGGAAACGATCCAGCTGTTTCTGCAGAGCAGTCCTCCAGATGACGATGGCGAGGGACCACGACGGTGCATAAATCTGTCAGAAAGTTCTGAAAGGCGAGTCATTTGCCTTGTGCTGTTGACAAAACATCCAGACGACACAGACTTCAGAGACCGCCATTTTATTTCCCACTGAATTTCTAATTCAATAAATACAAACTATATAAAAATCACAGTGTATAAACATTCAAAAAAAAAAAAAAGATGCAGCAGTGTGTAAATCTTGCCAGCAGACATTTCTATACTCTCCTCCTTTCACTCCTGTTTTAGGTCTTTTCTCCCTTTAAGGCTGTCTGCCTTAAAAGCAATTCACACAAAGTAAAAGATTCAAGTGCTGAAATCAAAACAGTTTGTGTAGACCTACAACAGTGAGGATAATCGACCTGCCACTGGCTGTTAAGCTTTTTGCTGTTTCACAGAGGCCCAGTCATGAAGCGCCTCAACTTTCTGTATCCCTCAAATACTCAGTCAATGCCAAACCTAAGAAAATGTCTAGTGTAAATAAGGCAGAGGCCGCACCTCTCCAGTTTTCCCCTCATAGTGGTGAAGAGGGTTCCATCAGTGGGGAGAGCATGCTGATCCTGTGGTTGACCCACAGTAAAGGCAGTGGGGAGAGAGAGGGGTGTGTGTGTGTGTGTGTGTGTGTGTGTGCATCTTTGCATAGGCCTCTAAATAATAACAGAACTACAGCTGAAGGCTAACGTGACGTCCCTTTGACATTGTCACGCTTCCCATTTGATTTTCAGAGTGACTCCGTTTTGAGGTGCGCTGCAAACACTGCAGACTGTTTCGTGCTACGACACATGCAGCCGTTTATTCCTTTCCCATGACAGAGTGGTATTGTCATTACAAGCTGTCCAGTATTTACATATCAATGGTGCGTCAGGAGGAGGGGTTCGAGGCGAAGCAATGTGTCACAGTGGAAGAAGCAGAGAGCTAACTTAACTCAGCAAGCGTGCAAATCCAAACTTCAAGAGCTACGTTCATTACTTTCACAGCCAAACTTGTTTTCTAGCTCAGAACGAATAAACACAAGTTTCTCAACCTGCCAAATCATCAACTTTCCAGCAACAACCTGAACAACTGACCACATTTGGTTGGCAACTGTATATAATGCCACCCAGACGGTGTTCTGAGTTGGTTAGAGTGAGGTGTAACACATGTCGGATTTTTTCCCCCCAGCAGAAACCTGGACAGGTGAAGGCTCTGTGTCCAGCCTGAACCAACACTGACAGGCGGTCTGACGCTCGGAGGGGCGTCGCAGCCAATTCCCACGGTGGCCGTCAAGATTACTGCAAACAGCAAGCTGAGAAAACACATAGAATGAGTGTGATTTCACCTTTTTCAAGACTACAAAATATAACTCAATCAATCATCCACTATCTTTAGAATTACACTGAATAATAGTTTCCCACTTTATGTTGGATGCTTTTTTGTACAAAGGAAAGCTAAAATCCCTGGACTGAACATTCTCAACATTATATCCATCAATGTGTGTATAAGGATATAAAATGTCTTAAATACACATTTCCTCTTGTCTTATTTTATCTAAACCTATCCTGTCATCTCCTACTTCCTTGTTACATGTTATATATTAAGCTGGCAGGCCGATCAATTCATGAACAGTAGCTGGGCCTTGTTTTTAAGAATGGGTCATTCATTGATTTGAAGGACTGTCACAAAAATGTGATGATTGGTGTTAATGACTGCAGAAAGTAAGCGTGTGCTGATATGTAAAAAATTATCTATACAATAATATATTTCATTAAAACATACAGAAAAGCTGCATATTTATTTATAAGTACATTTTCAATAAAAATATTTGATCTTTTTTAAGCATTTAATAATTTTAGAAACCTTCTAAACTACAATAAATATAAATTTGTTGCCTCCTCTCTGAGTTGTGTAGAACAGCATGTGGTCTGGATGTCAGTCTGCATTTTTCAATGATCTGTATACTCACTATGTAAGTACATAATAAATCCTACGCCTGAAAGAGAAGTGGGCCCATTTGTCACTACATAAACCGAACACCTAAACAGATTACTGAGTATGTTCTTACAGCACTTAGAACATGTACAGAATAAACATCGTTAATCTTTATGAACATAGTTCTTCACTCGCCCCTGAAATACCTCAAGTCCTTGCCCTGTTCTGCCCTCACAATAACCATGTTAAGTCTGTGAGGGTTTTAGTTTTCCAGCGTCGGGGAGGCGGGGGGGACGACGACTGTGAGGGTTTTTAATGTGCTGGTTCTCAGCAGAACTTTGCAGCTTGTTTTGGTGTAGTCTAAGGTCACCAGACAGACGTCGCAGGGCGTTGCTGTGACCCTCTCATGTACAGCTGCTGTTGGAGCTTTGCCAGCCAGTTATGGCTGACTGCGATGTGGCTTTATGAAAATAACAGAAGCAGAAGAAGAGGCCATGTTCTTCATGAAACTTGAGCAGTCTCTACAGTCATAGGTGCCCCCCCCCATCCCCATCCCCATTTCTTTTTAAATTCATAAGTCCCCCGGAATTTCTCTCCGAGAACAGGATATTGTCTGGGCTTTAGGTATCCACTATCCATCCAAGAGCTCAGCCTCGAAAATACTAGGAATTAGACTGTATATATAGGTTATTAACTATATTAATAATACATAACTCTTTATATAACAGAACAGTTTGTTTATGTGGTGCTCAGACAGTTAGGTCTAATGTTGTATTATTCAAATGTACACTGATTTTTTTTTAAATATATAGACGTGTGTGTCTGAGATAGGAATGAAGTCTACATATATGTGCTTTCATGGCTCTTTTCTCGCACCAAGTCTCACTTTCACAATGCAGGCTTTACAAGAGGGCAGAGGACAGAGTGGCCCAGGGCTGCACTGGAATGAAATCAAAGAGCCAGACAGTCCTGTGGGGTGGCCAGCACAGCCAGAGAATGGCTCATATTTTTACTGGTGGAAAACGCTTTAATGAAAGGACATTTTCATTACATCTTCAAGGCAGCCATTCCTCACCAACGCCACCTTCCCCCTGAACCGTACCTCCACACAGTCAGCTATCAGCATGGCTGCAAGGATCTCAAAAAACACTCTCATGACCAAAAGAGAAGCTGGTACGACGCCAGCAGGGAAACTCACAGCTTCTGACGGAGTCCGTGAGAGATTCTCGATCCAGAGACACGTCCCTCTGAGTCTCCTGCATCTGGGAAATAAACAGAAGGCTGTGATCATCCAAAACTAATGACTAAACAGAACTTTAAGAACAGGTCATTAGATACACATATACAGTATATATATATATATATATATATATATATATATATATATATATGTATATACTGTAAACCAAAAGGTTTTAAGTTACACTCTTTCTATGGTATCAAAAAAAGAAGTCTTATAGCAACAAATCTCTCTTTGAAATCAAAATAATTCTCAGGAGCAAATTTACCTGAAAGGAAAACTGAAAAGAAAAAAGGAATTCATGCTTACCCTGATATTCTTTTTGATGTATTCAGCTCTGCTCATGAGGCTTTTAATCTGGTGAGAGACATAAAATTGCAATGAAAATGTAATAATTTTCTTTTATATCGTAGTAAAGGCAGTCCATTGTGTTCTACTGATGTCTTTTAGCCATAGTTGGTTAGATTTGGTTAGTTTGTTGATTGTTTTGGTCCAGACTGAAATATCACAACAACAACTACTGGATGGATTGTCATTGACATCATTTGTGTTCATGGATCAGGGAGGAACCCGACTGGCTTTGGTGATCCCCTGACTTTGACTGGGTGACATTTTGAGGTTTTAGGCGGTTTGGATTCGACATTATCGATCCAACCGATCACTTGATCATCTACAGCCATAACTAGATCAATACATGTCCCTTTCCAACACCAATCTGTTGCAGTAAATAATCATTTGGATCAAGGGATGTACGGACGCCAACCTTCTGTAGCCACAGTGCTTTAATCCCAATCCCTTTAATCATCAAGTACGATACATGTGGAGGACATCTGCAGGGCTTAGGATCGGTAGGACATACTGATGACTTGCAGAGTTTTAAGCTACATATACAGAAACACAGGTAACAGGACAACCTCAAGTCCATCCTCGGCTCAAAACTGTGGCTCAACAGTGAGAAGCCAGAATATAGAGTAGTAACTTTTAAATGCTAAATCGTGCTCTACAGCAGATATGAATGCACATGGAGGCCAGTCATGGCACCATGTGTTGGCTCTTTTTGGGTTCTCACATACACATATGCTTTCTATCCAATCCCCTACCCCCATGTTCTAATGCTGTGCTAGATTATTACAGGCGCATCTGAATTTACTTAAGACAAGCACCCACAAAACTTCAAATAGGGAGGTCTATGAGGCCCCTCTAAACCCCCCCCTCCTGGGATTTGTGGTGAAATACTGTTGTCTGTTGTTGGCTCACTGCTGGCTTAACAATTCACAAAGACTGTTGAGCATTAATAATAGACATGCACCAGTCCTTTGCATATGCTTGTCAAAGCACAATATGAGTTTGCTGTTCAGTGTGAATACGGGCCAGGAATTCTACTAGACTATCAACATTTAGGGTTCATTCAAGTATATTTAGGCTGATGTCCAAAAGCATGTTGTTGTCTACTGTTGTGTTATGAAGGCAACAACTGAGAAGTTAAATGGATGGAATTTGTTGGTTTTGTTCAGTTTATTATTGCTGTTACTTATTAAATTGTTTGCTAAAAAAACACCACAAAAGCCATTTTAGTGTCTTAACAAAACTGTTTTTATGGAATCTTCCAAACAGGTGTTTTTGACTGTTCCACTTTCCCAGAGTTTTGTAGCTCCTGTCCCGAATTGTATATGAAACATGTCGCTGGCTTCAGACTCAGAAAATGCATAGATTTTCTATGTACATTGAGGAGACGTTGAAAACAAGATTAACAAATGAACACATTATGTTTTACTTATGTTTTACACAGTGTCCCAACTTTTTAGAATCTGGGTTTGGTCATTTTCAATTTCAACTTTTTGAGGAAATCGTTTTCCTCAGAATAGCAACCAGCAAAAACACAAAACACAGTTTATTCATTCAATCTAAGGGAATAAGGGAGACATGAAATTATTATTATTATTATTTCATAGCCATTACATATAATGGCAATAAGAGTTCAACACTTGTTGATGCAGGTTCAAGACGCAATAATTTTTATTTTTTATTTTATTGGCCACTCGGAGGCAGCAGAAACACAATACTGACATAACTGTTTGCAAACATTTTTGTATTTACACATCCACCAGATGCACGGCAACCAAGAATTAATTTGGAGTTGAACTGATGGAACTTTATATTCAGCTGGTCACCTCATTTTAGCCCTTTTTTTGTTTGTTTCAACCAACTCGAAGAAAATATCTAACTATTTAGCGCCTAAATGCTTCGCTACTTTCACCAGTTAGTCGGTAAACCCTGTCTAATGTCCGTTTGCTGCAGGGCAGATGCACAGTCAGGTTCTATAGCTATTGTACTGCGGCCAAAAGTAATGCTAATGGTGAGCATTGAGACAGAACCGAAAACCAATGAGCTGAGAGACATTACAACTTTGTAGAGTTGAGGTTAACTGCAGAGTTGTATCTTAATCATTTGTGAAGACTTGAGACTTTTCCTTTTTGATATAATAAAGTTATTATAGGTGCTTTAAGTATCCATTTATAAAGTGAACAGTGATTTATGTGTACGTGTCAATAATATAGATGATGGATTACATTATTTGGCCTTCACCACAAAAAACATGCACATGTGAGAGCTGGAAAAAGGCTCATGTGGGTCACGTGATGGAGCATCCACTGTTGTCCTCTAGCCGAGGGCTAGTCGAAGGAAAAAGACAGTTGTTGCCACTGTGACTTACTCATCCAGAAGCCCCTCCTGGCAAACTCACCTCGCTGTGGAGCAGCTCCCTCCTGCGACCCTGGGGCTCGGCTGGTGCAGCAAGAGAGGAGGAAAAAAATAAAAATAATGAGGAGAAGAAGGAAAAAGAGAGTCCACTACCTAATTACCTTGTTTGTTCAAGAAGAGGTCAACTAACTAGATTGGATTTCGCTAGCGTGTAGACCGGGTGCTCAAGGGTGGAAATGGTTCTAATGTAGGCCAGTGTTTTCACAGTTAGTCATCCTGGAGGGGAGAGAGAGGGATGAGGAGGAGGAGGAGGAGGAGGAGGAGGAAAACTCTCTGGTGGCAAGGCATGTTGGGAAACCGTGCAACAAAGAGCCCTTAGCTAAACAAAGAACCAATGTTTTCTCCCCTCAATCCCCTCGGTGATATCTACTGTGCCACAGAATGAGGCTCCCTGACACTGGAGAGAGAGGCTGCTTAGGGTGGCATGGGATTCGCTGAGGCGGCATATCGTATATCACTGATGGACTGACGAGACAAGACTCTGTTTAACACATCTAATGCAACCACTTACACATAAATGCAACTGTTGTTTGTTCATGAAACACTTTCTTCAGCTACATCTAGATTGTGGAATCTACCAACTCAAGCAGGAAAGAGTGAGTCTTTTAACTCCTTCTGGATGAACTGCTGATACCACTGGCTGGATGGTTACACAGAGCAGACTTCTTGTTTATTGGAGATATAATAGTTTTTCTTCCTACAGTGTAATAATACAAAGCAAAGTGTGCTGTGTCTGAATGGAAAGCAGATTGCCAGGCTCCCCCCCCCGCTCAAAGCCACATCTGGATCGCCCTATACCATCTCTCTTCCTTTAGGCCGATCTTCCAGATGAGATCATGAGCAGGCTTAATGAACACCAGGCCCAACGGAGAGTCACTGGAGTCTCTTCTGCAGCACCTCGGCCTGTTTGTCTGCCTGTCGTTTACTAAGTGTCCCCATCTCACTCCAAGTCTGTCCTCCTTCTCTGTCAGCTTGCCTTTGACTCTTTCTAAATCACTTTCTCTATCATTTCTCGTCTCTTTAAGACTTTGCATCCTTCTCTCTCAAAGTCTGCAATCTTCAGAGTCCCTCTGGTTCCAGTTAAGTCTCTATTAAAGTATCTCTACACCTTTTTCCCCCCCCTTTCTCTTCCAGCCTTTCCCTCGAGCATCATTGACTTTGTTCAACCACCTCTGGAGCCGTCAGCCCTTTACCTGACTTTATGCTCCCTCTCAAAAATGACTTTTCCTCCAAGTTTCTTTTATGCTTGTTTCTCTAATAACAAATGTGTGCAAACGAGCAGAGCCGCCTGAGGTAGAGGTGATGTAAGAACAAAAAAAAGAAAAAAGTATCAGATGTGGGAGTGCAGTATGGTTTAAATTTCATCCTCAGTCACCCACTGCTCCCAAGGTGTCCTTGAGAAAGGCACATAAAGCTTGGCCTCCAGCAGTTTGGCTCAGTAGCCAACAGCAGTAAAGGACAGGATAACATCATAAAGCCATCTTGTAAGGAAAGAAAGGGTTTCCTCTATACCTGCTAAAGCCAACAGTAGTTCTCCGAGGCATTGTTGATACACATCCAGAGCTTCGTGATCATCCAATCCAGTCTCCTCCTATAATGGAAGGCAAAACATTTCTTTCTATCTGTTTACAGGGACACGTTTACCCCACTGGTTCTTGCATAGTTCACTTATTACTGTTAGCATTGAATCTAAAAGTTGAGGATTGATTGATGGATGATGTCATGATATTATTGGTTTAAATTGGTTGGTTCAAGCCTTCATAAGTACATGTCATATTTTGTATTAGTGGAAAGGATGATTGGATTTAAATAGTAGAATATGAAGACTTTTTTGTAATTTTTTTGCCATATATTGTTAAATATTTGCACTATATAAGCAAAGATGTGAGGCATTTTTCATTTCATCTCAACTTTAAAACATGTTTGGAAGAGTCGTATCCTGTTGGTTTGAGTCATTCTGTTGTATTACTTCTTCTTCATCCTGCTTTTGTGTGTATCTGCAAAGCACTGGCATCACCCAGGAAACCCCACCCCCCACCCCCACCCCTAACCTTAGCAATGGCAGTAGAGGCCATGTCCAGTGCAGCCAGCAGTCGTGGTTGATCTCGAGACATTTCTGGTGAAGAAAAAAAAACAAACAGTATTACTTTAAGTCCTACTGTCTATCAGTCTGAACACAGCAGCAATGCATTCTCCAAGATAACATGCAATAATGTCCCATGCACTATCCTGAGACAGTGGAATATGGACTTGAGATACTTAAGATTTCATAACATTTACTTTAGGGGTAAATTGAGTATAAATGTCCCATAAAAAATACAAGATTCATAGGAGAGCCAGAACAGCCTCTGGCTGACTCTGACCTCTGAGGTGGACAGAATGAAAATTTAAAATTTCCTCACAGGATCCATAAAAGAAGGAGGAGAAAGGATCAAATATCTTTGCTTATATATAACAGAAAAATGCATTTTCCCATTACCAACAGAGCACATTTTTGAAGTTATATGTACTTACAAGATAAAAAGCTGAATACACATCAATTAATTTATCATTTATTTTAGTAAAACCAAGTGCAAAAACACACGTTGCATAGCTCAAGTTGCCTTGTCATACAGCTAATGACCAGACAAGGCTACAGCCAACGTAGAGTGGCCCATGCCTCTGCACTGAGCGGTGTTCATTACCTCGGAGGACATCCCTCGAGGTCTGGGCCGCCTCAAAGCTCAGTCTGTTGTCTGAGGCCACCAGGGCTTTCAGCTCCTCGGCTCTGGACGCATACTGGCTGACCTGTGGGAAGTCCTTTAACATTGACTCAACTCAATCATGTCAAGCATGCCATATCCTCTTCATCCACACCATATGGTATTCATGATGGAGAATGCCATCTGAAAGGCACCGGAGTGTAAAAAAAAAAAGAGGAAAAAAAAGGGCCAACTGAAAGTAGAAATAATCCAAACGTGAAAGCAGAGAGTATTTTTCAGGCCTACCTTCTGCCTCAGGGCATCTTTACGCTGCCGGTCCGT
The DNA here is from genome assembly GCA_037577475.1 of Chaunax sp. Z400. Taxonomy (NCBI): domain Eukaryota; kingdom Metazoa; phylum Chordata; class Actinopteri; order Lophiiformes; family Chaunacidae; genus Chaunax; species Chaunax sp. Z400. The sequence continues at coordinate 32,080,764 of CM075184.1, read as the reverse complement.
CTCGTCTGTAGAGGGAAAAGAGGTGTTTTATTTCACATTTGGTCCGTTTGCTTTGACAGTTTATTGTGGTGGAGCACCAGAGGTGCATTGTTGCAGAGCTTGAGCCACAAACAGTATATGAGAGTGCTATAGTTGCTCTTACAGTGAATAGCAGGGACAAAATGCTCAAGGGCACTGCAGTAAAGAGAGAGAGCCGTGGACCTCTCCCCCCCCTGGTCCTTCTGAACGGCCTGCAGGACCAGGTCCTTCTGAAAAGAGGAAATAGGAATTGGCATCACTGAATGCAAACTGCTGCAACTCACTATTGCTTATACATGCATGCAGAGTCATGCCTGAAGGCACATGTGGGGCAGGGATGAGCAAAAAAAAAAACCTACTAACATGTGTTCAGTCAATCACGCACGCATTAGTGATGGTAATCCAGAGTAGACACACACATGCTAGCAAATGTTTCCCTTTCCTCTGCTTCATACCGCTTTGACTAGGCTCTCTGCAGATGGCATGTGCTCCAAATCCACAAAAGGGTGGGTGAAGAACTCTGCAAAGGTGATCCGGACATCTGGATTTCTCTCTAACAGCCGCAACAGAAGGTCTCTGCAGTCCTTGGATACCCTGGCCCCAGGAGGGAGCTGATGCACAAAACATGACCTTATTATGTTTACACTCAATCCACAAGACAATCCAAGGGAAAAGGACAGCAGATTGTTGCCAGAGACCTTCTCGTCTCACACCATTACTTTTTATCAAAAGATAACCTTATAACTCGCTATGTGAATCCTGTGTAATGAACCATATGCTAATACAATCTATTGAGCTCAAGCCTAATGTGAGACACAAGAATTCAAGTGCTTTGAAAGCCCTCCATCATTAAAAGTAGTTATCTTTAATTGCCGCTGTGCCATTTTAAGTAACATTTGGTTTTTGTAGGTAGCAGGCGTTCATTTCAACATATTAAACTTAAGAAAAAACTCTTGTTTGAAGTCTTTAAATATCCAAATAGCATTTTAATCCATGTTAAATATGAAGGTTTTACATATAGATCATTAAATCAACTGACTTAAAGATGCGACATTACAAAGAGTTGATAGGTCGTAATTAAATAGATGACAAAAGCCTAATTAAAACATGCAAAAAAATATCTTTTTTTTCCCCCATTTGTATCCCAGATTGTTCAGTTAACTTTCAGATAAATGAAGATAACTGGAGATGGCAAGGGTTTGGTGTAAAAGTATGCCATCAAGTGGCTAAATGGTGAAAATTCAAATATACTCTGGACCCACCGATCGCACACAGGGGGGGGGCATATCAATGACACATTTAATGACACACTGCTTTGCATTATATAGGAGGTACATCGAACAAAAATTTAATATTTTTAATTCTTGCATTTAGGCTTTTATTCAGTTTGAGCATTAAAACTTAATTACAAGGATAATATGCAAACTGACGCCATATAAAGACTCTTATTCCCAGGCGATGTGACGTGTGTGTATGGATGGATGATTAAATCTATAGTGAACCAAAAAATGTTGCATCCCGACATGCTTTGGTCGTATAGAGTTACTGTCACTTAGACAATCAATGAATAAAGTACAGCAATGCATGCATTGGCGATTCATCTAAAAATAAGCACTGCAGCTTCACAGGTTTCCATTTCTTGGAACATAATACCATATTTGACATTTGGAAAACAGTCAACAATGTGCCGCCATCAAAAGATAAACACGTAGCACTACTTTAGAGCAGCAGTGTCAGTAGTGAGTTATTCATATTTTCTTTTACTAAATTCATTGCTAACTGTTTCAGTCCAACGATTCATGAATGAAGACGTCATTTATTGCTCGGTTTTTACCTCAACAGGCTGATTACTCCGGATCTTCTCTTCCAGTTCAGCGTATGACCTTGATGCAAATGGAGCTCGCCCAAACAGTGCCTCTACATGCACACAAACAGTGTTCAGTAGAATAGAGTGTGCATGATTCAAATTGCTCATATTGTATTCAAAATGTATGTGTATCTAAATGGTATGCTACTATTTGGCTTGCAATGGCTGGGTGTGACAAGAGCTCCTCCCGTTTTGTACATTTTCACTCCACACAGTGAAATTACTTTAGTGTGCTGCTGTACTATTATTGCACAATTACTGAACCCCTCTAGAAAGGGACAGATAAGGGCTGCTTATAAATGATTAATGGCATGACTTTATTTGTAGTCAGTGCCACGGAACGTTAACTTATAGCATCTTATTGATCAAAAAAAGAGATGCTGAGATGTTAAATTAATATCAGGGGGGAATCACGCTATACAGCACAAGACACAGTTACACCACAGATTCTGTGCAATGGAATACTTTTGGTCACCTTCATATATAATGAAGCAGCGTTACTATTATCTGAAGCTTTGTGTAATTCATATTGAGCTTATTCTGCATTCAAGATATAGTTGAAAAAAAAGAGAAAAAAAGTGAACACAGAGCCCTCACCATAAAGAATGACTCCAACCGACCAGAGATCTACCCTGGAGTCATACTGGCGCCGGCAAACCATCTCCGGAGCCATGTAAAGAGGAGAGCCTCTCAGGACGCTCTGCTCATCCCATGGTGACATGTACTGTGCAAAACCAAAGTCTGGGAACAAAATGTGAAAAACATTTTCACTGTGAAAGATTCCAGTAGATACAATCCCCCTAAAAATGAGTTCAACTCCTGAAAAAAACACCTTATATGTTTATAAAGCAAAATACAATGGTTGGTTTAAAGCCATAAATTTTATATCAGTTTAATATGACATTAACGCAACATGAAGAAGCACAAGTGGTCTGTGGCGCCTCAGAACAGCACAATATCATGGCAACGATTCAGTTCTTCTGTTTTGTAGCAAGCAGCTGAAATGATCTCACTCATGTGCAAATCAGTTATGTGTTTGCTGGATTGTTTTGACAGTGTGAGAGGACATGAGATCACCTGCCAGTTTGAGGACGGAGCCACTGAGCAGAACATTCTGAGGTTTCAGGTCCAGGTGTGAGATATTTCGCTCGTGAAGAAACTGGAGGGCGCAAGCTGCTTGTGCAGACACATGGGGCAAATAAACGATGAGAGAAATAACAGCGATACTAAGAATATACTGCATACAGTATTTCTACCACAAGAGTGAGTTCAAACATTTTTTTTCAACACAATGTACAAACAGCGCACGTAAAATCCCAAGATTAAAGACAGAAAGATACGATCCTGGTGTGGAGCTGCTGAGATGGAAACAATTCTGATGTGAATTCTAAAGAAATCATAAGATTATTGGGGGAAACAAACTGTAACGTGGTCTTGGCTTATATGACTCACCTATCTGCTGTAGGAAGCGCTGGGCCACCCTCTCAGGTAGAACCCTACGACTGCGGATGAAGCGGGAGAGATCTCCACCAGAACACCACTCCAGGATCAGATAAATGTTCTCAGCATCCCACTGATGTAAGAGAAAAATCCAGACACTCAGGAAAGGCATAAAAGCAAGACCAGGTCTGTTGCTTTTGTTCCAGAATACACATACAGTATATATATCAACATATAGCTTGCAGGCATAGAAGCACACCATTGATATACATACACAGAGCATAGGTTTTATTAGATCTTATGATTTGAAAAGATAGAATTTTTATTCACAACACATCCCTTGTAAATGCTATACTATGAATCTGAGTGAGTTTACCTGGAAGTCTTTAAGCTGGACGATGTGAGGGTGACGCATAGTCTTGAGGATTTCAATCTCTGTGAGCAGGTTTTCTGTCGATGCCTTGTTTAGAGTCTTCTTCCCGACCACCTTCACTGCCACCACTTCTCGACTGTCTCCCTGCAATTTCACGTTCAGTTTTTAATGACAAAAACCCCACTGACCTTACACTCAGAGGGATTTTTTTTTTTAAAACGCTCATTCTTTGGCACAATTTGAAAAACCCTTTCTCTCTGTTTAAATTGGTTGTACATCTGGGTATGTGTGCATGTGTGTGTGTGAGTGTGTGTGTGTGAGTGTGTGAGTGTGTGTGTGGAGAGCAGGTTTTGTAATGATTGTTATTGAAAATTCTATCCTTAGCCCTGTTTGCTCTCTGTACTTTTCCATGATGTGATAACTTTCTCTCACAAACTGTTAGAAACCTGTTTTAGCCAGTTCTCATATTGTTACACTGCAAAACAACACAAGGTCAAAAACACATTCCTCCACACCCCCAGATACAGATATAAGCTCTGTATATAAGCACACTCTGAAACGCCTCTTTGTCCACTCTCTCTACTGTGGGACCTTCTCTGCAGAGAATAAAAGCTTTTTTTAAATACATGTCATCGTTTTTGACCATTTACTTACAGCAGATTTCCACCACATGATTCTCAACAAACAAAGTTTGGTCACGCTTGACTGATTTTTTTGGGTGGTCTTGAGTCGGAAAACTATGAATAATACAGAATAAATTAAGATAATCATTAAAAGTTCATTAGATTGTTACTTTCATGTGACACAAACCACCTGAGCAAATTTGTGAATGAACACAGAGGTGCTTTTTTTAAAATCTGTTGAGTGTATAAAACATTGTTGTGACTGCTGTACTCAATGTGAACAGAGTCTCAGACAACAATGGAGTGTAGAGAGCACACTTAATAGTGTCTCATGTCTTTTGCATTCATTAAAATATAATATTTATTAAGTATGGTAAGCAAAGTCGAGTAAAGTAGTACTAGTGAAGTGTTTCCTCCACAAACTCACCTTTCTGTAAGCTTTGTATACTGTGGCATAGGTACCACTGCCCAGGCGCTCAGTGAGGATGAAGTCAGCCAGTTTTGGTGGAGAAAAGCTGGAGGTTGAAGCCATGCTGGCGACAGCAACATCCAGTTACCCTTAGAGGTTTGAGCTGGAGTGTGAGATCAATATGCTATTCATATCAAATGAAATAGAATATATAGAGAGAGAAAAGTATCTAAATTTAGTACTGTTTTCAACAAAGCAGAGCACAGTTTGAATATATATACAGTACCAGTCAATAGTTTGGACACAGTTTCCCATCCACTTGAATGGGAAACTGTGTCCAAATTTTTGACTGGTAGTGTGTATATATATATATATAATCTACAACAAGCATGTCATTCGTATGTCGGTTCATTATCAAAATTAATAAAATAGTGATGCAGGCATTCATTTCTTGCATTGCTTGCTATGTGGTGACTGTATTTAGGCTGAGGGCAAAGGGTCAAAACAGGACTTCACCGAAGCAATTTCCCATTTATCTGCTAAATCTGCAGCTTCATGTCTCCCAGTTGTCGTTGCTGCGATCCTCCAATTTTGACTTTGTCCACCATTGCTGAGAAATATTGATACATGAGCAGGAGTCAGATGTATATCTGATTTAAGAACACATGTGAAAGTGGCCAGGATCAGAATTATAAAGATCAGATCCTATGTGATTTGTGCTATTTTTGTCCTGAGTTACATGACCAGAAAAAAAAGTCACATTTGGGCCAATGTGACCAGTGTGAACGTCGCCATACAGAACCGTGACGTCATTCTTCAAACTGGTGGGGACACTAAGGGTTCTTGTCTTGTATAAGGATGTGATGCTTTATAACATGGGTAGATGGACCTTTTTCTTAAGGGGCAGTCAATGTTACACCATTACACTCTATAGCAGTAAAGAAAACAAGCCTATTATCTCAACAGTGTGATGTCAATCATTTACTGACTTTACTGCAGGATGTTTTCCTTGTAAAGTGCAGCTCTGCTCAAATTCAAAGTCTGCTGTTTAGTGTTTACAGACGCTTCGTGTAAACAGCTAGTCCGAATACACGGCAAATTTCAGACAGGCTCGTTCAGAGGTCTTATTCCGACATGGATTTGTCTTCCTGATAAACAAGGATACTAAACAGCCAGTTTGTTTAACTGGATCTGATGTGCATCAGTTTGGGAGCTAGCTACAGGTCCTGGTTAGCAAACGTAGCATGTTTTTTTTTACGCTAGTAGTTAATAGTTTCTGCATTCTTTCAGAAGTTAACAAAATAGATATGAGAAAGAAGCTGACACTTACCTGAAGGCTAACACAACACATGAATGAAAAATCACTGTTTACATGGCACGTTGCACTGCAGCTCAGCTGATATTAAAATGTCTGGGAGGATATGTTACTGCCCCCTGGCGGTGGGTCCTCCGTTACTGCAGAGTCCGGGAGGAAATACCGTAATAAAAATAAAACGCGACGCCTCTATTCAGCAGTTGAAAGATGTGTTTGAGAAAATATCCCGATTGGTGTCATCTTGGAAAACAAAGATATTGAAATTCTAATTAATAATATCATAATATTGTATAAATAAACATTAACATTCCTCCCATTGTGAATTGACTTTATTTAGCAGCTGTCTAAAAATGGAAACGCCGATGCCAGAAAACTTTGCACATTATAAATAGATATGTTTTACTTTATCCCCTTTAGGTTTGCATTATGACAAAGTTTCACCAAACACGTGTTTTTGTTTATGTGTTTACTATCTTCCATTTTCGGTCTTCATTCGTTAAAACTATCAGTCTAATACATAAGTATGTATAAATGATGTATATATGGTTAATGGATTGTGTCCACCATGTCTAGGAGATGTTATTTTTGTTAGATTCTTAAACGATATTGTCACAGCCCTTCATTGAACAGTGAGTTTGTCATTTTTTCCATTTAGAAATAAAGTTTTTAAAAAAACATAGAAACGCTCTATCTATAAAAATCCAAAAAGGTAAAAATTCATTACTTAAACTGAATAATATTTGGTCACATTAAAGCGACGTTTCTCCTCTCGTCCACACACATTTTACTGGTAATTTGTTTCAGTGTGGTTTTATCAATTTCCATGTGGACTCTTATAGTTGCTTACTTGTGGATAGCGATTTTATTTTGAAAAAACATCACAGGAAGTTAGCTGTCACTGTGGTCACTCAAAGATGGCGGAGTGCTTGGCTGCACGCTTGACCGTCCAGGAGGAGCAAATTGGCCTCCTCACCGAAGAAATCGCCACTCTCCGCGACGGATTAAGTCGAGGTGCGGATGCAGCCATTTGTACGGTGGTGTCCCCAGAGCTGGAGAGCCTAAGGACCGAGAATGAGAAGCTCAAGTACCGGCTACTGCACCTCCAGCGGGGTCTGCAGGCGGAGCTGAAACTGGAGGAGGAGGCGCAGGAGAAGAGAAAAGGAGCGAAATGTGACAAAGCTCCGGAGAAACCCACCAGCAAAGTGCAGCAGACAAACAACCCGACTGATAAGAAGGTAATAAAGACTAGGACAGTAAATGTCACATAGTTTAAATGGCTGCATTCGTTCAAATGGGATGAGGAGGAGGAGGAGGAGTGGTCGCAGCCCCTAGTAGCGGGCCTCTTTCTAGTGGAGCCAAATGACAAGCTCTACCACCCCATGTCCACAAATAGCTGTCCCACAGACTGTCACAGTGTGGGCACATTTTTTAAAATCCTGACAGGGCTCAGTGACACCAGTAATAGGCTAATAATGTGGCTCAGAGCGAAAAATAATGATGTGTGCCTATTGTAAGATTGATGATGCACAAACACCCTCTGTTGGTCGACAGGTGGCAACCGTGGATACCAAATCAGGTGACAAGAATCACAAGAAGGAGAAGAAGCAGGAGAAGGCACAAGGAGGTGGAGGTGTAAAAGAGGTGATGACGACAGAGGCATTTTTACCAGCAGGAATATAACTTCTAACAATTCAGTTTTTCCACAAATGACAAATAATGTATTCTCTCACCGGTCCCTGCATTTCACAAAACTTCTTGAATGTGATTTTTTTTTTTTTATTTAAAAAAAATTTAACATATTTTCCACTTCAGCTGAAGTCCCGGCCTGGATACATTACGGAGCGCCTAAGTTTATACGAGGCCCTGAAGCGGGAGAGTGATGCCCTGCTGGCAAAGAAAGCAGAAAACAGCAGGCCCATTACGGTGGAGCTACCAGATGGATGTAAGGTGGTGGGGAAGGCATGGCTCACCACACCATACCAGCTGGCTTGTGATATCAGGTTAGGACAGCTGGCCAGATCCACCAATGTTCTGTCTGCATTTGTATCATCAATGAACAATTTCCAATACGATCAATTTAATGAATTATTTCCCTAATAATAATAAATCTAAATTGTTCTGAATCTTCTCTTTTTTATTATAATGGTAGAATTCATTCTGGGTAAATGTGGATGCAGTATTTCTAAGGATCTTGCACTTGATCTTTCAGCCAGGCCCTGGCTTGCAACGCTGTCATATCTCGTGTGAATGGGGAGCTTTGGGACCTGGACAGGCCTCTCGAACAGGACTGCTCTCTTGAGCTCTTGCGCTTTGACAGCGAGGATGCTCAGGCTGTGAGTGCATTCATCCGTATATTCTGTAACCCTCCCTTCCATTGCAGGGTCACGAGGAGGGATGGAGCCTTTCCCAGCTGACATTAGGCAAGACGTGGGGGGGGAGTACACGCTTGTCAGGTTGACCATTCATCACTGGGCTGACACATAGAGAGACAAACAAGCTCACATTCATACCTATGGCAATTTAGTATTACGCTGCCTGTACCCTAACGGGATACACCGCTGCACAACCAAAGTAATTCAATTTAAATTCAACTTAAAGTTCTAAAATGAACAAGTAACTTATTTCAAAACAAAACCCAATGGAAAAACTATTTTGGCTCTTGGCGTCCTGAAGCTGCAAGCTGCACCTCACAGCTGGTACTAAAGACGATAACATCATCAGTGCAATTCAGATCAATTCTAGTTTGCTTTTAAAAAAATTTTTTTTATACATTTTTAGTCACATTTGAATAACATCTGTTCCCCCACTGATGAAAAGCGACTCCACAGCCGTGAGTCATGTAGTTGTCTTTGTCGTGGACGTCTATTGAGTCTAACTTGCAGCATTTAAACAAGTGTAAATAAATACAGCGTTGCAGAATACCAGAGTTCGAGTACAGATGCAGATTACTAGAGCAGTTACTTTGAGGCTGTGTCAGACATTGGCACAGTTTTGATGGAGGTTATGGTCTATCCACATCAGTGCAAATTGAGTTTTTCCAGTAGTGGCGACATCTGTCTTTATTCACAAATGTTCCATTTATTCTTTGAATTAGCTTCTTTTTTTCTTCTTTTCCACAATGTATGAACATCTTTTAGAAAAGTTCAAGGTAGTCATTCTAAATAAATGTTTGTTAAATATGCACATTTTCATTTGATATTTCAGGTGTACTGGCACTCCAGTGCTCACATCTTGGGTGAGGCAATGGAGTGTTTTTACGGAGGTTGTTTGTGTTATGGACCTCCCATTGAAAATGGCTTCTACTACGACATGTTCCTGGATGGACAGAAGTGAGCAAATAGTATCACTCTGTCTTTTCTCTCAGTCTTTTCTCTGTCCTTTCTCTCAGTCCTTTCAGTCTTTTCTCTCAGTCCTTTCAGTCTTTTCTCTCAGTCTTTTCTCTCAGTCCTTTTGGTCTTTTCTCTCAGTCTTTTCTCTCAGTCTTTTCTCTCAGTCTTTTCTCTCAGTCCTTTCAGTCTTTTCTCTCAGTCTTTTCTCTCAGTCCTTTTGGTCTTTTCTCTCAGTCTTTTCGGTCTTTTCTCTCAGTCCTTTCAGTCTTTTCTTTCAGTCCTTTTGGTCTTTTCTCTCAGTCTTTTCTCTCAGTCCTTTCAGTCTTTTCTCTCAGTGCTTTCAGTCTTTTCTCTCAGTCTTTTCTCTGTCTTTTCTCTCAGTCCTTTCTCTCAGTCTTTTCTCTCAGTCTTCTCTCAGTCCTTTCAGTCTTTTCTCTCAGTCTTTTCTCTCAGTCCTTTCTCTCAGTCCTTTCAGTCTTTTCTCTCAGTCTTTTCTCTCAGTCTTCTCTCAGTCCTTTCAGTCTTTTCTCTCAGTCTTTTCTCTCAGTCTTCTCTCAGTCCTTTCAGTCTTTTCTCTCAGTCTTTTCTCTCAGTCTTCTCTCAGTCCTTTCAGTCTTTTCTCTCAGTCTTTTCTCTCAGTCCTTTCTCTCAGTCCTTTCAGTCTTTTCTCTCAGTCTTTTCTGTCTTTTCTCTCAGTCTTTTCTCTCAGTCTTTTCTCTCAGTCTTTTCTCTCAGTCCGTTCAGTCTTTTCTCTCAGTCTTTTCTCAGTCCTTTCAGTCTGTTCTCTCAGTCTTTTCTCTCAGTCCGTTCAGTCTTTTCTCTCAGTCTTTTCTCTCAGTCTTTTCTCTGTCCTTTCAGTCTTTTCTCTGTCCTTTCAGTCTTTTCTCTCAGTCCTTTCAGTCTGTTCTCTCAGTCTTTTCTCTGCTCTGGTCAGATTTCCTTTTCTATGAATTTTTCTGTAATATTGTGTAATTTTTAAGATATGTATTATAGTCTACAAATATAATACAAAGCTGTGCTTTTTTTTGAACCAAAAGTTCTTACAGCCATCTTATCCTTTTTAAAATGTTCAAACGGGATTAAAATGTTCCAAGCACAGGATCATTGTGTCAAACATGATTAAGTAAATACAGAAACATCAGGGTATATGTTGGCGTGACGGACCATGAGTATTTTTAATTAACCTGTTTCCAGGGGAGTGTCCAGCGCTGAGTTTGGGGACCTGGAAACTTTGTGCAAGGCTGTAATAAAGGAAAAGCAACCGTTTGAGAGGCTTGAGATCAGCAAGGAGACACTGCTGAAGATGTTCAAGGTGAGGGTGAGGGTGAATACTCCCATTTGGTGTCTCCCATTTGATCCTCTGCTTGTGTGGAAGAATGAATCTTTGCGGAAACTGGAAATAGGTGAGGGGCTATTGTCCTGTGACACCACTGTTTCACAAACTGGTTTTAGTGATGAGAAAACTGTTATAAACTGACACGTGTCATGTCTTATTATTATTATTATTATCATGCACAGAATTTGTCAATAAACAATACCAAAAAAAGAAAACTAACTAAACTAAGGTGTTTATATCCTTCAGTACAACAAATTCAAGTGCCGCATTCTGAATGAGAAAGTCACCACCCCCACCACTACAGTCTACAGGCAAGTTGCGTATAAGATGGATATTTTTAAGAGGATGTATGACTTCTTCTTTTTTTTTTTTTTAAAGCCAATTGTTGTGTTATTTATGAATCCTGGTTAGATGTGGGCCCTTGATCGACTTGTGCAGAGGTCCCCACGTCAGACATACAGGCAAGATCAAGGCAATGAAAATCTACAAGGTAAGTGGAAAAATAACCACAAGCTCTAATTTTATTTATTTTATTTTTTTTCTTCTGACCTAATTCCCCAAGCCCCAAACTAATTCATGCTTTTCTCAGGTAATTAGTTTGTTGCTCCAGATTTTTTTAATGAATGTTCCCTAGAAAGCCAGCCTCATGCCAACGTGTCTACAAAAAAAAAAAAGATCACGTCACCCTTTTTTCTTTTCACTCTGTCGTCAGAACTCTTCAACCTACTGGGAGGGCCGCAGTGACATGGAGACTCTGCAGAGAATCTATGGGATTTCTTTCCCAGACTCTAAGATGCTGAAGGAGTGGGAACGTTTTCAGGAGGAGGCCAAGAACAGAGACCATCGCAAGATTGGCAAAGTGAGTCACTGTAGTCAAGTCATGTCCAAGCCCACCTGAGCTGGCTGAGGCCTGGAACTGCAGACTGAAGCCCAGCACAAGGGAGAAATTTGATTTGTAACTGTATAATGTGATGGCTGAGGCATCTCCTCGGTGGTCCTTCCCTTTTGAGAGTTTGTGGTTTTTATAGATGTGGTGAGAGCCTGAAAAGAACCTGTCAACAAGCAAACATGAACTGCAAGACAGAAATGACAACATCTAGATGATCTAGTGGAACCCAGTTGGCATAATCAGAGGTGCTTTAGGTGAAAAACCAGTGTGACAAATACAAGACGGACATGAAAACCTTTTTTTTTGTTGTTCTGCTGTACGTTGACTGTAGTTGCTTTCATACCAGCTGAGGGCACTGTGTTTCTTCATATAGGCTCGTTCTGGACAAATGTGAGTCATTTGAGAACCCAGCTGGTTTCCCAGCATGGGAGACACAGACGGCAGCACCTCAATCAGCACCAACAACAGTTTCATATTAAATGCAAGAGTCAAGATATTACTGTTGATCCCAGTTGGAGGGAGGTGACAAAAGTGGCATGTTGTTTTAAAGATGGTCCTCTGTGGTATGAGTCAAAGCCGACCCTTATTTGCACAAGATTTAAAAAATAAAATAAAAAAAAGACTAGACAGTCCAGTTTTATCAACTAATAGTGTGAAGTTTAAAAAAAAGAAAATAACCCATCAGCTGTACCGGCAGGGATCCGGCTGGTGTTGATTTGATGAAATTGATGTTCTAGCCTACCAGTTGTGATATATATTTATGTGTACAGGAAATAACCGCACAGCTGTTTGAATATAGAAAAGAGATCATTATGTCAAAACACTGTGTTCCTCCCTGAAGATTCCTGCACTGTGAACATCGGTTACTTTGCAGTCCATGTCAAACTTTATTGCCTTCTTAAAATCTGAGCTCTTATCATTTAGACTCTGAAATAAAGTTAACGGTTGCAGAAATGCATCCATTAAAAAAGATAGAATGGCACTTAGTAGAGCCCACGCCAGGTGCTTATGCAGAACAATCCTATTTGTCTGTCCAGCAACCAAATAAAGACCATTATCCACAAATACATATTTTCATTCACCAGATACAGATTATCTATCTTTTATGAAGGTTTTTTGTTTTTCCCATCACAAATAATGGCTTGTTTCCTGAGATATTAGAGAAAATGTCTTAGCAATGCTAAGGAAAGTTATAAAAAACAATTCTCTATCTGCTCTTCTACCCAAATCAGTGGGAAAATTTAATGGAGGTCTGTCTGACTCATTCCCCACCCCTCCCTGCAGGTAGTCCGGCTTCCTCCCACCACCAAATACATGCAGCGTAGGTGAATTGGAGACCCTAAATCTATTATAAGTGAATGTGAGTGTGGATGGTTGTTTGTCTTTCTATGTCACCCTCCGATGAACTGGTGACCCATCCATCTATTTTTCGGCCCCTAAGCTGTTCTACTGCGTGATGATTGGATAACTCCCTGCTGTGAATGGAGTCGTTTCTTCAGGTCGGATCCTGCAGATAATCAGGAGATGTGAGGTCATTAAAACATCATCTTGTCTGCTTTTCACAGGATCAGGAGCTGTTCTTCTTCCATGATCTGAGCCCCGGCAGTTGTTTCTTCATGCCACGAGGAGCCTACATCTACAACACGCTCACCGAGTTCATCAGGGTAGGAGTGGTGGCTGAATGCTTCAGTGCCTTTTGATTAGAGTTAAGGCTTCACTGTTATCTAAAAGTAGTATATTTGATATTTTATTTACCTAAATTGTAGTACCTAAATTGAGCAAATAATGCTCAAGAGATGTGACGGATAATTTTGAGGTCAAGACTTCATCTTCTATCCTTTTTTATGCTTCATTATATTGTTTGATAATTGCTGTGAAATGTATTTCTGTGCTGTCAACATAGCACACTTTCCTGGAAAACGTGTCTTTATCATAATAAGCATGGTTGCTAATTGGAATTGGACGAAGTTCTGTCAAGATCACCGAACACCAATTTATATTGTAGCAAAACCCACGAATGCAATCAGCATCTGTGATGTGTTCTTTTTAAAGAAAGGAGCACTCAAGAGATGCTGAGACTCATAACCACTGAAGCACTATGCTTAGCATTTACTGTGAACTTCTGCTGATTGCCAGGTCATTGACATGCAGACCAACGGCTAACCTGCAAGACATGCAAGTTCAGAGAAAAGCAAATAGTCTGGTTCAAGACGTTCTCAGTTAAGAGCAGAACACAGTCTTGTCCACGGTTGATCAAACGTAGCCTTTCAGAAGGACTTGAACTCCTTTGCCACATTCAGTGACTGTACAGGAACTTGTCTCTATGACGATGATGTGTTGACATGTTGGAAGAATTTCACATCACACACACACCAACACACCGGACAAAGCCAAGACGAACCTCACAGACATTGCACTGAGATGGTGCAAGATCGTTATCGTGTCGCTTCAATCTGTTATCACTTGTCTATCCAGCCACAAGTGACAAGTTATGCAATTCCCTTTACGACGTGTTACTGAAACATGAAACAGTGAGAAGTGCTCTTATTTAGAAATGCTGGAGGGCAGCTTCTTATGAGTACAATGGAGGACATGAGGTCAGTTGTCTCTTAGCACATGACGTAACTTTCAGGTTTTGTAATTCTCTTCTAAATGTTTACATTGTACTAATCCAGGAGAAGGTGACTGAGCATGCATTATGTTTTTAAACTCCTTCCTGGTTCCATATATTAAAATGTAAAATCTTTTCTGTTGCACCAGTATTGGCTGCTTAACAGCTAAACTGGACATTAAATGTTTTGCTAAAGATAAACAGATGGATAAATGAGGATGGCACTCAATAAGAGCACATACCTCCACTAAGGCCCACCAGCCCTTTTTTGATTAAACTCAACCCAAAACTAAATTCTGAACAATCCTGGCTCAACCCCTTTGTCCGGATCTACTCCAAGCTTCAGTGGTTCCAGGGGGGATCCTGAATCTGTCCCTTAATGTGTGTTCACACCAAATCCATCAGGGAGTTTCTGCATAATGTGCTGAAAAATGTCCATCCCATAATGTTAAAAAAAAAATCTGGATCTCATCTATAATTTAACGAGTTTATTCCGCATTCCCCACCCTCCCACCAGCTCCTTTGTTGATTATATTTGCTAGTTTTGTTTTCTTGCTTATACTTTTTATTTGAATTTTATTTTAAACATGTTCAAAATATTTAAAAAAATCTATCTATATCTATCTGGAAAAATCTATCAGGTACTTTTTGTGTAATCCTGCGTAGAAACGGACAAACAAACAAACAAACAAACCAAAACTGCTGAAAACATTATGTTTGTGGCAGAGATAATTAAACCCACAGGATCTTCCATCGCAGTGCCTCATGATTCATGCCAGAAACCGTGATAAGGCTCGTGTACCTGTGCAGGCCAGCTGGCAGTTTTAACTTGTTTATGTGGTTGTGTTGTTTTCCTAGGATGAGTACTGGAGAAGAGGCTTTCAGGAAGTAGCCTCCCCCAACATCTATAACAGCAAACTTTGGGAGACATCTGGCCACTGGCAACACTACAGTGACAACATTTTCTCCTTCCCCGTGGAAGAAGACATCTTTGCACTCAAGCCCATGAACTGCCCTGGGCACTGGTAAATTTAGAGCGCTCATTGAAGCCTTTTCCCCCCGATGCAGTAAATCAAACAGCACATAGAATATTTAATGCATGCCACAGTCATTTGATTTTTGTGCTCTCTGGTCGTCCTATAGCCTGATGTTCAGTCACAGGCCTCGCTCGTGGAGGGAGCTTCCTCTGAGGCTGGCAGATTTCGGGGTCCTCCACAGAAACGAGCTGTCGGGAACACTGACCGGGCTGACCAGAGTGCGGCGTTTCCAGCAGGATGATGCTCACATTTTCTGCACCATGGATCAGGTGACCACATCAGCTGTTTGCAGTTGTACACATGCAATCTGTGGGTCTTTGAACATGTGGAAAACAAGAACCTACTTATTATGACTCGTTTCCTAACTTGTGAATCATCTTTTTGGTCTTTTCTTCCCCCCTACAGATCGAGTCAGAGATGAAGGGCTGTCTCGACTTTCTCCGCTGTGTTTACGACGTGTTTGGATTCTCCTTCCAGCTTCACCTTTCCACTCGTCCAGAGAAGTATCTGGGTGACATCGCTGTGTGGAACCAGGCTGAGAAGGTACAGCACACACCGTGCATCGTAGTAATGATATATGATGGCAGACTGACTCCAGTTACCAGCTGAAGACTTGACTTTCCTCTAAGTATGAGACACTGCTCCTGTGGCATACAGTATGAAATGTAGGGACTTTGCCACAACTTAGTTTTTAGACACTTTTAGACACTCATAGTGACACCATTGATGACATAACTGGCTTCCTGCTGTGTCATCGTACAATAGTATCGGATCTGTGAGTCATCGCGAAGTTTCCTGTAAGACGTGTGCTGTTAATAAAAGACATTGCTCATTTGTTTCACATGATTTGTTTTATTAATTTTGCAAAGGTGCAAGTTGCATAGGGCATCACTTAAAGTGTAAATGTAGTGCAATAAGCAGTGCAAAGTGCTGACTGACCTGTGTGTCGTCTACTGACTGGTGTACTGCTGCATGACTTGCCCTACAGCAATTGCTTTCCATTGTTTAGATTTAAACTCAATGTTAACCTATATGCCTCATGATTAATAGCAACTGGAGAACAGCCTGAATGAGTTTGGGGAGCCATGGAAACTCAACCCAGGAGACGGTGCTTTTTATGGACCCAAGGTCAGATCATTATTTGATATTTCCTGCCACCGGCCCAATCAATTAAATCATCTGAGGTCTGCAAAGTACTGCAATTCTTTGTGCTGTTGCAGATTGACATTAAGATCAAAGATGCGATCGGACGTTACCACCAGTGTGCCACAATTCAGCTGGACTTCCAGCTGCCTATCCGCTTCAACCTGACCTTTGTGAGGTGAGTCACCTCGTCACAGTCACAACTGAGACGCTGCTGAGTCTCTAACATTACATTATTAACATTACATGTTAATCTCCCCCTGAAGAAGAGGTTTGTTTGCACTTTTGAACTTACTTAAGCAGGTGACCAGCTGATTTATTACCTCACCCGGAACTTCAGTTTGTAAACACAGCATGAGAACATAATAATTAAAACAAGCCAAGAACAAATCTGTTTGCGTTCATATTTGACGTATTTCACAGGAACATTTGTTTTATTCTGTCTTATGCAATGTCTTACAGGAAGGATGGGGATGACAAAGCCCGGCCAGTCATCATCCATCGAGCCATCTTGGGCTCAGTGGAGAGGATGATTGCCATTCTCACAGAGAACTATGCAGGGAAATGGTGAGGTGCTTTCTGGTTGCTTCAGAATTTTCATTTTTACATTCAAATGTTAACCATAATAGCCCAAAATGCTGACGTGGCTCACTGCTGTGATGTTTCAGCAAATAAAATTGTTTTGTGTTGCAATACAATCCACCCTGTTGGAACACCAAACTGTCCTCTGTCTCGTTAGTAACTTTTAAACAGCAGTGCACCATAAAGATTTCACCCAGTCGTTCCTTTTTGGTCAGTCAGAAACGTAGGTGTTTCATTATACGATGTCTGTCCCTCCAACAGGCCTCTGTGGCTCTCCCCTCGTCAGGTGATGTTAGTGCCTGTCAACCCCTCATGTGAGGATTATGCCAAAAGGGTAAGTCTTTTACTTCCCCCATTCAAACACAATAATAAGAAATGATCTTTTGGTAATGAGATGTGTATAATGCTTCTTCTTTTTTCTGCCTCTCAGGTGTGTAAGGAGTTCACAGAAGCTGGTTTCATGGCAGACGCTGACCTAGACTCAAGTTGTCTTCTAAACAAGAAAATCCGTAATGCTCAGTTGGCCCAATATAATTTCATTCTTGGTGAGAACATTTTCCTTTTTAAAGATGTATTTCTAAGATAGTTTAAATTGTTTTTTTCCCTTGTATCACTATTGGGGTAGTCCACTCATTGTAAGTGGTCTAAAAGGGGGCTTATATGTACGTACGGAACAGGATTCAGTCTGTCCACACCTTGACAGAATTCAATGAAATTTCACACACTGTGTGCATCTATAATTGATTTCCTCAATTTGCTTACATTTACACTTTTAGGCACATTTCAACTTGAATTTTCACGTCAGTTTGTGCACATTCACCTATGACAGGCTGTACAGTCAATCCACATCAGCACAATCTGAGTTTTTCCAGGAGCGGGGGCATCTGTCCTTGGACATAAATTTTCTAGTTAACTGCTTGGAAAAATCACAGTGAGATAATATCCTATGTATGGTTTCATTTGCTATAAATTTGAAGGCTCACGCCACATTAAGCAACTAAATCAAGTCGTGCTTCACATATTGTAGTCCTTTGTTCCAAAAGTATATTTTACTGTGCTGCCAAACTTTTCCCAAGACATGACATAGTTTTTCATAAAGTGTCCTGTGGCATCTTATCTTTTAGTGAATGAAAATCATTTTCGAAATCCATCAGCAGTTGTAGATTTAATAACATTGTTCAGAAATCTAAAACACATTGGAACGCTTTTAAAAGCAGGAACGCGAAGAATATTTCATTTGTAGAAAATGAGCTAAAACATGAAAAAAGTGCTATTCTCCTTCGACTTATGTTTTATTTATATTCCTGTTTCATATCAATAATGAATATTCAGCAAATGGACCTCCAAACTGGCTAACCACCCACAGTTGTTAAATTCAGCGGCACAAAGCAGGCAATGTGTTAGGGTAGCTGTGTGTGTGTGGTGTGACTTGGCCCATATCAAGCTGTTGTGTTTTGTCATGTCTTGGCAGTGGTTGGAGAGAAGGAGAAGATGACAAACACTGTCAATGTGCGCACAAGGGACAACAAAGTCCACGGAGAACTGTCGGTGGCAGAGGTGCTGGCTCGCCTGACCCTGCTCAAACGATCCCGCTGTGGAAACGCAGAGGAGGAGTTCTGATCAAGACAAAGGACAATCCAAATGCTTGAATAGGAATACCTTAACTACAGTCAGAGGAGCAGTAAAGGGACAAATGATGACACATGTAATGATGGTACTGTGAAAGTGTAGTATGTAGAGCAGAAATCCGACTGAGGAAGTGATGAGCTGATGTTCTTTTAAGTAAATGCAATGAGCAGGGCTGCAAAACAACTCTTGGAATGTCCACACGATCATATGTGTCAGGGGTAGAAAACGTTTATGTATGTGCTGTGGGTCAAAGTAATTTAAGTCTGTCTGAAGAGAAATTACTTGTTCATGGAAACAATGTGACCATTATCAGAATGAAGATTGTGAAACTTTGGCACTGATATTTCCCAAAGGTCTGTCTCCACTGGGAACCCCCGAAACAATATAAACCTACTGAATGTGAGTGATTGTTCTTTTTCTTTCTTTCTCAGAAGAGATGATTGTTTTTACAAGCATTAGATCCAAGATAAACATTGGTGGGGGAATTCTGTGACCTTGAAGTAATGTGTCATGCTTTATTGGCTTACTCATTCCAAAGCAGTTAAATGAAGTTGTGCAGATATTTCTGGTGAGTAATTCCCAATGTGATGCAGAAGTAACCTGTTGTTAAAAATGTAACTATAGCCGTGATTAGTGGCTGTGGTTATCATTACCTATTAAATAGCAATATATGGCCACATTCTCATACAGCAAGTAATGAGAGAGATATTTTTTCACGGTTCCTATTTACAATCTATCTGGCCCTCATCCGAATTCAGAGCCTGTAACGTCAAACCAAATGTGGCATTTTATCCTGAAATGAGACATAATTTAAAGATAAATTTAAATAGAATGATAAAATAATACGGATAGGGGTTTTGTGGGTGGAGGACGGTGGGCGTGGAAAGATGAACAGGAAGTTCTGCCTTTTCTTGTGCTGCATTTGCAGTCATCATTCTAGTCAGTCCTTTTCAACAACGTAATTGTTGAACGACATAGGATATACAGCTTAATAAATTCTGAATGGAGAAAATGGCATTAAAATTACTGCGAAGATTATGAAGTTGATTTCCATTGAATTATGCAGGAGGATTTAATGACCTACTCAAACGTCACTTTGCAAAGTGCTTGAATCTAATATATGAATGGTTAAGTAAAACCAACACATTATGAGCAATTGTTGTCTCAGGAGTACTTCTTACACATCTTCACGGCTTTAGGCAGACGGTCAAACCAAAAGGAAATAGTGCGAGCACTCTCCTCTTGCCTCAGACAAGCAGAGCTGTGCTTCCAATCGCTTTTTCCTACATGCCTTGAATGCAGCTATGTTTAGCTCTGCAGCAACTATGGCCACTAGCTGTCAAACATGGAGACCAGACCGGGGACGTTGCCTCAAAACCTACGGAATTGTTACAGTTTTGTTTATGGATCTGTTCTTACAGTGTGTTAACGGTATGTTTATGTGTCCAGTGACATACTTATGGTAACATACATGCCTCACGTATATGGCTAGCTTATATTTGGGCGATTTGTCTTCAGCTTCCTCCCACTATTGTTAGCATTAAATGGTTAGCTAGCGAACCCGCTAATTAGCAACGACTACAGTTAATAGCGCCGATTGAACAGCTGTTCAAATACAACAGGGGATTTTATACCAAGAGTTAGTATTTAATTTACGAAATATGAGAGCTAACAGTTAGCGAATTGTCCATGCTAATCTTCAATAAGCGTCACCAACCACTGTGAACTAAACTTATTGTTTAACATTCGCTAGCTTAGATGCTTTATTTTTAAAGTAGCACCATTTAAAGTATTGATATCTTCTGCACATCACGTTAAGGACGCGTCCGTCTCGTAACCCGCGAATGTGGTGGCCGATAATATAATTTCTAGTCTGCACAACATAAATATGGGTCAATGGGGTTTATATCCATGATCATAGCAGATGAGTGAGTTAGAATTGGCTCGTACATCATCTTCATTGTCTTGTTTCTTTGCCAGGCTATCTGAGCTCCCCTCATGTCGGCCAGGAGCCCCCCTACCCCAGAGATGCCCAGCATGGACCTGTCATCACCAGCCCAGTGGTCCCTGCTGCAGCCTCAGGTAAACACACCAGTAAATATTTAACCTGTAAGTGGAGTTTATTTCACAATGACTGAATATACATACATCATGTAGAACTACAAAGAAATTCAGAATCGTTGAGATTAGTATTTAACCCAAGTGACAAGATATGAATTTGTTTAAGTTTAACAGATTATTTGAAATTATGCATACAAGTTTATTATCCTGAGACCGTTTTCCCATATGTGGGGGTTCTCTTCTATAGAAAAGGATTTATCATACATAGCATTAGCTTATAAATTGCAAATGTGCATATCCATGTTAGCTCTGGTTCATTCATCTTTCGTTATCTTTCTCTGGTCCAGTTTGTAATGTTATAAATCCCACGTTATAACAAACAAACCAGACCAGAGAAACAACAGCTGGTTCAGGTCGGTTTGATCAGCTTTCAAATGCACGTTATATACTTTAGGTTTTCTGAATATTTCCTTTATAACCCTATGTCATATCAAAGAGCATTGTGTTGTCTTGGTTTTGTAGTGTTAGCAACTCTCCAACAGAGGCAACAACACTCTGCTGGCCAGCAGGCAGCCTTAGTAGAGCAGTCAGGAATGAATGGTCTTGCTCAAGGACTCCATCACCTGTTTGTTGATGCAGAGTCACTTACCTCCCAAATGGCCTTGTTTTCCCAAGAGCTGACAAGAGTTTCAAAGGGTCACCAGCCCATTGCCACACGTATCAATAAACTCAGACATAAATTGAACTCGGAACACCTGTAACTTGATGTTTGCTGTTTTGCAGTGTCTCCCACTGATGAAGAGAGTTACACTTCCAAGTGTCCTAGTGGGGGGTTGTGTAGTCGTCTGCCAGCTGATTGCATTTACTGCAATTACCAACACAACTGCACCTACAAGAAGCCAGCTTCCTTCACTTGTAAACCCAATAAAGGGGTTCACTGCATAGTAAGTTGCGGTTCATATCACGATAATTACCATGCTGCATAATGGAAGAGTAAAGGTTGAAGATTTCGAAGTTTGCCACCGTGTCACGATGAGCCTGTAGAAACTGGAGGTTTGAACAAACATTTCTTGACAAAAGCTCACAACAAGTCGTTGCAAATGGTGATGTAACTAGAGATTTTAAGCAATGGCTGCAGAGCTTTATTTTTGGCACTATAGCTGTTTAGTGATAACCTGCTGTTTCTTGTGTTTGAAGGGAGAGTCAGGACAGCAGCAAGCCAACTTCACGCTCTCCATCACCTGTCAGTTCTGCTGGCAGCTGGACCCATCTCTGTACCGCTGCTCAAACTCCACCAACTGTATGACGGTGTCCTGCCCACGCAAGCGCTACAATGCCACCTGTGAAGTTTTAGACCACGTACATTGTTTAGGTGCGTTAAAGGCGCTGCTGTAAAAAACCTGCTTTGCTTCTTGATTTTCAGGAGGGTGACCACGTCTCAGGCAGGCACTGCAGTCATAGTTGTACTGGGAGTCATAGCGCCACAGTTTTTCTCATCCCGTTTACAAAGTGACCTTTGTGTCTAGGACAAGATCTATGCAGTCTGCCGGGTGATAAATAATGTGACAAGTAACAGTAAATGCACCACATGGAGAACATGGAGAACAGTAAAGCAGAAAAGCAGTTTGCTGAAACATTTGAATACATATATAGTTGGAGAATCACAGACATTTAAATCTTGTGGTATCTAAATAGAA
Organism: Chaunax sp. Z400; assembly: GCA_037577475.1. Lineage (NCBI taxonomy): Eukaryota > Metazoa > Chordata > Actinopteri > Lophiiformes > Chaunacidae > Chaunax > Chaunax sp. Z400. The sequence goes on along the minus strand of CM075184.1, from coordinate 32,058,405 downwards.
TGCTGTAGAGCTATAATTGCCAAGCTTGCTAACTGCACTCTTAATGTCTACCAGATTTAAAGCAGGAAGATGCCATTTCACATTGTGACTGTAGATTGGGCATCAGTATTTTTTTACGATGAGTTTGCTGTGTGGTGACCACTTCCTTGTCAACTAGACAGAGTGGATATTGTAAGTTTGTTAATGGAAAAAAAAAGGCAGAACTTTGTGTTGATTAAATTGATCGACATTTATTTGGTCAGAAATGCTCACAGGAGTGTAATGAAAAGTCTCAAAAGAAAATCTTTAGTTGGTAGCTTTTAAGAAAAGCTTGTGTTCAAATGTTGAGATATTTAGTGCAATGTAGCCCCACAATGTCATCGGGTACTTAACTACAACAATCATGGAACCAAAAGGAAAACCAAAAACAGAATATTTCACAGAAGTGTTTTTTTAGATGTTTTTTTAATTTTTGTTGATGCCCATTTGTTTTCCTGACATGTTGTTGTGGTTTTAATAATAGTAATAATAATGATAGTACATTTTATTTATAAAGCGCTTTTCAAAATACTCAAAGACGCTTAACATGTCCAGAAATAACAGGAGTAACAACATAGTTAAAAATGAATCAATATCAGATATTAAAAGAAAGCAAATATAAACGACTCAAATGACAGCAGCAAATAACAAATTACATCACACTTAAACAATAAAAGTTCATTGTCCATTTGTTGTGAAATGTTTTGAACATCAGGACACCACGATCTTGACAACTATTTTTTTTTTCCCTGTAGGTAAAAGAAGATTTCAGAAACGTTTATTTTGTAACTGGACTGGTGGATACAAATGGTCGACAGCATTAGCACTCAGGTAAAACCTGCAGCTAGCATCAAGAGTTTTGACCAGCTTAGATGCTGAAAACAACTATCTACATTCATGTTTTTGAATCAGTATGTGTGCTCTAATCCCTTTTTTGATTTTTGTTTTTATCTGTGCTCTCATGTTTCTCTGTAGCATTACGCTCGGTGGTTTTGGGGCAGATCGGTTTTATCTGGGCCAGTGGAGAGAGGGTCTGGGCAAACTGTTCAGCTTTGGCGGACTGGGCATTTGGACTTTAATAGATGTTCTTCTGATAGGGGTTGGTTATGTGGGACCTGCTGACGGTTCGCTCTACATCTGAGGCAAAGCTCTGGAGACATGGCTGGATGGTTTTGTGCCCTCTTCCGCTTCACACCACTTCACTTTCATAGATTGAAGTTCTGAGATGCTGTGTTTTTAGCACGTCTGCCTGCTCAAGCTCGCTGCGGAACACGTCCTCATCCCATCTGCTCAGGCAGGAAGTGTTTTCCCTCATTACACGAGCGATGACTCTACCCACACAACCATCAGATCAATCCCAGTCATTCTGTGTCCTCCTGTGAGATTCTGCAGATGGAGTTGTGCAGGAGGATGAGGAGACGGTAATTTTGTCTGTTTATTTGCTTTGACTTAACTGGTGATTAGGCTCTGTCATGCCTGATGTATAGATTGGTTTGGTTTCCTGTGGAGCATTGCTTTCACAGACATCCTGTCAACTGTGGAGCCATGTATGGCTTCTCCCTTATTGCAAGGTGAATGCGTTTAATGAGTCAAATACTAACCATGGCTACAGAGCTATTTATGGTGACTGTTGATGCTAAGAAAAGCTAAAAGAAAAAGGGTATATTTATATCTTGATATGCAGAAGGGTATATGTTATGGTGTTGTTATTGACAACAAACGGTTCTTGTGGATGAATCTAACGGTTTTAACTCTTATTTTCTTCCTGCATTGAGTCAGCAGTGTAGACCAAAACGTTAAAAACATTATCCTGAGGGCTACGTTAATCATACTGTTGCATTTGAAAAGCTAAAATCATAAAGTAGAAGCTGTCACAGTTCATTGTCCAAGTAGATTCATGAGAGGTACTTCATGTTCAAATGGCAACTGGAACTGGAAGGGAACCAGAAAGAAGTGGAGTGGGTATAAGAGCTATCATTTCTGTCATCACTCGCTTCAACGTGGAGTTAGACTATTGGAAAATTGACAGACAATCTCTCTTTTAATCTTAAAGCGTGTTTCACTAGCAAACTGCAGTCACTAGTGGTTTCCTGTGTCAGAGATATTGGAGATATTCTGTACATTCAATTTGGTATTTTTCCTCAAAACTCTTCACACTGTAAAAAAAAAAAATCACCTCCATCTGCCAACACTGTAAAGATGTTTGTTGAGACTGTGTCACACGATTTGCACTCACCTGTCACTTCATGTAAACATATTTTCAGTCTTTGGTTAATCTGTTAGAACACTGTAAATGACATTTTTTTAAGTTATGTAAATAAATGAGTAAAATGCCATTATTTTATTGTGCTAATAGATTTTCAGTTGATATACGGGAACATTGGCTGGGACCATACTCATCCAGACTAGTGCTCAATCTGATCAGGGTTTACAATACATTTTTTAAAAACTATGGATTTTGATGGCACAAGAGAAGATGAACATCCCATAAACACCATTTTTACTGAGGAATCTATCTTGAAAAACCACATGCTGTAAGTTATTTCATCACTAAAATTCAGAATCGTAGAAATTAAATGATTAATGTGGCATTTCTTGTGTTTATTTGAAGGAAGGAAAGAAGGAAAGCATCGTTTCTGTAGCTCAACAATCATTCTGGACCTTTCTCTCTCTTTAAAGAGAGATCAGCATCATCTGAGCAGAGGGAACCTGGTGCAGGACAGGAGCGTTGTTTCAATGGGTCATGAGTGGTTTTGAAACGGTTCCCCTTTACAGCCTCTGATAGCAAGTCAGAGCTTTATTATTAGCTGAGACATCTGTGCTTTTTCCTCATATCATACGTCAGGACCAAGTGACTTTAGAAGGGCTTTTAAGCAAGGCACTTAAATGCTAGAGACGATGTTTTAAACATGATCGGCTACAGGTTTTTACAATAGTATTTAATTCAACAAATCACGTAGATCTAACTGTACTCATGTTACATAATGTGGGGAGTTCACAGGGTAAAATGATACACTTCCTTTCTGGGAACATCTTGTTTTGAGTCGACTTCTCCAATTGGCTACATTATACTGAGAATCATACTGTGATTATGTGTTGCCATGAGCAGCATACATATACTTATATACAAATGTGAGTCAATTGTTTTATGGTACATGCATTTAAATTTATAAGATATAATATAGTGATAGAAGAATAGTGTAACAAAAATGAATGTGCAAGGAACATCTTCCATACTAAGCTCAAACACTGCCCTATTCTTTAACATGTAATCTTATAACCACACCTGACCAATGCTTAGTCATTCACACACAACCTCTGCCATTGAGCTGAGTGATCAGTTTTGTTCATAAATGCCGTCACTGGGAGTTGTCAACATAATATCCGTCACAGACAGAATGTATCACAACTTTCTGATTTTTAACGCTTCTCATCAAGGAGGAGAGAAAAAAAAGTATTCATCCCATCTCTTGCGCAATCCCACTTAGTCCCATCGCAGCTCTGTATTGTGGAGCATCGGCTCTGACCCTCTTTATCCAACACTGCCTGACAGATTGAGTCCTCCCATTATGCTCACTCCTACAGGAGATAATATACCCCACAATGAGTGGGAAACAGTGCCGTAACCACAGAAAATTCAGAAGCCTAACTCCTTTAAGCAACGAACTGTGTGCTCCTTTCTCTAACACCTGCACTGTTGCTAAGGAGCAATTGAAACCACCTGACCACTTTGCAGAAAGTGACTATAAAAAAAGTATTCACCCATGGAACTCATTTTGTTTCGGAACCTAACATTCAATCACAATGGAGTAATTTCTTTGACTCGAATCAGCAGAGGACCATTTCATGACACGTAAACAAAGCTCAAAAAACGGAATTACAACCATGTAGAAAATACAAAAGATTTGATTGCACAAGTGTTACGCTTTGACAAAAACAGGAAGTGCATCCAATTATGTGGGAGAGTGGGGGGGGGGGACATGCGGCAAATGGCCATGGGTCAGAATCGAACCCGCGCCGACCGCTAGAGAACTATAGGGCGCTATCTGCGCCCCTCCAATAATGTTTTCGAAGCAATATGCTACAAGTTGAATGGAAATCACCTTAAAGAAAATTTTGTGACAAAGCTATTGAAAAGTACCAATCTGTGGCAGGACACTAGAAAAACTGAATGTCTCACAATGGCGGTCTTATATAAAAAATAAAAAAAATTGCCCCTGTGAGTGGAACGTTAATGTGCAACCAGTCTGAGGTCTATGGAAAGTGAAGCCACAGTGTTGCAAAAGAGAGCCTTTGACACAAAAAGAAACTTTGCTTTTTGTCCATAATTAAATGTGTTTGAAATAAAGAAAAATCTGCTGCAGTCTGCAAGAGGAATGATTGAGATGATTTATTTTCCAGCAAGACAACCCCAAAACACGAAGCCAAAGATGGACAGGAATATACTGTAATCAAAACTAAGATTACACCCAGTTCAGAGCCTAAAAGCTCAATACAAACACTATAGGGTGAAATTTAAAAAAAAATTAAAATTACTGGTCATTTGCAGCCTCTGCAATATGACAGGGTGGGACAGTGGATGAATGGGAATGTCCAGGTGTGTAAACCTGACAGATCAGCATAGATTCAAAGCTGTAATTGTTGTCAAAATGATGCTGGTGCTGCATTTTGACTGGAGGTGATGAATATTTATGCAACCAGTAATGTGTTGTTATATATCTGCACTCAATCTGGATCATTTGTAGACATTTCTGCGTTACAGTTCAGTGTACCGTTTGTGCTACATTCAACACTATAAAACTAAAAAAAAGAAAGAAAACTCAACAGATGGCAAATATCAGTTTCATGGCATTGTATATACAAAGATACAGGAAAATTTGAATAAATTACTTGTGCAACTGGTTTGCTCCAGATATATCTTATAATCCATCGACTCTCCTATCATCCTCCCATCTGTGCTATCCTTTTCAAAAAACACCAGCGTGCCAAGTCTGCTTTCCAATCTAAGAACCGTCGACAGTCTTGGCTCTGGAATCATCTCACTTGCCTCTTGAATACATACTGAAATAAAAGAAGTGCGTTTGGATCCTTGTTGTTTCAGACCATCTAGGTCACTTCAAGTGTGTCACAAACAAAACAGGAAGTCAGGCCAATTGCAATTTTAGTGATTTATTTGTACAATAGGAATTGCACTGTACAAATACCCCAGCTCTGACTGAAGAGCATTTATTCTGCCGGACTTGATCCCTCAAACCTCACTGAGAGTTTGGACAAAAGGAAACATATGCCAAGAGGAAAAATTAAAAAAATAACGCTAAAAAAATAAATTAAGCAGCTACTTGCTGAACAAATTAACATTTACAGGGCTTGAGGAGACACCCCCCCCCCCTCCCTACTAAGTGCCAAAGCGTACTGAAAATAGAAAATTAAAAAACTAAATAAAAAAAATATATCATGTCAAAGTTTACTGTCCAACTTTTATGGCAGTGGAGTGATTATGGCCTCCGTTTAAATAACATGTAAAAATGAAACTCACAGTAGACAAATACAGAAAAAGGCATATGGTGATATCTCTATCAAATCCATTTGCCTGTGCCGCTTAACACATTCATACATCATCCACAGACAATGTGAGCTTTTACACATGAGACAGAGGACACTTCAATAAAAAAAAAAGTGGAATTCTCTCTCCAACCTACCCCCCCCTGTAGAATCAGACAGCAATGGAGATGACATGGTCCATTTCAAAGCAATATCAATTTACATCACTCAAATTTCCATTAGTAAATCACTAATGTTTACCATGGTAACTCAAAACATCGTATAAAAATATAACGGACTGAAAACTGATGCACTCAACAAATTTATATATACAGTCTCAAACGTGGGGTAAGGGGGCTGAGCTACACGGCCAAGAACAGCTCATATTCCAAATCTATCACTTTATTTCTGGGGGGGATAACGAATGCAAAAAGGATGCTCCACATATCAAGTCTGAGTGGCAGCAGTCTTTCCCCTCTCACCAACAGTGACACAGTGAAAGCCCCGGGTTCCATCGGGACCCCTTGGCAGCCTCATTACGCCCGGCGGCAGGCCGTCAGCATTCTGGATCTTTCTACCCAGCATAGGGCTTCCGACCGGACTGCTCTCCTGAGACGCCACCTGCTTGCGCCGCTGAACCCAGGGGCTCCCTGAAGGCGTGAGGCTACTGTCTGAAGAGTAGTCTGCCCAGCGACGCCCAGGCTCAGGGCTCAGTCTTCCCTCACTGACTAAGGGAGACTTGTGGGAGTGAGCAGATTTGCGCTGAGGACAGGGGCTTGCACGAGGGCTGGACCAGGGACTGTTGCGTGGGGACATACCAGGACTCAGGTGATTGTTCTGGAAGGTGATGCCTGCAGTGGTGGGGCTGAGCTTATTGCAGGACTGGGACTTCCTGGCCAGCCTCGGGGATGTAGGGGTGCTCTCGGTGTCTGAGGAGCTGCAGGCAGAGTCCTCCCCGTGGTACTGAAGCTCTCGGACTCTGCTGTTGAGCGAGCGACTTTTGCGCATCCCTCCCTCCTCACGTGGTCGTTCTTTGGGTACCTTCTTCTTGGGCGGCTTGGTTCCAATCAGGACTACCTTCAACCCTAGGGTACCGGCCCCTCCATCCTCACTCCCCACAGCTTCATTAGCTTTAACAGCAGCCTCCACCTCCTCGAACTCCACAATGGCACATTCCTCGGTGCCCAGCTGAGTGTAGCGGCCACTCAGCCTCTTCAGGTCAGCCGGCAGGTCCTTCCCAGGCTTCAGGACTCTGACAGAGGCGATGGCGCCGTATGTTCCAAACGCTTTCAGCAACAGCTTCATGAGCTGCTCCTGTTGAGTGGCTCCCCCTTCACTTCCTCCATTATCCTTTGTTATAGCAGCCAATTCTGGCCACCTCTGCAGATCACTTAACAGCAGCATGCGGCTAGGCAGCGACTCGCTGGCAAAGACTGGCACTGTAGATTTACGCCGCACCTTACGCCCTTCATCATTCAGCTCAAGTATCTTTGAGTGTCTCAGAGCATAAGCAGTCGTTCTCCAGTCACGAGTCAAGTGTTTCACCTGCAAACAGACAAGGCTTGTGTTACACGGGTGAGATGCTAAGTGGTTTTAAGAGCGCCATCTCATAGCCATTAGGTCACAATTGCTCTCCCTGCAACAGCTTCTTTGTAAGATATGAGGCATCAGTTAAAAAAAAAAATATGATTAAACGATAACTTAAGCCTTTCGGCGGGATCAGTCAGCAGTTCTGCCTTCTGTCCACTCATACTTTCTGAATCAATATCTTTACTGATAGCATTGTAACAAATTCAACACATCCAAACATCCTGGCTTCACTGCATTAATCAGTTCATCACTGTATAATTTGCTTCTCATAAAATGCATCACGTCAGTCTTATCAAGCTCCTATTTGAATGCTTGTCTATATTAAAAATGAATGTGTGTGCATGTGTGGGCTTCATGCATGAGCCTAAGGTAGTACTGGCTTTGAATCTGTTCGAGTCTATTATTGTATCTCACACCTATGTTGGCACTACAAGCAGCCAGTCATTGTGATTCAGTCCCTGACGTCATTAGGAATCAAACAGCACGGTTGCGTTTCCAGACTTTCCCCCCCCATTAAGCCTTGCAGAAATAGTTACCTTCTTGAATGAAGTGAGCAGCTTCACGCTGACGAACCCCAGTTTGTTCCGTCTGACATGTTTGAGCAGGAAGGCATCGTGCTCCAGGTTTTCGTCCGACAGGTAGTACTCGATCTGAGCGACCAACTTCTGGATGAGCTCTGGATCTGGGGGCCTCCAGCTCTCCTCCTCCAGCTCCCCTCCACTGGTCCCAGCACCGCTGTGTGTGTGTGGGGGGGGGAAACAACATGCATCATGGTCAGCAGAGACTCTCCTCTTGAACATTGCTGAAACAGCAGTTTTTCATATATATACAGTATATATATATATGTATATATATGCATCATATTCTTAACTGCCTAGGCAGACGCTAACAAGTTGTTATATTGTCATTCCGCAATTTTCCCTGCAGTATTTGACAAGCTGCGTCTCCAGAGTCAACATGCCTCAGTGCCAGACTGTGACACCAGTGTCCCACCAATCCTGAACCTGCCAAGACCTCTCCATCTGAAGGGCTCGGAGTCACAGGCTCTCCCTCCCACACAGAATATGGTGGCTCAGCAGATCAATTTCAAACAATTTTTTTTAACGAAAACTTGAACCAACACTGCACAGCAGAGGCTTTTTAGGCACAATCTCTTCTCAGCCAGACACCTGAGAGAGGCTGTGGAGCAGTACAGTCAGGTAGCTTTGCAGATTAGAATGAGGGTCTGAATGAAATTTTGTGGATGACTCATCACCTCCTCCTCCTCCTCCTCCCTTCCTCTCCTCCCTCAATCAACAGCCTCCCAGCCTGCTGACCTAACAGCTGGCAGGAGCACACAGCCTTTCCCCAGGACCTTTGGATAACGATTAGCTGAGCTTTTAGGAGGAAACTGCTGTCACTGTCGGCACATACAACAATTTCAAATGTGAATTTAAGAAAACGACGTGGTTGTTCGGGATACGGGGAAATAATATTGTGAAATGGGATGTGATGAGGTGCAGCACGGCAAGTCTGAGGGAATTGTGCAGGAATTTAAAAAGGTGGAACACTCGTGTGCAGACAGCTGACATGCTGCACTGTCCTCTATCTGCTTCAAGCATGCTTCCAATCAGATGTTAATATACGTCATGAGAACGTGTCACTGACCAGCACAGGTGTTCCAGACGCTCCTTTAGCCGAAGAGCCCCAAAACTGACCTGAAACACCTGGCATTACACCCCCCTTGGCCAGTCTACCACTGACTCATTCTGTGCGCACGTCCGAGTAAAGATCTTATAGGCCAGAGGATAAAAATAGCAGGCCATGACGCAGGGGAATTAGATTAAAGTAAAGGTGCCATCCTCTTGTCTTCCTCTCGCTCTCTCAGGTGTAAGGTTATACAGCACCTCTGTCACCTACAGGTGGTAAAAAAATTTAAAAAGGTATAATAAGATCCTCCAAATCTGTGAGGACTTCACACTCCCGACTGAGAGCTTCTATTCATTGTCGCCCTCACACACTATGATGTCATTTACTACCTTTTGTAGTCATTGTAATACACCAGCTCTGTTTAGTTCAGTACCTCTCAACACAGCTGGTATTCTGCCAGTGAAATAAATTACAACTGCGCGCGCGTGTGTGTGTGTGTGTGTGTGTGCGCGCGCGAGCCAATACCGTACGGGCTACCAAAACCAACGCAGAAATAGACTCGCGGGGTTCCAATAACCTTGACACCTATACAGGAAAACGTTTCATTCACCCACAAACCTTAATGGAGCCAGTGTTCCTACCATCAGCGTCTAGATACTCTTTACTGAGTCATGTGATAAAGAGTAGAAGTAACGGTCCATCCAGAATAGGAAGCACTTTGCCACCGGGATGATATAATTAACTTATAATTAAGCAATAATTGCTGTTACCACAATAGCCACGGGCTAATAAGACAAAGTAAAGAAAACGAGCCAAACCTTGATTTGTCATGTCTTCCGATTTCGTCCTCACTACAGCTGCCTCCGAGAAAGTCAATATTATTAGATGTCACTTCCTCGGGTTCCTCGTCCTCCGCCGCTTGAATGGCCACTGTTATGGTCACCGTCCCCATTTCCTGCGTGCGCTGATCCACGGTGATTACCTCATCGATGCACTGCTCCGCTGACGCATCTGAGGCGCACTCCGCTGGGTTCGAATTGGGGATCACCACGGACCCACTCATGTTCCTCGTGTAAGTCAGGTTGCTCCCACCCACTCCCTTCCCTCCCTCGGTTGTAGCAGCAGCAGAAGCAGCGCCTCCCTGGAAGCTTTTAATCTTGCTCGACTCGGAGGCACAGACAGTATACTGGGTGCGTAAAGCTGCTTTCTTCGGGCACCAGTGATGGCGGAGACGGACCCAGGGGGCTCTGAAGGCGCGCTCCACGACTCGCCAGAGACCCCCGATCCAGACCCGACCTGACGGAGGGCCCTGAGGAGCAGCGGGGTTAGAAGCAGCCAGCGAGACGCAGCCTGGACCTGGTGAGACCGACGGGCTGGAGCCTCCTCGGGCTTCTACTGCTGCTGCTGCTACTGCTACTTCCTCATATGTAAGAGGCTTTCTGCTTTTGAAACGAGCTCTGGGATTGGGCCGCGGCAGCGTCTCCCCGCACTCACTCCCAACCCACAAGCAAAAGCTGACACAAAGCCAAGAGGGAGGCAAGAGGAAGGAGAGGCAGCGCATGAAGGCGTTCACCAACGCGTGCATCTCTGTCGGGTTTTTTTTTTTTTTTTTTAAACACAGTTGGGGGGGGTTTTACGCACAGAGTATGTTGTCTTTTTTCTGTGAAGACACGAATGCCCAGTTAACACGGCTCTAAGTAGAGGAGCCGATTCACGTGCTTCTCTGTAATTGGAAAATTGCCGTGCTAAGAACGAGCCCGCTCTGACGCCGCTAATTGGATCAAATGCTTTCAGCGGCTGTTCGCGTGCATGAGGCAAGAAGTGGCGCGCGAGTCTGAAGAGTAGAAGATATTAATGGAAAAAAAATCACAAATCACTGGGTAATTAAAACTCAAGATTAGTTAGAAATTATCTCTCCCATTATTATCCCAGTCATTATTTCAACTGCTGTTCATTTCAGAATATTGATGATCGGTGATTTGTCTCTGAGGTCACGAGCCCAAATTCAACCAGTGGACCCCGCCCCCAACAAAACGTACAAAAGTCAGTAAAACTTTATTTAAAATCGTGTTAATTCAAAATGTTTTTTTTTTAATTTTTTATCATCGTCAAGTGAATGAATACACCGCGGGCTCAATGCTGTTGTGTTTCAAAGCCTGCTGCCCATCACTGAGAATGTGAAAAAAACAACCACATTTTATTTTGTTTTACTGAAAAAGGGTCAAAATTTATGGAGGACAAAAAAATGACATAAGAATGAATGAATAAATAAATAAATGGGCCCTTTTCCATGACCAAGATGTTTACATGCATTTATTTATTTCTGCATTTATTTGTTCATTTCTGCATGTATTTATTTATTTATTTTTATCCTTATTTCATTTTTTTTTTGTCCTCCATAAAATAAGAGACTTAGTGAAAAAAAAATTCCCCTAAAAGTCAGCAGACCTACAACCCTCAAAATTTCCATCAACAGTAATGGCCTCTTGGTGAACAGGGAACTCTAACTAAGATATATACAAGAGCCTTTCTTTTTTTCTTTCTTTCATTCTTTCTTTCATTCTTTCTTTATTGGTTCCTCCAGAATGAGTTATCATTTCCAGAATAGCTGCCGCTTCATTGATGTTGATCTGTAGCACAAGAGCATATGCTGGTGTTCAGCTGCAGCGCCTTACCATGACAAAGATCTGAACATTTCTCTCTTGGCTATATCTCAGGCCCATTTTAGTAGCTTGTTGGCCTCCATCCTATTGGCATTGTATATCACCCACACTAATGTTGGAGGCTGCTGCCTGCCCTGCATGAAATATATTTACTCCTCACTGACAAGCCATGCTCACAGCTGGTGGGCAGTCTGACTCATTCTCTGTACCACATGCCATATAGTGCTCCAGTTTGTGTACAATGGGACATGCAGGAGGAGAGAGACAGTTTGAGTGAGTGAAAAGGGAGGAGGAGGGGTTGAAGAAGAGACAAGCCCAGAGTGTCCTTATGTAGGCCTGTTTAGTCTCCTGTAGAGGAACGAGTTTGCCAGCTGGGTCATTTCTACTGTTTCCAATGCAGATAAACGCATTTAAAAATAATTTCTCTAGAATCATACCTCAATGCCTTATTCTGCCTTTTTTCCAAATTTCACACCAATATCTAGACAATTACTGAAATAACACAATAAAAAATGCAAATGTTGTTAATTTGTTAGACAAATTGTCCTTAAAGTTATGTCATGAAGGCACTGCATGCACCTGTAAGTGTTGTTACTGGTCCCAGTGTGAAGTAGGTGGCCTTCTTGAGTCCTCTTTCAACCATCCGTCCACAATATAAACAAAGGAATCTGCATATTGAAAGCTGTATCTATTATTTTGTCCATCGTTGTTTATGTGTCATTAGGGGTGAACAAAAAGAGAGCCTCCTGTGAGTTCATCATAATACCATTCAGCAGCACCACAAACCACAGTCTGCAAACTGAATCAACGCTTCTCTGACACATTCTTGACAAAAACTAAATAAGAAGTTCATGAAGACAGGATGTAGTGCAGGGCTGTTGCATTAGACATATCTAACCAACAGGTATGTATGTGTGAGCATAAACTGGAGACTCAGTGTACGTCTTTTCTGAGCCATTTTTAAATCTATATCTGAACATTTTCTTCTAATTCACACCACAGCACAGCATGCTCATTCTTTTTCATTTTATAATTTTCCCACTTCTGCCAATTATTGCTCCTCCAGGGAGTATGTAATGACTGTTATCCAGAGGATTTTCTTTTCTTACTCTTCCTTTTTTCAGTGCCTCTTGTCCCTTTATATTTTTCAGGATATGTTCCTCTTAAGGCACAAATAGGACTTGAGCTGCAGATGTGGACCTTGCATTCATTGAAATATTGGGTTTATTGAATAAACTATATTCATGAGACTGTGATGATTCTCATGGTTAAGTTAGCTGGTAGTATTTGCATTTTGAGCATCTTAGCATGCTGATATTAGCATTTAGCTCCACGCATTGCTGTGCCAAAGTTCAGCCTATAGCTTAGCCACTATAGCACGGCCTCTTAAGTCTTGTTCCTCACAGTAAAAAAAAGCATTAGCGTGATGTCACACCAGTGGGCTAACTCACTCATTATGAATGAGGCCTTTTGGATACAGCATATTTGTTGCCTTTGAGGTAGTAATCCTCTGTGTCCTAAAATAGAGTTCCATTGTAAAAACCTGCTGTGCCACTTGCATAGTTGCAGTAATTGTTGAAAGCAGAAGGTCATTGGTAAGAACAGTAAGATCTGCTGTCATGAGGCCCACATTGTGAAACTATTTTTAGAGTTTATACTCTAGGTCACTGAAAACTCCTTTTTCACCCATAGAAGGCCTCCTGTCTTTGACATCACAAAGCTCGATATTAGTGACAATGTGATATGGCAGATGGAAGTGGCCTTGGCAGCCAATCTGTGTTCACCATCCTGCAGGTTTCTTACTTGTATGTTTGAGGAATGTTGCAAAAATGGAGGACGGTTGTGGAGAAACGTAGAAACGTATGCAACCCCCATTTGTTGCAGCCAACACTAATAGAGGTCTGTTTAGGCATGTGAATATTGAGAATAAGTTAAATAAATTTCAACTAAAGAGATGACTTGCATGAAAATAATAAGATATTTAAAAAGTAATTAATTTTGAACTACAAAAATGTTTTTTTGGCAGTGACTTGGTTATAACATAAATGATGTAAACTCTAGGTTTTCAACTCTAACCTGAGCCTGGAATTCTTTATGTCTAAATGTACTGATAGTTACACCTGACATAGTGTTACAACCAGCCTGGTTTCTCCTAGTCAAAGTCGCTTTTACCCACAGCGTTACATAAATAATTAACTTAAGTTTGAAATCATTAACCCAGCCCTGACTAGCAATCAATTTTTCCCTCTGACTGTGAATGTCCGATATCCTTTCAGCTTCTCTGCAAAAATGAAAATGCTTGATTGATGGACTGACTGAAAACCGCTGGTAGAAAGCTGCTGGTAGAAAGCTGGAGATCTAGATACAACCCCTACTATATTTCCATTTGTCTAACATGGCAATATGTTACAATGTCCCCATTTCTGCATCTATATTTGCATCAACATCTACATCCTCTGCCAGCCAAGGTGAAGGTTGTGCTGTGCTGCTGCCAACAAACAACACTGCTGGTAAAATTACTGAATATGAATAGAGACTGAATATCTCTGTCCAATCATAAGAACAAATTACGTTAATATATTTTTTTCTCCTGCTTGTATCCATGTCCCTGGAGATAGATCCTTGATACCACTGGGTCTAACTGTATGAGAGATGCAAATTGTAATGTATTAAGGGTTAAGGGGTTGAAGAAATGCACACTATTGATAAAGACGAGGACAAAAGAGGTACAGATAAAAGGTGATACATTCAGGAATAGCACATCTAATTGGCACTGTTTCTGTGTTCTGTCTTGAATCGTGCATGATTAAAATTATACACGACTGAAATTTACATTGAATGTTTCCAACATGGCCTTTCACACAAGCTGCTGACGATCACCTCCCATAATTTGTCAGCCTGCGCCTCATGAATACATTGTGACAGGCAGTGTGTGGGATGTCCCTTTGATGAATCTGGACTTGTATTTTCTGAGCAACCACTCATTAATGTCAGACTGAAAAGGCTGAAATACACAGCACAATGTATTTTATCACATTTGGTGTTGCGTAGTGTGACTGAACGAGATAAAATGGCAAGACAACAGGGTTACTGTAAAGAGAGTGTGGATAAAGAATATATCCTTGACATGACAAAGAATTCATGAATTTTATTTTACAGCATCATAACAAAGAGTTATTGGCTTATTGAAGATTTTAAAATCGACCTTTCTCACTTGATTTGTCTAACAGGTGTAATCCTTAACGATCACAATTTCATTATGACCCACTATGTTCAGCAGGAGAAGGATCTATTTTCTATGACTGACAATGACAATACACATATAAGAAGTACACAATATATGCTAATGCACCAACTGTATTTTTATTTTTTATTTACTTTATCCTGTTTAGCCAGGAAGGTCTCATTGAGATACAAGATCTCTTGTTCCAGGAAGTCCTGGTCAAAATGGCAGCACATTGTTGTGTGTCTACAGGCATATGTTAAAGAGTGGTGGTCTGTCATCTAATATCTATGATGGAGATATTTAACCTATAGTAAAACGCACCAAGAGTCAACAGCGATTATAAGATAATGACTCAGCATGAATAGAAAAGCTAGTGACTCACTGCCATGTACACCTGACTTGAACAGAATCATCATCAATGCTATATTAATGTTAATTTGTTGCATTTGCACCTTTTCCTGTCATTACAAAATGCTAATTATAAGAGAGGTCTGTTTTCAATGTCGTTTTGGTCATTATCATAGCATCAATTTCATCTGGCATCAAAAACAGGAACATAGAACAAGTCAAAAGAAAATGTTCACTCCTTTTTTGAAGGTTTGTTATGATAATTATTTTCAGAATAAGAAGGAAGCTACAATGGCTATTATTATTAGATACTGTGATTTGCATCTCTATCTGTTACTGGGTCATAGTGGCCTTTTCATCTGAAGACATCTTACTTACATCCTGACTTCACCATCATTATGATTTTCTGAGGATAATGTTTGACTCAATGGTTGCATAATCACTATTTTGCTCATATACTAAAGGCTTATCTAATTTCCTTATAAATATGGTGTTATTAGGCTACTTTAGTTAATATGTGTTGCTGGACAAAAGCTGATTATGCCCACATCTCAAAGGTCTATGTGGCTGACTACAGCAGAGGTTACCAGGGTTTACCTGGCTACTGTGGACATCCCATCATTTATGTTTTTGTTGCATTCACTCTGCAGTGGGTGTATACTGAGAGGACCATGTGAGATTGGCTGATATTCAACTTTGACCTGTTTAGCTGTGAGCCCCTAATGACCCCTGTTATCGCTACTCTCTAACAATTATGTTTGTTGCCCACTCTGAGATGCAGTCTGCTCAGCAGACTATGGGAATCAGACACTGACCAGTGCTCCTGTTTAGTTATGTAACTCACAAATTAGGTCTATGAGCCAAAAAAAAAGAAGTGAAAAGTGGTAACCTTATAAGGAGATTATGGTTATATTTCATCACATCTGTTTGTTTGTTTGTTTGTTTGTTAGCAGAATATCTGAAAAATTCTTAATAGATTTCAATGACACTTTGTAGAGCGGTGGCCCTTGGAATGGGGAAGAGGTGATTACATTTTGAGGATTTGGATTAAGGTGCAGATCCAGGATTTTTTTTTTTTAATTTTCTTTTATATTGTATTCCATGGTATCCAGGAAATTATAAGGTTTAGTAATTATTATTAGGATACACTGAATAATTTAAGTGACATATGTGCACATACCTATACCAATCATGGGTCAAAACATTGCTAAATGTCTTTTGCCTTTTGGTACTGAGCTGAGCCAAATGATATGGCTCACTAATCATATGGGATTCCCATCACCATCACTATACTATACTACCTGTGCTCTTTGCTGTGTAGCATATTTTGAGGATGTAAAGAAAAAAAATCCTAGGAATTATGCGTCATAAACTCAATATAAGCTAAAATAAAGCATCCCACTAAATATAGATTATGACACAGGTGGTTATCCAAAAAAGACACATTATTAGGTAGTAAATTATAATTAGGTTGCAAAATTATTTTGGGACTAGTTTCCGCACGGACTCCTTTTTAGCGACACGGGAAGTGAGCCTAACTGACTTTGCCATGACAACCGTGTTTATATCCAGGAACTTAATTGCGCATGAAGTAAAGATGGAAATTGGTTTCGGTAACAACAAATCCACGAAATGAGTTCGTGCATTTCTTTTAAGTATTCATGACGTTTTTTTTGTTTGTTTTTTAAAGCTGTCTTTTCTTCATTTTAACGTCTAAAGTTGGTTTTATCCTTTAACTTTTGCCGCCGGCCTGAGATCGACACGATGCGATCCCACAAGCACAACACCAGTGTTAACGATAGATGGGTGTTTCTCACTCCTATGGTAAATACTACTTTTAATAAACTTTAACTATTGATTCACAGTAAAATGCTTTATAACGCTAGGAAAGCGTTTTTCCCTCTGGCTCAGTATAGAAAATGTAGCTTGTAGTTTGTAGCCTAGCTATGTTAATGATTAAATTAGGTTATTTGGTCAATATCTTGTTTAATACAACACAGTTGCTCTATTAGAAAAAAAATATTTTGCAGGTTAACAGCTGCAAGTTGCACCTTACAACTGTTAAATCACTACCAGAGGGAGCACAAGGGTCGGTGAGTAAAGACCAAAATGACTCTGAAAGACGAGCTGTGAGCTTAGACTTCTCAATGCTTCACAATTTATCACATTTACCACTTCACAGACCGACTCTCAACATGTTGCAAAGGAAAAATACCTGAACATCGTCCAAACAATTAATCATCCTAACTCAGGTAACCATGACTCAGTCTACTCCACACACAGACACACACACACACACACACACACACACACACACACGCACACACACACAAACAAAACGATCTATCACCAAAGGGGTTATTGTCTGATTCAGCATTGTATTGTATACAAATGAGGTATGTAAATAATCCAAAAATCTTCTTTCACTATGTCGTGCTGTCTGTAGAAAACAGACTACATGCATGCAGCCAGAGAGGCCCTGCACAGACACCTCTGGTGCCATCATTTGCCAGTGACCCTGCATATTCTTCTGCAAACAACAACCTCGTACCACTAGTAGGTGGAGCTCAAAGTGGGCTGGATGCAGTTTCACATGCTGCAAGAGAAGCTAGAGACAAATCCAGGAGACCAGTCCACAGTACAGGAACCGCTCACTACCATAATGCCTTAAACCTCCCCAAGCCAGCAGGTAATGGCAATGCCACTTGGAGACTTATGTGGAATTGGGGAAAGTGGTTTTTAACAGCAGATTTAGAGTTTCAATATATAACACTGCAATGCACGACTATATTTTGTGTCTCTTGAACCGTGTGTAATGTCAGGTGGTTCAGGAGGATATAGGAACAGGAAGTCAGTCCCTGGTTTTCCTCCCACTCGATGGCCATCTGACAGTTTTGCATCTGGTTTTCAAAGAATCGACTTGGACAGGTACCCCAAGTTTTTTCTTTTGGATTTGTTTAGCAGATTAAAATGTTATCGATGTAGATAAAAATCTGTAAACTGGACATCTGATTCAGGGTAGTTCTATATATCTTTTTGTGCAGTATCAGTTCGTATTTGTGTGCTATCTCTAGGCCTTACAGTTTTTTTTTTGTTTTGTTTCATGGCTTTCAAAGTATCTGTAATAGAAATAATAACTTTTGACTAAAATGGCAGGTGCTCCAGGCTGCCATCAGGGGGCAGCATTGTGCCTTAAAAACCAACCTCCTGTCTCCAAGTGTTGCTGAGAAATAACTATGTCACTGGTGACAGGGCAGAAATAAGACACTCAATATTTATAGGGAAATACTAATAAAGTCATTTGCATCATGTCATGAAAATTAAGCGCTCATCTGTTGTCACTCATATGAATCCTAAATCAAGCTAAATTGATTTTTTTCAGGCGCTGTCTTGAGGAATGCCCCAAGCTGGGCATCATGGATGAACTACAGCTTCTCAACCTCCAGCACAATCTAATAACAGAGGTCCAGCATCTGTCACATCTGCGACAGCTTGTTTTCCTGAACTTGTATGACAATCAGGTCTCTGAAATGACCGGCATTGAAGCTCTGAGCTCTCTTCGGATCCTTATGCTGGGGAAGAACAGGTCGGTCATCAGTTGATTCACTAATAAACAAACACAGGAATATGTCAGATTTGTCTGAGTTGCCTCCGTCACACGGATATTATTGTGCAGTTCACATTTATGGTACTATAGCAAAGGTTTAAGGGTTGGTAATAGTGTATAAATGTTATGTAATATTGTTTTTTAATCTAACGTTTTATGCTACATCCTGATGTGGTGATGCTTGTATTCTTGTTAGTCAAGACATGCTTTTTTTTTTACATGTTATACATTTTATATACAAGCTGCTGCTACATGGTCAGATTTTAGAGGAGTGTTTTCCAGCTGGTGTCCAGCTTAACGAGAAAAAACATTCATTTTGGTGCTAGTAAATTTTTTTCAGCAGGTCAGAAGGAGGAGGATTTAAGTCATAAATCACAAATAATCACATCACGACCTCACAGACCAACTCTGGGATCTGTTTTACTTTCCATAAAACATGACATGAAGCTTTTCCTTGGGCCTTTTAAAGAGACTACAGCCTTTCATCCTCTCACGTGATTAAACATAAATCCACACGGACTGTCCTGAACAATAAGTAAAGTGAAGTAAAGTATGTCTGTCTTACTTTTGGTACAGTACCTGTTCAGTAGACTGCTAATATCCACACTTGTCCCATTTTCCTATTCACTTCCTGAACACCTACAGTGGCTTTACGGGGTACATCTAAAAATAGGCAAAATGTGTTATTCATAGTTGACATACATTCGGACAAATTGTGTTTTGTGTACTTTTTTTATGTCACTTCTTCCCAATACTTCTCAGAATCCACAAGATATGCTGCCTGGAAAGCCTGTCTAAACTGAATATCCTGGATTTGCATGACAATAAGGTACAGTTCCTTACATATCTGTGTCCATTTAGTTGTCGATACTTGGAACTGTAAGATGATCATTTTCAGCTGCAGAAGAGTGGATTGTCTCTTCCGCCTCCTCCACCCTGTGGCTAGCTATAGCACTTTGCTGTGTGAGATGCAGCTCTCTAAATACTAGAGTCTAACAGAAATGAGGAAATAGCGCCTTTTTAGGGCAGAAAGTATTGAAAATTGTCCACTTGTTACTGTCTAAAATCGTTAAAATAGTGCAGCTCTATTTTCTACATTGACAGTAATTTGGTCAAACAGATCATGAATAGCATTATTTAATGCCATTAATACCCTTTTAAAGCCATAAATTTGATTAATGTGACTATCATATTTACCCACCTCAATTTTTTAGAGACTTCAACAAGTTTTAGTTCCCAGCACTCTTAGATAACAGAGGACTGAAAACCATCAGAACCCTACAAGCTTCAGCCAAGGCTCTACTGTACTCCCACATCCACTTTCTCAGTGACCCTAGAATGATTTATTTAACAGGCACAACTGTTTTCAACATTGGAACTAGTTATGAGCTGCAGCAGATTCTGTTGTTCCTCAATTAGTTTGAGTTTAAATATTTTTGATAATTGGCTGTTCAGCCTCCAAAAGCAAAAGAAATTACGTGACGTCATAAGAGAATCATAGCAACCTCTGGAAATGGAGGACAGAGCAGAAAGACTTCCCTTGGTCTAATTAGTGTTCTGCCAGCTTGCCACCAGCTCTTTGCATCAGCAGGCTACTTTCATGCTGTAGACAGTGTTATGTTGTATGACAGCAGATACTTTAGTGAATGACTTCAGAATGAGATAATAAATAGAATCCTTTGGTGGGAGCAGACTGCATTCAGAGGTAGCCTCTTCCTGGCAGGCGTCTATTTAGGAGCAGATGATAAATCTATTACTCCCAACAGGACAGGTTCCTTTTCATGCACTGACTTCAAGTGACCCCCGTGTTATGTGGATTTCAAATATTTGATAGTCTTTAGTCCACGTTTTCCGAACACATCAAAGGCCAGACCAGCGAAATATGGATTGCTGCACAATGATTATACAAGACGATGAAGTGAGTGAAGTCAACGAGGCAGTTATTGGACGGATAACAACCCAGTCAGGTTGTTGTTCTCTCACCATGGACCAGAGAACACCAGCTGCAGGTCTGCTTTCTTTTTGTGCTCACGCTTAAACCACAAGCACTACATCACTGTCATCCCGCCTTCCTCCCATCCTCTAACGGGGGAGGTTCACATCACTCCCAACATATCCTTTTACCCGCATATTTCTGTAACAGGATGTTGTCTCGTTTCCAGTTAGCAGGAACTATTCAGAAGGAGATATTCTCTCTGGGAATGTGCATCCAAATCCAGTTTTTTTCTTCTAACTAAGTGTTGGGGTTACAGTGTGACCCTGACATTGTTGGATAACCAATCTTTAAGTTGGACGGTGATGTTTTCCACATGAGCAAGTTGACTTGAATCCTCTCAGAGGACAGGGGGAGAATGCCCTACAGTTACAGAGGCTGGTTCAAACTCAAGTATGCGGTAGAAATACTATCATCCTACCAGTCAAATGATGATTTTTATCGCACTTGACTAAATCTATCATCTTTGGTAAGCGTAGCTCTGGGTTGGGCTGAAGCTGGAAGAGAGACTCCCCACATGGATGCATTAATAACATCTATAACACAAGATTATCTGTGTTTGTGTCTCTTCTTTGACAACATAAAACCATTATATATAATGTTTAAGATGTGATTGCTATATTTATTTTGACAAGATACATGCTCCAGACATACCTGTCCCACATAACAGACATATTCTTTACTCACATCCATGTCCTACCTCCACTTCACATATGCTTAGTAAAATCAAATCTTACTAGTGTAGCACAGGTGTAAAAAAAAAAAAAATCATGTAAGGACCATATCAATACTCCAGATACCACAGGAAAGCACCCAGTTCATGGTGTTTAACACAACATCCCCACTTATTCATCATCAAAATGCAGCGTGATGATCTCACTCTGTTGATCCTTTGTCAGAGGAGACAACCTCTAATGGCTGTGTTTGAAGTGCACTTGATGCACTTTATTGTCATTTTCTTTTAACAGTGCCGTCACCTGTGTGATGCACACTCACTGTCAGTGCACTTGGAAACATCAGAGCCCCTCTATAGCCAGAAGGAAAGCACCTTATTCTCCTCTTGTTACAGCGGCTCACTAGTTCTGTGCATTGATTTGTTTACAGGTTTACACGTCTGAACCTGTCGGATCTCTTCACACCAACAAGACGTAATATTTAAAAGACATCTTCCCTCTTATCTCTATCTAAATTCTTATTTTTAACTACTTTTCATCATTTAATTCGTAGGCAGTCTCGTATTCAAGTTGACCTATTTGATATTTGAACAGCGGTTATCATTACGTTTTGTATTTTGGCAGAATCTTTGAACACCTGCTGACATCGCAACCTTACCTCCACATGTACACTGTGCACTGCAAGGGCTGAAACATCATCCTGAGGGTGGCAGCCACCAGGAATTCATCAGAAGCCTTTAAAATGTCATTATTACAGGGGCCTCTAAGTATTCTCAACGAGAGAGAGATGAGAGGGGAGAGAAGTGGGTATCATGTCACTATTGACTTACCCTCAACTAGTTTATTATGATCAGGGAGGTCAAACAGGAGGCAACGTCTTGTTTTGACTCCTGCATGTTGGTCATTCGAGATGTTGAAAAGTGGTACAGATTTACTCCGAGGTACACAAGTGGAGATACGATTTCAATTTTAGCATTGGGGAAAAAAAAGGAGCTCAATGGCTTTCTTGCCCCCCCAAAAACATTTAAGCTGTGTGAAGCTGAAAGGTTTTGAACAGATGTGATGATCTTAAAGTGCATCATTTGAATCTGAGAGCACTGCATGGGGACAATTTCAAGGGTCTCACCCCGCCTCCCTCTGTGTCTTCCTGCATGTCCAATATGATTATCTATATTGCTGTTTTACATATAATTCTGTGATGTTCATTGTCTTTGCCTCACTGTGCTTTCATACAGATCTGCAGGATAGAAAACTTGTCTCACCTGAGCGAGCTGCGAGTGTTGAACCTTGCAGGAAACGGCATCTCCAGAGTGGAAAAACTGCAGGGCCTGGACTGTCTGACTGAACTCAACCTACAACACAACTGCATCTCTGTGGTGGTGAGCGGCCTCTTTCCACATTTGTACACATACAACATATACAAGGAATTTTGGCTTTTTACATTTCTCTCAAAGTACGTTTCACAGGAATAGACGTAACGGATAACAAAGGACAACAAAAGACTAACAAATATGGATAAAGTTCAGATACAGGACTGATAAGTACACAAGTATGTGAAAAATAGGCATATATACAAATATATGAAAGCACCAATGAACAACATAAATAAACAAAAGCGACACATTTTATGCAGGGCATGGTCACTATTCTACTTCATTGTACTTCATATAAAGTTAAGGGCACCAACTGCTCAGTGAACCGTCCAAGACTGAAGTTTATGCCCCTTCCTTCCCTTTGTGGACCTTCTATTTTCCTCTATGCAAATAGGAGTATATATATATATAAAACAAAAAAATCATAAAAATGTTTTACAACATATCCCAGTGAGAAAAAGGAATAATTAAGCAGCCTTAGGTGCAAAAGATTGATTGATGATTGCTTTTTCTGATCTATACACCTTATTTGAATGCATCAAACCCATTTATTGATGACCGATGAGGCTCACGCAGCTGCCAATGATCATCTTTTCTGCATTTTGATGAAGCAGTAAACACAGTCATGCATGCACACAACTGTTCCGCAAGGAAGATGTACCTCATCGGATGAAAGTGCTTCATCTTTCATCTTCCTGCCACTCCTTTGGACCAGATCCTTTAGCTGGTTACCGATTCCTCTGTTTTTGGATCACATGCAGCAGTTTTCACTGACATAAAATAACAAGCAGAAATTAAACCAGTAGAATTTTCTAAGGAAGTCTGTGGTGAAATGTGTCTCGATAGTGTTACATACGGAGATGCAGCTCGTTCCCCACAACCTCCCACCAACTTTCTGGCACAATTAGAGAGAAACTGGATATTCTAAACATGAGCATCCACCCCCCCACCCCCCCTTGGTTTTTGTATAGTTTTAATCTGATAAATAGAACCGTGCATGCAAAACCAGGTCCCCTCATTTGAATGCAAATCCCTCTAAACCCTTTTCCTGCCTTTTCGGGTAGAAAATACATGTGGAATCCAACGTTGTGTTGGACGAAACCTCCTCCAATCACTCACCCTGTCCTCTGCTTGCAAGCTCAAGAAGCACATCCAGTCGTAGTTATGGGAAGCAATGTTGTTGTTTTTTGATACACAGTTCAAGAAAAATGTTTCACCTCAGCAGATTCTCCAGTCTCTGTCATTAGTGGTGTTTCCTGCCAAGTGCTTTTTGTATCACGGGCAAAGTAAATACCCATCCTCCAGGTGTCCAGGTATTCCCTTTCATTCAAGGCAGATGAAAAGGTAAATTCTGGACGAGAATAAAAGGTGAGTGCCTCAACAGTGAGTTTAAGACTTGCTTACATGTTTTGGAAAAGTGTAGGCTTACATGTCTAACACATAGTATTTAGATCAACCTTTAATCCAAAGGCGTGGTGTCCAAATGCAGCTGTTTTTGTTTCAGCTATTTCATCAGTTTTGTTGTAGTAAATTCCGGTGCAGTTGTTTTGCATCCTCTGTAAATACAGTAATCCATACGTCTTATAGGACCTTTCTAGTCTGACTGACCGCTCAGAGTGCTTTACAAGACAAGCCAGCATTCACCCATTCACACACACACATTCATACAGCCGTGGCAGAGGCGACCTTGCATGGCACCACTGGCTCATCAGGAGCAATCACCATTCACACAATCAGCCACACATCAACGGAACAGCCACTGGGAGCAATTTGGGGATCAGTGTTTTGTTCAAGAGCACTTTGACATGTAGACAGCAGGGGATTAAACCCTCAAACCACCAATCTTGCTATAAGTGGACGACGACTCTGAGCCACAGCTGCCCTGTACTTCAATAAATTACATTTCAATACACAATTTGTAACACTGCAATGCTTGTATCACAGTAACTGAAAACACAGCTGTGATTCAGCAGTTTACACTCGCTCTCAGTCGGTTCTTCCCCTTGAGAAGTCCTGCAATTTATTACACTTAACACCAGATTGTCGTCTCAAAACGTGTGCACGCACATAATGCACAGCGTCTGTCACTCCAGCGCACAAATACCTGAGGCCAGACGTGCGTCAGATAAAGCTCACAACTCAAGTACATGCTATTCAAAAAGCAGCCACAAACCCCACCAGCTTTGAGCAGCCATCGAGCTCTTTTGTGACTGGTTCTTTTGTGACTGGTTCTTTTGTGACTGGTTCTTGCACACGCATTAAGGACGGCGGTGATGAGTGGGAGCTGTGTGTCTGTGGAGAAATGCCTCTGTCAGAGCTCAGAATGGGTGTGAAAAGTTAAGACACGCAAACTGTCAGCGAGAGGAGGGTGGAGTCACAATAAAGAGGTGAAGGCTCAGGTACACAGATGCATAAATACACTCCCACAGGCACGCACAGTAACGCAACTGCACCCACCCTCGCATCAGATCCTGTCAGCCGATTGGTTCTGATCAATCTGCCTTTTGAAAGGGACCACATTAGTGGGCCATTGTTATGCAGCGCATCAGCTCAGCGATGACATCATTCTGTCTGAGACGTGGCTGCTATATTTAGTGTCAGACAGCATGAAAGGGCTGCTTGCTTCACCAGCATCCATACAGGGACTGGGAGTGTGGTGGAGGGTTCCAGATTAAGCTAGCGCTCGATAGCATGACTTGCTGTTTTTCACCCACACCAAAGGGGGCATATGGGGTCTGTCCATCTGTCATTTGATAGGGGTATGGCCGATCCATATATCTCCCCAAGAAACAGGATGGAATGAAATTTCTCACATGCTTTGTGGGAGCCCTGAAGGTGTGCATCTCATAGTTGGTCTCTTTATTGTGCTTTAACATTTTTAGGCACATTTGAACTATGTATTTAAAGTAATATACTGTTATTTCAAAATACAGTAAAAAAAAACAAAACTGTAAAGAATACAGTACTTTGAAGCTGCTGCCAGTGAAAAGTTTTACAGTGTAATAAAGATCAATCTTATACGTGGCTCAGATATATAAGATAAAACTACTCTATACTGTGAACTGAAGATTTCATTATATTAATAGTTTATTCCAATAGTTTAACACAGCAGACGAAAGCATTTTCTAGGATTGCCTCAGATGTTGCATACTGTACTACTGTATGGTGAGCATTTTGGACACTGGAGATTAAAACCAGGATGAGAACTGTTTACTTTTCTATAACCCCCATATATAAATATATATATATATATATACGTATATATATATACACACATATATGTACATATATGTATATATATATATATACGTATATATGTATACGTATATATATATATATATATATATATATATATATATATATATATATATACGTATATGTATATATACGTATATATATACGTATATGTATGTAAATGGGGGTTATAGAAATGTTCCAAATGAAAAGACTGCAGAGTTGTAGTGTTCTCTGCGGAGGAGCTAGCATAACCTCAATGCTAGGCTGATCTCACATTTGATTGGAGGCTGCTAACAGTTGTGGAGGAGGCAGAGGTGGCTGTGATGGGCGGACGCTGACGCAGCTCCTTCAGACTGCAGCTGGGATTGTCCTCTTTTCTCCCAGCATGTGCAACACTGGCCATCCACACACACACACACACACACACACACACACACACGCACACGACACTAATGAACATGATTTCCTCCTATCTGATTAGCTTGTGTTGTTTTGTGTGACATTGCGTATGCCCCTGTGAATCCTCTCCAGCTTGCCTGGTGGCCAGCTGCTCCTCCTCACCACACCCCTCGCTGCATTGATTTTGATGCTGAGCTTGTATGATGAAGACGCACCCCCACCCCCAATCCCATTCGTTTAAGATGAATATTATCCCAGCTATGGTTGTGTGATGAGGTACAGTAGCTAGCTGCTCTGTGTGTGTGTGTGTGTGTGTGGATGGTTATGTGTTGCAGTGAGCATTCTGAGTTAGCCTCTTTCAGCAGGGGATCTCTGCAATAGCGCAGTACACACTCTGCTCTCTCTCTCTCCCCTCCCCCTTTCCTCCTCATGCTCTTTCTCTCATCCTCTTCCTCCTGCCCCTCCTCTTCATGTGCAGACAAGGCAGCATGCTATGTTTGTGTGTATGTGTGTGTGTGTGTGTGTGTGTTTGTGTGTGTGTGTGTGTGTGTGTGTGTGTGTGTGTGCATGCGCAGGGTGGATGGGGGTGCTGTATGCTGGAGCTGAGAGCTGCAAGGTGACTGAGGGAATGGAGAGGGATACCGAGCTCTGACGGCGGTGACGATGCAGTGCCCTCTTCCCGAGCACCTTCTCCTCCTCACATCCCTCCATCTCTCTCTCCTCCCTCTCCCTCTTTTGCTTTCTAGACTGAGGTGGATCGCCTGCCCTGCTTGCAGCGCCTCTTTCTCAGCTGCAACAACATCACCAGGTAAGAGCCTGTGCCGTTTAACTCCCTCCTTCCCACAGGGCAGGGACAGGGACTGTGGTCGGACAGTTCTGACTCCACTCCCTCGTCTCTTGGCAGGGCCTGGCCAAGCTGCAGGCAGAACACACACACACACACCCACACACACACCCACACAGGTTTGCTGTGGTAGGCAGTTTCTGTAACCTAGACAACAACCTGGATGTGTTATTGTTAGTAATTAGTACACTCTTACCTAAGAAACGGGCGTATCTGTACTTAAAAGTTATTCAGACAACAGAAAAGCAGGCCAATAGAAGGCACCTCACGCCCCATGGAAAATCAATGACAGATGTAAAGGTTGAGTTAATTTAAGAGCAGCATTGCTAAGTAAAGGTGTGTATGATGAATGACAGGTGTGTTTTGTGCAAATGTCAACCTGCTTTAAACACTTTTTCCAGTATCTGTCATCTGTTTTTTTTTTCTTGGCTTGTTTCCTCTTTGAGCCAATCAAGATGTCAAACAGCCAGCTTGTTAACAGCCTTCTCCTCTCAGTGAATAAGGCTACTTTAAAATACCTTTGTATTTGCCTGGATGAGGGGCCTGTTTGCAGGATTCAGGGTGGGACACTGTACATTAGCCTCCTTTACTCCTGTCACCTTGTGCCATGATAGATCTGACCTGACGTCTCAAGTGAGCCCCGTTGTTCTCGTGTCAGAGAGAGAATCGTGTTGAAGGAAAAGCCCTTATGAGCTTTTGGTAATGGTATTTAATTAAAACTACTCTTTAGAATGGATGCCAACCATGGCGGAGTGCAAACCTGCTATTTTATATATTATTTGAAACTGTTCCAATCTGATAGGAGAGCAGTTGTGCTCTGTTGCTAGGTAGAAGGACAAAACACACTCATCTACGTGGAGCAGTGGGTTTGCCCAGGAGAAGACGGAGCAAAAAAAGTTCCTCATTAATCTTTGCAGTTACTGTTAAATTCACGCGATATTGGATTTCTGATTTAACCTGCCTGATTAAAGTGAGACACCTTATAAAACCAGAGCAATGCAGAATAATAATAATAATAATAATAATAATAAAATAATAATAAAATATAATAATTATAATGATAATAATAATGATAATAATAATAAAATATAACAATAATAATGATAATAAAATATAATAATAATAATAATAATAATAATAAATATAATAATAATGATAATAATAATAATAAAATATATTAATAATAATAAGTCAGTAAAGACAGAAAAAGAGATGGTTTTCAGCCACACCACACAGCACACTAATAGTTTTTAACATTTGCTTCTTATTGGAGCTATGATAGAACCCAGGCACAGCTGCATGTTGACTTCATCACAGTTGTATCATATTAACAATATATAGGCCAGTGGTCACTGTGATTATGAATCCAATAATTATACATTATGCATACGATGCAGTCAAGTATCATTGGGCTCTGTAGTAGTCTCTCATAATCGGTGTGAAAAATGCCCCTTTCTTTATTGCTGGAATGTAATGGCCTCTTGAAGCAGTCACATGAAATACGACAAAGTATGTACATGTAATGGAATTAATAGCAATAGCAAATGTCCTAGTTTACTGAGTACAGCATCTATCACAATCAACACTGTGCAGTGCAGAAGAGAGGTCCAGCTATGCCCATTTGTCATTCTGAGATATAAGAAAGTATCACTCTGATTACTTCTGTTCCTTGACCCCAAGTTAAATTTGACATGTGAGATTTTGCACTTGTTAGAGCATCAACAAGTTCTTGCTTTAATACTTCATCCAAAGTTTATTCAAGGCACAGACCTACGCAATCAAGTAGGTCCATAAGTAGTTCCAGGCATTTATTATTACAGATTAGCTTCTTTATAGCCACAGGCTGATAAGAGCAGCAGTGCAGGGGGACTTTCCCTCCCGTCATTACTCCTTGAGTAAAGTCAGGCTGCCAGTAAATGACCAGTTTTTCTTCTTTTAGCTCAGCTTCATTCTATCAATGCAGGTCTAAATGAACATACTTTAAATAGAGTCAGTTGTCTTGTCTGATCGTGTCGTTATGAAGCAGTCGGGGTGCCTTGTTTTGTATTGAAAACATGTTTGCATTGATGTAGCTTTTTACTCCTGATCTCATTCCAAATATTCCCTCTTTGTGTCTAGTTTCGATCAGCTAGCCTGCCTCGGAGAGTCGCGCTCCCTTTCTGAGCTCACCCTGGATGGGAATCCTGTAGCCCTGGAGACATGGTACAAGCAGGCCGTCCTGCGCTGTGTGCTTCATCTGAGACAGCTGGACATGAAGCGCGTCACAGTGAGTCTGAACTGTTCAACTGCAGTATGTAGTTTATTGTCCCTTCGGATATTGTTTCCCTTTTATTTCTACAAATTTAGGACTGCAAATCACATGACCGGAACGGGAGAACATCACCAAGATCATGTAGAGTTATGACGTATTTAAAGCCATAAAGCCCTCATAACTCATTATTGTGTTTTACTTTTCAGTAGCCTGTGTTGCATTTCAGCTTTATCAGACAAGCCAATGTAAAACTTTTGACTGTCACTGCCTTTGCATGTGTTCCTGACAGCACTGCACATGTTGGTTCTTGAGCACGACTCTGTCTCGACAAGAATTAGACTGATGATAAACTTGATGGTTTCATAGTTTAAAAAAAGAAAAAGAACTGGGATCAGTCCTCCATTCACTGTCTCCAGCCTGCGATGCATTTTGACAAAGCTATACTCTTTGTCCTTTGTCCTGACATTAGTGCAGCATTCACCATGTTTGCAAAAATGCATCAGCGACTAAACTATAGGCTACATATTTACAGTATATCTAATCTAATGAAACAATTATTATTCTCAGGAATAGATGTGAAGCCTTTGTATTTTTAAAGCAAGCCAGCAAAGTGTTACAGTGAAATATCAACATAAATTTGAGAGGCTGTCATGCAGGGAGCACCCAGGTCTGAGCTTGTACTTTTAAGGAATCTGTAAAGTGCCACACACCTTGCCCTCAGCACATGGTGTGGAAACACAACACATCAACGGTTTTCATGTTTTCTCTTGAATTTTAATGCTCGTGCTGCCTATAGATGTTTCAGAAAGTTTCACAATCTCCAGGGCAAAACTACTGTTTGTACTTGTCAATCTCAACAACAGGGATGATGTTTTATTTCCACATCCCCTGTTTACTCGTCAGAGATGCAAACTTTTGATTTGACAACATCAGCCTAGGACTGGGAGCTTCCATCTTTTCAAATGGTGTCATGATATTGCTGGGGGCAAACGTCATAGTAGCCACTGACAATATTAACACCCCCACCCCACCCCCACCCCCACCCCCAAGGAAAATCCATGCTGTCAGCTGAAGTTAGATCAGATTATCCAAGATAAAATGTATGCCTGACTTGTTGGCATATTGGCTATTATTACTGAATGAAGTGGGAGTTGATACAGAAAAGGTGGAGATACAGTCCAACTGTTTTTCTTGAGGCTAGTTTAATAAACACTGCTATAGTGTCCCTGTGTGGATATACTGTATGTAGCAGAACTGGATTATTTCTAAGCCTTAAGTAAAGGAAGTTCCAACAGGACAAATGTAGTCGACTGGAGCTGCCTCTAAACATATAGTATTAGTTGTCCTCTAGTCAATATTTTGTTATTGATTAATAAAAGTATGTAATCCCACTCTGATTATGATAATAAATATTCAAATGGCAAAAAGAATAATAAATAGAGCTTCTCCAACAAAGATACTTAATATTTAATGGGAGTGTATTTCATTTTCATGAAATAACTTATATGTAATTTAAGTGTTAAAACATTTAATGTTATATTTAAACTGGATATACTGTACTGTAGTTAAACAATAACAGCCATAATCACCTTCACAGAATGTGGAGGATGCTCAAACAAAGATAGTGGTATTTCTGAACAGTAGCACCTTTTGCAGTCAATAAATACCAAATATGTTTCACTTTCACAGAGAGGCATGTTCACTTTGACCATTTCTTTTTACCCAATGGAAGGGGTTCTTTTCTCAAAATGACTTTTAAAATAGTGACACACACGTCTGGCATCTCAATGTGTCTCTACTGGCTGCTGCTGTGCCTCTATAGATCAGACGGCCACTGTGTCTGCTAGCTTGTCACAGACTGCTGAATATCCCCCAGCTCTCAACTGGCACACTCAGATTGTGTTGGCAGCATTGCATTCTGGGAGTTTTGGCTTTCCCCAACAGCTGGGCTCAGCTGATCCGAAACTGAAAATCAGACAGATAATCCCGTGATGGTGCCGGCTGGTGTGTGAGAATCTCTCCCATCCTCCACAGTGGTCCAGCTCTGGCGTGTAGAGAGAACAGTGTTCCTGATGCCGTCGTTTGTGGTTCCCCTCTTCTCTTGAATAATTCAGAACTCATGAATGGAGCGACGCTCTTGATTGCGCAAGCTATCTCTTTCAGGACGAGGATCGGCGCATGGCTGGTGTACAGGCTCGAAAAGAGGAAGAAAAGAAGAGGGAGAGTCACAAGCAGACCATTCATAAGGTACCACTCATCTGATCTGGGCCTGTTTTTAATTTGTCTGCTTGGATTCAGACTTCAATTATACAGCAAATACACATGATTATCTCAAAGAATAGGTTAACTAGTTAAGTGTCCCTTCAACCTACTGGTGCCCGTTTCCATGTTAAATTAAGGGTTAAGTGTGTATTAGACCAATAACTGATGATTTTTAAATTTTGATCGCACATGAAGCTCAGCTCAGTATTTGTTGCTAGATTTCACCAACTTTTTGCCCACATCTTCTGTATCTTGTGATTGTTGAGGCTGAGTTTAGTGCACTATCAAATACACTTGTTTGGATGCTGACATTGATTTTCAGCGTTTTTAAACATACGGTATCCGTATCAGGACCTCAGCACTACACCCACTGGTGGCCTATGGGAACACAGTTAATGTATGGGGAGTGATGTGGTGCTGTGTTTGTAAATGGATTTATAAGCTGTAATTTATTTCAAAAGATCTCCTGTCTTGCACAGGCATCTGTTTTTTTCAGTTGCGTCTATGTGTGTGTGTGAAAGTATATATTGATGTTTTCATGCTGTGTCTGCGCCGCAGTGGTTACTCTCGCTGAGACATTATCTCCCTGTGGAACACATTGTCTCTCAGTAACATTACTGCTGTTAATCCTCGGCGTTGAGAAAATGTTATATTGAATGACGCAGCCAAGAGTTCATAAGGGCAGAGGATTCACTATGAATAAGCGCTGACTCACTCCTGCATCGGGGGAGCGGCACATTCTATAACCAGGCATATCAAAACTACAGCTTAGCCAGAAAAAACAAACAAACAACCTATTGAAATCGTAGAAATCTTCTCCCT
This sequence comes from Chaunax sp. Z400, assembly GCA_037577475.1. NCBI lineage: Eukaryota > Metazoa > Chordata > Actinopteri > Lophiiformes > Chaunacidae > Chaunax > Chaunax sp. Z400. The sequence goes on along the minus strand of CM075184.1, from coordinate 32,025,928 downwards.
TGGAGGGCAGGGATATTATTACTTTTACTGCTCGAGCCAACTGCAGATAAATCAGAGAAATACAGTAACAGAAGCAAATAAATCAGACCAACACATACAATTTCAGATCTAACTTTAAAGTGTGATATCTGCCATATATGAGCAGTTTTCATACTGTCGTCTTTGTGTGTCTGTGTGTGTCTGTATGTGTGTGTGCATTGTGTTCATGAAGGAGAAGAGGCGTCTGGCCATCCTTAATGCAGCGCAGCAGTGGGAAGGTGTCAGGGCCTGCCTGGAGCTGCCACCAGCAAACGGTGCTAAAGAAGAAGTTAGTCCAGAGAATAGCCCCGCCCACAGCCCCGCCCAGACCAATGGTCTGGCACAGGAGCCTTCCCCAGACGAACCCAGGTACATTTCTGTAAAGAGATGTCAGTGTTCTGTGTGTTGGTCCAAAGTGAATTGTGATTTCTGTCGTGTAACTGTGGTTGATGTGCTTTTGTCATCCAATCCAATCCAATCCACTTTATTTACAGAGCACATTTAAAAACAACTGAAGTTGACCTTGGTGCTGTACAATCAAATAAGATAAATGAAACACAATTTATAAAACATCAAACACAAAAAGAACACAAATATAAATCATAAAATAAATAAATCACAAATAAATCATGGATAATTTAAACACATTGGGCCCATTATAGGAAGTCACTGTCTATTCAGGCTCCCCAGATGATGAATCCTGCAGACTTATGCTGATATTTTCCATAGTGCCACCAAGAGGCTGAAGTTTGTGGATGATACTGAATCGTCTCAGCTGTGGTTGGACGTCCCCGGTCAGGATGAATCGTTAGTTTTGCAGACATTTGTGACCAATGAACTATTATTTGCATCAGCCTCACAGCTGTACTTTGTGTTTAGTGATGATGAGCAAATGTTAGCATGCTAACATGGTAAACCAAGATGGTGCACATCAGTGTTTGGCTGGTGCTAACAACACCACTGTGTTTACAACCTCACCAATACCATGGCTGGAGGCTCATCGTTTTCTTATTGCACATTTAACGTTGCTCGTTTCCATCTTTGAAGCCATACTGTTGGCAGACTCAGTTAAATTTTAGAAAGGAGAGGATGCATGACGGTGCGACAAGTATGTCATTTTTTTTCTAGCATAGAAAACTTAATAATGTTGTGTCTTATATGATGCACTTATTTCTAATCTTGTGATTTATTTTAGTAAAGGTCAAATCTTTTCTTATGCTTCTGATTCAGCTGATCTCAATATCGGTTTGGATTTTAAAACGCCTCTAAGCTACGCCTGGCTTTACAGGCTTGCTCCTTCATGTGAAAGGGTTCTGAAAACAATACTTTGCTCTGAGTTTCTGATGAGTTTTTTGATATTTGTATTTGAATCAGACGGGTAAGCCCAGGTTCAGGACCGGAGCGACCATCAGGGGGAACGGAGAGCAGACTCCGCACCAACAGCCGTCCAAACAGCCCACGAGATCCCAAGTAAGAAAAAAAAATGCATGTGTTTGTGTTTGTACACCCAGTCTGCCATTTAAAATAAACACTGACTCTTAAATGCCAGAAAAATATTCTTTTGGTCAACAGATTTGTAAAGTGACCATTTTTATCAGGCACAAAATAGTGTTCAGGATCAGTTCCCCAGAAAGTTCAACACAAGATAAATAAAATAAGGCGAGGTTTTAAGAATCTGCCGTTCTGCTGTTTTATTGACAGGATGGAAATTCATCCCAGACACACTGTATACTGAAATCTGCCAACATAAATTTAACAGTGCACAGGGTGGTCTCAATAGAGCTTCACTGTAGAGAGATCATACAGATCTGATCCTGGCAACACCCGGTGCATCACAGCAGACTTCACATATTCTTGTGTAACAATGCCACCCTTTTACTTAACTCTAGGGCTGTTGAGCTCTCTGGTAAAATCAGTCTATGCATGTCAAAATGTCTGAAAACAGTTTTCCTCTTCCACTGGTCACAACATGATGTTTGAAATTAGCAATCTGTGCTCGTTCTAATGTGAGCGTATGGGGCTCTGATACACTCTCTCCTACGCAGATTGTGATCCAAGTCTGAATGAGTTATGAGGGGGAGGTTCAGATGAAAAGCTGGGACCGTGTCAAGAACTATTATTACATATTTCAAAGAGAGCTTTTCCTTCCTGCATCAGGATATGAAAATAACCCTGAAGCACAATCCTGCAACGGCAGCGGCTTCCATTGACAAAGTCTGTTATGAGTTCATTCATGTGGGCTTATCAGGTTATGGTGATGAACAGGACTCATGCTATTCAAGCTACCATAGGGTCCGGTGCCTCCCATGGCAACCTCCAACTGCCTCGCCCAGCAGAGAAAACTCTGGCTCCTATCACCAGCGAAGGGAGCGGGCAGATCAAAATGTTTGAATCCCTGCATCCAACATAGATCCAACATACATCCCCCATGCAAAATTTAAACGTTCGTGTCTCTGCGTCACATGTGCATAACTTTGTTAACAAGGGTGTTTTCAAACTCTGACAAAAGTTAACAGAATAAACTCCTCAAAATGTCTGGTTTATGAAGGGAAGTTTGTGTTATTAACAATGTGTAGCTTTATTGAAGTGTTATAATGTCTACACAGTGCAGCCCAGATGACCTCAGTTGTTGAAGTACTGGATGCTTCAGAAAATGACACGGTCCTCCTCGATGTAGAGCATGAAGAGGCAGATGATGGATGACCTTGTCTCTGTTTCCGAGGCCTGTGAATCAACACTCCCGCCTCACTAGCGTATGTCATCACGTATCGGATCCTTTGGGGGGGGTGAATTCCTCGGAAATAGTAACACAGCAGGAGGAGGTTTATTCTTTTGCGCCCTGAAGAGACAGTGAATGGTTTGTAACAGGCCATCCATAATCATGTTACTCCAGAATCTCAACAGATTCTTGGATTTCCATTTAGGTCAGGACCTGGAACCTGGCACATCATCACATCTGGATCTGCTCAATGGGAGCCTGGACTCGGGCAGCCTTTTGATTTCATGTGTGTTTGTGTTTTCCTGAGCACCAAACTTTAACTCCAAGTCTGCTGAGGACTAAAATGCAAGAGTAAAACTGAAAGAATAATAATAATAATTTCTTAATGTTGAATGTTTACTTTGTTTAAATCTTGAGATCACACCTTTAAAATTCAGTGTTCGGATAAATATATGTGGCCGTTCACCACAATATTTTGTGGTGAACGGCTGAAGTATATAACTTCCTGTTGCCACTAAGTGGAGCTGTGACTATTATCAAATTTATCTGTATAGATGTGTTCAGGGCGGGACTTTTGGTTTGGGGCAGATTGGACCATTAACCACAGAGTTATAACAACTTCCTGCTTCACGGCGAAACATCATCATTCGCCACACAGCAACGCCTACAATTTAGTGGTCAAATCAATTAGTATGAGGAATAATAATCAGTGTGTGTTTTGCACAACAGGTACAAACTGGTATCTTAGCAACAACAAGATAAATCTTTCATCTGAAAAAGCCAATCGAGATGATGCCATAATGTCCTTCCTAGAATGTCGGGATGCTATAAAACAACCAGGTTCAGACACATTTCTCACTGATAAACTAAGATACAACTAAACTTTAGATACAACTTTACAAAATGAACCAGCGCGAACAGAAGAGAAACTCTAACATACAACAGATGACCAATCAGAAAGCCGAGAACAACCTCAGTGACATGGAGCAACAACTGAGGAGGGAGCTGACGGACGGTTCAGTGAGGCTGTCCGAAGGTAGACTTGCGGGGAGAGTCGTTGTTGAGATCGAGGTGGAGATGCTGTCGATCTTCCTAAACAAGGTTCAACGACAGACAGACGGCACCTTGTGGCTCCAAGAGAAGGACCTGATGGAGAAGGAGATCTCTGGTCTCAAAGCCCAGCTGGCTCAGACCAATCAGGAGAACTCCTCAGAGGATATCAAGGATCTGAAATCACAGCTGGAAACCCTCAGTGAGAGGCTGTGCAGCGTTCAGACCAACCTTGGGCACCAGACCTCCTACAACTCGTCTCTCCTTCAGGAGACAGAAGCTCTGAAAAAGGCTCTGCTGGAAAAGGAGAAGGAGTGGAAGGAGAAGGAGAGCACCATGACATCCCTGATGAAGAAGATTGGTAGATATGTGGCTCAGCTTGAGGTGCAGAAGAAGGAGATGAGCACCATTAAGGCTGCCCTGCAGCAGGCTGAGTGTCAGTCGGACACCAATCGCATCCGATGGCAGGAGGAGAAATCGTCCCTCCTTCAGAAGACAGAGGCTCTGAAGAAGACTCTGCTGAAGAAGGAGCAGGAGTGGGAGGAGAAGGAGACCGCCTTTACAAGCCAGCTTGACGACATGGAGAAATCCAGATCTGTGGCTCAGCTCGAGGAGCAGAAACAGTTCAACACCCTTACAGCTGCTCTGAAGGAGGCTGAACAACAGGTGGAGACCAATCGGGTCCACTGGCAGGAGGACAGGTCATCACACCTTCAGGAGACAGAGGCCCTCAAAAAGGATCTGCTGAAAAATCAGCTGGAGTGGGAGGAGAAGGAGAGGGTCATGACGTCCCAGCTGGTAGAGCTCGAGGCCCAAGTCCAGAAAAAGAAGAAGAAGAAAAAGTGGTACAGGAGATTTTTCTAGAGCGCAGATCTGCAGTCAGGAACATAGTCATTTTTGTTTTTGTATCTTCGTCCGGATGGACAGCCTAAACCGGGAAAAACACCTGTTTGAGCGTCAAGATTTGGAGACACCAGAAAAGTCAGGCCAAACAAAGTGGTCTCACTTTTCAGGTGTAAACCCGAATCTGGTCTTCGTGAAGATACGAGAGCAGATACTAACCTGGTCCTGATCTGGGTCTGTAGGACTGAACAAACCTCCAGCCACATAAATTTTCTGTTTTTAATTTCTGGACTTAAAATAAAAAAGAAATATATATAAAAAAAAGTCCTGTTTGTTGTTGGGTTGTTTTTTTAGTATCTAAAGTTACATTACAGTCATGTGTTTTATTAAATAATGTTTGATGGAGACATCAGAGTTTTTCAGTGATGAGGACTGATCAGTTCTCGTCACTGAAAAACTCTGAACACGTGACAACTTTCTGTTTCATGGCGAAACATCAAAATTTGATGAAAGCTGACGCATAGCCACGCCCACACCATTCAACGAAAACTCAGGATTTGAGCAACTTTTCATCCTCATGGGGTTAAGATAGTACTGACCAAATTTGAAGTTGATCGGGTAAAATCTCTAGGAGGAGTTCGTTAAAATACAAAGTGTGTGATTTTCCAAAAATGGCCAAAAAATGGCCACAAAAATCAATATTGCCGACTTCCTGTTTGTTTGAAGGCATTGCTCCAAGAGACTTTTTTGTCAGTCTCCATCAGTTACATATGTGTACCGAGTTTCGTACATGTACTGTACGTTAAACTGGAGGCAGGGGCTGCTTTTTGCCATTTTGCATTTTGCCACACCCATTTTCAATCACCATATCACACGTAAATTTCACACCCGACAAATTTTTCTGCCAACTTTGATGAGTTTTTGAGTATGGGCAAGTCCTCAAAAAGGCAATTCATTTCGGAGGAAAAAAAGAAAATTCCTTGCAGAACAATAGGGTCCTCGCACGCCCTAAAAGTAGGGAAAGCAGGTTTGATGTTATACGATTGGCCCCTGTTTGGTGACACATTAGACTGAGGTTTAAGTGAATGATGACAGTACACCTAGCATGATTGTGTCAATGTGTTCGCACAGTAAAGTCGTGGGAAAATAGTCTGTGTGGCTGTGATGCAGTAGCAGGTTTATTCTTGTGTGAATAACATTTATTTGAGTTCATTTCTCCTGACAAATGGGAGTAAAGGGTGCATGATGAAGACTTGTTACTCGTCACCATGTGGGGAGATGGGAAAGGCCTTTGCACAAGAGCTGTGCTGAGATCCAGAACAGGTGGGGTTTTTCATATATCTTCACATTTTGAGTTGCTCCTTGAGTTAAACCTGAAATCCAAAACTCAGCACCCGATACGCCTGTCATCTGCACTGCAGTAACCGGCACTTGAACCATTGTTTTTCACTTTTTTGCAGCATGAAATAGTGAAATGCTCATCTATGCATCACAAGCCGTGTCTTTGTGGTGATTAAGTTGTTGAGAGATGACAGATTTTTCTCTTTTAAATCTCCCGTCTTATTAAATAGGATAGCTCTGATTGAATCAGGTTCAAATCCTAATACACCAGAGCAGGATCCATGTAATTGTAATACATTCTTCATTCGTCGTTCCCTGACTTGTTCACTTCTTCCTCCTGGGTTGATGTCAGACGGGGATTCAGGGCCACCTGGCTGCGTCTCATCTGTGATTATGAGGGAGCAATACAGTATGTGACACAGTGAGGAGGATGTTGATGGCACACGTCCAGGCGCAGAGAAGTTACTCTCTATACGGGAAACGTTATGCTCCAACTCCTCCTGATCTTCTGCCTTTGGCTATCAGATATACTGTATATCAGAATGAAACAGCCATCCAGCGTCTGGCACCTCACCGTCTGTTGCTGTGCATGTCCCGTGTTTTCAGCCGTCAGTCAACGCTCATTCTCTTTGAACGCACATTTCATTATTTGGACGAACGCACTCATCTCTTAATAATTATGTAATAAATAATAACTGCTTTTGTATTTGCTCTCATTACAGGAATCCACAGTATTTAGTCATCTTCACGTCTGTCAGTGCCCTCATCAGTTCTAGAAGTTACCCAGTTTAAGGTGTCCTTTCAACAGTTTAACAGGCGTCTGTTTTGTAATCATGGACTTTGCGGGGAAAAAAGCTTTCTATGCTCTCAGGGGATGTTTTAGTTGAAGCTGGCAGTTGGCCAATAGGAAGAATTGATTCCAAGGATGACTCTGCTGTTCTTTTCACTTAACATCTCTATGGCATCCTCCCCTCATGGGTGGGATATTCCTTGTTTTTACTGGCAAGTGTATTTTGCAGCCTTATGTGTTTGTGTGTCTGTAGCTCTCCTGAAGAGTATTTAAAACCAACTTAACTCATTAAAACCGACTCAACTCCAAGGCAAACTACAGCCTACATAGAAGACTCTCATTTTCAGCCAGGGTCTAAAGTCATCCTGCACTTCTTTACCATCTCCCTGAGGCACCTGACCATTCATGCATTTTTACACAGGATTCAATCAGCTGCAGGTTTTGTAGTCTCTCCTAGCAGGAGCCTGATGTTAGTCTCATGTTACATTCTTAACACATCTGTCGTCACTTTTTTTTATCACTTGAAACCAAAGCACACAAGTCACTTTCTTCTTATTTGTAAGGATTATCTGCTGTTCTTTGAATTATATGAGAGCAAACTGAATACTTTTGGGTTTTGGACTGTTTGTTGGGGCACAAAAAGTAATTTGAAGACATTTTTTTTAGAGCTTACACTGAATGTAATAAACAAGAGGCTGTTCAAGCCATCACTTAAGCCTTTGTGAGATTTTTGAACTAATACACTCTAAAAGAAACACATGTTTTTTCATCTTGTGGGAAAATGTGAGCATCAGTATATGTGGAGAGGCTTTTCTCACACTGACAGGTAGATGGATAGCTGCTCCGTTCTGTCTGCAGTATGTCTCCTTTTCTTTTTCTGTCACTCTGTCTGTCTCCCACTTCACTTCTCACACACACATGTACTGAAAATTGGTCTCAACAAGAATCTTGGGTTTGAGTTCGGTAATCAAAGGATTATAGTCTTCTAACCACCATGACTTTCTGTTGCTGCGGTATTGGGAGAATGTGAAATGTGAATGGAGATGATTAGTTTGTTGGTGGGCTGAACCCAAAATGATCGTGCAGCCAGTAGACAAGTGATGCCCTGCTGTGGTGAAAAGTCCGCTGAGTGTCAGCAGACCCAGAAGGCTAAGTAAGCTAATGGGCTCGGCCAGGGACATTATGCCTCTTTGAGACTTGCCCAGACTCTCCACTCTCACGACTCTCTTAGTAGGGAAAGAAGAATAGAAAGCAAATAGGCAAGACACTGGCAAGAACGGTGGTTCTCAAAGTGGGGTTCAGGGACCTCCAGGGCTCCATGAGGGGGCTCCGTGGAGCCCCCAGTAAAACAGGGGATCATTTACTTTCACTAATTCCAACAAAATGACAGAATGTATGCCTACCAGGTAATAGGTCTAAAATCAAAATTCATATCAGATGGGGGACCCTGGGACCAAGTCTTACCAAATGGGGGTCAAATTAGGGGTCCTTGAAGTGAGAAAGTTTGGGAACCACTGGACTAGACCAGCGTGTGTTCTGTACTGAGGCTGCCTCTCCCTTCTTTTAACACAGTACTGTCTTTATCAAACAAATGTGACTGTAAATACAATTTTTTTGTGTATATTTCAGACTTGTGGACGCAGGGAGCAGCAGTGTTCAGAGCTTGTCCCTCTCTGACAGTCACCTGGCAGAGCTGGATGGAGACACCCTGCGGTTATTTGGATCCGGAGCCCTGGAGGCCCTGGAGAGGGGCTGGGGAGTTCAGACTGCTGGTGCTGTCAGTGTGATAACCTTCCGCTACATCAACTTTGACGCCATTGTACCAACACTGCCGCGAATAAGGGTCAAGTTCCCCAATCTATCGGTGAGGGAACTAACCATGTACCATAATGAGCCATGGTGTGATGTTGACATACATTTAATATTAGGGGGAAAAAAGAAGAAAAAGGTTGAATTAACATTTTTTTTAAATGCTGACTGTCATCTAAGAAACTTGTGACGTTACTCAAGGAGTGAATTAAACTTAAAACTTTGGTTTTGTGAGTTTCACTGGTCAGCCTTTCATTGTCTAAGTTTGTCTGGACAGTAACTGACGGCCACACAGTCAATATATATTATTCTTTATGTCTTATATCATGAAAGAAAACCTTTACTCATGTAGAAAAAACATATGAATATTTTTATCCAAAGCGCCTTACAGCTTATATATTATATATTTGTTTTGAATCAATTTGTCCAAGAGAAATTAAACTCCTAACCCTGTCGGTATTTGTCGTAAATAGATATACAGTAGGTATAAAGTTCTGCCTCTCTGAAACCAACTTGTTAACTTTTCCTGCAGCACCTGATCTTCTTGGACACCAACATCAGCCGTCTGCCCCAGCTGGCGGCCCTGGCTCAGGTGAGACGTCTGGACCAGCTGACCATCCATCCAGAGGGCAATCCAGTGGTCAGCCTGGCTCTGTGGCGCTCATTCGTCATCTACCGCCTCCACCACTTCAACCTGCAGAGGATAAACGGTCAGGAGGTGAGGACCAGCTCGGTTTCTAATGCAGCCCTCCTGCTGTGTAAATGTGACGTCTCCTGACACATTTCACGTAATTATAAGGAAGTCAATATATTTCCTCCACTAAGCTGTTTTCACCCGTGTCCTCTTGTTAACGCGTTGGTTGGTTGGATTGTTAACAGGGTTATGCAAAAACCTGCTGGACAGATTTTCACAAAACTTTGTGGAAGGTTTGGGCAACGGCCATGAAAGATCCCATTAAATGTTGGTGTGGATCAGGATAAAGGGGTAAATACAGGAGAAACTTTACTTAGCCTTGCAAGATCCTGCATTTTTCAACGTTTTCTCTAATTACTAAATTTCCACTAACTTTTCCGGAGGGCTTGGGCATGGACCAAGCAAGCGAAACAGACATGGCATTGTAGTTCATTATGCACAAGAAAATAGAATTTGTTTCATTTACCATTTTAAAAGCAAATTTAAGTTATAGGAATAGTTTGAAGCATGCCCAAAGTGGGGCTGTGTCATCGCCAGTCATTTCTCATTTGTGTGTCTACCTTAGGTGACCATGAACGATGTGATCGCTGCAGAGCGTGTGTTTGGGTCACTGGGTCACATAGCAGCCACTGAAACTCCACGTTGTCGTCTCCTCCTGCTGCTAGAGGAGTCCAGGTGAGAACTTGATCTCAGACACTAATCCACAGTATAGCATTAACTACAGTTCAATGATAGGTGTGTGTCCTGGGCAGCGTGAGCTGTTCGTTTAGATATGTCAAGAATGTGTGGCGTCTCAAATGTGCAAGGGTTTGACTTACACCTTCTGCAGCTACTGTACATGTATGTGCATGCCTGTGCGTTGCGTTTTCTGTGTATACATTTGTGTGTTTGTGTCTTGAAATTTGTGGGAGACGGCGAGACGGAGCCTGGCACCGAGGAGCCAGGGGAATTAAGACAGTGTCTCAGGTTCAGGGTGGGTACTTGGCACTTAGGCACAAACATTCCTCTCTCTTCTCAGCCAAAAGCTCTTGAAGTATGTCACTCTTGGTTAATAAAAAAAAAAAAAAATCCTCTTAAGGGAAAAATCTGTTGGTTTTTGTCACGCACAAGAATATTTGTAATGGTTCTATGTGTTAACAGTCTTCCAGAGACTGGAAAATTGCCTGGTCGAACCATCTGACTGGTTGAGGAAACTGAAATACATGTAGCTCTAAATAATTTACGTGTCAATGAGTATAATTAGGGAAATTATAGAGGTATTTATTCAGTTCAAAGTGGAAGACATTGACAGTAATGTGCATTTTTGGTGGTGCGGAAAAGAAATAGAATGCAAGCCCAAAGAAATAAACAAAATTAATAAATACACAGTGTTTCTTAAGCAGTATTGCAGCAAGTGAACCTATAAGACTTTGAGCTGCCTCAATTATCCCCAGTTGCCTGTTCAGAATGATGTGGCTCTTGGTTGCAGCCCACCCTGATTTGTACACTGTTACAGAACAGCCTACGGGATGGATTAGAACTTAAATCTTAATCACTATTATCTGCAGGCAGAATCATTCCTTTATTAAATGCATTAATCTGTTACAATGAATGCTGTTAGATTTGAGCTCTTATCCATCAAAATCATGATTTCGGCCTCAGCCGTGAGCTCACTTCTTCTATACTTGACACATCTCATCTCTGGGGAAGAAATGAAGGGGAAACTGTCTTAATGTGGAACTTACACTATAATCCTTAAGGCTCTTGTTAAAACAAAACCTCGTATCTTACGAAACACAAAAATATTGCATAAGACCTATAAATATGTTTCATTGGCTCTGTTTATGTAAAAATACCACGTTATCTTTCAGCTGAAACACAAAATTGCAAAATGAACTCTAGTGTTGCAAGCAGTGTTACAACCTGGTGATGAGAAGTGCTGTTCTGTCAAGGGATATTTACGCTCCATTACACTTTTTGTTATAGATGAACAAATGTGATAATATGATACTGACAGTAACATTCACACACACTGAGCTCTACCTTAACTCACAAAATGTAAAGAAAGGAAATATTCTCATGAAACAGAAAAATTACATAATACATACATAAAAAAACATATCACACCTCAAATGAGACATGGACGATCAATCCCACCAAAATTGTCTTGATTTTCTTTTTACGATCACTTCTGGTTTGGTTGAAATAAGTTTTCAATTTACAGAGCAAGATGTAAAAATATTACGACTCTACACCAGGGGCGGATCCAGGGGCGGGGCCAGAGGGGCACTGGCCCCAGCTGAAATATGATTGGCCCCTGAAGTGCCCCTGTCCTGTCACTTGTCTGTCTTTTTTTTGTTTATAACTTGAATACTTGACTGGGTCAAGTTTTTCTCCTCTAAACTGTTGTGTATGCTGTAAAGTATTTTCTTTAATGTAAAAAAAAAAGAAGTATTTCATGCATTACATAATTGGAAAAAGGTGTCTTATGTTTTATATTTCTTCATGCATCCATGCATCCCATTTTTTGATGTACAAAATGTGCTTGAAAGAGGCACAAATTGCATAATACATTCAATTAAAGTAAATATTCAATTAAATATGTGTATCTCGGGAACAGAAGGTCGTAGAGACTCGGGACCAACGTCAGTCTGGGGGTTTCCGGGTCTCTGAGAACGCCAGTCTCACAATATTTACAGTAATGCTTCATCAAGGCCTTATGGCTTTACTGACCAAATTTGAGATCATTGTGGTGAATGGCCTGATAGTAGCACGTAAAATTCTGAAGTATATAACTTCCTGTTGCCACTAGGTGGCGCTGTGACTATAATCAAATTTAACGATATAGATGTGTTCAAGGCGGGACTCTAATCAAACGTGTGAAGTTTGGGGCAGATTGGACCATAGACAACAGAGTTATAACAACTTCCTGCTTCAGGGCGAAACATCAACATTCGCCGCACAGCCACGCCTACAACTTTGCACGAAAACGCACAAGCTTCAGAATCCTTCATTACCAACTTGTTATAGCTGTTCTCACTGAATTTGAAGGTAATATGCTCAACAGCCTAGTAGTACTGTATGAAAACGTAAAATATGTCATCTCCTGTTGCCACAAGGTGGCGCTATGGCTATAGCTAAATTTTGTCATGTAGATGTCTTTAGGGCGGGACTTTTAACCAGCATGTGAAGTTTGGTACTGATTGGACCTTAGACAATTTTCAGTTTCATGGCGAACCATCAAAATGGTGAAATATTCTATGTATACATCTTACTGAATAAGGAAATGTGCATGAATTTTGGACATATAGTTGGCCCCTCTGTAAAAAGTCTGGCCCCTCTATTGCCCCTGATTTAGAAAAATTCTAGATCCGCCACTGCTCTACACGCCATTCTCACCCGCTGCTGATGCTCGACTCTCTCGCTCCTTTGTGGCTTCACCTGTCTCCCGTATCTGCCTGCCTCGTCTTCCCCTTCCTGTAAAGTCACAGTCCTGGTTGGAGCCACTGTAAATCACCTACTATACAGTTTAATGAAAGGGTTAAACGGGCCTCTGCAGTTAATGATGTATATAGTAGCTACAGCCAAAGATGGCTCACAGCTAACAGTATAGTGAGCAGCAGCTAGCAGTTACTCTGGTGATATGCTGCCCCCTATATTTTTGGAGCTACATTCGCAAGTTGCTCCTTTAAGCTCGATTCAGTTAGCATGATATGTAGTTTCACACACGTTGACACGCACACACACACACATCAATCACAAGTTCACACGCTTGTTGCAAACTATTTTATCCTATATGGAATGTTTGCCTCCAGCCTTCTCTGAAAACAGCGTTTCAGCTTCCCGGGGCCCGGCCTTGTGCAACATGTCGGTGCAGCAGTGCATCGCACTGGATTTCTACTGACAGACAGCAACGTTTGCCGTAGTTCACGTCACTTTTAAAGTCCTGTTTTTATAAGTGTGCACATCCTGCCGCTGAGTGATAAGAGTGAAATTAGAACATTGACATTCACCGTATACACTGACGCTGACTGCTGCCAGCTCTGATGGTTTTCTTCAAAGAACAGCCAACCCATAGTTGAAGATTTGCTCATTTTCTACTCACTCCTATGGTCATGGAAAGTTGAGTGAAATTTCTTAGTTCACAGCAAAAAAGTAGTCGCAGCATTCTCTTAAAAAAAGGAAGACAACAGGGACTAAAATGAAGAAAAAAAACAACCCAGAAAAAAATATAAAATATTACATAATAATATTTATAAGTCTCCAAAAGCCCAGAGATCCCATATTGATTTGAAAAGATGTCAGAGGTGAGTGCACAAAACAAAAAAAATGAAAATGTAACATCAAAATCCAACAGAGGAACTTGTTGTTGCTGCAACTTCTATGTTGTGTGTTTAAGCTCCAGTAATATTGTGTGGGCTAAGGAAGTTTACACGGTGAGTAGGTAATGACTGAATTTCATTTTTGGATGTCAGTTCATTTCTTGACAGATTTACTTTGCGGTAACTGAGCTGAGAGAATGTTATCGATGGATACCAGAACACACTTCTGTTTCCCTTGGACTCGCTCTCATTCCTCCACTGTTTCTCTCCAGGTGTGTGTCTCTTCACTCACTGTCTATCTAACTCACTCTCGTCTCTCTTCACCCTGAAGAAAACGCCAGCTGCAATTCCTGTTGGATGGGCGTGGTCGGCGGGCGGGGTTGAGTCCGGAGGAGCTCCGGGACAACGGGAAGCTCCTGGGAGAAGGCTTGAGCAGAGCGCTGTTCAACTACCCAAGCAGAGACTGCAGTGCAGAGAGCCCTGAGGTCGAATTCATTGCTACATGTTTTTTCTTCTTTTTTTTTTTACAATAGCCAAATGGTTTGAGAAACAGCAGCATCTCTTCAAGTGATTGGGAAGTTAGTAACGGCTAATTTGGCTCTCACTTCAACCCATTTGTCCACCTGCAACCAACATGGTCTTGTTGAGTTGTAGAATGACACACCTAACCCCAACTATACATAATCTCCCTGTTACAGATTAATAGGATCTGCTTTCACAAAGAAGCTTGAAGTCACGAACACGGTGGACAAAGAATGCTCCACATTCCATCATACATCTAACGCACCATTGGACAGTATCGTGTTGACTCCTGATTTCACTTTATATGCTACTGTGTTGTATTAAAAACAATGCTGTGCTCTTTGTTCCACACTTAACTTAATTTCTACTAAGGTAATTAAATAATATTTGGGATATTGGCCCACCCACCAGTTGAGAAGCTAAACAATGCTAATAATTTAAAGCAGTATTTTAGCTTTTACGTCCTCTCCTTATTTTGTGTTGTAAAATCAGCAGTAGCATTAATTTAGTGTCCTTACAGTTTTATTCAGGCACAAGCTAACCTCCCTTACACCAAAAGGTGGTGGAGTTGTGCATTTGAGGTTGTGTTAATGTAAATCAGACACTACAGTACAATATCTTTTTCTTTTTTTTTTTAACTTTGGTCTTTTTTTTTGCCTTGTGCTCTCTTTCACTTTAATAAACCGCTTCCACTAAGGAGTAGATGTGAATTTTTTTTATCTGATACAGATTTGTAACTTCATCAAAGTAAAACTTTTAATTCAATGAATGAATTAGGCTGACATTTTTTAAGCCTTTACCCACTTTCATGACAACACAAAAACCTGCAATGAATTCATAATACTAACAAGTGTTGTCTGTGTAGCCAAAGCCTGACACAGCTCGTCTTTTCCTCCCAGGAGGGCGCCGTGGAGTCGTCGGAGCGTGCCGCCATGATGGAGCAGTACCTCCAGGATCTGGTCCAAAGGGCGTCGGACACCAATCTGAAGGGCGAGGCGCTACACAAGCTCTGGCCCTCCATGTTTGCAGAGATGGTGAGGGACTGTGTGCTGGAGATGAGGGACCGAGCAGCCTTCCGCCAAGTCAGCCTTGCAAAGCTCTCTGAGACCAAGTGAAGAGGACCAAAGGTTCTTAGAGACACACGCACACACACACCAACATGGACATAGCTTGCCCAGGCACCTCCCTCTCAAAGTCCCTCACACTAACCCTAACACATCATCACTTAGTGAATTTTCACTATCAGTTATTAAAATCTTTGGAAACTGAAGGGTATATTTCCCTAATGTGAGGGAAGCTCTTTCTTCACACGGATGTCGACTGTTTTAAAGATGTCTAAAGAAACTATCACGACAAAAGCAGCTTGATTGAATGTAGATTTTCTTTAATAAAAAACATTGTTTGTTTCTTCGGTGACTGGAGATAGAACATACTTGAAGAAAGTTAAAGGGACTTATCGACTCACGGTGCATTGTGGTCCCTGCAGACCATCCTCTGCACCTTAAACGCCTTCTGAATGACCCCTCCTCACCATTACTGTCATCAGCTGAAAATGTCCGGTGTCTCTTTTGTCGAGACGAGGATGATTTTCCTGTGTCTTAAATCTTATTTCATGCATTGCTGTCTCACGTTCTCCTGCCTGATATAAAAAAGAGGACTTTTCTTTGTTTACCACTGATTTTCTGTATTGTACTTAGTATTAAAATATTCTGTATTAACACTCATTTTGTGTAGTTGCTTGCATGATTAGTTTTTTAATTTTTCAACAAAATCCATCTACAAGGGTGGAGAGGTCATTTTTTCTTTAATCAGGCATCAGATCTGGTGAGATCAGTTGTTTTTTAGGTGTTAGTGTTCCTATAACATAAGTCCATCTCTAAACCATGTATCTCAAGTTCATCTCTTCTAATCGCTCTCATTGTCTTAGGCTATATGTGTGTGTGTGTGAGATGAAGGTTGTTTGAACCGGAATATCCCTGAAGGCTTAGAGGCTTCACTTTCTCATCACTTGTTCCTGCTCCCCCTCATTCAAACCATCCAACAAAGTTTGTTAACCCCTCTATAATCAGGCATGTAGAACCTGCAGGAGAAACTGCAGGTAGACGGCGTGTCAAACACCTCCACACACACACACACACACACACACCTACACACACACACACACACACACACACACCTACACACACACACACACACCTACACACACACACACACACACACACACACACACACACACACACACACACACACTAAAGTCTCGACAGGTACTACTGTCCAAAGTCATCTACTCCAGCAGAGATCCATATGTTGCTCACTGGTGTTTGACTTGAAGAGGACACATGTGCACTAATGGATGTCAACCTCAAAAAACTTTACTAGGTTATTAATTAGAGTTTTATTTTGTTGTCTGACTGTAAGCAGGTCCTCCATTGCTGTTGCCTGTTGCATTAATTCAAGTTAATTTATTCAAGTGTCTAAAATGAAGTCATTTTCGTACAGACACTGGTATATGTCTTATTTCTGTAGTCAACATTTGTAAATTCTACACAAATGAGAATCAGGAGACATCTTTTTTACAATGAGTGAGGACATAGGGATTAGAACTGCTAACCTCTTATTACAAAACTCCACTCACCAGACAGGCTGATCTATTGAAATGTATTTTTTAAATGTGAATGTAATTTTAAGTTTCTGTTTTTTCAGGAGGAATGTTGCTTTAAATTCATCAATATTTAAATATATCAATATTTAGACAGGATTTGAGTTAATCCGAGTCGTCATTGTCATTAAAATAAATTAAGATGTTAACTAAACACTTGTCTTCTCAGTTTCAGAGTGGAGACCGGTCAGGATGGACCTTATGGAAGCACATAAATACTCAATAAAAATTAAATACTCATTTTAGGGTATGAAAGTAATCCCAGGTGTGTTTTTTATCCACTTTCTTGCATTTTGTCTAGTGTACCTTTCATTCCATTAGTTATTCCCTACTTTTCTCAGAATATTTTTTCATTACCCTCCAGACAACATGCCTGAACTGGTTGCATCCAGCTTTTAATTTTAGACTGTAGTTGCCATCACAATAATTTTGTGCAAATGAAGGGTTAGAGTAATAGCATTAAGAGTGAGTGAAGCGACGGCAGCATTATTGTATTAATAATGACTCAACAAAAGACCACAGTCATGCCGTGTTTTCTTCATAATTTCTGTTCAGCTGAATGACAAGCAATAAACCTAAGTGCTGGTTTTGAGGCTGCAGTGTCGATGTGCTCGACCCCCTGACAAACTTTTGTCAAGACTGCTGCCAATTTTTTCCACCTCACAGGACCAGCTATTAGATTCTCCTGGCAGGAACCAAGAGCTTTGTTTATTGTTGGTCATACACTGCAAAAAATAACCTTCTGAAACCAATTCCAGTTTGTTCAGAGGTGTTTTTCTTAAAGCAACATAGAAAACAAAACATGTGATGTCAATCAGATTATCTTCATTTATTAATTCATATTTTAATAATATTTATAATATAATAAATATATAATAAAAATATAATTTATAATTCATTTATTTCTGAAAATATTCTAGAAATACTGTATATATTAATCTTATATTAAAGCGTCGATGATATATTTTATAGCATATATACAATTGCAAGTCAATGCATACTTTTGTCCAGTGTCAAACAACAGCGACCCCCCACCCCCCCTTCATATCTCCTCTAAAGGGGCCTTCAGTGGGTCATCCGGACCAGTAATTCATTAACGATGCTTTAATTGGAGGCTTGTTTTGCCTGTGAAGGGTTTGGAAACATTGGGGTTAAAGGAAAAGATCTGCACAGCACCAGTGAGGACGGTCAGGGGTCACCGGGGGTGACGGGACCAGCATCCCCTGCAGGTACATACAGGGAGATATTACATAATATCATACCTATATGCTACATATATATAGCATTTAAATGAATGGATGGATGCACTTGGAGGTACAGACTTCGCTGACATCTTGACACTGATACATTTCACATCATTAACAGATTAAGTATTGTCAGGCCAGTATGCTACGGATAATGGCTGTAATGAGCTGCATGCTGTGTGTCACATAATGTGTTGTAAACCATGCTTGGCTCTGGTTTGTTCTGTCTAATTAAACAGAAAGGCTACAGAGCAGTGCACCAAGCCTTTTCAGGTTATGAATAGAGGAAAGTGAATGTTGATTTTGCTCTGGAGACTCCACTCTCCGACTGTAGGCTGTCTGCATGTGTGCAAAACTTTGGCACCACCCTCATACTGTAAATTTGGAGGCTTCTGTCCAAACTACAGTATATCTCATTTAAGTTTATGCAGTTTAGTTTATAGTGACATGCATCCCCCATCATGTTGGTGCACCAGAATTGTCGTTGAATTGTTTTCCTGTTAGGTACTTTGACTGAGGTGATCAGTAAACCCACTCCATCAGTCAATAGGAGCATCAGATGAAAAGCTTGAAAACTGTGGGCCAACATGTCATCAGCTGGACACTCAGTAGAGCGCACACCTCCAGCAAGACCCTGCAGTCACTCAGAATGTCCTGCAAGGTTAAAGAAAGTTAAAAATATGAAATCATACATCCACCCCTTTATCTGGATCTACTCCAAAATTCAATGATTCCTTCTCTGGCACATGCTCCGCCTTTCCACCCAGTTTCATGCGAATCTATTAAATAGTTTAAGAAGTTTTATTATTCAAAAAGGTGGGAAAAAAATTCCTGCATCGGCTCATTTATCTGAATCCACTCCAAAATGTTATGGGTCCGTCCTTTCTACATGCCCAACCCTTCTACCAAGTTTAATCTGCCCTGTAAGTTATGGTCACAATAATGTCTAATTGAGGTATTCTCTCTATTGAGTATCATAG
The DNA here is from genome assembly GCA_037577475.1 of Chaunax sp. Z400. Lineage (NCBI taxonomy): Eukaryota > Metazoa > Chordata > Actinopteri > Lophiiformes > Chaunacidae > Chaunax > Chaunax sp. Z400. Next base: position 32,006,958 of record CM075184.1, on the reverse strand, counting down.
TTATTTCTTGTGATTTGGTTAAACTGACCCTTATTTAAAGACTTAAATATTAATGACTTTATCTGTGATTGCTGCTGATTTTACTTATCAACAATGCGTTAGAGAGTCGTGAATCCAAAGTAACACAATGCAAACTGTTGAAGTTAATAATCTGGTAAGAATAAAGAGAAATAAGTTACTGGCCTAATTCGCGTCTTATAATAAATGAAGAACCACAGAACGCGACCCTGGATACAGTTCATGTCACAGTCTTTTAAACCAACACAGTTCAGGTGCAGCTTTGAGCTTTGGCCTCACTTCAGTGGTAAATGAGATCATTTACCTGCCTGTGGCTTTAATATGGACATTCCAGAGTGAGAGAGGAGAGAGTCAGAGAGGCGAGAGTCAGAGAGGCTCGGGATCCGACGCGCTCTCTCTCTCTCGCTCTCTGTCTGTGTGTGTTTCTGTTCTTCCTCACACAAACGCAGCGGAGCGCTGACACGCAGTCACAGAGTGGGGAAAGGAAGACACTCAGACCTACATATTTACATCACACACACACGGGGGAGTGTGCTGCAGCAGGGGGCGCAGCAGAGGTTGCTCTCCGTCTGGTTTCCAGCCCTCTGTCTCTCCGCGTCTGTGTGCGTAAAAGCAGAACCGCCGGAATCACCATGATGACCAATACCCAGAGTTTCTGCTGCAGATTCAGAACTCGGAGGAAGGATTTACGGATTTAAATGGCTGAAACCCCCGCAGTTCCACCTGGATTAATGTTTCGACTGAAGTCTACCTGGAAATGAATCTGTGAGCGCGACAGTGTGGTTGGATACACTGGTTCAACAGCACAGTAAAGTAGCTTTACCATTATTACACTTCACCATCAGCAACCTACAGGTAAGTCAATATGATATAGACAATATTTAATAATAAGTATTATTATTTTATTATTATTGTGTGTATTCTGCATGTTTTTCTCCTGGACTTTCTGACCATTCTGTCTGCTTCAATGAACTTATTTTAGACAAGGTGCAAAGTAGGGCAGAGTTATATGGTCTGGGGTGAGGGGAGATAATCCTTCCCTTAGGGGACCTCAGACCTGGTGTCTAATGGGGTCGCAGTTTTTCAGCAGGGGGGTTGGGCTCCCTCATTAGGAGCAAGAGGTCAGAGAGGTCAACTCACATGGTCAAGTAGGTAGAAGTTGTTCCTTTTTTTTTTTCTTCCCTGAGTCGGTGTCTTGAGGGACCGTAGGACAGGAGGATGTAGGGCAGGTAAAAGTGTCGGGATGTTGTGGAATATTTATGGCACAGAGGCACAGCTGTCAGTAAAGTCATGTCATTGAGGTTCTGACGCTCCAGTGTCAACATGTCAGGCCGCACACACGGCATTTATGTTGAAAATGTAAGTATTATTCAGGTGTATGGTTACATAATCTTCTATTTTTTTTATTTAAGTGTTCATCTTTAAGAATCCAGCAGCCATGCACAGAACCTGGGTCTGGATTTTCAGGTAATGTCAGAGTGATTGTTTCATATTTTAAAGTTTGTTTTGTACTCATTTATATTTAAATACAGATGAACGTCTGTCTGTCTTATTCGCTGAACATTCACCAATCTCTCAATTTAGATATATTTTATTAGCATCACACCAGCATATTCTGGATGATAAAACAATGATATCAGTAAAACTACCAGTATCACCAGTAACCATTTCTGTCTGTTTCCTGTAGTGTTTCTCTCCTCCTCGTCTTGCTTTGTTCAGACCCCCTGGACTGCCAACAAGCAACAGACCAGAGGAAGGTGAGCAGCAGTTGTGCAGCAGGTGGTGAGGCTGCTAACATTTGACACCCTCACGCACACGATGGGAGACCTCCCTCAAATACTTCCAGGAATCTTTCTTTTTGTTGTTTCATCTCTTAGTTTAGTTGCATTGCTGGAACAGGCCAATAGATCGCTTGTCTAGATGAAGAGGGCATGCATGACTCTGCCTTGTTAGCGTAGCCAAATGCCACCCGAAGGTATGAGCTGTCATCCCTGCCTCTTCTGTCTCAGTGAGTGTAAACAGTGAGGGTGTTTCTACGGGGGAACCTGAGCAGGGTGCTAATCTATGAACGTGTAATGAGTTGGAAAAACTTGTCAGCACACCCCGTCTGGACCGCAGGATCCACATGGAGGAATCTAATGGTGGGTGAAGATGACTGACAGATCAACCATCCAGTCAGGCTGGAGGGGGTTTGGTGCAAGTCGGCTCCATGTGCTTCCTCCGGGTGTCGAGCCGTGTGACCTATGGCTGACCCGGGAGATCTGGAGATGACAGTGGCGTTGAGTTTCAAAGGCTGAGGCAGGGTAGAAGAGGTAGGGGGGGGGCTCTGAGCTCTCTTTGAATAGCTGCACATGCTGATTGACAGGAGAAGAACTTGCTGCCAACTCTCCTCACTGCCTCTGCATTCACTTTCCATCCGCTGAGATTCAAAGACAGCTGAACTTTTACTACGGCCATGTGTTTTGCCCAGAGAGGCTGCCGCAAATGGAGACAAAGTGCTCCTTAAAGAGCGGGATTTCCATACAGCTCCATGGATAAAGCCGGTTTGGCACAGAGCCTGTCCTGGCAGAGAGTGCAGTGATCTTTGCTAATACGTCTCTGGCAAAGTTGCACAGAGGGATAGAGTCAACAGTGAGAAATGCAGGTTGCCAGTTGGGGATAGGCCACTAACAGAGACCCGCTAATCAGCCAAATCAGGGGTTTATAACCATGAACAGAGATCTGTTTCATGGACACTGGTGGGAGGCCGAGAGGCAGGATCGTCATGTTGATGAGATGAGGTCACTGACTTGAGCCTATACAAGTCTGAGGAGATTAAAGTCTCATTGATGGAGGCTTTCCATCAATCCTTGGCATTCACTTTGTGCGGCTTTATCCTGCTCTTTTTGCACTCTGTGGTGTCGCTAATCGTGGTTGTATCATCTTCATGCAGGTTACCCAGAGGGCAGAGCCGCAACAGGAGCTCAGGGCAGAGCACGGAGATAGTCATGGCTCCTGGGGCGCCTGGGGGGCCTGGTCATCCTGCTCCCAGACCTGTGGAAGAGGGGTACAACAGCAGAGCAGGCCCTGTCTGCCTGTTTACACTCAAGCCCAACAATACCCCTCCAGAAAAGCTGGTTTTCACCCCCAGCAATCAGGCCATGTCATTTCAGCCCTGCGGCCAACATTCCCTCTGCACCGCGACACGGGCTTGTCCTCCAACAGCAGCGGTCGTGTAGAGCTGAGGGAGGAGAAGCTGACCCGGCACGGTGGACGCAGGTACCGGATCACCCAGTGAAGTTTGATTGGATTGGTTATGAGCTGGAAACAGAGGTGTTGAAATCACTCTATGACTGGAATTATTTAATTTAGTATTTAGATATAGATCGAAGGAAGGGAAACATCAGAATCAACGAATGAAGAAACTTAACATATGCTTAACATATTCTTCCATACAGGGCTCAAAACATTATTTAATCGATATGAAAATGATGTAAATTACTAGATACCAGACCTGCTGAACAATATGGGATTCTTCCATCACTAACTCCATCATTAAATGTGTGAAAATCTTTTAATTCCAATAACACAGCGATGATGTTGGATCTTTTTTTTTTACCATGTCACCCATCTGTAGCACAAAAGAGTGAATATTTGTGATCTATTACATGTTATTAGCTCTAGAAATACTGCAAAGAAAAAAAACGACATCTATTGGAAGTCATTTGATTGCCTTTAGGGTCAATGAAGAACTTCTTTTCTGTATTACAGCTCTGGTCTTTGTAAGTCCCTAAAAGGGCCTGCATGGCTGTGCTGCATGCTGAGCAGCCTGCTCTCAAAGTGACTCTTTGGAGCCATCACTGTGGGCCATCTGACTGCTCCTCAAAAGCTAATCTTTTACGGATGGAGTCAAAGACTTGGCTTGTGCTTGGCAGCTTTGTGACCTCCTTCCTGTTGTGCTCGCCTTTAAACAAATAGCGCTGACAGCGGAATAATGGGAGGTTGTTTGACTTGGAATCTAAGGAGGAAAAATAACAACAAAAGTCACCAGAATTCTGCTATACTGGGATCTTGATGCTTCTTAAAAGTGTGATACGAATGAAGGGTTACTTTATTCTGTAAAAGAAGAAATTTAGCTACAATATTTATAGTTAAAGATGATATTTGCCTTTGTTGTGCAATCTCTTGTTAGTTTAAGGAGGGTTAGAAAATGTGTCCTGTCCCGAGATGGACGTGTAGAGATGGGGGGGATAACTGGTAACACTGGTTTTCATTGTTTTTACTTCAGGAGGGTCACTCACATCGTCCCGGGGAGGTACGGCTACGGGAGAGCTCCTTATGTCGCTCCGCTGCAGACAGATACAGCTCAGCATTCTGGGACGGCACGCCCCCACAGACAGAGACGCTCTGCTGCAGCTGATGTCCACCACCCCACCACTAGAGACCACGGTGGCCACAGGTCAAACAACCATGACCCCTCCTTCAACCTCTATCGCTACAGCAGGCCTTACATGCAGCCCAGGGAGCAGAAGAGCCAAAATAACCAAGTCTGGGCCCCCCTTTACCAGCCTGGTTCGGAGGCCCAGGTCCAGTGGGAGGGTCAGTCAGGCAGCCAGATGTATGGACCCCAGCACCACCAAGAGAGACCCTACGACCCGCTGCCTAATTCCTTCTGCACAGGAGAACATGCTCACTACAGGATCTGCAAAAGTGATGTATGCAAATCTGACTTTCTCATTATTCTCAGCATATTGACTAAACATTAGCATTTAAATGATAAGTAATGTTACAGATTTTGTTATTGATTCCTTTATATCTTTTATCGATGGACCTTTGGGTGCTCCTCTCTGCAATGGCTCAACTGACACAGCCTGAAAACATCAGACTAGCTCAGCTTTAGCCACATGATTTAAATCTGCAAAAACTCACTTTCAGTTAGACTGTTGTACATTCAGACTAGTCAACAAGTATTAAAATTATGTTACTGCTCGCCTCTTCAAACTAGTTTGAACACTTATTAACAGCTACTATGAGGTCTGTGGAGAAGATGATCATTATTTCCACCAGGATTACAGATACAAAATAAGAATGAAGTGCTGAGTTATTCCCATAACTACACAAAATGCATCAATGATCCGTAAAATTGTACAAAGTCTCTTTACTATAAAGCTCATCTGGAATTGGCAAATATCTGACTTAAGATTTTTTTTTTTGCATTATTTTGGAGTGAAACATTGGTTAGGATTTAAAGCATTTAAATACAGTAAATATTTCCTACAAGCCATTCTATTAAAAATATGAAGCCTTATCAGTCAAACCCCAGTGTGGAGCTCAACAGATCCTGGTTTATGGAATCTGTCACATGCATTAGAATAAATGAAAACTGTCTGGTTCTGTGTATTGTCTCTCATGTGTGTGTGTGACACGGATATTCAAGCAAAGTAAAGCAGACCAGGGTCTTGTTTAGACGAAGGAGTCAGGGAGATGTCAGAGAGGTTGAGTTTCACTGGCAGGACTTCTTAAGTACTGGAATCTAGCTACTTTTCACAAGAGAGCTGGAGCTAAAAGCAGAGAGTTAAAACAGTAAAAACAGAGACTGCACCAGTCAAACAACGGCTCCGGAGCGCAACAATGACAAATGTGAGGATATACCTGTTGGGTTCTGTGCCTCTGTGGAAAGATAAATGTGTGTCTGATCCATCCTCAGGCCTGCCATCCGTCCAGCAGACACAGCAGGGCTGTTCAGTGTTCTTCATACAACAACCAACCTTTCATGGGAAGGCTCTACGAGTGGGAACCTTTCAATGAGGGTAAGTTGTATACAGCATGTGTGTGTATATATAGCCTATATATGTGTGTATGTGTGTGTGTGTGTGTGATTTTTTACTTGTGTTCAGGTAATATCCCATAATTCATAATTACATGAAAGAGGTTGCATTTTTATTTTTACTTCAGTGATTTAATGATATAAATTGAAGAAATTACACATATGAAGAAACTGAATCAGATGAGGGTAAAAAGGTGAAGGCAATCCAAATCCAGTAGTGAGCAGGCAACAAAAACATGAATGCAAAAAAAAAGCAGACGAGGTCTAAGGAACAAAGCAAAGATTCCAAAATAGCTCGCAAAGAAAAGGCTCGAAGTTCAACAGACAAGGTATGAAGACAAACTAAGGAGGAAACACAAAGATGAAATGCACCCGGGACAGAAGCCTAACGGGTGAAACTAATCAACAATCAAAAAGGTGGGAGAAATAAAGGCAGAAAACTGTCAGGCATAAACAAGACAATCAGAGACTCAAATGCAAAGATAGAAACAGGACATGAGGTGAGGTTGAATAAAGCAAACTTTTTAATGGGGTGGTGAGTCACTGGGAGCAGGTGTGGATGATCATGGGGGTGGAGGACATATGACAACAGGAACTGAAAGGACAGGAGATGTTAGCATTGTGGTCAGTTCAAAAAAACAGGATGAGACCGAAGACACGGAATTATAGCTCAGTTATTTAATGAACCAAAAATCCAAACTTCAGAAAAGTTTTTAAAAAATGGTGATGACTGACTGAAAGTCCAATAACAGAAAATCCAACAAGTAAAAAAAATCAAAAAACTAATATCCAGATGCAAAATCAAACGAGAATGAAGATAGAAAGAACATAGAAAGAACATTGAAAGAACATAGAATGAACATAGAAAGAACATAGAAAGAACATAGAAAGAACATAGACACGGAGGAAAGGGAGAGAACTGGATTTAAAAACAGAGAAGACTAGAACACAGAATCACAAGAAAAGATGATAGAAAAGATGATATGGGAAATATTAACCAGGTTCTCCGTCTTATCTTGGCTGAGGCTCATTAGTTTTTGCTCATATTTGATCCTAAACTTAGATAAATTGATACTGTATGTTGACCTGATGATGGTTGAACTCACCAAAGTTATTACCATTCATTCTGAGTGGGATACAAACGTCGACCTGGTGGCCCCAGAGTTCATGGGCTAGTATTAGACTGACCGACAGACCAACATTTCCATCCCTGCAGCCGACCAAAAAACCTCAAACATTCATTTAAAACAAGGTGAGAAGATAAAGAAAGTAAAATTACACTGAGAACAAAAAAAGCAAAACCTCACAGGCTGTTTGAAAAGATGGATTATAAGATGGATCAGATGTCTGAGACGACCAGGATCCTAATCTAAAAAGTATTTTACACAATCCCGACACACTGAAACACACACACTTAACAATAAATCTCATCTCTGTTGTCAGTTACGTCTCCGGTTACCCGACCGGTGACCTGTAGGAACTGAGGTGTGTTGTGATGTCAGCACTGCAGTATGTCGCCTGTCTGGAGGCTCTCTGATTAATGTTCACTTATACAAACTCTTACTCACCTGAGGTATCCAGGCAACCGTCAAAACATGTCCCGAAAGCTCATTCTTCGAGAACGCTGGAAATCACAGCCTATACATGAATCTCCTGTTAAGATTATATAGCCTCAGGTAAATAAATACGTGAGGTTGAGCGTGGATCATTTGACACCTGTTTAAGAAATACATCTCTTTATGGGCTTACTGTACGTCTAATTCACAAAGCACCTGAACTAAATGTAAAGAACTGGGATCATCTTCCCTTTTGGTCTCTCTCTGCTTTATTTGTGCCATCAAATGAAACAAGGAATGTTTGTTGAACTTAAAGATGATATGATTTTTCATTATAAAGAACCATTTTATTGTTTGTTTTTATCAAAGTTTGAATTTTTACTTTTATATAAGTGAGACAACTCAGGTATTTGAAATGTTTATTATCACAGCAGCAGGACATAGACTCTGAGTTTGACGTCTAGGCTCCAAACTCATCACTCCCTGCAGATATGTTCATATGAATATATTAGGGAGTGATGAGCAAACTTCTTGAACCCCCTACGATGAAGTTCAGTCAGACAACTTACATACAGTAGTTTGTGTGTAGCACCTAGGCTGTGACCTTATCACATGTGATGTTAGCTGAATACCTGCGCTGTACACTGTGATACAAACATGTTATTTAAATGTCTGGAAATCTGCCACCACCTCCTAAATCTGCTTTCAGTTCCAGGGGATCAGCGCTGTGAACTCAACTGCCGGGCCACAGGGTTCAGGTTCTACGTGCGACAGTCAGACAGGGTGATCGACGGGACACCATGTGGCCAGAATGACTCGTCTCTCTGTGTGGCAGGAAAGTGTACGGTAGGCAACTGTACAGATCAACATTAGATTGTATTCACTTCATGCGGCTGTTCTGATGCAGTGATGGCTGCGACCAGCAGAGGGCGGCACAGCATCAGAGTGACAGCTTCTTCCTCTGTGATGTGGAGTGAAGCGGAGGTCAGGAGGAAGTTTTTGCTTTCGTGGGCCAAAGCTTAAGATCTGGGATCTCAATGAAGGACATATTTGAACTTCTGACCTCTATATTTAATACATTCCATGCAAACACAACAAAGCTGTGCTGGCCTGCTTATTGCCTGCTATGTATTCAGAGTGCTGGATTCACTTACATTCTTTTCTTTTGAAATCTGGAGGGAGGAAGAGCTCATTTCCATTTTCTCATGCTGATTTCGCTCCGTCAACCCCGTGTGTTTCCCATGGACTGTAATCCAGCGACAATCTCTGTGTCATTAAGATTTAATCAAGACAAAAAGCCCTCTGATCTCTCTTTTTGGCCTTTCCACCGTTAACACACATAACACTGTGATCCCACATAAATGCCATTGAATTATTAGTACCTCTGCCAAGAATATTATGTTTCCACCGGCGTCTTTTTGTTTGTTGTTCTGTCAGCAGGATTACAAAAAAACCTGCTTTATGGATTTTCAGGAAACTTGGTGGGAGAGTTGGACATGTGTCAGGGGAGAACTCATTCAACTTTGAAGAGGATCCAGATAAAGGGGCAGATCTAGGAATCTTTTTTAACATTGTAAGACAGGGCTTTTTTCACCAGGAATGCAGAAATGTGACGGATTTGGAGGAAACTTGGTAGAAAGTTGGGTCTGGGCCAGGAAAGAACCCAATAAAGTTTGGTGCCAATCCAGGATTTTTTTTCATTTTCTTTAAGATTGCTGGATTTTTTTCCCAATGAACCAATTTCCACAAAATGTTCCTTGGTAGAAGCATATGATCTACAGAGTGTCATTCTAGTTAATAATGGAAAGTAAATTGTGATTCATGGGTCTACATCAAGTATTTGAGGGTTCAAACCCATTAGCAGCTTTTCAGAGAGGAGAGATTTAGTTCTCATCGCTCTCATCACAGCCATTCCAACCATCTGAAGAGGAGATCCACCCTTAAGAAGATGCAAAATCATTGTGATAATTGAAATTTAAATAATTGAAATTGAATACTATTGTTTGGATCAATAAACGTTTGTAGCTGGTGTTATACAGTAAGTTCTGCTGCTGAAACACTGTCTTACCTCACAGCCCACAGTTTGTGTGGTCCCTGATACTATGAGTTCTCCCTGACACCTTTCATGCTGCATGAATACCTGCCCACTTCTGTCCATTTGACCTTTTGGCCCCTCGTCCAGGTCTGCTTCTCATATTTCTGAATGTGACGCGGTGAAACCCTCAAATTGGTCCGTTGGAGAGACTCATGTCTGTCAGCCTTTACAACCAACGCTTAACGAGACAAATCAAGGTCTTTTAGTAGCTTTGGACTCCAGTTCTTGTTTGATGGAACACTAACATCTCAATTTAGTTTCCCAGTCTTAATTCATTACTGTATTGGTACCTCAGTGGTCGTCTTAAACTGTGTGAGGTGGGATGGACCGATGAGGATGTTGTGATGAGGATGTTGTGATGAGGATGTTGTAATGTGGATGTTGTGATGTGGTTGCCAGCGGCTGGACTAGCCCACAACAAAGGTTTCAGTCCTCTTGATTTGTTTTGCTTTCTCTCACCCAGTGTAACCAATCCCATGACATGCTCTGTGACACTGACCAATGGGAGCACAGAGCTCTCCTTTGGTCACCAAAGTCTTTGAGAACTTGAGATTCCTCCCGATCTCACGGATCACCAAAGTGTTTACAGCTCATCCTTAGGGTGACGTGAAAATCTGCCATCCAACACATGTTAAGATGTTTGAGTCTTGTGAGGACAGATCGATCAAAATTTACCATCCCATGAACCGCGCTGCAAGGATAACTAAAACACTGACTCGTTGTTTAGTGACACCTTATGTTATATAGGATAAGGTAATTTTTTTTTAAAGATTGGGAAATAATTTATATTCAATACTGCAGTTAGACCCATTAATCTGTTTGTCCAGTGAATCAGCTGTGATCGTGGCCAATGGCTGTGCAGCCTCCACCAGTCAGCTTCTCTCATTAAATACACTAGAAAAAGTAAATCCCGCTTAGATTTAACAGTTAGTTTGATCAGTTCCAGATTCATTTTCAGTTATATGTTCATTTATTGATTGTGTATTTATTTAGGTATTTATCACTGTGCCTTAGATGTTCAGTTCAACAGTTATCCAATATCTAATTTAAGTCTTAGATTGTTCATTTTTGCTATTTTGTTCATTTCAGCTATCAGTTTTTTCCTGTTCTAACTTATTGTTATAATATTGGCTGCTGAAAATCCACTTTTGGTCAATAGTTCGCCTTGGTTAATGCTTATTCTATCAATTTATTTGCATTCTGGATCAAACAACCACACTGCCAAGGCCTATAGCTATGATGTGTTTTTACCTAAACTGTCAATTTTCTTAGACATGATGTTATTTGCATGTTGTTGTTTTTTACTGCATTATATCATGAGTTGCATATAAGCTAAGAAGGAAAGCACTATGTCATTATAGTGAAATATGATTTTTGATATTTAAGCCTATATTTGATTTGTTGATATCCTTCAAGCAGTTTCTTTAGGATGATAATTTGTCTTTTAAAATTGAAAACTCTTTTTATGAATCATACGAACATGTTGGAAAAGCCAGCTCTGAGCCCTGGAACCACCTTTAATATGGTTACTCATTTCAGATGAACAGTGGAAGAATCCCCTCATGGTGGGAAGCTGCGACTTCTCTCTCTTTATACCCTGGAAGGGCATTTGAGAAGGGTGTGTGTGTTTTTAAAGAGCGATCTCTGACCACACACTTCTTTTCTGGCGAGGCTGAGGATAAAAATCTATCAAATGCGCACAGTTCTAGACCCAGTAGTGCGTTTTCACTACTTCCTGCTGGTTTTCACAATAAGGTGAGAGACGATAATTAACTGAAGCTGAAATCAGACGGATGATAAATGTGCCAAAGATAAAATGAGCATTAATGCATCCTGATAAGCGGTGATCTCGGCATGGATTTTTACGTGCGACTGAAATACGTTTGACCCGATGCACATGTCGAGGTCTCAGCCACAGTCTTCCTCTCAGGCTGACGTGTTTCACCACCACCCAGAGTGCAGCTCAGGTCCAAACTCATCAGCATCCCCCGGCCACCCCTCCTCCTCCTCTCAGAGCTGCATCTGTTTTATGCATCCCCCAATGCAGTGGACAGGCAGACTTTTTAAAAGGGGGGATGAGAACTCTGCTATACAGCCTACTTGGCAAAGACAGGCCAGAGGTATCTCAGATGTGACATCAGTCTGTGGATTCTAACCTGTACTTTATTAATTTATGAATGTATGACTTCTCTTTAGCCATGTTAGCACCACCAGCACCACTTTGAGAATGTAATGATAATCTCAGTAGCAGATGCATTGCCGTGAAATGTGGTACAAACATTCATGTTAACCTCACTTTGGTGGTCTGCTGACTTTTCATCCTGCAGCATCATCAAGTCAGACTTCAAATCTGCCTAATTCTTTGGCTTGTAGACAAACGTCTGCAAAACTAATGACATTTCCATTGACCACATGCTAGCGAGCTAACATGCTAAACCAACGTGGTGAACATGACAGACATGACGTCGGCCCCGAAATCCGGCTTTCTTTTCACCCTATCCCAAGATTCATTGTGCACCAGCGATGTTTAGATTTTTTATTTTTCCCAGAGTGCACCAGCATAATGGACACCACCTGAGCAGCTGAGGAGTGAAGCTGAAACATTTCACTTCTTGTAATTATAGGCTGCACACAAAAATCTCTGTTACTTTTACTACTGCTTCCACTACTACAGTTTTAAATACAACACATTTTACTACTACTATTATTATTACTACTACCATTACAGCTTTTACTACAACTGACTGTTGTACTTTTACTACTTCTACTACACAGCTTTAATGACAACGATTTTACAACTTATCAACTAATCACCTCTTAATGATCCTACTCTACCAAAGTCTTGTGTTTATTGATTATTCTGCTCCTAGTGGCAGAAACTGCATAACTGTGCTTTTAAATGTCTGTAACATAAAGAAAACTAAATATCAAATAGATTTTATGTTATTTTATTTTATGCTTCGATGACGCTGGAATAAAAATAGATTTTTTTTTCTTCTCGCTGTCCTCCACAGGGACTAGAGGTTCAGCTATAGAGCAGCAGTTTAACATACAGCATCCTGCTTAATGGCTCTTGTTATGGCTCTTGTCGCTGTCAAGAGGGCTTGAATATGAGAATTCCATTCAGAGGACGGCTAAGACAAATGATTCCTGAGATGTAAAGATGTGAAGGAAATGACAGATTGATATCTTGGTTTGGTTTAAACTTCCTGGATATTGATGGGCCGTGCTGTCGTCCCCCCCCTGCGTGACCTGTAGGCTTGAGAGCTCTGGATTCGGGGGTCATACACACACTTGTTCTGCACTGCCAGGTTTTCCATGGGAGACAGGAGAATGTTGAACCTTGTGAGAGGGGCCTCCTTCTGCTGTGAAAAAGAAACGTGTCTGTATTTTTTATGTGTTTTCCAACACACTGACGGTTCCTCCGTTCATACTCTTTAAAAAATTTTGTATTTCCTGTCTGGTTTCTCTCTTAGGTCTATTTTTAATATATATATAAAAAAGGTGAACTAGTTTAAATTCATTTTATGGCCTTTTTGCTACATTTTCTGAGTTATATTATGATACCCCACAGTATTATGGGGGGACTATGGGAAGAGGAAAAGACAGCTAATGTTCACCTCTGTGTTGAACTTCTATTTCCTGATCGTAGTCTGGCAGGTCAGCACAACAACAGCTGGGCCAACCCCTTCAAATCTAGGAGTCAGCAGAAATAAGAAAGTACGAGCACAGATCAGATCCATACTTATTAATCTAAATACTCATCACTAAATGATGCACTGATGAAGATGTCTTACGCCATAATGGAGAAAAAAGAAAACACTGCAAAGGTATTTGTAATTGTTAGCATTTTGCTACGCTAATCCAGTGAATTGGATCTATGATGCTTTCCCATTGTCATTGTGCAGCTTCCTTCACAGTGCGCTGACTCATGATATCATGACTCGTGGCCAGCTGAGCTGTGTCACTGGACCGATGTGTTCATTCAATATGTGTGGAGATGATGGATAGACAGATGGATAAATGGCTGATTAGATGGATGGATGATGGTGATCTGGGGACAGTTAGAGAGCGAGGTGTTTGGCACACTTTCAGGGACAGAGAGCAGTGAATACCACAGACAGATTTATGAGGGTATACTATACGGATACTAGTTTATATTTTTAGCGCTCAGCGGTCACACAGGTCCCCCCCTCAGACAGACGGCTGTTGACAGTGAATGGCTGCTATCTGGGTGGTTGTCAATTGAAGAGACAGTTGAGCACATTTTATGCCTCGTCGGTTTGTTTGGAATGTCAGAGATGCGGAGCTCTTAATGTGTGGCCAGAGCTCACTGGGCGCCGGGAATTTATGGTCAGTGAGAGTAAGATAAGAAAGAAGAAAGCGGATGATGCACGTCAATGTGTGTTTGTAATCGTAGGTGTTTGAGATGATATCTGTGTTCTTGTGCACAACAGAATTTTAATTTCCCGTTTATAAATGTGCATTTTTATGTCTGCATGCTTGTAAATGTGTAAATCTCGTCTGTGGCTGTAGATTCACTGCTGCTCAGGGTCAAACCTCTTTGTAAACGAGACGCTCGTCTCATTTATTGCATCTAACGGCCTTGTGGACAAAAACCCTCCAGCAGGTGTATAAATACATTAAGTGGGTCAACATGGAAATGATCTGGTCTGTTTGTTGATTGTCTTCTCAGTCAGTCACAGTTTCTTTTTTTTAAACTTTTTATTTGTGAACATTTTCCATATTATTTGTGGCCTAATATGTAAAAAAAATAACACTACATGACAATACATCACACTACATGACAATACATCACACTACATGGCAGCTGATAAGTGGTTCTCATTCTCTGTTGAAGAGTGCTGGAAAAAAAATGATGTTTGGACAACAGTTACATCTTTCATTATGGTTTAGTGTGAATGCAGATTCATTGATTGATTGATTTTGTTCTGTGTACTGCCTTATAATTCTTCTCTTGTCCAAAAACGTATTAGGCTTTCTTAAATCTGCATCCACATCCTTAATCCACAGCGTGGACCAACCGTATGGAAGGTCCTGTGAAATATATGCACTATAACATGGTTCAGACCTGCTTTAGGCTGGTCATTGTGGGAGGTGGTAGAGCAGACATCCTGGAGGTCATCGTGGTTTAGGGGGGAAATGACAGAATTGCAACGAATTCTATTTAAAGAACAGCATCCAGGACCAACTGGTTCAAGGAATGCAGGCAGAAAAATCACTGAAAACATGACATCAGAATGTAAATAGTGTGGATGAAATAACAGAAATTCACCTACAGAGGTATTAACTGATGAGAGAAAAGATCATTGATGGTGACAAGACCTGAAACTGCAGCGTTGAAGACTAGCACGTGTGATTTACGTGTCACCAGTATCCATCTGCATGTCTTTATAACAGCACAGGTAGAGATGACATCAGCTGCTGCTTGGTTGGAATGAAACCCTGCATAGAGAACCTGTGCATTGGACTTAGAATAGCAGATGTAGGAGGCCTCTGACGTACAGTAGCTGTTATACATGTCTACTGCAGACTGTGCCATCCACCGTCAGCCCAGCCCCTCCCAGCCCACATCTCCTCTCAACCTGCTTTATTCATTAAACTGCCGTCCTCCACTCCACTCCTGCTCCGAAACAATCATGGGACCTACATGCCTGGTCTTCCCCACTAATATGTACCCCAGATGCACAGAAATCATGCATTTTCTTCCTCCTAAATTTGAACTTATATTGCACTAGTTTATAGATTTAAAAGCCAGTCTGTTCAGAAGAAGTGGATAAAATGAATAAAAGCATTGCACTGTGACTTAAAAGCAGTAGAGATTGTAAATATGGTGGCTCACACGTTAAGAATGTTTGCTGTGTACAACTTTGGGGGCCCTACATCCTCCTCTGTCATCCTTCAGTTTGAGGATGCCGTGTATAAATCATGATGTCAGCTAAACTGATGATAGAAGCAGTTCATCTGCCTGTTAGTGTTTCCCTCTGAGGCCACAACTGCTACCGCCTGCAGTCACAGTCCTTGGATGTAAACGTCCTCCAATTAGGAAATGCCAAGACAGGCCGTAAAAGGTGACAGACAACAAGAAGGGGGATCTGAACACAGTCTTTGTACGAGTGGGTCTCAGACCCTGACAGTAATGTTGAGCCCACCTGCTGTAGAGCATGACTCGAACGTGTGTGGGTCGGAGACTGGAGGAATCAGGCGCCTGGAGCCAAGGTTGACCCTCATGTTGAAGGAAACAAAGACCCCAGGGTGTAGTGGAGAGTCAGTCTGGCCCCACCCGACCTCTGGGCGCTATGTGCCTCCATAATGAGATCTATCCAGATCAGAGGCAGATCAGGGGAGCAGCAGAGGACAGGAGGTGATGAAAAACACCCCAAACACGTCTGCAGCTGTGCTGTGATGTCTGAGGCCACTGCTGTCGCTTTGCAGCTTACTGTACATGCTGCACATGGTGCGTCACGGTGTGTGTGTGTGTGTGTGTGTGTGTGTGTGTGCATCTCAGTTTGCAGTTTGTTTCTTGCTTGCTGCTCCTCCTTCCACTCAATGATTCCTCCGTCAAAAGGTTTGAGCCTTAGGGAAGGTGTCAGGGTGTGATCAGTGTGGTGTCAGCATGCATATCATTACCAGCTGATTTAATTAATGATACCAGAGACCAAACTGCATAAAACCAATGTAGCCAAGTCATAATGACCAAAATAGTCCTATCATATTAAATGTGGCATCAACTGGTCAAGTTTTCTCTTTAAAAAAAACAAATTTAATATGACTTTTTGAAAATTAAAGAAAACTTACAGGACTTTGACGAAAAGCAGCCGCATAACTGTGTGAGATTATTTTCATATTGGCTCCAAGGTGTTGCTAGAATGGTGCTAACCACTGTTGCCTCACAACAAGAAGGTTCTGGGTTTGAGTCCAGATCTGTGGCCTTAATTTATGGCTTACGTTTTCTCCCTGTGTCTGTGTGGGTTCCCTCTGGGTTCCCTCTGGGTTCCCTCTGGGTGCTCTGGCTTTTCCCTACTGTCCAAAAACACTTATAGCTGAAATGGTAACTCTAAATTTATTCATGATGGCATGAATGGTTCTTTCTCTATGTGTCGGGCCTTGTAGTCTTACTTTTTGCACGTATTGTCTCCAATTGTACACTTTATGTAGCCCCATGTTTTGCATGATACTGCAAAGGATAAGCAGCTATAGCAAATGAATGGATGGATTATTTTCATATTGAAACAAGATTAATTTGTATTTTGTATTTATTTCTTAAACAATATAGATCACAAATACACGCTGGGGTTTATTTTGCAGAGAATAATCACAACATAAACTACGTCATTGTCTTTTAAATTTGGTCAAATTATTCATCCCATTATTCATTCTGAACACATGAAAACAAATAAATCGTGAACCGTTAAATCTCATTTGCGGCTCACTTGACGCCACATTAATTCCATTGTAAATTAAAGTGATATGTTGAATTATCGTGTCAGTCCATCTGTCGTCTCTCCATATATTCCCACCTTGTGGGCCTTTGGTGCTCAGCCTGTCAGACTTTGCAGCAGCCTATCATGATCTCACTTCAAAAGAGGAAGGTCTTCAGTTATCCAGGCCAGGACTCTCAGAAGTCTCTTTGTTTGGAAACAAGTCCAGCCACAACGTCCCAGATGTTTTTTTATGGAAAAAAAAGATGAATAGAAGGATGAAGACTATACTCATTGTGTCGGAAGATCCTGGTGAACTAGAGTTTACGGTCAAGGAAACAATCGCAGCACAAGGAGCGACGTGGCTTGTAATAAATTATTTTGGGGTCTCAAACAGAGCAAAAGGATCTCATTGTTTTTGGGTTGATGTCTCTGTATCTTGAGGAGAGGGAGCAGAAACAAAAAAAACATGTTCTCGTTTTGGTTGGTTTCCACCTCAGGATGTTCGAAGCCCTTGAATCCTATTATCTTGCTCATTTGTCTGGCTTGTGTTGCATTAAGAAGTGTGTAATTCTGTAAATCCTATTAGCTGGCATCCCTCATAGACGCCATGCTCACCTGTCAATTATTTCCACTCACTTTTAACCATGGCGGTTTTGCTGACACATTCATTTCAGCCCAGCAGGAATTTCCTTCCTCTCATACTTTTTTCTGTCATTTTGAAAATATTCCCTCAAACTTCCTCTCTGGGTTCCAGCTCACTGTCAGCAGTAGCTGCCACACTCTCCTCTCTGCCTCCTTTCCCTCCCACCTCTCTCCCTCCTATTCATTTTCTACCTCTCACTCTCTTGCCTCTAAATAAGCCCCAGTCCCCTTCACCTCCCTTCGCTGCACCTCCCCCAGCTCAGTTTACAAGGGGAACTCGTACAGATCACTTCTGTAGTCAGAGGGGTTTTCTTTGGCATTCTCGGAGCTACAGTGGCAAAGGAGAGGCCGACGACAGTCGCCGCTGGACTCGTGTGGGAGCCTCGAGTGACCGGTTGAACATTTTTGCGACCGCATGAGAGAATGCTTTCAGGACTGGCTCTTCTGATGCTCGTCTGCCTCCACATGCGTGTGCAGGGGAAGCCGCGGTCACAGGTAGGACCTGTCTCAGCTCTGCTTGGTCCCGGAGGAATGTGGGAGAGAGTGGGGATTCCCATTGATGCTAACATTCTGGCTGTAAGAGGTGCATTGCACAATGCATTGCTCAGTTTATCTTTTTATTTTTTTTGGACTCTCTGCAGAGGTTGATGCATGCATGTCACCATGCATTTAAAGCAGACCTGATTGATGCGTCTGCATTTTCAGATGTAGTTACAAGCAAGCTTAAAACTCATCCCCAACCAGTGACTACTGCAGGCAAGCAGCACTGGACAGAGTCACTCTGACTGTCAGTGTTACCCCATGATCTTGAGATCCATCTACTGAGTGCAGTATTTACAGTATGGCTGGTTTTCACTGTGGCTCTGCTCGCTCTCTGAGAGGTTTATTTTTCCACCGCACATTCACTGGCTACTTGTAGGATTAAATTTCCCTCCTAGTGGTAGACTAAGTGAGTCAGGCCTGTCCCGGGTCTATAAAGATGTACTTGGAGCTCTATTATGGACAGCCTGCAAGCCTGAATTAGCCTGTCACTGCCTGTGGCTGGGCTCAGATCGTTTCAGCTCACCTGTGTTTGCTGATGATTAATGGGGCTGGTGTAAGAAGCCTGAGGTTGTAAAATGTGAAGATCTTGAGGAGGATGTCTTTGCTCTTGAGTTACTCTTCAGATAATTATGTGAGAACCTGCTTGTATGTTGGAAGAAACCCCATCTTATATTAAGATGTTGTGTTCTTTTGAGATCTCTCAGGAATTTTTGGCTTCACATCCTCGTTATGTGAGGTGCTGCTGATCCCACTGCTGTATGTTTAAAAAGGATTAATTATACACTATTTGGACAAAAGTATTTGGACACCTGGAACCTTACACCTACAGAGCTACACCCTTGCAGCTACAACAGCTTCCACTCTTCTGGGAAGGCAGTCGATAAGATTTTGGGGTGTGTCTGTGGGAATTATTGACCATTCATCCCGCAGAGCTTTTGTGAGGTCAGGCACTGATGTTTGGCGAGAAGGCCTGGCTCTCAATCTCCATTCCAGTTCATCCCAAAGGTGTTCGATGGGGTTGAGGTTGAGGGTTCTGTGCAGGCCAGTCAGGTTCTTCCACACCAAACTCACCAAACCATGTCTTTATGGACCTTGCTTTGTGCACAGGGGTAAAGTCATGCTGGAGCAGAAACAGGTCTTCCCCAAACTGGTCCCACAAAGTTGGAAGCACAGAATTGTCCAAAATGCATTAAGATTTCCCCTAACTGGAACTAAGGGGCCTAGACTAACCCCTGAAAAACAACCCCATACCATTATTCCTTTTAGTATATGAGGAACTATCTCCTGTTTTTATATGTTATAGACAACAAAATATTATAGTCATGTATTATATTTATTTTATTTGCCACATACAAAGATTTACAGCATGTCATACTTATTATATTTTTGGAGCAAAGTCTGATAACAGAAATTCAAATAGGCTTATTTGGGATTTGGAAGATGAAGTGGTACATATATATATATATATATATATATATATATATATATATATATATATATAGAGAGAGAGAGAGAGAGAGAGAGAGAGAATATATAAATCCATAGTATTTAACCACAACAGCCCAAACTAAAGTAAATGCATCATTTTCTATAGTGGACTGAACTTTATTATCGGTTCAAAGTAATGCAGATGTTTAAAAAGTCATTAAAATGTATTAAAGTATTAAGCTGACAATCGATATGATCAGTCAATACTCAGGATGACTTTAAACTGTTAAACCTCAATATTCTCATAGGATGACCTCTTACAGAACATTGGTGTCAAAGCAAACAATCCTTGCACCAATCACACATCACTAAGTGTTGTCAGACCCACAGTTAATGCAGCTCATGTAAAAAAACAACTCAAAGTCATCAATCTGCAGTGAATCTCACCACCCTGCAGTATTAATATCCAGTAGAGACCGTTCAGTCTTTCTGTAGTGATGTCAGGAGAAACCTATGCTTTTAAAAAAAATGTTTTATGGCTGCAGATTCACCCTGCTCAATGCTATTTCTGAGTGTTTAACAAGCATCGCAGCCTTTTTTGCCCTTCGCCCAGGGCTGTGAGGTCAGCTGGTGGTGTGGATGAGGCCTCTTTTTACTGCTGGGATCAAAGGTCCCGTCACTCATACCTACATCTCTCTTCACACTCGGCCACAAATGCATCCTGTGGGATATCCTGTGGATTTGACATAACATGAACCAGATTTTAATTTGCTGGTTAAAAAAAACTCAAACAAACAGCGCTCTAACGCAACGCTCCGTCTCTATTGCTTTATTATCAGCTCATCTCGTCCAAAGCTACAAGTAAATCCCTGCGTGTTTGTGCTCCCCTTTTGGTTTGACACATGCTGTTTTTACATAAAGCAGGGCACAGATTCAGTAGCGTTCAGATTTTTATTGTAACCAGCAGAGGAAACTGGTTGAACTTGGGAGCGTCGGCTAAGTGGTGAATGAGAGGGCTGGGGCAGGCAGTCGCTGGCAGGAAGGGCAATAGAGGTGTGATCCTTAAGCACAGGGGAACTCAGGTTAGTCACAGGTTACACAGCAAATAAGCTCATGGACAGAAAGTATAAAGTTGCTAGGCGTAGTAGACCTGATCATCTGTGCAACACAAGTAGACTAAACAGTCTGGCGATGAGTGGCAGGAGCGCCGGGGTTTAAAGTCTGTGGGCTGATGATGAGGAGCAGGTGAGCAGGTAAAGAGCAGGATGATAGAGGCAGACTCTGGAAACACAACAGGGGGAAAAACAGGGAAAACCTGCACCCTAGACCCAGGCCAGGGCACATGTTGCTATGATTTCATGAAATGCTACAGTATGTTGTGGAGAGTGGAAAGCTACGTGATTATTATTGGAAACACCAAACCTTGTGTTTGTATTTATGGTTAGAAATCACGGTTAGTCTTCCCGTTAGTGTAGCGCCAGAAGTGGAATCTGAGGAAAAGGCACAAATTGAATAAATGTGCAAGTTTTTAACTATTGATGAAGTCACATCTTCCACATATTACATGCATAACCAGGCCAGAATCAGAGTTTGAACCTTCTGCATTGAAAGGATGTATCTGCACTTTTGCTTTTTGATGAAATGACAACTTTTTGTTTGGGGGCAAAAATCCTTAATGTAGATTTTAATGTAATATCAGGCTTCATCCTACAATTTTTGATGATAATGTTATAGACAAAAACAATGTTTGCACTGATGGAACAATACGGCATATACACTACAGCATAGTGTACGTTATAATGGTGGCAAATTTATATTTTTGTGCTTTATTTAAGACAGGTCGACAAAAGAAAACAAAAAAAACACACTACTCTAGGCTCACCAAAGGAATGGAGGATATGTCATACACTGATGACAGGAAAATATTAAAACAGTGTCTTAAGGATGTGCTTGAAGGATACATAACGCCCACCAGCAGCTGCATGTCCAGGGCAGAAAGTCAGCATCTTTATCAGCTGATGATTCATGTAGAAAACAGGAATGTAAAGAAGTAGCATTGTTCTTGTATAGCAGTGTACAGATAGGCAGAACTAGTATTATATGCATATGATAAGGAAATAAGAAAGATCAGACTGTTGTCTTATTCTGTTAGCATTTAGGCGGGAAAATATCCCATGTGGTACCAGTGGGAGGGCGTTTTTTTGTGTTACTTCTAGTCCCATTAACAAATGTATTTGATGACGTTCTTGGCCTTGGAAGTCACGCTTTGTTAATTGTAAGTAGCAAGCTGATAGTTGCAGTTTATAAAAGAGCAGATGGAGTCTTTATTTCAGCGGTTCAGTCAGTTTATAAGTGAGAGGGTCACACGTGAACTTGAAGGCAGCGCGGCTTCCACAGATACAGATGTGTCTGAATGCTAACAGACGTAAAGCAGCGTTGCCTTCACTTGCTTGTTAAAACCAGTTAAAGATCCACAGCATCCCAGCATATGGGAGGCAGATGCCGGTAGCCTTGGCAACCACAGTATGAAATTCACATGAAAGAGATGGGGTGTATTATCATGCTATAATCATATTTCATCTCAATTTGAATCTCATTTCATCCTTTTTGCTCATAATCTTATTGATTTGTTTTGTCTATGTTTCTCTGTAATATCATCTCCAGACACAGCATCGTGTCTTGAGATCACTTCCACTATGAATTCTTTGTCGCTGGGAATATCTTACCTCTGTATTCTCAACCTGCCGTTGAGAGTTATAGGGTTATATTGCATTTCCAGCTGGCGTTTCACAGCTGACCAAGTAATAATAACGTCACTGGATTTTTGCCAAAGAACATGACGACCTTTTTTACGCGTGAAGAGCTCTAGTTTAAGTCACAGCATATTAACATGTTTTAACGGTCGCCTTTAATTCCACGCTCATAAAAGTGTTTTAAAATGCAGCACTACCTCCATCCCACTTTACAGTAGAACATAGCATGCCTTTATTCCCAGAGGTTTACAGAGAGGAGCTTTGGATGCGTGCTTTCTGTTGATATAAAGTAAAACCCTTCAGTATTGCGATACAAATCCTGTATTTGAGATTGAACAGTTCAGAGGGAGACAGCAGTCCGTGTCTCTCTGTATTGTTTTCTGTCTTTCTTTTTTGCAGTCAGCAGGAAAGCTTGGAGCAAAACTGCCAAGACAGCAGACGTATGTAGATTTGCAGGTTCTGGTGGGATCTGAGCCTCAGCCAACATGCATTCATATGGATTCAGACTTGGGGATGAGGAGGGGCTTAACCATTGCACCAGACTAAGAAAACATCCTTTTATTCATAACCGTCTCCATTTCATACAGTGTAAGACATTTCCAAGTTGGTTCAACTTGCAAAGGTAAATTCCCCTGCTGCCTTGAAAATGTGGCTTAACTCATCTTGAAGACTACATTTGTTTAAACTCCGAAATTCAAGTACTAAATGTTAATTTAACTATAATCTATTATTAGTCTTTTTGTATTTTGAGTTGTGAAAGTTGGTTAACTTTTGATCCCTTGTTGTTTCAACTTGATACGGCAAATTAAAACAATGAATTATTTTACATTATGAATGACAAAAAGTTGATTACCTCGCCAGATAAACACGTAAGTCAACACAATGAATTATTTTACATTATGAATGACAAAAAGTTGATTACCTCGCCAGATAAACACACATAACATTTTAACTCACAATTTTATGGTACTCTGAATGTGGTGCATGTCATTTAACCATTGCATTTGGATATTCTGAATTTCTGAATTGATATTTCCTGATGACATGTGAGATGAGCCCATAATATTCAGGTTTTAGGAGGATTCTTAGGACATTTGAAAGATATGGATGTCAACATGTTTTTAGATATTCACTAACTAGTAGTTTACAGCCTTGCTTCAAACCTGACATAAAAAAAATCTGTGGTAACAGTTCCCCCCACACTTCCTTGTCTCTTCTTTTTGTCGACTGATAACTTAAAATTTAAAAGTTCAATGAACGAGCACAGATCTGACGTAAGTCAACACAATGAATTCCTGCAAGTTTAACTAAAACTCACAAATTAGTTCAAAATCCAAAACTTGTCAGAACACTTTGAGTTAAAGAGAATAAGTGGACGTAACTAAATGGGGCTGTCATGTTTTGCAGTGTTGACGTCACTGCAGGCTCAGAATGCCCCCGCTCACCATAAAAATGCACAAAGATGATCGTTGCACAATCGTGGTGTGTGCCTCTGAGCTCGCACGCCTTCTGTCCTATATGGGATCTCATCTGCGACATTGTTAATGCGCCATTTTCTTTTACAGGACTTTGGTTGGTCCCGTGTGAACAAACCAGAGAAGGGAATTTGTTTCAGTGCTGTTGTGCGATGCCTGTTTGAAAGAGGCTAAAGACGAAACAAGTGTCTCCCAGTATCTCTGGATGGAAACCATTTGTGGCTCCTGAGGGACAAATATTTCCCTGTAGTGATGTCATCTGAGTATGCGTTAGTTGGGTCCACGAGATTGAATGTGAAAATGAAAATAATCTGTAGCACACTTCTCATATCTGGTTAAGGCAAGTAGCGTAAGGCTGCATTAGCTGCAACTAGCATAGCTGAAGCATCTGTGGTCAAGTTGCAGCTGTACCTCCAAGGTTCCTCCAATGGGTTGGTTTTTAATGGACCCGGGTTTTGACACCCCTGGGGAAAACTACACTTTCCCACAATGCACCTTTGGCATTGAATGATCTGCAAAAATATTTAAAACCACAGCCATGTATATATATATATTTCCCATAACAAATTTAAGTTTATTATAAAGAAGCTGATGCTGGAGGCAGTAGTTGTCTTTCTGTTTTATTGTGAATGTTTGTATGTAGCATTTGTAGATGTTGTGATTTTGTATGGCTGCTACAGTACTTTGGCCAGGTCTCTCTTGTAAAAGATATTTCTAATTTCAGTGGGACTTCCTGATTAAATACAGGTTATACATAGGACAGGTTGTTACAATCCCTAGTGTGCAAAGGTCCGAGTCACTTGACTGACTCGGACCAGGAGATGCCGATGCAAGATCCCTGTCCCATGCCTTCAGACGTCCTTCTGTCCCATAGTGGATGATGTCACCCCTGGGAGGGGGTGGGGGAGGGGAGATGGTGCATTCCACATTGATTGCCATTTAGTTGTCCTCAGACTGAATTCTAATTACAGGCTGTGTTAGACTGGGCCTAGGGGGTAAGAGCGGTTACTGCATATCAATCATACATGGAATGAACGCTGTTGTCATACAGGAGTGGACAATCAGCGTTTCCTGGACCGCATGTAGCCATGATGCCTGTTCCTCTCATTGAGGAGGCACCTCATCTTTTTCACCCACTTCTGATTTCATAAAATCATCACATGCGTGGGGGGATAGCCAGGTGGCTCTCGGTACAGACACACCCTTTTGGGTTGACTGGGTTTTTCAGCTGAGCTGGAAAACTGAGGTTTTCCAACTGGTGTTCCAACGTACGATTACCCTAGGGTTGGTCCGGCCCTTGATGCTCCGACCCCAAAGGATCAAAACATCAAAGAAGTGGTTCTAGGGGATTGGGGAGTGGCAGGGTTCCTGGTCCTCCACAGGCCTCCAAACTCCCTCCAGCAGTGCGATGTGGTGTTATTCCGGCTGTGGAAGTTCATTTGACTGACTCAGTCCAGAGAGGGCCGATGCAAGATCCCCGTCCCAATGCTTTCAGACGTTCTTCTGCCAGTTAGAGGATGATGTCAACCCTGGGGGGGGGGTACCTAATTTTCCTATCTTACGATTATTGTTAAGTCGGGTTTTTCAGGCTGTGAAACTTCAACCCCCAAGGATCAAAGCATCAAAGAATTTGGCGGGAGTTCCGTAACCCCCACAGGCCTTGAAATGACTTCCTGCAGTGCGAGGGGGGGGGACTGATGCTCCGCAGGCTGTGTTTGTGGTGTTGAACCTGCTGCGGACTTTAACTTGACTGACTTGGACCAGGAGAGGCCGATGCAAGATCCCTGTCCCAATGCCTTCAGACGTCCTTCTGTCCCATAGTGGATGATGTCACCCCTGGGAGGGGGTGGGGGAGGGGAAATGGTGCATTCCACATTGATTGCCATTTAGTTGTCCTCAGATTGAATTCTAATTACAGGCCGTGTTAGACTGGGCCTAGGGGGTAAGAGCGGTCCACTTATCAGAAGGTCAGTGGTTCGATCCCCAGTTCCCCCAGTCCACATGTTGAAGTATCCTTGAGCAAGATACTGAACCCCGAACTGCTCCCTGGGCGCTGTACTGGCTGCCCACTGCTCTTCAGGGATGGGTCAAATGCAGAGAAAGAATTTCGCTACATTGTACCATGTATATAATTGTATGTGACAAATAAAGCTTCTTCTTCTTTATACTGCATTTCAAAGATACATGGAATGAACGCTGTTGTCATACAGGAGTGGACGATTAGCGTTTCCTGGACCGCATGTAGCCATGCTGCCTGTTCCTCTCATTGAGGAGGCACCTTATCTTTTTCACCCACTTCTGATTTTGTAAAATCATCACATGCGCGGTGGGATAGCCAGGTGGCTCTCGGTTCAGACACGCCCTTTTGGGTTGAGTGGGTTTTTCAGCTGAGCTCTCTGCTGGCCGCTTCCTTTGGGCAATCTTTGTCTTGTCCTCTGGCACTGGATCTGCAGCGATCGGTGTGGTGTTGGAGTCTTTAGATGTTTCTTTTCTCTTAGGGACCGCAGCTGGATCCTGCTCATCCACACGGGGGAACTTCTGGTGGTGGCATTCCTCGTGATTTGGTTCCTCCACCCGTTTCCTTTCGGCCTTTCCTTCAGAATGACCCTGTGAATACAGATGATGTGTGAATCACATGCTTGTTTCAGTAGATTAGAGCTAGAGAAAGGAAAATATTGGATATTTAAAATTATGCGTTTCTACTGTTGCTCAGTAAATTTGACTTACATGTGTTGATGTGGAGTTGGAGGCTTTAGATGTTTCTTTTCTCTTAGCCTCAGCTCGATCCTGCTCATCCACACGGGGGAACTTCTGGTGGTGGCGTTCCTCGTGATTTGGTTCCTCCACCCGTTTCCTTTTGGCCTTTCCTTCAGAATGACCCTGTGAATACAGATGATGTGTGAATCACATGCTTGTTTCAGTAGATTAGAGCTAGAGAAAGGAAAATATTGGATATTTAAAATTATGCGTTTCTACTGTTGCTCAGTAAATTTGACTTACATGTGTTGATGTGGAGTTGGAGGCTTTAGATGTTTCTTTTCTCTTAGCCTCAGCTCGATCCTGCTCATCCACACGGGGGAACTTCTGGTGGAGGCGTTCCTCGTGATTTGGTTCCTCCACCCGTTTCCTTTTGGCCTTTCCTTCAGAATGACCCTGTGAATACAGATGATGTGTGAATCACATGCTTGTTTCAGTAGATTAGAGCTAGAGAAAGGAAAATATTGGATTTTTAAAATTATGCGTTTCTACTGTTGCTCAGTAAATTTTACTTACATGTGTTGATGTGGTGTTGGAGTCTTTAGATGTTTCTTTTCTCTTAGGGACCGCAGCTCGATCCTGCTCATCCACACGGGGGAACTTCTGATTGTGGCGTTCCTCGTGATTTGGTTCCTCCACCCGTTTCCTTTTGGCCTTTCCTTCAGAATGACCCTGTGAATACAGATGATGTGTGAATCACATGCTTGTTTCAGTAGATTAGAGCTAGTGAAAGGAAAATATTGGATTTTTAAAATTATGCGTTTCCACTGTTGCTCAGTAAATTTGACTTACATGTGTTGATGTGGAGTTGGAGTCTTTAGATGTTTCTTTTCTCTTAGGGACCGCAGCTCGATCCTGCTCATCCACATGGGGGAACTTCTGATTGTGGCGTTCCTCGTGATTTGGTTCCTCCACCCGTTTCCTTTTGGCCTTTCCTTCAGAATGACCCTGTGAATACAAATGATGTGTGAATCACATGCTTGTTTCAGTAGATTAGAGCTAGTGAAAGGAAAATATTGGATTTTTAAAATTATGCGTTTCCACTGTTGCTCAGTAAATTTGACTTACATGTGTTGATGTGGTGTTGGAGGCTTTAGATGTTTCTTTTCTCTGAGCCTCAGCTCGATCCTGCTCATCCACATGGGGGAACTTCTGATTGTGGCGTTCCTCGTGATTTGGTTCCTCCACCCGTTTCCTTTTGGCCTTTCCTTCAGAATGACCCTGTGAATACAGATGATGTGTGAATCACATGCTTGTTTCAGTAGATTAGAGCTAGTGAAAGGAAAATATTGGATTTTTAAAATTATGCGTTTCCACTGTTGCTCAGTAAATTTGACTTACATGTGTTGATGTGGAGTTGGAGGCTTTAGATGTTTCTTTTCTCTTAGGGACCGCAGCTCGATCCTGCTCATCCACATGGGGGAACTTCTGATTGTGGCGTTCCTCGTGATTTGGTTCCTCCACCCGTTTCCTTTCGGCCTTTCCTTCAGAATGACCCTGTGAATACAAATGATGTGTGAATCACATGCTTGTTTCAGTAGATTAGAGCTAGTGAAAGGAAAATATTGGATTTTTAAAATTATGCGTTTCCACTGTTGCTCAGTAAATTTGACTTACATGTGTTGATGTGGTGTTGGAGTCTTTAGATGTTTCTTTTCTCTGAGCCTCAGCTCGATCCTGCTCATCCACATGGGGGAACTTCTGATTGTGGCGTTCCTCGTGATTTGGTTCCTCCACCCGTTTCCTTTTGGCCTTTCCTTCAGAATGACCCTGTGAATACAGATGATGTGTGAATCACATGCTTGTTTCAGTAGATTAGAGCTAGTGAAAGGAAAATATTGGATTTTTAAAATTATGCGTTTCTAC
Source organism: Chaunax sp. Z400 (assembly GCA_037577475.1). Classification (NCBI taxonomy): domain Eukaryota; kingdom Metazoa; phylum Chordata; class Actinopteri; order Lophiiformes; family Chaunacidae; genus Chaunax; species Chaunax sp. Z400. The sequence continues at coordinate 31,978,574 of CM075184.1, read as the reverse complement.
TGTTGCTCAGTAAATTTGACTTACATGTGTTGATGTGGAGTTGGAGGCTTTAGATGTTTCTTTTCTCTTAGGGACCGCAGCTCGATCCTGCTCATCCACATGGGGGAACTTCTGATTGTGGCGTTCCTCGTGATTTGGTTCCTCCACCCGTTTCCTTTCGGCCTTTCCTTCAGAATGACCTTGATGGTGACAACGCTCATGCTTGTGGTCGGAATTCATCTTCAAATCAGTGGATTTGTCAACAAGTCTTGATTTATCAATTGCAGAGAATTGCAATATCTTCTGGTTTGAAGTTTGCCGGTGAAATGAACAAACTTCAGCTGCATCACACATATATGTTACTGGCGCTTTAAGACATCAAGGCATTAAAGGAAGAAAAAAATCAAGGCATTTAAAATTTTAAAAAAATAAAATCAAGACATTAAAGCACATTCTTTTTTTTGGAATGTGGTCTGTTGCTATGGTTACCGGTACTTCGTGGTGTCATGTCACGTATCCCTTCACATTTGTCACGTGTCACGTTTCGTCTCCGGAGCATAACTCATAAACTGTTAATATTTTTTGACATGTAAACATTTTTGACAAATGTTGTGGGTCTACACACATCATTCCTAACATGTTTGACAACTGCTAGGTTACATGCGCCACCGCTAAGATTTCTCACAATCATTAATATCAAATGATTTCCACTCACACACTGTGTGAGCAAGACAATACTCAATGTCATCTTGGAACTGTTTTGAGTCATCAACTAGTGAATTGAATCCTCCCAGACCCTCTCCTCAGTCCTCAGAGGACCCCTACGTAAACGATAACGTTGGAGCAGTGTAGCTCCTTTAGGAAATAGGTTAAGGCAAGTAGCGTAAGGCTGCATTAGCCGCTACTAGCATAGCTGAAGCATCTGTGAAACATCTGAAAAACAAAACCTGGTAGTGCAGGTGAGGGAGGAAAGAGGGGGAGGACAGGAGAGAGAGAGGATGCAGTGGGAGGTCATGAGCGAGGAGAGAAATTTAGCTTGAGAAAATGTTTATCACAATGCAGAAAACTGTTAACTTTTAATTTTCAGTAAATGCTGTGATTAATTTTCTATGTTGTGGCATTTAATATTTTGATATTAGACAAACATGAATAATCCTGCCTGTCATGATTCTAAGCTCATTTAATTTGAAGCTGTTCTGACTTGGTGGGCCTTGGTGGAGGCATGTGTTCTACTAAGTACCCCTCTAGTTATTTCTAATTCTAGTTATTTAGTTAGTATTTGGACCAGCAGCATATACCCAGTCTGTCAGGCCTGAAAGTTGTCACATTTATCTGAACCAGCTATCAAAGCAGCAGTGATTGCATTTACATATTGATGAAATCATTGTGTACTAACTTTGTATTTGTGTCAAGCTGTGTCTGTCAAAGCCCCCCAAAAAAACATCAAGAAATGACATGTTGACTTACAATGTGATTTGGAAGACATGTTTACTACAAATGATTACCTTTATGATTGTATTTAACCAAAATATTGAGACTATTAGATGCTAAAATGTTTGGCTACTAAAAGCAGGCTTGTTTTAAACTATACAACTTAATGAAATGCATCACACAAACAGTTTGATACGTTTTCAGAGATGACAGAGAAACACATGTTGTGCCTCAGGTAATATCTAATGAAGACTTCTGTTACAGTCAGTGTGGTTTGTGGATGTGGCCCCTAAACAGCTGCACACATTTGCTGCTGCTGCTGCTATTGCTGATGGAGATGATGCAGTGAGTGTGGCGCTGTGGTCCAGCCATAAGGATCTGCTGGTATCTGTCTGTCTTGCTGGGACTTGGATGCGTCCGTCAGCATTCCTGTTTCAGACACACACAAAACCATTGCCATTCTTCTGTCTGTTAATTTTAATAGGCTGCATGAATAAACCGAGGTATCATTTCAGTCCCAGGATAAACAGCGGCAAATATTTAGACAGATGATTTAGCCAAGTTTGACAAGAGAGCTGTGATGCTGATGATATTGTACTTCATGAAATAAAGGCACAAATAAATGTATCAGACAAAACCTCACAGAAGATTTGAGCCGCTTGAAAACTAAGGGAGTTCATCCACGGTGCACATACACTCTGAAACATTCCAGCACCAGATTTAGGCTGTTTTCCACCACATTTCAAACATAATTTATGAAAGCACAGAGGAGTTAAACATCTCCATGTTGCATCTACCACTGTTGTTGGTTTAAGAGTGATATCATTCTGAGCTTTAGCTTTTATTCATAATTGCATTCCTAGTGCGGAGCCACAAACCAGGCCTCCCACATGGATAAAAGCACTCTTATTGCAAGGCCACTGTAACATTATGCCAGGGCTGTCAGGAAGAGACTTGTGTGTATCTTGACATTGTGCATGTTAAGTGTTAAGGAATGATACAAACGTCTGACACTCTTTACCCCAGCTCTCTGATATTGGTTGAGGCAGTTATTCTCTGCCTCCTAATCTTTATCTCATTGAAGAGATGCCTTTGTACACATGCGAGTAACTGGGAGTCATTTCTGTAATTACGCTCTGACAGACAGATCAAGAGGTCAATGCAAATCATGGCTTATTTCTGGGCTACAGTTTGAAACTCAGTAAGTATTAAGAATCTAGTGGCCTTAAATTGTTTGGGGTAACATTGGGGATAGTAAGCAGTTTTTGCCTCCACCAAAGCGACATTAGTTTGTGTTTCTGTTGGCAGGATTGCTCAATAAGTTATGAACAGATTTAGATTAATTGTTTAGGAGAGGTAGGGTATGACCCAGGGAACAATCCATTAGATTTTGGTGATGATGCAGATCATTATCTGTATTTACCATTCTTTAATGTTGCAGGATCGGGGCAATCGGAAGACTTTTGCCTCTAACTTCATGGATAAAACCTGAACTGTTTGGACAAAAAATTATACGCCAACCTCCCCATAAGATCTACCACTCATCAGAGTCTGATCTGGATGCAAGTAATATTCCAGTTGTGGTGATCCAGAATGTTTAAATTTATAGGGCTCACGTAAAATTAGCTACTGTGAGATAACAGATAATGTTACAGACTTGCAACTAAGATCGAATCGTAGCTGAAACTGTTGATTCAGTTCGGTGTTAGATTCTACTTACGTTCTAAAGTTACCGAACTAGATCCTGAAGAAAAAAAGCATTAGTAAAATATCATTTTTTTCATATTCAAGGAGTCACATTATTAGAGTCAAACCATCATGGGACTATTTATTGCCTTGTAGGTGCAATGACATCGGCTAATGGTGGAGGATTGCACCCTCTGCTGTCTAGTTTTTATTATGTAAAAGGTTTTACTATGTAAAAGTTGTTTTTAACTTTTAATGTTTGGTTTCGCTTCCATCAATTTTTTTTCCAGCAGCAACAAGTGGATGTTTGTTTACATCTGTATGCTGGCAAAGTTAGCAACTAGCTTGTGAAGCTAGTGTAGCGTTTAGCAGCTAAACAGCCACATCATTCCCTCAGGAGTTGGTTGAGACAACAAAAACAGAGCTAAAAGGAGAGTCAGCCTTCCCTTCACATTTGTCTAGTCATAAACAAGCCTCCAGGTGAATGCTAGTGTTGCTAAGTGTCTATTGAATGTGTGAGTAATCAAACTGTTTGCTGATCTCAGTTTTGTGCTTCTAGCTTGTTTGAGCTGCCGCTAAGAGGCCACAAATAATTGAATCTTGCTTTAGAATACTATTTTTTTTAAACTCCCTGAACATAGTATGTTGTAGTACCACTGACATGGAAAATTGAGGCATTTGTGAGCAGCATAACTTGCCCTGAAAATAACATTTCCTCAGTCATGTAAAGGCTGAAGTAAAGGAAGTGAAAGACAGTCTTGGATTCAAGAGATTAAGCGAAATATAACTGGAGGCCCTTTTTCATTTAGGTCCCCAAATTCACATGACCCCAGAAATTACTTTAAATTATTAAATTTTTTTTCACTCATTTTAGGAGCGAACATTCTTTTTATGTGTTACGGTTAACATTTATCCTTCGATTCAAAGTTCACAGTTCACTTGGCAGCTAATAACCGTGATGCTGACAAATATGGGCCAATCCTGGGTGTTCAGACCCCTGGGTTCAGAGTCTCCGTCCGACTTCACATTCAAACATTTGAACAGCAAAGTGAGGGGCAGCTCTGCCATAACTAATGTATATCCAATGAAGGTAAACTTGTTCAATAAGGCTTATGCTAAATCTAAACCCCACCAGGACGTCTGTGTCTAATTCCAAATGTCTTCTTGTGTTCTCTGGGAGTCGAAGTAATACCCTGTGACAGGTGCCTTTTGGCTGTGTGTGACTGCGGTTTGTTCCAAAACCTGCAACATGAGGAGTTCGACCCAGTGGCATCTTGTGGGACATTACCATCAGGATTTTTTTTTTTTTTTTTTTAAGATTAAGTTGTTTTCAGCTTCACGACTTGACTGGGAGTAGGCTCTACCGTCCTGACATATGTAACCATTTCCAGATGAAAGGGGGCTTTACCGACATTTTAAAAAATCCTATTAAAATTCTACTAAAAACAGGATGATTCCCCTCACCAGATGGCACGAGCCACCCACCGAGAGAAGATGACTAAGGCGTTGAAGACACAAAGACCCCGAATCAACCTCAATCAGATTTCTGTTCGAGTTGATGAGTTGTTTCCGAGCCGTCGCTGCGTTCGTGTGTCCTGACACCTTGTTTCCGAGGATTCTAGGAGGATTCTATTTGAGGGATTATCCATTATGCGGATGTTAGTTTTTTGTGCAGCATGCTGTGGTGATTTAATTTAGCCCCGTAACTCCCTAATGTATCCTCTGCTGTAGCTGTAAAACCTCTTGACTCTTCCCACATCTGAGGAACGTAAACCCTGCCTGTTTTGAAATCCACAGTCATATGATATTGCATCTACAATTCAGAGTTTGGGTCAATAAATTTCCTCTGCTTTTCCTCCGCTCCTACGTCAGGATGTTGTGACTGAAACACTTTCCTATTTAAATGGACACTGATAACCTTTCACCATGTCTGTGCCTAGTGAAATTTATCCCACCTTCATCCAGCCCCACGCTGAACTGCAACATAACTCCATTCTGACCACATGAGAGTTTGGCAGCTCTGGGTTTTTTTTAAACACTCTCAGTTTTGTTTTTGTTTTCTCACATCACTCACTCCCTGAGAAGAATGAGGGATTTCATGGTCGTTTTTGGCCCAGAACAGAGTGAGTAGCTACGGGTGGGAGAGAGAGAGAGACAGACGCTGGTCTGGAGGTCAACCCAGCTGCCTCAGTCCATCCCTGGACACCATTGTTCCCCTCATTTCTCACTGCTTCACTTCCCTTTAGCTCACTTTTCCTTCCCGTTCTTTACCCTTCTCCACCATCTTGTCCTCTCCTTGCTCTCTCTCTCTATCCCTCTATCCATGTTTCTACTAACATAAGCCACATTTCCACTGCATAGTACCGGCTCTACTCGACTCAGCTCAGCTTGGTATCGGGTGCTTTTCTGCGGGTCCTTTTCCATCACGGGATAGTATGTCCTTGGGGTAGATGGACGCCACTTGAAACTGCCGTGGGCGTAGTCTTCAACGTGACACACACACCGCTCCTCCACCTCTCGCGATCCTCTCATCAGCTGTTTGAGACAGGAACGTCTGCACCTCCTCAATATAGAATACATTTTTAAAAAAGTTACGGCTGCTAAAGTAGCTTGGCTGTTTGAGTGTGGCGGCCGTTGATTTGTGCTGTGCAGGATATTCATTGCATGTCTGGCATTGACCAATCAGTGGTCTGTAACGTTTCACGTGACCTTTAAGTACCTGCAACAGAGGAGGTCTTAAAAGATTAGTACCAGGTACCCGGTACTTTTTCCTCAACGGAAAGCCAAAAAAGACGAGAACCAGTACTGCGCAGTGGAAATGGGGCTTTAGAGGTGCACCAGTACAGCGAAACCCGTGGAGATGACCACATTTTTATGACTGTAAGACTATTTTTGTCATTCATCTTTGGAGTTTTGATTTGGCACCTTGGTCACATGTAAATCTCAGGAGACTGAAGCGGGGCGGGCCTGGGCACCCCAGTCCTCACTCCCTTCTACAGGTGTGTGGTGGAGAGTGTCCTTACATCCTGCATCACGGTGTGGTATGGCAACTGCTCTGCTGCAGACAGGAAGGCACACAGAAAATCACTGCCAACAGCCTACCCGCCATCAGTGACATTTACATCAGTAGGTGCAGGAAAAAAGGCTACTAGCATCATCAGGGACCCTGCCCACCCTGCAACATGGACTGTTTGCCCCCCTCCCTTGAGGCAGGAGGCTGCGTAGCATCAGGGCCAGAACCACCAGGCTAAAGAACAGCTTCTTTCCCGAAGCCGTGAGACTTATGAACTCTATATACAGTACTGCTGCTACACAGTCTGATATACCATATGTTTGTAGTGCTGCAGTCTGGTTTTGTCTTGTTTTGTTTTATGCTGCGAGTAGGCATGTGCAAACACTTCATTTGCACTACAGAGTTATTTATATTTGCACTCCAGAGTTATTTATTTAGTTTTATAGTATGTTGTATTTTTATTATTGCCTATGTTATGGAATGACACTAAAAACTCCTTGAACCTTGAACCTTGAAGAAGTTGCCATGTCTTAAACCTCCACCAAAGAGGTTAGATTATGCTGACATCAGTTTGTCTGTTTGACTGTTAGCAAGATTATCCAAAACATTACGAACAGAGAGGTAGAGTATGGAGTAATGAACAATCCAGAAGATGTTGGTGGTGATCTGGCTCATCATCCTGATTCTAGAATCTTCGTTACCATTGGGCGATTACAAGACTTTTGCTTCTAACTTCATGGATAATGTCTGTAATCCTTGGACAAAAATACACTAAGACATCCCCATAAGAGCTACCACACATCAAAATGTAATCTGGAACGAAGTAATATTCCAGATTAGGTGATCCAGAATGTTTAAATTCATAGGACTCACAAATGCATGCTTAGAAGAAGATGCAAATAAAGGAAATTTCACGTCTACTCACAGCTTTGCTTCATGTTCTGTGTAAAATATTGTTTTTCTTCAATAACTATCAAATAATTATGTGATTCCAGATTCTAGGGAAAGGTTCTCGTGGTCAAGGAGTCATATTATGAGGGTCAAACTATCTTTTTTTTCCGGTGCAGTGACATAATGAGCTGCTGCTTGCCATCTAGTTAGGAATGTTGAGACATGGTTCATACATTTGCTCTGGGATGAATATGTTTTCATCAGAAGACAGAGCTAGAGGAATAGTCAGCTTCACTCAGAGAATCCACATGGAGGCCAAAGCATGAGGTGCAACCTGACCAGAGGGCCGAGAACCCCCCCCCTTCTCCCCCTCATGGTTGCTCACTGGGACCAGTTTTGTCTCCTCCACCACCTGTTTGCACAACGAGTTACTTTTACTACTGGTTTGACTTTATGGACTGCTAATGTTAACTGTTCTATTTTTACACTGTGCAGGTTTCCTGAAAATCATTACTGTCAATGTGAAACAGAAAAAAAACACAGGGATTTAGGAAGGAAATTCTGGCATCAGTTCAAAGGCAGTCATGCTGAAACGGTGCCATCTGGAAAGTAACAAGACTCTATCTTATTAGTTATTCTATTGTTAATATTGTGTTTATGGCAACACTTGGTTCAGCTTTGTAAATATAGTCTTTTATGCCTAATTACCTCTTTATAGTCTACGTACTCCCGTTAATCCTAACCAAGTCTTCTAATGAACTCTCTTAGTGAAACACTTTGACGCTCTAATGCCTGTCGCTCCACACGTCTTCATTTAAACTCCATCTTCTCCTCTGCCTCACAGAGCCTGGGCTGCGATGAGTATCTCGGATCAGGAAAGGTGATGGACAAGTGCGGCGTGTGTGGAGGCGACAACACGACCTGCATGCTGGTCTCTGGAGTGTTTAAACACAGCTTATCCAAGATCGGCTACCACAAGATAGTGGAGATCCCGGAGGGAGCCACCAAGATCAACGTCACGGAGATGGTGAAGAGCAGAAACTACCTAGGTGGGGGAAAAAAACATGATACCATTCACACAGCAGAGAAACCTGAACAGCTAGCTACGAGGTCCCAGTTTCTCCTGAGGGATCCCGAGCTTCCCAGGTCACATGAGATATGTTATTCCTGAAGTAATTACTTATATATTTCAAATTAAAATACATTATACAGGCCTTAAGAGTGTTTTCTAGAGTACTTGTGTTCCATCAGTTCATTTAGCAGAGAGATCCAGTTTCCACCCAGAGCTCTGCCTTTACTCCGTCTCCAAACCGAATCAGAAATGGAAAACTCCATCCACCCTTTAAAAAAAAAAAACAGTAAATGAAGAAGTTATGCTACAAATAATTCAATAATAAACATAAGAAATGTTTGCCATTTGAAAGGACAGGTCTAGTTGAGTCGGTTCAGGCTGCAGCTGCTTGTAAAATTAATTAGATTTGTCTGAATAGGCAGATCGACGAGGAGGGGGGTGTCACTTTTGAAGGATTTCTCCTGCTTCTCCTGCTTTGCCACCCACCACTGCGGTGCAGCCTTTCATTTAATTGGTGCCTCCGACTGAAACCCACGACACAGATAATTGCCATCTTTATAGAGGTGCAACACGGGGACACAGTAGTGGGTTATTTTCAAAAGTAACTATTGGAATGTCCGGCATTGTTTAATGAGAGACATGTCCCAACTCAGCAGTAGGTTCAGAGAAAGAGAGGAACAGCCTGGACTCCCCCCCCTACCGCAGCTGCCTCCCTCGAGGAAAGCGCATAAACACGCTTTCATTAGAGGATCTTACCCCTAAAGCCTCACCATCCTTTTTAATTAAGGTGAGGAATTTCAAAACTCCATGAAAAAAAAGAACACAAGTTCACAGTTATGTACAGCCCAACACGCCTTCTGCAACAATCCATGGCACAGTCACACACTCATACTGCACTGTTGTATCATTGTATCATCATTGTACAGCCTCATTTCCCAAAATGTTGGGACACTGTAAATAAAAACAGTCTGCAATGATTTGCAAATCACTGAAACCCCATATTTAACTGAAATGTAACAGGTGCTTTCTTTTAGCATTTCACTACTTTTCCAGTCTTTTGTTGCCACTGTCCCAATTCCTTTGGCATTTAATTCAAAAAGAGGACATCATTTTCTAAAAAAAAACAAACAATGATATTTCTCATTTTCAACATTCGATATGTTGTCTTTGTGCTATTTTCAATTAAATATGGGCTTTCAAGGTTTTGCAAATCATCACATTCTGTTTCTATTTACATTTTACACAGCGTGGTTATATTTAGGACATCAATTCTGAAAGTAAAAGCAAAAATATAGAATATAGGTTTTAAAACCTTTTTTTTCTTCTAAAAAATGCATATAGAATATAGGTTTAAAAAAAATTTATTTTACAAAATACTTATAGGATATAGGTTTTAAAACTTTTTTTTTTTTTTTTACAAAATGCATATAGAATATAGGTTTTAAAACCTTTTTTTTTTTACAAAATGCATATAGAATATAGGTTTTAAAACCTTTTTTTTTTTACAAAATGCATATAGAATATAGGTTTTAAAACCTTTTTTTTTTTTTACAAAATGCATATAGAATATAGGTTTAAAAAAAAATTATTTTACAAAATACTTATAGGATATAGGTTTTAAAACTTTTTTTTTTTTTTTTTTACAAAATGCATATAGAATATAGGTTTTAAAACATAACCAAGAGTACAAGACAAGTCCAGGAGCCACTACACGTGCATCTCTAATGTGCTTTTAGATGTCCAAACACTCTTTTTACAAGCCTGTCTAATGTTACACCTCTAATGCTTTTCTAATGGCCTTGTGCACTTACCCTCTGAAATCAGTGGAAAATATCTGAGGAGATTTTGTTACAGGATTTGAACAGAAGATCTGCCAGCACAAACAGATCACGTTCCTGAGAGACGTTGTGAGAGCATTCATTCCGTTAGCTGTAATGGGGTTTTTTTTGGGGGGGGGGGGGGAGGAATGCAGTGTCAGTGTATTAAAGTGATGCTAAATGGTTTTACACTGAACAATAATTATGTGGACGAGGTTGTGGCAGTATATTTTCCTCTACTTTTGAGCTCAGGGCCATCAGTGGTGATTGCGGGGTTGTTCTCTCTCTCTCTCTCTCCCCCTCCAGCTCTCAAAAGCCGATCAGGGCGATCCATCATTAATGGAAACTGGGCTATTGATCGACCAGGGAAGTATGAGGGAGTGGGGACCATGTTCACCTACCGCCGACCAAATGAAATCAGCAGCACGGCTGGGGAGTCTTTTCTCGCTGAAGGCCCCACCAACGAGATCCTGGATGTTTATGTAAGCAGCAAATCAGCCCTGACCTCCAGATGCTTTCAGTAGTCTTTGAATCACTCTGTAAAAACTCGTGTTTGTCATTTTATGGTGACATTTCAAAGCACATGTTGGATTTTAGAAGGACACTCTTCAAATATCTGAAGGTGGAGATGATTGTTTTGTGACTTTTACTGCCTGCTTTGCCTCAGATGATCTTCCAGCAGCCAAATCCTGGAGTTCACTATCAGTACATTCTGCCCACGGAGAAAGTGGTCGGTCCTCAGCAAGAAGGTAAGTGAGACTCACTTACTGTTTATTACCATATCTTTGTTATCAGTAAAATGAATAATCATGAAAATAATCATCAGGATAAGTTATGATAAAAATGTGTTTTTTCATACGACTATCCAGCTAACCAAGAAGCAACAATCCCGTCACCAACCAGGAAGTACTCACAGAGCGTCACTAAAACCTGAACAATTTGGTTCCCAGGCTCTGTCAAAATAAAATCCTCTCTGCCTCATGCCAAATGAAGGAATACCACCTAATTCCATCACCCTGGAAACCCACAGCTAACATTTGGAATCATGTGTTTATCATTAGAACTTTATGAGTTATCATAATGTATCTGATGTATCCGGATCTGTTTCTAATCCACATAACTTTATACATCTGCATTATCTCAGTTCCATCTCTGCCCCTCCCTGTTACTGTACTGTGACCCCAAACATACTGCCCCCCCCTCCATATATATATATATATATATATATATATATATGTATATACATTTTAATCTCCAGATTCGGCCTATGATGTGGATCTGGACCCAATCAGTGCTGGTGGTGGAGCATCATGAGTCTCCATGATCGAGTAGTTTTTATTTTAAAGGGTCTGCTATAATTTGTCATTATATTGGCGAAATGTTCTAAAAGGTCTTGCAGTGTTGAAGAAAGTGGAAAAAGTGACACAGAATCCACATCTGTACCCGGATCCTTGTCAAAATGTAACCAGGTCTTCCGAAGCCCAGCATACACTCATGAACACAAGTTCAAAATCCATTGACGACATTTTTCAGACATCGTATGGACTCCTAGGACTTTAATCTATTATATCTTAGTGTGTTTTAACTGAGGTGTTGTCGTCTCAGGGAACACCGTGAATGGACAGGGTGGATACGACCATCACCAGGACAACTTCAATCCAGCAGGAGGAGGGAGGGAACCTCCCCGTCTCCCCGACAACCAGTCTCCCGTCGTCCATCCACCCAGACGCACGAGAGAGTACAACTGGAAACTGGCTGGTGCTACAGAGTGCAGCGCCTCCTGTGGTAAAGGTCAGTATAACAATCTAGATTTTAGCCTGACCTGCAATTAAAGCCAAATAAAAGTAAGTTCAGATTTTAACATGGTCGACACTGAAAGTAACCAAAACTGCTCATAATGTAAAATCATATCATGCTGCATTAAAATCATTCACTAGTTATTTTGACATTCGTCTTGAATTTAACAATTTGTGTTAAATGATGAGCATTTCTTGATCAATTAGCCACTGCTATTTATAGCTAAACACTGAAGATGACTCTGGTTAACACTTCATAGCACACCTGGATTTATAATAGATTTTTAGCTTTAAGATGTAGCATTCAGTGCTTCAACGTCAACGTTTCCTTTGTAGGATTCAGATACTCCGTCTTTCAATGCGTCTCCCGGCTGAACCACGCCCAGGTCTCAGATGCTCTGTGTGACAGCAGCAGCAGACCGACTCCTCAAGAAGAGGCCTGCAACCTGCAGCCCTGCCCAGCTTTGTGAGAGACAAACACAAACACACACACCTCACTCACACTGAATACTGCTAAAGCTGACTAAATTATATACACACTGTGTCAAACCTTTTAACCCCTTCATATGAACAAAACATAAAATAAACAACAAAATATATATAATATAAAAACATGAATAGATTGAATATAGATTATCTGGGATACCCTCTTACGTGTTGCTCTTGTGTTTTTTTTTTTTTACCTGAGCAGCTGGGATATTGGAGAGTGGTCAGAATGCAGTAAGAGCTGCGGCCTGGGCATGCAGCACCGGCAGGTCCTGTGTCGCCAGATTTACGCCAACCGCACCCTCAACGTCCACACGAGCCGCTGTCGAGACTTGGAGCGGCCTGACATCGCCAGTACCTGTCAGCTGAAGATCTGCAGTGAGTGGCAGATCCGCTCAGAGTGGACCCCTGTAAGTGTCAGCTGGACTGGTTCTTCGTTAATGACATACAGCTTTACAGCGCTAAAGACTAGCTCAAGGCTATCAGTGCCTACCACCGCATTACAGTGTTAACCGTGATGCCTGTGTCTCCGTAGTGCTCGGTGCCATGTGGGCTGGGTCAGAGGTCGAGGGAGGTGCGCTGTGTCAGCAACGTGGGCGACTTTGTTCCTGATGAGGAGTGCAACATGAACCTACGGCCCATCGATGTAGAAAACTGTGACATGGGAGCCTGTGCAAAGAGCTGGTTCTACACCGAGTGGGGCAACAGGGTAGGTGTCATTGTCTTTATGCACCCAGCGGGTGTTTTGACAGGCAGATCATCTATAGATGTTTTATGTAGATTTAGACAGCTAGACAGGCAGCTTGGATAAAGCTTTAGTTCTCAATCACAATAAACTAACAGTTGTTTGAGTAAAAAAAAGAGCATAAATCAACGAAATTCGTAAAATAAGAGCTAAAAAGGGAGAAAATATGGATTTTTTAAATCTATATCTATAGATATGGGATATCTACATATACTGTTTATGTAGTGTAAATCACATCTGACATGCATTTGTTCAGTCTGAATATTGCTCTTATTTTAAAACAAGCATTTTCCTGTACAGTGCTCGGCTGAATGTGGGATGGGTGTTCGGTCCCGGGGAGTCCTCTGTCTGACTAACCACATCAGCAGCCTTCCTCTGGAGGGCTGTGGCAGCGAGCGGCCTGCCAACTCCAAAGTCTGCAACAACGGCCCCTGTGAGAATCGCATGGAGTGGTTTACGGGCCCCTGGAGCCAGGTATGAGGATGACAGGAGGTCATGCTGGACTTAAAGGGGACGTTGTCTGGATTAGCTAAATATGTGGGATTTTTTTACAGTGATTCTACGTTGACATGTAAGAATCTGTTCTCCTGTCTCAATGTGTAATTGAATCCATATGGTGCATGATGTTGCATGTGACCCAGTGCTCTGCGGAGTGCGGCGCAGGCAGCCAGCAGAGGTCGGTGGTGTGTCTGATGAACTCGGACGAAGGGCTCGCCGTCATGCCGCCGTATGAGTGTTCCTCCCTAGAGCGGCCCCTCAGCCAGCAGAGCTGCAACCTCAAGGCCTGTGGAGCCAAGTGGTATCACACCGACTGGAGTGCTGTGAGTAAGAGATGAAACCCTCTCCCCAGTATTCCCAGTATCACTGATTAATGGTATTGAAGAAATCACTCAAAAATCCTTTATGAATTTACTTTAGGAGACATTGAGCCTACAGACCTGGAAAGAGGGTCTTTTACATGTAATAACAAGGATGTAGTCAAGAATCATCGATGCTTTTTTTCAATGTCATGATAAAATTAGCAAGGATCAGTTAATAAATAACACAAAACTGTGCTTTCCATCTGCACCCCGCCCACTTCAAACCAGTGAGAAGAGTACAAGAAAAAGGAAATGCAGACATCTTTTATACGAAACAACCAAATCTGCTCTGTCGCAGAAAACACAGCATTTATGTACGATCTGATCCCTCGTTGTGAGAAGCTGCTTGAGGAAGTAGGTTTTTCTGGGCCTTTGAGATTCAGATCAGCATTAAAAGCATCTAAAGCTTTCCTATCCCATAAAGGCTATAAAAACCTCCAAAAATACTTCTAAAAGCAGTGTTTGCAGGAGCGTCAGCAGTAGACCAACTTCAGGGTGTTTTTTTTTTATTAACCTACTGTCGCTGATTCCTGTCCTTCCAGTGTTCAAAAACATGTGAAGGAGGTTTCCGTGTCCGGGAGGTCCGCTGCCTGTCCGACGACATGCTGTCCAGTGAGGACTGCGATGAGCAGCTGAGACCTGCAGACAAGGAGGACTGCAACCCAGAGCCCTGCACACCTCACATAGGTCAGTCAACATATCAGTGGCGGATCTAGAATTTTTCTAAATCAGGGGCCATAGAGGGGCCACATCTTTTACAGAGGGGTCAACTATATGTCCGACATTCATGCACATTTCCTTATTCAGTAAGATGGATACACAGAATATTTCACCAGTCATTCATTGTTTGCTGTTGTTGTTGTTATTATTATTGTTATGCAAATTGTGCCTTTTTCAAATACATTTTCTACATCAAAAAAGTTTAGCAATTATTGAATTTTAAACTAGGATGCATAAATAAATATGAAACATAAGACACTTTTTTCCAATTATGTAATACATAAAATAATTTAAATAAAAAATGTTTACATTAAAGAAAATACTTATATACTATATTACAGCATACACAACAGTTTAGAGGAGAAAAACTTGACACAGACAAGTATTCAAGTTGTAAACAGACAAGTGACAGGACAGGGGCACTTCAGGGGCCAATCAGATTTCAGCTGGGGCCAGTGCCCCTCTGGCCCCGCCCCTGGATCCGCCCCTGCAACATATTCTCTTGAAAATCACTGAATTTTCCTAATGGTTTTTGTAACTGTTGTGTGATTATTGTGACTGCAGGCTAATATCCAGCTGGGCAATGCATGAGGCGTAGATGAGTGATGTTTAATGGAAATTGTGCATTTGGCAAAATGAAGGTTCAAGCAGCAATAGGGAGCTAAAAGTGTTGCTAACTCTCCTGCAAGACCTTACCCAGGTTTTTGTTTTTTTGTGTTTTCTCATCATTTCTCATAATATTATTTGCTGGAACTTAGAAATATAACATGAACATTTCTTTTTGTTTCAGACGAGAAGTGCAGAGACAAATACTTTAACTGCAACGTGGTGGTCCAGGCTCGCCTCTGCGTGTACGATTACTACAAGACGGCCTGCTGTGCTTCATGCTCACGAGTGACCCACAGACAGTCCATCCATCTGGGCCGCAGATAGCACCCTCCAGCAGGGTCCTTCAGCTCCATGTTGGGCCAGACTCAAGACTGCAGGCACGCTGCTCCTGGGCCAGCCGGGGAAGTGGAACTGGCTGGAACTGGGCTGGAACAGAAAAGCGAAGAAGGAACATTTCTGTCGGCACATTGGGAGAAAGGAATTAGTGGAGGACTGGAATCCACTGGATTAACAGAGTGCTGGTGGCGTGAGAGAGATCCCTAGCAGGAAACCAACAAAACGTTATGGGTTCTAACCGTGACATTTTATATAAAGAATCCATCTTTTTTGTTTCAAGAGGAGCAGTTTGCAGCCGACCTTTACCAACAACAGCTCTTATGGATCATCTGATATGAAGAGGAGAGCTCCTGTGAACTGTTCCAGCCGGACTAGACAGTATATAGAAAGTTCTAGTGGTTCCTTTCACTACAGTGCTCAGATTCATGGCGTGACGCCGTATGAAGTCGATGCTGTCTCACCTATAATCAACTATTTAACACCAACTTTGTTGACCAAAGATCTGTAACCTCGTCAAACTGAAGACAGTGACAAATTAAAAACATATTCTTTGTGGCACCAATGAGGTTTTTCTAATTACCTAAGCAGTGGCAAACCAGTCAGCCTATGTAATATGTATGTATATAGACTCATGTATGTAAGACAGAGTGAATGATAAATGTGTCTTTTAAGGGTTCTGTAGAAAAAAGCCCTCCTTATTTATTTGTGTGGCTCCCCAGAGGACACTGGTTTATTGGTGGCCCCTTTTTGGCTGCCCCTCCACCAATCACAGCCTCTGGACTCAATGGATGTATTCCACAAGCAGCTGGATGGTAGAAGCAGATGGTCAAAAGCAAACTGCATACATATATATGTGTTGTTGTTGTTGTTTTTTCTGTGGGAAGATGATCATTCCACAATCATGAAAATCATAATAAATGCATTGACTTATCAATGTAATCATTTTAATGTTTCATAAATCATGACAGTGTTTTACATCAGTTAACATGAGGTTTACATTAACGGCCTTTTGTTTATGAACCAGCCTTCTCTTTCATATCACCCTGAACACAACATGAAGTTTTTGGAATTTGAAAAAATTTGACAAAAAAAGAAAAAAAACTTGTTTCTAGTTTAAAACTGGTTGTACTGAACATCTATATGTAGAGCAGGTTTTGTGATAATTCTCAACATACAAAATTTTGTCAAGCTTGACTGACTTTTGTGAGAACAATGCAAAAAAAAGAAAAAGCGCAGCAAAAAGACAAGAAATAAACACAGAATTTGAGGAGAAAATGGCTTAAGAGTAGAATTATCTGTCTATGTAGCAAGATAACTTTACTTGTCAAGAAATCTTAATATAATATATTTTTTTTTTAGAAATAATATAATTTTAAAAAGATAATTAATTTAATTTCTCCAGATTTAACATTTTAAAACTTGGCAAGTACAGAACAATTTGCAGTGAAGTCTTGAATCTGAAAACACAACTTTTAGAGAAATAACTGCAATGTTTTTATCCAGCTAATCCCAAATGACCGTTCCCTTGTTGCATTGACCCACCCCTACAAAAGGGCATCTTAAGAATGCCACGCCTCGGCCAACGTGAGCGGGATCATACATGCCGGAGCTGGTTATGGAGTCCTGGACTGGCCCTCCATGAGCCCCGACCTAAACCGCATTGGAAACCTGTGGGGTTGTTTGAACGTTAACATCTTCTACAGACTCCAGAGAGGCCCACCATCCTACATCTGGAGGTTGTGTCAGTCCATGAGGAGGAGGATTACTGCCTGAATCAGTGCTGATTTGGGACAAACTAATTTCTGATTGTGTAAAATGTTGTATACTCAAGTTGTGTCTACTGAGAAATTTACGGTGCTTACATATATGGTGCTTTTTTTTTTTTTTTAGTTACCAAAGTGGACTCATTTTGAACACATTGAGGACGAGGACATATTTAAGTCAGCCATATAGAGGACTTTTATTACTATTAATACCAAGCATAAAGGCAAAAAATAAAACACAACATACACATGTATATTTATATATATTTATACTTATCAATAGTTACTTTCTCACCTAAAAAGTTCAAACTGAATAAAGTGACACACGTCAGTCCTCCAGCAAAGATTACTGCAGCGTTCAGTCAGTCCTTTGGTTTGTGTGCTTCCCTTTAATGATGCTGTGAAATGACTGATAAATTAAAAGCTTATTATTAACCTCCTGGTTAAATTGACTCATAGCACCACCTGCTGTTGTAGGGGGCAAAGTGACATACTGTATATTGTACAGTCTTTGTAGGACGTATTTTTCTACTTGTAAGATTTTCTGTGTTTGTTTTTGAAGCGTGAGCTATTAGTGATATGTAGACATGTTTTGTATCTAGGAGACAGGATGCATGACTTTGTTAATGTTGCTTTGTATTTGCAGTATAGCACAGTTTGTTACAGAATCATGGTGCATTTATAAAACATGTTATTTTAGATTGCAGGAAATTATCTCCATACAGGCTCCAGCTGCACAGTTTGCTTGAGTTGATGAATATTTGCCCATTTCACAGGTTCTGAGTCTCAAGTAGCTTCATTTGTGCCCCGTTTCCACACCAGAAATTCTAAGTGTCCATGCCGGTTAGTTTTTTTTGTTAAATCTACATATTAATAATAACCAAACACACTTGACAGGGCCTCATTTTGTGCCATCATAGAAACCTTTGCTGTAACACGGCTTCTTCAACTCAACAGGTGGAGGAACTGTTGAGTTTGCATCAACAGTTCAAGAGGAAATTAATGCAGCAAATGAGACAAAAATGCAGCCAAACTGCTTTAAACAGTGTTAAGTCTAAATTAGGCCTTACTGTAATGATGGCAGGTGGCACAGTGTGCATTAGTTAGCACTGCAGGTTCTGGGTTTGAATCCAGACCTGAGGCCTTTCTGTGGGCATGTTCTCCCCATGTCTGCATGGGTTACCTCTGGGTGCTCCTGCTTCCTCCCACAGCCCCCCAAAAAAACATCTAATATGGGGGAATTGGTGACTCTAAATTGGCCACAGGTTTTCTTAATGTGTGACTCATTTATACACAGAAGTGTGACAAGGATGATCAGCAAAAAGGTGCAGGTGGTTTACTTTTTCTGTAAAATAAAGTGCGATCAGAGCGGATGGTTTATTTTTGACTTTAAATGATTAATAGCAAATCAAGATTTCACCGGAATCTTTGGTGACTCATCTTATTCTTCTTACTTCACTGCCAAAAGGAAACTGAATTCTAAATATCACATCCATTATATATAGTAAGTATATTTACTGAAGTACTAAGAGGTGAAACTCTGTAAGAAATTATTTATAACCGAAGAGGGAAATGTTTTTAAATTGGTCTTGAACCTTCACATCTACAGCAAACATTAAAAAATTTACAAAAGTTAAATCAGCAATTTATGGATGAGAAATGTTGGATGAACCTGAGGAAACGTTACCATCGTTTAAAATATGGCAGTGCAAACACAAATGATACACATCCCACCAAAGACAAGCAGGGATACAGTTTGCATACATTTTTATTCATCTTAAATCTTGTAGAAAAAAAAAAAATCAGAGAAACATTCTCTTTTCCTTCAGCCAATAGTTTTTTCCCCAGTACTCACAATATATAGATAACAGGAAAAATTCTTACAACAGCATTTTTTTTTTTTTTTTTTACAAAAGAAAATCAAAAATGAAACCTCAGCCTATTAGATCATTTCAAGAGAAACTCAAGAGTTGGAAGGCTATGAATAATTTAAACACATCAAAATCTTGAGAACAAAACGTGACGAAAGGAGAGAAAAGAAATTTGTTCGATTATTTGTCCGCTCTGTGAGGTGTTCCAGTGGTAAAAGTGAGGCCAAAATCAGACCACAAACACTGAGAGACCATCTGGATCTGGCTGTGGTTAGTGCTCTTTAAACAGATCCCAAATCAGTGACACTCCAAAGACTGAAACTAATGCAAATTTAGGGGAGAAAGAGGAGTCATGAAAAAAAAAAGAAAAGAAAAAAAAAGAGGAAGAATAAGGATCTGGCAACAGGTCTAGAGACAAGGAACAGAGTCGGGTAATGGTAGTAAATAATCTGTCAGCACACTCATGAAGAGGAAACCAGATGTCGTCCGCCTATTAGAAACTTCCCTCTTCCTGCTACTACACATGGTTACAATCAATACTGACAAACAACAAACAGCAGCCAACGAAGGGTGAGGATGGAAAACAGTTAACGTCGGATCGTTTTCACTGTTTAATGTGAATATTAATTCTAATGAGTCTCACACAGGAGTTAATTGTGTTAATTATCTGCAGAATAAAGAGAAAAATATTCACCAGTATTCATCTACTTTTTTAATCCATTTTCTCCTCCAGGATGGTTCGGTTTGTGGTTTGAATTTGACCGAATCGACAGCACTCAGTGACGTCATCATTACAGCCGGACAACAAATAGAAGATCATCGTTTGTTTTTCTGTACATGTAAATAGGTTGAAAAAGAAGTGAGGTAGATGGATGGTTGAAGGGTTAACAAAACCTTCCTCCAAAAAGGGCAAAAGAACGTCACAATATAAAAGGGAAAAAAAAAAAAAAAAAAGGTTTGTGGGTATTTTTATAGTGATTTACACTTCATAAAAAATAACATAAATAACTAAGGAACTTCTCCGCTGGGAATAAGAAACGTTTTGAGGCGAATGAGCCTTTAATATCTGTACCATGTGGTCATCTTCATGTTTAAGTGAGCATTAAACAGACAGTCTGTTTAATGCTCAGCTGTCCAGACCTCCAGTTAGTTAACTTTCTGACTTAGTATTTCAATAAAAGACCATGTTCAGAAGAAGAGCATCCGTTCCTCCTGTGAATCCTTTTAGTGCCGTCCTCGTATTTTTCCCAAAGCATAAAAAAAAAAAAAAAAATCTCTCAGTGCTGTAAGATAATTACACTCATTTCTCAATGCAATTTAATTTCAGCAATCACCTACAAAACATGTTGGAAAAAAAAGATAAATAATGTGAATGAACTCCAGCAGCATACAGAAAACTACCCTTGATTCAAGAGAGAGGTTGATCAGCAGAAGGTGAAATGATCCTACAGACAGGTTTTTGCGGTTGCCCTCGTGAAGGTTTGCTGCTGCTTTTCATTAAATTCTAGTTTGCATTTACTTTGTACCTGGAACCCAGTGTTTATTACACAGAACACACTTATGGGAACCTGAGACTGACAGCATTTAATAGAATCAGACAAGTCAGAAATGACAGGATTCACCAGTAAATAATAGTTAGCTAATTAATTAAAATGGTGAAAAAGCGAAATATAAAGCTTTAAAGTTGAGCTCATTCTATTTTTATTTTTTTTATTCTCTATTATCTTCACATTTTCCCCACCGATTCTCCTGATGCATATATGCTAACATTATGTTCATGTATAATCAGGTCAACCATTGGTCCAGTGAAACATTGGCTGAGCACCTGTATGGCTAACTCACTTACATGAATAAACTGAAGCTAAAGACACTTTTCTGTCAGCTGCTGTATTTAAAACATGCTAACAGCGTCACGTGGCTAACATCACTGAAGAAACTACGCTTTTACTGAGTGCAAATGAAGATGAAGATAAATGTGGAATTAAGTCTCAGACTTCATCCTAGACGTTTTGCAGCTGCAGGTTATTTAAAGACAAAAATGTGTAGACGGCCTTAACTTGCTAACTTTATGAACTATTTTAAATGCTTTAGCTAGTCTACAGCAGTATGCATCAAAACATATGGAGGATAATCATAACATGAACTCGCTGGTGTGCTTTTTAAGAGTTAGCGTCAATTAGATAAGGAAGTATATTAGTGACAGGAAGTATAAAGCTTTAGATTTCCTTTTACGTTTTTTTTATCTTAATTGACTAACATTATTATTTATTGACTTGTCTGATAACATTTCACTACATTTCGTCAGTACTGAGGCTCCAAAGAAGAAGTGCGAGGACCCACCCAAAACAGGAAAACCTGCCTCTGTTTTCACTGTAATAAACACTGTTCTTGTCTAATGAGTCAGAGGGACGTAGAATCAGACAACACACACACACACACACACACACACACACACACACACACACACACACACTCACTCACTCACTCACTCACACACACTCACTCTCACACACACACACATACACACACACTCTCACACACACACACACCAAGCTGCATGTCTCAAGGTATGAGCGGATAAAAAAAGGAAAGTAGAAAAGGGTTTAACTTTTCTCTTTAGACCTGAGTTTAGTTTAGGGACTCAGCAGTGATGCCTGACCAGAAAGCCTAGAGGACAGAGGTCGAGGCGTCCCAAGAGAACTCGAGAGCATCAATGGTACCAAAACTGTCCTATAGTCAGATGAGAGGGGAAGTCCACTGTGTTTCAAACCACAAGGCAAATTGTCGTACCTTTAACACAGAAATGAAACCAGCTCCGATAAACTTTACACAATTACGAGCATTAAAAAAAATGGACTGTAGTGGAAATGTTCATAGATTCAACCTGAAGGTTTTTTTTTCTCTTTTTATATATATATATATAGATATTAACTATGTTACAACCACAAGAGAAATAAGGAATAGCAGCTTCTTTCTGTACATGAGTGTCTCAAACCATAGAAAAGTTAGAAAAGTGACACAAACAACTGGTGCGCACATAAATGCTCTGCCCACATAGAGATGTCATTAATGTCGGAGATGACTAGTCTATAAAAATACCTGTTTGTATACAACGAGGACTTTAAACCCGGAGAAAACCCCGACTGAGAGAAGTTACAGATATAATATTCATTTTTCTTTACTCTCTTCTCTTCGCAGTCCTTTTTCTTCCAAAAAATTTTTTTTGTGTGTTTTTTTTTTTTGCTTCTTTATCGACTGGATTTGGCGTTTAAACCGTATAACAAAACAGCACTTGGTGAGATGATGTGGCTCAGTTTCAGATAAACTGATGTAACCAGGGTCCACGGCTTCAGTCTGATGGCCTGCAGTGTGGCTGCAGACGTCACACAGAAACAGTAGTAGTAGTAGTTCAGGGGCCGTAGAGGAAAGTTTAAATCCCTTTGATCACAGATTGTTTGTTGCATTTTCAATGCAGTGACTTGTAGAATTCCAGGGTGAGACTACAGAAGAGAGAATATAAAGAAAGTACAATTTTGGCAACAAATTTGGCAGATTTGATCGTTCTCCCTCTGGTTTGTTTGTTTGTTTGTTTGTTTGTTTGTTTCAGCGGATTGGCTGTTGACCCGGCATTATGCTGACACCCAGCCTGCAGGGCAACGAGACGACCGACCCACCGACGGAGACCCTGACCTCTCTGACGTACTAGTTCTTTTAGATATGCTGAACAGTTTCATCATAATGCCCGCCCAAAAGCGACCAAAACGCTGGTCATTTATAAAGACCAAAACAGGTTTGTTTAACCATTTGGAAATACATATAAAAAAGTAACAAACAATTTATAAAATAAGTTCAGTCATAAAGAGAGAAAGATCTCCCCGGAATTATTTTTCTTTTTTTTTCTTTGTTTTACAGTTTTTTTAGTCTCACTCAGCTGCCAGGGCAGCGTCACGTCTGACAGCCAGAAACCAAAACTCCAATCATCTGAAAATAGGTGTGAGGAGGTACAGCAGACAGTTTTCTGCACCTCCCTGTGAGTCTTTGCTCCTTTCTGAGGAGCCACGCCCAGCTTGCTGGACATGGTTTTGCTGTATGAGATTTTTTTAAATTTATTATTATTATTTTTTTAAGAAAGACGCTGCACCCACTGAGACATCAGGTTCTGCAGAGCAGCAGGTTGGGTGGGTTTACAGTCTGCTGGGTGTCTCTGTCCAATCAGCAGGCAGAGGACTGCGGGAGAGGCATGGCACGTTCATTATTGCGTCCTCCGTTCATGTGTGCGTACGGCGGCAGTTCGTCCAGAGACGGCCGCATTGTGACGCTTGACCCTGACCCGAGCCCTGACCCCGCCGATAGGCCTGGACCCGGCAGCCCGTTGGCCGCCTGCTGCCCAGGGGGGTGTTTGTCCATGGCAGCGGTTGATGTGCAGGGACTGGAGGGCGAGCTGGGGGCTAGTGAGGGGGTGGGTGGAGCCTCTAAGCTCGGAGAGGGTGGCGTCTGTTGGGGGACAGGGGTGTGCTGTGTGGAAGTAGGGGGGTCCAGAGGAACGTCATCCATGTTGTCCATCTTGTCCACATGGGGCTGCGGAGCTTCGACTGGCTTGTTGTCGGCGCTGTAGAAGAAACTGACCTCTCTGAACGATGGATCCAAATCATCCTTGATGCTGCTGATGATCTCGACAAAAGACGGACGCATCTTGGGATTGTACTGCCAACACATCCGCATCAGCTCAAACCTAAAACAAACACAAACACAGATAAGCTACAACACGTCCTTCTGTGACGAAGACTCCATCCAGAGATACGGCACCTTCCCACCAACAAGACAATGTTTACTTTAGCCAAAAGACGCTAAGCTAACTGGCTGCAGCTTCATAGTTTGCATACAAATCTGGCATTGGTGTCAATCTTCTTCAAGACTATTGGCATGAAATTCCCCAAAATGTCAAACTATCCTTTAACTTGCATTCAAAGGCTACTTCTTTATTCTATGCTATTACAGTTGAGGTGACTGATCACTTTAAGCTTTAAGTATTATGGTAAAGAACAGATTTATGGACAACATATTAGTTTAAAACGTCACCATCTGATGCTTTCTTCATGTTCAGTAGTTTCTGACACGATCCGACCTGTTCACTATGAACTGGTGCTCAGGCTTTTTAACATTAGGAACAAACATCATGCAGAACACAAGAGCACACAGTGACAAAGGAAGGCGACAAACTGCTAGCATTCTGCTAATGAATGCTGATTGGTCAGTCGAGGATTTACGACTGATTGCAACCCGACACCCTTCCTCAAAATCTCCCAGAGTCTATAGAGGCTTTTTGAAATTAAATCTGATGAAGTCAAATGCAGAATGTAATAACAGAGATATTCCAATGACTATTAATGCTGTCAAGTAGCTACCAATGCTACTACTTCAATAACAGTATTTTGAAGATGGACTGATATTTATTGTATCAACTCATTATATTGAAAACATAATGAAAGTTGACAGAAAAACATTTTTCCCCATTAACATTTATTTTTGGGGCTTCAGCTCCATAGAGCCACATTCATTTTGGACTACCTCACCAGCGCCCCCTACATACCCTGAGGTTCTGAGAGTGGCACATCTCTATACTTATTAGAATGTCTCTGGTACTGCAGTATTGAAATCCCAATGACTGCAGGCTGAAGGGCAGCAGCACAGCTTCTCCGTTTGTCTCTTGTGATTTAACTAGCAAAGCAGAGGAAAACATGGCAGGCAGTGAGCTGATAGATAGAAATGTGTGAGTTGTGTCTTACAGCATGTCGGGACAGTTCTGCGGTTTCTCCAGCAGGCCTCCCTCCATGACAAAGCGCAGCACCTGCTCATTGGACAGGCCCTGGTAGGGCTGTTCTGCCAGAGTGGAGATCTCCCACAACACAACCCCGAATGACCTACAGAGGGACAGTGGGAGGGGTTAACTTAGAGTCTCCTTCACTTTAATCACCTTACTCTGAAACCACCCATGGGTGTTTGTTTGTGTTTGTGTGCACCACTTACCAGACATCAGAGTTGGTGGTGAAGACTCCGTCCTTCAGAGACTCCGGTGACATCCAGCGGACAGGGAGCAAACCTTTACCACCTTTGCGGTAGTAATCTGTCTCATAAATGTCTCTGGTCATGCCAAAGTCTACCCACACACACACACACACACACACATACACACACAGTTAGAAAGAGAAGGATTAATGCCTATAAAAAAAACTGCATTTGATAAAGATGGTTCTGTTTTCAAAAGTTGAACCAAACACTAAGGTTGTTGTTGTGTTGTGTTGTGTGGGTCCATATGTTCCACAAGAGGGAGCTCTGCACTGAGACATGTCTACAGTAACTTTAATTCCTTACAGATCACTGCATACCAGAGTTACAGACCTGTAAATATGTTATTGTAACTGGAAGTATCTAGATGGTGATCTAGATCTTTTCACATTCAACCAGGCTGCACATTAAAATGTAGTCATACCCCCCTCAGATGGGACGGGGTGTGCTAGGATGCAGGATTAATGGTTTAGTAAGGTATGTTGAAGCTTAAGACATTTTGATTTTTTTTTATTGCTGTTTGGATCACCATAGTAACTGATGCTGCACACCTCATCTGGGGTCTCATTTATAACCATTGCATTTGCACAAAACGGTGTATGAAAGAGGTTGTGTCAATTTCCACGCAAAAGTTGTGATCTATAAAAACAAGCTTGATGGGAGAATGGGCACATCTGTAGGTGGACTTTGACTAATGCATGCAAACATTTTGCAGACAAGGGAAACTAGCTATGTGGATGGAGAGATTTGTGTGTGCACTTGTGTGTAATGCTGCACGGACACACAGACTCACTGTTCTTGCACTTCTATCAGGACTATATGTGAATGGGAAAAAGTAACATGTGTTTTCTGACCTCCACAAGCAAACATGTTCATCAGGGAAATGCAAAGTTAACCAATTACATTTACCCATAACATAAAGAGGATATGTTATTGATTAAATTATCTGCCAAGACACAAACGTGTTGATAAAGAACATGTCGGTCCTGAGAAAGTATTTCTTTTGTTTTCTGGAACATTTAACTACAAACCTGATCTTTCATCAACGTTAAACAAACTAAATCTGTTTCCTGAACCTAACAGAAAACTGTTGCTTCTAGTGTCTCAGTCCTGCACTTTGTATCCCCGTCATTCTCCACAACCACTTTGTTGCACCTGCAGTGTTTTATTTACTGAAATAAAAGCAGCCTCTGCACACAGTAGAGGCAGAGATTATGTTCCCTTTATAAACATACTTCTGTTGTAAATTAGTTGTGTATAAACTTGACTAATGTCAAGGAAACAGGGCTGAAATTCCTGTGTCAGAGAAATGAATGTTCCTGCTCTTCGTCGTCGTCATGATTCACCATGAAGAACCACTGATGAGCAGCCGCGTCTCTAAGCATCACAGCTCATGACATCTTTGCATTGACCATTTATGGGTGATTGTGGGTGTGCAGATGGTGAGGCTGATCCAGATGTGCACATATTCAGGTGGATTGTGATTCAGAGGGAACATTAGGTAGAGTTGTGTGTGCACAGTTTCATAATAAGATTTTTTTTTTTTTTTGGTGTGCATGTCATTTTTAACTTTTAGTATAGATTTTATTTTATTTCTATAGACGAGACCCCTGATCTGGAGAAGGTTAAGTTAATTTGACCATATTCTCTGTGAGTGATACAGATCCTGAGCTGAGGGAACATGTTATATGTAAGCTTGCTGAGCTGTATATTTAAAATGTCACCAAAAATATCCATGTAATTACAGCAAAGCAGTGCAAAATATAAGCAATTCCTCGTAAGTTTAAAAAAAAATTTAACCACAGAAACTTGAATTTCCCCCTTTTTGCTTCAGGTAATTTTAACTCTTTAAATTTTTACCCAGCGAATCAACCATACATTATATTACATTACATTACATTACAGACCCTTCTGTATTATTTTATTTTTACTCTTTATCCTGCTCTGCTGCCAATGTCTGTTTTACACTGCTAGAATCACAGCTGATAGGAAACTGAGTAGAAAATTGATTAATCTGGTATTTATCACACATAATATTCAATTAATAAAACTCATTTCAGTCTAATTTGGCCAAAATCTAAAGTTATTTCCACTTATCCTTCATTATGGTCAAGTGTCGGACATAAATGTAATTACCGAGCGTCATCTTTAATTATGCTGCATCAGGTTTAAGACTCCTACTATGTGCAGTGTCATGTTAGAAATACGAGTGGTGAGACAAATATATATGAACATAAGAATTTATACAGTCTGTACTTTTCTGCCAGCATTCCTCTATTCCTATTTGCAGCAAGACTTTTTCTTTTTGTTGTAATTTTATAAATTCTTAAATATTTCTTAAATCTTAATATTCTTAAAAGCTTCCCATTATAATTAATTTAAGTTCTTTTTTTAATGGGCACACACAGAGTCTGAAGCAGAAAGCCTGGATCTTATCACCTCCGTCTTGAAACCCATGATCTCTGACTGGGATGTTCTTGTTTCTGCCTCACTGCTGGCCGTGACCTCTGCCCTGCTGACATTCCCTTACCTCCTATCTTCACTGTGAAGTCTTCGGCCACCATGCAGTTCCTGGCTGCCAGGTCCCTGTGGACGAACTTGTTGGCATTGAGGTAAGCCATGCCGTCAGCGATCTGCCCGGCCATCTGAAGCATCTTCTTCAGAGGAGGGAGAGACAGGCTTGACCACTGTTGCTGAAGAAAGACAGGCAAGACAGGTGGAAGAATGGTAAGTCCTCAGAAACAACGATGACTCGTATGATTGACTGAGGTTACAGAAGGTAAACCGGTTCAGAGGCTCCTCAGCAAGAACTAGGGCAAAAAAATTAATAAAAATCTCCATTCTTATTGATCTTGTTAGTGTTATTCTTCATTGCACGCCACTCTTTCCACATGTTAGACAGTTGTTACAAATGAATGCATTTATACCATGAGAGTTACTTCTTTTTTGTTTTGTTTTGTATTTAAAGTATTTATGAATATTTAATTGTGATAGTTAAACCAATAGAGGCGGGTTGGGGTCCATAAATTGAGATCACCCATAAAATGATCCAGCTGACTGTGATAAAATCCTAACCATTTGAAGGTTTGAGCTCAAGGACTTGTTTACTGGTCATCAAATTAAGCTAAACTTGAAGCCAGCTTTGAAGAAGTGAGTCAAATCAGGACAAGCCAGTTATCCATGTTCACAGGACAGGAACAGCAGCAGGTTACGGGTCAGACAATACCTCTTTAGGTCGGAGGGAGCGCAAATAGCTCTTCAGGTCTCCTTGAGTCATCAGCTCCATGATGACCAGGGTGGGCTGGCCCTGAGAAACCACTCCCAGGAGACGGACCTGCACCAAACACAACGCGTCATGTCAAACGTACAACAGAAACTGACTCACACTCTTTGTCTTTTGTTTGATGAGGGATGTGTACAAAACAGAACCCGTCACTGCCATGTATGATCTCAGTGTGTGTGTGTGTGTGTTCATACCACATGGTGACAGTTGAACTCCTTCATGACAGACGCTTCATTGAGAAACTCTATCCTCTCCCTCATGCTGGCTGACTCATTGACGGTCTTAATGGCGACGCGGGTCTCCGGTTCGTCTTTCACCACTCCCTTTGCCAAGCCCTCGTACACCATGCCGAAGGACCCCTGGCCGAGTTCACGACTCAGGGAGATTTTCTCCCGTGCCACCTCCCACTCGTCTGGCACATACACTGTACGGATAAATACGATGCATGCATGTTTTCAGTTAGAGGGTGTATCCTGCAGAGGTGTTTTTTTGTTTTTGACAACAATAAAACTGGACACCACATTTCTCAGACACACTTGACTCACTTTCTGCAGCGCTGAAGTACTCTGGGTTGACTGAAGCATACAGGACTCCATTTCCAAGTCGGTCGCTGTTCCTGACAGAAAAAAAAGTTTACAGACACAGACACACACACCTTCACTCACACACACACACATCTAGGATCTGCCTGGTGTAAAACCATACATGTCACAGTTTTACCTTCCACAGAAAACTGGCAAAATGTAATACTGAGTGAGGTTGGAGGAATTACACACCCTGATTTAAGATTAGCAGACAATTAATGCAGTCCTAACTATTTCAGCATGGCAGAAGTTGTTCATTTGTCAACTTTAGTGCTTTACGTCACTACATCCCCCAATCCCCCACTACATCAAAAAACAGAGCAAATACTAGCTTTATTTACCCCTTGGTTTAATGGACTAGAGGTATTTTTGCTTTCGTCTGTGTGTTGGTTTGAGTGGTTTGTGATGGAACATGGTTCCTAATGTAATCACACCAATCATTAGCTACAAGAAAATATTCAGCAATCCTCATCAGGTGTCTATAATGTGTTTTCCTGATAAGGTTTCCTTATTTGTCTGAAGCTCTACAGAGGTCTGTGGTTCTGGTTTGGTTACTCAGCATAGGAAGACTTATTTCATTTGTCTGTTACATGATATTCTACATATGTGTTTTTTTTTTTATTCCTACTCATTTTATACTATTGCAATGAAACAGCTGCTGCTCCAAACACGTACCTTTTCTTGTTGAGGACCACCAGTATTGTGACTAGGACGCAGATGAGGAAGATGATGGCAATGGGAATGAAGATCATTGCGTAGAGAACGTTTTCATACCCTGTTGAGACAAACGCTTCGTGTCACTTTAATTGACTTCAGAATCATTTCTATGCTGTTAAAAACTAGGCAGAGAGATACGACGGAGAGGAGCGACGAGGTTCGATGTCGTCGTCTTACGTTCGGCCACGTAGAGATCCAGAGAGTGAGTCCAGGACCCGTTGCCCGCCAGTGACGTGGCTCTCACTCTAACAGAGTAGTTTCCTGGACTGAGGTTGGACAGCCGAACTCCACGCTGGGCCTGGTACATTTGACCTGACACACATTCATGCTTCTCAGTCTGACACACAAAAACACACACACGCACACGCACACACACACACACACACACAGAAAAAAGACAACATCTTAAGATTCAAAAATCTCATCTTTACTGAGAATTAGATAGAGAAGACAGGATTTACAGAGCTGGACTAACACCAGGGTTCAGTATGTGAGGTCACTGCGTCAGCTGATGGACCAACGTCTATATAGCTCACCTATAAGACCAATTGTTGCCACTGAACAAAGTGTAATTTCTTTGTTTTTATTATTATTCATGTCATTCCTGTCTGCTGGGTTAATCTAGTAGTCGTAAAATTGATTTTTCTTTGAGTTCATGAGCAAAAAAGGTTTGGTTAAAATGACCACGTTCTATTTCTACATTATATTCAGTTTTTCAAGATCTATGTTATAATAATTAGTGGAATGTTTGGTCTGTTAGTCTGAAATGCAGACATCTGTGTTAAAAAGTGCTGAAAAAAAACAACTTTTTATTAATGGTAAAAATCAAAGATCATCATTTTTGATCCTTAGAATTGCCAAACAAGAAAACAACACACTGATTTAGTCTCTGAAGCTAATATAATTTAAGGTATGCCTCAGGGGGGATGTTGATTTTCCTCTAACTAAATGACGGATGGATCAGACTCAGACGTAGACTGTTTATGAACAATCACGAATAAATACGACTGTTGAATCCATTTACTGGTTTCCCAGTTGTTGTCAGAAACAGCAGTTCCTCGGTGAGGTAGCGGGTTGGTGTAGTGATGTCGCCTTACCTCAGAGGCCAGTTTGAACTTGATCTCATACATGAGGATGAGTCCATTGGGGTGATGTGGCTCTGGCCAGCGCAGAAACACCCAGTCCTCATGGCCCTCCCAGGTCACGGGGCCAGGTATGTCATCAGCCTTTTCTGAAAACCGCAGAGGGAATTATAGAGAGCATAGAAGTCTGGATACGCAGCAACCTCATGAGTAACTAGCACTATATCTATAAATAGATCATTCCCCTAACCTGCTGGTTTGGTCCTGGAGAAGACGAACTCCGCGGCGCTGCAGCGTTGGACCTGTCGATTGCAGGCGTGAATGTCGATGCGGTAAACGGTAAACGGCTGCAGACCAGAGATCTGAAGCTCTCGCTCCATCACCGACTGCTCCACGAACTCGAACTCTCTGTCTGCTGGCTCCGCGTTCGCGGCGCTGCCATTGCCAGCAGCTTGGAGAGGAGGTACGACGCTGCTGTTGGCGTGCAGCCGGTTGCGGCGGGAGTGAGTGGAGTTAGCTACGCCAAAGAGATCTCTACGGCGACGATCGGGAGGCCTGGAGGTGGGAGAAAGAGGACAGAGGATGAAGTGGAGGGGGGAGAAAGGAAGTTTTTTTTTTACGGTGAGTGTGGAGAAATCTAAATACAAACAGCTGCTGTTTTTTTTTTTTCCTTCGCTAAGTGCTTAGTGGGACATCTGGCAAAGACTAGAGAAAGTAAAAGTAAAATGTAACATTAACAAAGAGACTGAAGGAGGTTTGTACACAGAAACTGGTGATGCACAATATATTACCTTCACAAGGCAGTATTGTTTTAGCCTTTCTGGGTTCCTTGTTGTTCGCAGCTATTGGAAATCCTCCCCTGCTTAAACTTCACTCTTTCACTGAGTCTATGACTGATTTGATTGTTTTCCTTTCCATGTGGCCTTAATTTAAGCAGCAGGGATGAAACTTGGGAGTCATATGCCAATATATCATTGTGGCAGTGGGGGTTTGGTTACAGCTCAGTGACAGGAGACAGGGGTGATGTTTCGGGGAATGGTGTCGGGGAGAGAGAGCTAATTATTCCAGGTGTTTTGTGTTGGATTGATTGCTCTCTCTCTCTCTGTCTCCCCCCCCCCCTCATTTTTCAGCATGCTGGACTTGGAGTGTGTTTCCTGTTAAAGTCTGCCAGCTGAAAAGTTTAGATGTGTTTGGTGTTACTTCGTTGTTCTGTGTTAATAATAAAGACTCTTGCCCTAAAGTCGTCACTGAGAGAACCCACCAGTGGTAGCAGACACCATGACTGATACAATAACGTTCCACACAAAAGCTTGCAACTTTGGCTGAATGGGAGACCTCAATAGACAAGACAGGTCTGCCATGTGTCCCAGGTTTCGTCTCATCTGGAGCCAAATGTGTAAAATGTAGTAAATCTTTACTGTGCAAAAGAGGAAGCAAAACCGAGGGACCCCTCACTCCCCCCTCACTGACTCAGTGGAGTTTAAACTACTGAGCATAATTGCCGAAACTGGAGACAGACAGAAGACACTGATCCGCACTATCAGAACACAAACTGCACAATAACAGCAGTGGGAAAAAACAGCACTGTCTTTTGAGATCATCATCATTTTGGTTTAGACAAAAACAGCGTTAACAAAGACGTTACATTCTGTGTAAACATGCTGTACAACATGGCAGTGATGCGTACCTCGGTGTAAAAATGGAGTTGTGCAGGAAGTTTTCAAAAACTTTGCGGTACGAGGCGTCTGCAGCCTCAGCCTCCAGGTCCTCGACTGATTTGGGACAGGGGCAACACGGGCCCTTGTCTGCCCCATCAGGGTCTGGCTTGGTGGGCTTGGTGTCCTCTTCTTGGTCTCCCACACCTATGGCAGCCATCCTTATGGGGATCTTCAGCTCTGGAGGAGGCAGAGGATGTGTTTTTGTGACAGGTGTATACTCTAACTCAACAACTAGCATTAAAGCTGAATGAACCTGTGCCTGCCTGTACCTTTAGAGCAGTAGTTGTGCTGATACAGCTCTCGGTCTTCAGCTTGTTGCTGCCATCTGACCAGGTAGTAAGTCTGGTTCCCATTTGGTGAGACAGGGGGCGACCAACGCACCACCAGCTGTGTGGATGAGTTAGAGTACGCTCGCACATCCTGAGGCATGGAGGGCGCTGAAAGAGAGACAAAGAACCAAATTCTAATGATCTCAGAGTCGCTCTGTGGCTGCTCAGTACTGTATCCTGATTTCTAAGTAGGAAATGCTTTTCTTCCTCCGGCTGGGAGGCAGTCTGCCAGTGCAGATGTTATTCTGACATCACAGCAGTGTTAGGACTTTACAATGCAGCTGGATTTATTTAAAGCGGTCTTCCATTTCAGCTAATTACGTTAACGTTTCTGTAAATCATTTTTCCTGCATCTCTTTGACTTGCAGCTGTGTTTACTAAAAATAAAAAATAAATAAAAAAAAGTCTTCCTCTCCATCTTCTTACACCATGTTTGGATCAGAGTCATCATGAAACAATTTCAATCTTTTTGAAAAACAAGGGTAAAAAAAAAAGGCTACCTGAAGGGCTGGTGCGGATGTAGACCACCTTGCTCTTGGCACCCGGCATATGTTTGTCCTCCACCATGAGTGTGATCGCCTTCACAAATACGGCGTACTGAGTCCAGGGCTTCAGGCCAGACAGCAGGACTCCGGGGTCTGAGTCCTTGTCCGGCCTCAGCTCTACATCCACCATATTCCAGCTGTTAGAGCCACAGCCATCCTGCCCCTCGAACTCTGTGATGTTCTGGAAGGGCCTGGGATGAAAGACGGTTAAAGTCAGGGGTTCATAATTAATCATCAACATTTTGGCGGTACTAATTAGTGACATTTACATAATTGATATACATATTTATTCTCGTGTTTACATAAAGCAAATCACTTTAGAACACAAGATCTGGATAAAGGGGTGGATCCCAGGGGTGGGCGGCCATTTAACTCGAAAAGTTGTGGACAGATTTGCATCAGATATAGGAGATGTGGATGGGAGCAGGTGACTACGTTTTGGGAACAATCCCTCCAGAGGAAATGCTGACTCTTGTGGAACAGCTATGATGAAAGTTATAGTAGGTGAAAGGATTTAAATAAAGGTGTTGCATATAAATATAAACAGGAATGTAACTTGTAGGGAGAGGGAACCCTTTGAACGGAATGCTCAGCCTTCTCTTTGATGCTCATTCCATTACATCATCAAGTCGCACCTTCTTCTTCTTCTTCTTCTGGTTTACTGGTACCCAACGGGAGAATTAGCACCACCAGCTATTTATCCCAATAAGCTCAACTCCTAATATTCGCATAATAGTACACATATTAATTAGTATTTTCTTTTACAGAATTTAAAGAAAGTTCAACTTAATGTAGAGGACAACTTGGCTATTACAAGTCCCTGATGTTTGCCTTTTAAACAAATCAACTGATATGCAGGGGGAATTAAGTTCTACGTCCTATCATCACTGGGGTGATTGTGAAAGACTTACGCCTCCTTGTAGTAGACAATAAAGCTGATGAGGTCTCTGTAGTCGGGGGGACGATAGCGCTGCCAGGTCAGTTTGATCCTCGTACCGCTGGTGCTGTTGGACTTAAACTTCAGGATAGTGCTTTCACCTGGAGAGACAGGAATGAGGGAGCAAGAGCAGAGTTATAAAGAAGCCACTTATTAATAAGAATTATAATAATACTTCTGTTAAATGTGCTGCAAACAGTCTTGTTGACAGAGTAGTGCAGTTTATCCTGAAGAGCAACATCCAGCTCAGAGGGGGGGCTTTCAAACTGTTAGTAATCCAGTGTAATTCCTCCACATGTACTGGACATAGCAATTTAAATTTCTGTGGTTCTCAGATTGAAGCTCTTACAGCTGGCTCGGTCTCCATTGTTTCGGAAGTCGCTCTCATCAAAGCGGCCCTGGATGCCCGTCTTCTCCCACATCTTGCGGATCTCGGACATGCAGAGTTTTGGGTTGGCGCTGAAGAACAGCTTTCCTGCCTTGATGGTGAGATTGTGCTGCTTCCAGTCCCAAAGGTACTGGAGCTGGTGGTTGTCAAATGCCGAGAACGCGTACACGCTAGAAAAGCAGAAAGGAAGGGAGAAGAGAGGATGAGTGGTTCTAACTTTTCCTGTGTGACGTTTCCATGCTGGTTTAGTGTTTGTGTTGTGATTCATGCCAAGCTGAAGGCATCGTGGACAACTGTTTACTTTCAGTGCATGATGTAAAACTGCTCAATGATGAGTCAAGGGTGTATACAGACATGATTCCTGTTTAACTACACTTCATTTTCTATGAGGGGAAGTACAAAGGAGAGGAGAGGAGAAGAGAGGAGGTGCAATTTTGATGAGTCACTGGGTAGCACCCAGACATTCAGGAATGACTGTAATGTGGGCCATGGGACAGTGATTCCTGTGAACTCAAGGAGGAACAGATGGAGGAGGGAGTGAAGGCCTCTCCATGACCCTGACAGAACCTTTCCTTGGACTCCTGGAAGTTATGCTGCATTCAAGGCCTCCAATAAAAAAAATTGTTTTTTTCTTTCTTTGAGTGATAATATTACTGTTTCCAATCTGAAGTATGTGCGTCTGTTCTTACAAAAAAAAAAAAAAACTTTCCCCCTACACCAACACAGTCATAACATGTTTGCTCTTATCTCCTCATCCTGTCATCATTTCAGCAACATTAGAACACCGACGGCTCGGTTACTATGACATCGGCCTTGGCAGCAGGAAAAATTGGATGATAAAAAGCGACATGCATCACAACAATACAGACTCCAGGTCAAAATGTCCAGTATATTTACAGTAGAGCCGAGAACTATTCGCATCATCAAACTAGTATTTAGGCGATTCCTCTATCTTAAATGATACTTCAAGAGAGACACACAAGACAAGCACTACACCAACATTAGGCCCAACGGTGAACTGTTGGGGCTACAACTTGGATTTTGTGTATTTGCGCTGTAGCATGTGTGTGGTCTTACTCATCCAGGAGCGACTCTCCATCGATGTATCTCAGGCTGCGGAGGAAGGCCAACGAGCTCAGAGTGTGGGAATGTCTGATTCGCACATAACCAGTCACCCTCTGGATCAACCCAGTGAAGCTCTCCAGCTCTGCCACCATGTTGTCTAAACACACACAAATTACTGTTATTACTTATATTACCACCAGCCTTATCAGCCTATAAATGTATTTATACCTTTTTTTTTTACTGAACTTGAATTCATCTTCCTCAATCCCACCTATACTCAACCCCTCTTCCTCACCCTACCGTGGGTAGTCGTGATTTTTTTAAAATGTCTTTTTAGGCAATACCTGAAAATTATACCCTCCCAGAATTTCTAAGAGTTTTATAAAGTCTTTATATCATTTCTGCTTTGTAGAACAGTTAGTCCAGCGGAGTTGTGGAGAATCAGTTGACTTTTCTAGATGAGGAAATCTGGGACAAACACATCATCGTCTTGGTAACATCAGTCATGAGTTACAAACCTCTTTCATTTCTGTGTGCGTGCTGGCAGGGCTACAGTGGAAGCGTTAGCGTTAACTGCAGTGCAGCTGTGGTACAATGCAGTACTTACGGCCTCTGCGGATGTTGATATACAGGTTGCCTTTGATAACAGTGCAGCCTTTGAGCGACTGAGCGGCATCCACTGAGTCGATGACCTTCTCCTCACACACTTTATCACACAGACCATTACAGGCTGTGCAGGACATGCTGGAGACAGACGGAGAGCGATAGGAAGAAACAGGAGACAGAAAAAATACAGTCAGTCCCTCCAGGATCTCGTGGGCCTTTTTTTTGGTGATTGTTTCGGCCTAAAATGCCTGATTTCGTGGCTCAAAAGTTGCGATTTATGCTGTGATATTTTCGGGCATTTTATATATGTATATAACATATATAAAGAAATCCCCAAGTCCACATAACCAACACTGTACAAGATATTTTTTATCTTGTTTGCAGTTAGTGTTTTCTCTGGCTCTCATTTGCCTCACTCAGTGAAGTCTCCCCCCTCTCTCTCTCTCTCTCTCTCACCCCCCGATCTCTGATTTCATTACATGTCCAGTTGCTATGTTGAAAGAAGCTTTCACACAGTAATGTCAATTTAAACATTTTATCCTGCGCAGTTTGTCATGCAAACAGGCACCGACGCTACAATCACTTTATACTACACTGACAGTATCACTAACCAGGCCACTTTAATCTAACTCATGTTGATCTTTAAGCAGTTGCAGCAGATCTGGATGCCTCTGTCGTGGTGATGTGTTTAGTCTGTCGTCCACAGGTGTGTTTTGCGGGTATAAATGTGTTTGTCAGTCGACGTCTTTCGTCTCTGTTCCACCACAGCGCTGCATGCCGTGCATGCCGTGCAAAACAATTAACCCCCTGCTTTCGTGTAGCCGTAATTTTCGCTGCTAAATGTGAGACAATCATGTCAAAATCTCCACGACCAGAAACAAGGAAGTGAGTTTGGTGAGGTACAAGTATGACTCACGTGTGAGACCGATTTCATTGGTGAAACTCACGGCAATCTACGATGATCGGACAAAAGTTGCAAATAAGTTGCGGTGATTGGACTAAATTGCAAGGCCGTGCAGAATTAGCTGGGATTGGTTGAATTTGCGTTAATAGTTGTGATCGCGACACGGCGAAATCCTGGAGGGACTGTACTGTGGCGTTTTTATTTACACTACTATCAAATCTTTCCTGGTTAAATGATGTCTTGGAGGGATTCAGATATTTCACTAGAAACATTTTGTGTTTCATCAAACATTTACAGGTAATGTGAAGCAAGTAGGGACGGATGGTTTCCTTTAAACTAACTGCCCTTTATTGCAGAGAGGATACCTCCAACCGGTGGCTCGGCTTCAGCCTGCATCAGGAGACTGCAGCTCACCTGTTGGGTGCGGTGCGCGTGTAACCAGAGGGGCATTCAGACATGCACTCTCCCCCGTGGATGATGAAGCTGTCGTAGTCGGGGAGGTGGACCTTGGAGCAAAGCTCGGCGCTGATGCAGCGCCAGCCCTCGAACCTGTAGGTGCCGTGCGGGCAGTCGGCCACGCAGCGTCCTTGGTGGTAGTAATGCACACATGCTGCACATGCTGTGTCACTGCCAGGGACTGTGCAGCTACCCAGACACTGAGGGTGGCAGCACTCGCCATCTGCTGTGCATGCTCGCCGTGCACACTTCTCTGGGCACTCTGTTGGGGGGGGAGAGGGAGGGAGAGAGAGAGAGAGAGAGGTGAAGTATTATACCTGTGCAGATGATTTAAAATGTTGACTTTCTTTTTGTCTTCCTAAACCTAATTCACACAAAGTCATTTATCTTATACCACATTACAGTATAGCTCATACTACTGATGCCTGTTATTTTGCTCTTGATTCCAATCTGATTCTGACAGTTGAATTTACATATTACCACTAAAAAGCTCTCCACTGAGGAAAGTATGTTTTCTTTAAAGGAATAGTTTGTTTGATTTCTTTACATGTTTTGTTGCTGAGAATCAACTGGGAGGATTGACACCACTCTGTCCGTCTGTCTGTCTGTCTTGATCTGGGACACCTTCTCATCCACAGAATGATCGACAGAACTAAGTTCATTTGCCAGAAGCTACCTTTAAGAATTAGGATACAGTGTGTATGTGTGTGTGTGTGTGTGTGTGTGTGTGTGTGTAGCTGGTGTACTTAAAGGAGGCTGGCTTGAAATACAAAGCCTTTGGAACTGGATCAGACCCTGATTGGCCACAATCTGATTTTGCACATCAGCTCAAGGCAGCAACGAACAAAAACCTGCCAGAATGTCCTTGTTCTTGTGACTCCAGATCCATATCCAGACACGCACAGTAAAGAGGCGTTTGGCTCACTTTAGCAAACAAATGAGTGCACAAGTCAGTCTGCAGCCTGCATTAGCCTCTGCCACGACCTTACTGGCTATAAGTCCTGAACAAATGATTTGCATTTAGTGGGGAGTGAATGCAACACTAACACACATTATATGTCTGAACCTAGAACACAACTTGTAAAGGATAAAAACAGGCATGTAGATGGCATGTAGGCTTCTTGAAATACAACAGCAACTTTGTAAGCATGTTTTTTTGTTTGTTTGTTTGTTTTTTTGTTTAAAACAACCAACTAATAAAACAATATCTAATAAACAGCCTGTCAGAGCACAGTAGTGCTGAGTGAATTTCATCACAGATCCACTGTGACTCAAGTCTCTCCACTCTGGGGTTTCCACCACTACACAGAACTCCTCCTGCCGCTGCTGCCGGGTCCCTCTAAGGTTTTGT
The DNA here is from genome assembly GCA_037577475.1 of Chaunax sp. Z400. Classification (NCBI taxonomy): domain Eukaryota; kingdom Metazoa; phylum Chordata; class Actinopteri; order Lophiiformes; family Chaunacidae; genus Chaunax; species Chaunax sp. Z400. Next base: position 31,939,468 of record CM075184.1, on the reverse strand, counting down.
AACTGATGACAGGGAGAGCTGATTGAGGAGATCCAGAGGGGAAACACTACACTGACCTATGTACAGAATAAAGAGGAGCCAAAACACATTGTCCCTGCAGCAGGGAGAATTTAAAGTGAGCAATGATGGAGGGCAACCCAAAACTATACAGCAGGTCATTTCACTAGCTGGCAACATACTTTTAAATTAAGCAGCAACTTTTAACCCGGCGTTACTGACAGTGTCTCATTGGTTCAGCATGAACCAACAGTAGCTGACTGCTTCAAACACAAAACACTAATTGCTTTGGAAACATTTTAAATCACTGCTTGTGTATTAGTGGGTGTATTAGGTTATAAACAAAAGGACAGGGACATCTGAACCAGAAACCTCTAGATGAACAGCCAAACTGTAATTCTGATTATGACATTTATAGGCTAGCCAGGGGGGGCTGGGTTTAGAAGAGAAGCCAGACAGATGTGAAGTTAGGGGGGAAATGATGTGTTGTTTATAAAGGGCCTGAATGATAACACGATAATAAAAAAAACTGTTTCAACATGCTGCTTCTGCGATCTCTGTCAAACAAACCAAAGACACCAGGCCAGAGGAGATGCCTGCAGCCACTTTGTTTATTTGTATGTGATCGATCAATCACCACTCCAGAATCAGTGTTTCAGTCAGGGCGTTTGTAACTTATACTAAAATGTAGGTATTGGCTGTAAAGTTAAAAAAAAAAAAGAAAAAGAAAAAAAGCCGAATTGCAACAGGAAGTCATTCCTGCAGCCTGGAATTCAAATGAAATAGAGATGCACAACATGCATTTTTTAAAAACCAATACCAATTTCTTATGTTTGCATTTCAAAAAGAAGTTTGTAACCTGTAGTTTATGCACACGTGAGGATTAAAAGGCTAAGATGTAGTGAGAAGAATTGGTCTGATATATACTGTGCATCCCTAAATGCAAACATTGTTCACGACTCAACTAAATAAGACGAACCTAGACTTTGTACTGGGAGATATTTCTAGACCCCTCAACTCAGAGAACCATTTGACTCACTTATGAGCCAGAAAGCTAAGGTTATGTTAGCAAGATTCAAAGTCATAACAGCGTTTATAGCTAACAAACAGCATAAGTGCTCAGCTACGCAGCTATGTTACGATCCCCTAAATCATAATCAAGATTTTCATGTATGTTACGTCACCTCTATAAAAACAATTTTATCACTGGGAGTCCAACACAGTATAATTAAGTTCATCTATGTAGAATTTGAAGACATTCCACTTATTAACTGTGAAAGTAGAAGCATTTCCACGCGTCTCCCTTTCCGACTTTCCCTGTTCCCTGATAATAACCAAATGCAATATGCTTAGATGGGTGAGACCGTCCTCCCCAACAGACACAGGAAGCCAATCAGAACCTTCAGACTGTATGGTCCCATCAACTACTCAGCAGTCTGTTTATGCTCAGCAGGAGGGAACCGGAGCTGCAGTTCTCTGGCACAGAATGTTCTTTCTCCAGTCTGAGCCTCGATCACCCCCCTGACAGCATATCTCCCCCCTGACCTCTGCAATGGGGTGATGGGAGCTGTGTTGGAAAGGTGTTATTTAGCGATGCGATAATGTAGAAGGCAACAAGGGAGATAAGCTCAGGCTGGAGATGTGAGTCTCTGGCCTCCTTAACATAACTGACTCTTGTAATGGGGTGAACAGTGGTGGAGGGGTTGGTGGAGGGGTTGGTGGGTCCATGCAATGTACATAGCATTCCACTAGACATCTGCTACATAATGAATCCCACCTTTTACCCCCAGTACAGGGGGGGGGGGGGGGGGGGGGGGGGTAGAGGAGGAGATGGAAGGGGGGGAATGGGTAGAGGGTCCAGAATAAGAAGGAGAAAGTGTAGAGGATGGATGGATGAGGAGGAGAATGAACTACAGAAATGGGGTGTGGACATGGACATGGAGAAGGAATGCAGTCAAGGAAGGGGTTTAAATAAGGAGATGATAGGGTTGTAGAAGAGGAGGAAACAATATTTAACACATCACATCTTTATGAAAGCACCATACAAACATACACACAGAAACAGAAAATACCAGTCCTCCCATTCTTTGAGTGTGGGTGGTGTGTTCAGGCTGTGGAGGTGTGGACTGCAGAGAATGCAGTGAAAAGTTGAGGAACACAACTTGACACCCTGCTGGTCAACAGTATAATATATTAATATTCTTTTTTTAAAGTTGCCATAGGAATGGTAAACAGCTGCACTTAAAAAAAAACAAAAAAACAACAAAGCTACAAACGGCAATAGTTCCAATATTAAAAACGCTCTGGTAGAATCTAGGAGAGGAAATAGAACCATCATTTTTTCTGAAATAAAACACACACACATTTTATTCTATTTGAGATCAGGGGATTTCAAAGTCTGACACTTACTGGATAGTTGTTAGTGCACACACAGAAGAAAACAGTTGACCTACTACAATCTGTCATTAGGCAGCACTTTGTTTGTGGTTAAAGATCACTGCTGTGGGTCAAAACATCCATGCAGGGCTTCTGGGGGGGGAAGCAGAAATACCAGCCCAGCAGGAAGGTAGGCTGGGAAACTCAGAGCAGTCATCAGCGAAATGGTGGGAAAATACCTGGGTTGTTAGGTCTAAACTAATTACACCTCAGCAGCGACGCACAATCAAATGGGACGTCAGAGTCATATGAGCGTAAATAACTTCCTGGGTGGTTTGACATGGAAAAGCAGCAGGTGGACTGATTTTTCTTCTCGCTCTCCTGCTCGATCAGCTGATCGATCAATTTATAAAAAAAATAAAAAAAAGCCTGTCTAATTGTAAATTGTTGTTTTCACACCCCAATTCTTTGGCTGACAGGAACAGGATGTCCCCACACACACACACACACACACACACAGACACACACACACACACACACACAGACACAGACACACACACACACACACACAGACACACACACACACACACACACACACACACACACACACAGACACACACACACACACACACACACACACACACACACACACACAGACACACACAGACACACACACACACACACACACACACACACACACACACACACACACACACACACACACACACACACAGTTGCTGTGATGACACCCCACGCTTTAGCAGCATATGCTACTTAGCAGCACAGCAGAGTGCTAGCAGGCAAAAAATATGGATGTCTAGACTGAAGACAGCAGGGTTGATTTATTCCATCAGTTATACTTTCAGGTGTCGCTTCGACTCACAAGTTTTGTTTAAAGGATGAATGAGTTGAAACCGAAGTAACATTCCGGGAGATGTCGTCCCAACTGCACACACTCAAAACTTGTGACATGTGACAAAACTCGCCACTGAGTGGTGTTTTATTGTGAACCCTCCAAAACTGCGCCTGTGCAATAATCATGTTGTATAATCAGCATCGTGCTACGCCACACATAAAGTAAATGGCTCGTCTTAGCATATGCAGAATCCTCACTAACACTCATTTTAGCAAACACGATGCGTGTTCCTGTGTTTGCAGGTTAGGGTTAAACCGGCGGCTCTAAATCACCTGTGGGAGAGAATGTGAGTGGTTGTCTGTCTGTCTGTGTGTGATTGACAGGCGGGACCGTCTGAGGTGTGCGCCATCTTTTCACCCAACGACAAGCCTCTTCACCCTGAAGGAAAACAGGGCGTAGCTAATGGATGGATATTTCCGAACTCGACACACTCTATGCCCTCCCCAGTGTGTCCCAGTACTCATGGTGAGTGGGTAAACAAACAGCACCAGTGCAATCGCCTCATCAGGATTGGACAGAAACGCAACAATATCGCTGTATTTGCCGTCTCATGCAAAGCATGTTCTGTTACAGCCAGTCTGTCTGTCTGTCTGTCTGTCTGTCTGTCTGTCGGTGTGTAGGTTCAATCAGTGAATCAGTCATTCAGAAAACCAGTCGGTCAGTTAGTAGTGTGTGTGTGTGTGTGTGTGTGTGTGTGTGTTGTCTACAGGTTGTATACACATCAGTAGAACAAGAATCTCCATTCACAGGTCTTCCTGGCTGACCAGATCTGTCCTGTTTCACCTCTTGAGCTTCCCAGCAGACACCAGCCAGTCAGTTCTGGTGAGATGCCTGCCAGTCAAGCAGCCTGTCAAACAGGCTGCTTACAAAGTTCTTTGAGCAACTAAGACAACAACAAAAAAAAAGAAAAAAAAAGAGTGAGCACATGATTAACCCTGACAACCATGCTTTTGTGTTTAAACCAACAAAAAAAATCCTCAAACAAAATTTGCTGAGTTCAAACAGAATTAAATGTCCCAGAGTTACAGGAACTAATTTAGCTGTAATCCTGTCAAGATATCTTGAGTTATTTTCCTCATAATCCCAAGTGATGACAGTGCAGTTTCACATTTTATTTGGTAGGTTTTTGTTTTTTGGACATTTGCTTGAAACCAGTACACCTATACTGGATAGAAACAGAGCGGAGATGATATCGTTTTCATTGACTGGTGCAAATGAACGTCTTGGACCTAAATCAGATGACTCGTACAGATGGCTTTATTGGGTCCTGTCCCAAACCATCTAATGAACTGATTATCTATTTCTACCCAGGAGACCAGACAGGTCTAACAAATGCAGAAAGTTGTGCCTCAGAAGCAGCTGATTGCGCCTGATTGAAGACACCAAAATATTCCATACAGTACAAAAAAACCCCCAATATTCTAGTTTAGTGACCATGAAAAGCTAAAACTTATGCTAGGTTTTTTGAATATCCTCTCTCATAACAGCCATAATAACTTTTATGGCTACGTTTGCTTATTCAGTCTCAGTTATTCATCAGCTATTAAACAACATAGCTGTAAATCACATGCTGTACCTTGGAATTAACTAACGGATATTAAACAATATCAGAAAAATGTTCCGTTTAACGGGTAGCCTAAACAGAGTCAGCAAGATAACCTTGTGGGCAAACATCTGTCAGATCAGCTGACACTACAGGATAATTACAGATAAAAAAAAAGAAGGAATTCCTGGCATCCTCCTGCTGCCTGACCTGGAAAAGACAAGACAAATCAAATACTTCTGTCCCCTGAGCCTCAACAAAGGCCAGACAATAACAGGGTGGATGAGGTTTACAAGAAGCTATCACACTGGCTTTTTTTTTCCTGACACCAAGGCTACACAGCTCCCTTCAGAGGACAGATATCCCAGAAGGCTACAGCTGGAAAAAAGGGGCAAAGAGAGATGAAACAACAGCCACAATAACAAAATGTCACTTCTGAGATTTATGTCGAGGTCAAGCAACAAGATTGTAGAAATCTTCACCCAATGAAGAAGCTTTGACCTTAATGAATGCAGTAATGTAGCGGAACACAGATAAGGGCTCACAGACACACACAGGAAAGACAACTGGATCTTTCTCCTAAACAATTTCACTGGAAAACAACAAATGACAGACAAATAAAAAGATGTGCGTATGTTGCTGCAATATAGCATGAAGACAACGTGTGTTTGGCTAATTTTTTAAGCAGTGAAGAGAAAGGAGGAAAATAACTGAGCTTAAAACCCCCCCCCAAAAAACATAGTAATCCAGTGTGTTTTACATGGTGGTTGAGACACAACTTCTAAAAACAGACAGATCACGGATCACTCGGCTATTTTCAGTAAATACACATGATGCAGTTTGTCGTCACCAGTAATTTCCACATATTCAACCTCCACACAAGTTATTTTAACAGATTGATTTGACCCACATACATCAATCCATTTGAGCCTATAATTTTATTTTATTTTTGTAATTAGTGCGTACGTGATGCAGTTTGGCCAGATTCAAAATCTGATGCCGTTTCCAGACGACTCAAACCCCCAACGTTTACTTACTTCTGTGCATTATTAAAAAAATGTTTTTGTAATGTAAGAATTTTATCCTTTTATTTGAACAACTACAGTTTAAATAAGTAAGATTTTTTTCTGAGGTTAAGATCTGGTGAATGCTCAGGCCAAAACATCGCCGACAGAGAATTACCGCTCAGACCACTTCCTTGTTTTTGCCGTGTGGGTTGATGCATTATCTTGTCGAGACGTCTGGTCTTTTATTTTCACTACGCAACTCGTTCAGGCTTAGAAGCAACCCTTTTTTTTTGTAATATGTTTTATTGCTCCTTTTTCATTGATGGACTTTTCACTTTGCACCAGATGCCACAAAACACACCCTCCATGAATGAAAGACCAGGTTCTGGAGTATCGGTACACACCTCAAAACATGACTCATCATTCCAAGGAGACTTTGACCCCAACGGGTTCATGAAGTTTAGACGTTTTAAGACGACATTTTGAAACAAAAACAACAGTTTGACTCTTCACAATGTGGCCAAATACACACAAAGACACCTGGTGTTTTGTCTCTTCAGTCAGGACTGAAGCACAGTGTAAGTCAACCAGCCTGACTGTGTGGTTTGTTATTTCATCTTGTTATGAATTACCTTGTATTAAGAAGGTGATGCACAGTATAGTATAGGTGTGTGTGCTTGTGTGTCTGTGTCTTTGTGTGTGTGCACACTGGTAGTAAACCTCCCAACCCATCCTACTTTGCTGAACATGCAAAGAAAAAAAGCCCAGAATGATCGATGGATAAAAATCTGATTACCTTGATCGACCGTTTAGACGGATAAAATATTATAAAATATTATTAATCTGCCGATTATTTAGGCAGTTACACATAAAAAAATAACACAAAATGCAAGTCATAAACTTGTTGACACAGCAACTCCATCACAGCAAAACTGTGATTTTTTTCCCTCTCCTTTTCATTATAATTCTATTGTGATCACGTCAGAGAGAAAAGATAGAAAACGAGCCTCTGTAAGAAAACAAACTATTCCAACCAGCCTTAAATCCACCAGTAAGAAGCTCATCTCAGTTCCTGGTCAAAGCACATCCCAATTCTGACGGTGTTAACGGAGCACAATTAAAGGCCACATAATTACAGTAGGCACTTCAACATAGCCAAACCAGTAATATTCTCTTCCAGGAATTCCAGGGATGGGTGTGACTGTTGACTAAAAGTAGTCATGGATGTGCCTGGTTTACAAAGCAGTCCCTATAATTACCAGCCCTGACAGCCTCCGTGTTCTGGCTCAGGGGTTAGGGGTGCATCATCGTATGCTGTGATTTTTGGTTTGATGATCAATACCTGCTTTTACAATGTCTGCTATATGTGGAAACAACACAATTCTGGCAGGACAAAATCATCCATACTTATTATCTTCATCATTATTTTTTTATTCTACTGCAATCAAGACATTTTATGGATTGCTTAAAAAGAGAGTGGGTTTGAAGTCTTTTTTTTTCTTTCTCAGATCATCAAACCAAACATGACTTACATCAAGTTTCAAAGGCGAGGTCCAAACCACATGGGCTGGATACAACAAATATGACTAGTTGTGGTATTTCTAACACAGTGACCTATAATACTGCTGAGCCACCTAAAAATAGGAATGGGCACAGCCAAGTCATGGATGGGCAAAGGAGATTTATTTTGATTCAAAGTTTTGTTCATACAAAAGTATTATTAGAATTGAAAGGTTGAACTAAAGAGCGATGAATGACGGAAACATACGACCTCATGGTTGCCAACCTGTTAAGTCGCAATTAACGTCCTGCCAGAAGCTTTTATTTAATAAAAAAGTAATAAATGTAATAAGATTTGTTTTTCCATTGAATAATTTCCAGTGAGAAAGATGCTGTCCTCACTTAGAGACAAAGAACTGACAGACAGCTTTGTCACATGGTACAACTGGGGCGACATGAACTCAAATCAATGTCACAATTATTTCAAGATTTTACCTTGATTACAATTCATGAGAAAGTATGTATTTTATATTCTTTTTTTTTTCAAACATTGCCTGAAAAGTTCTCTGACAAAGTCTGTACTGTAAATATGCTGAACAATTAAAGTATTTAATAAGTTTTTTTTCCCCTTGTTGTTCTTTGTCTTCTTCACTGAAGACAAAATGTGTCCAAACACAGGGCACAGTGTTCTTTTTAGGTATAAACTCTGCATAAGACCTTTTTTTCATGCACCTTTACTTTGAGTGAATGCACATGGACATATAGATATATCAGATATAGTGAAATCCCCTCAAGGCTTTCATGAAATATCTCAACAAAATTTGGCATGGATGCAAAACTCGGAACATTGAGCCTTTGGCGACGGCTGTCATTGCTGCTGAGGTGTAAAAACGATTTAAGGCTTAGTTATATGAGTTAAAAAACATTGTTTTGCTTCTTTTTATGTACGTTTCACCACGTCTTGTTATTATCAGGTTGCAACTTGAATTTTGTAATCAAGCCAAATTACGTTGGTACAATGGAAACTTTAGTGGATCCAGAGTAAATAACCAATCATGTCACTATGGTTAAGAGCAGCTACACTTTACCCTCGTCTACATTCAAGGCCAATTTTCCAGGTTGTGTAAAGTTAGTTGAAATGAAAACAGGTTCTTCTTCTTCATTTGAAGCGATTGCACCGGTGTTAGTACAAAGTGAGTAAAGTACCAGAAACAAACCAACAAACAAACAAACAAACTGTGCATCCAAGAACCCTTGAATGGGACTAAAATGGTGTAAATGGAAATGACAGCCCTGAAATATTTCTTTGCAGATCAAGCAGAAATAAATTTGAAACAAGAAACACACGCTTCGTGTGTTTGAGTTAATTTGCCTTACGTGGATGTTGTGCATCCTGCACTGTGACTATTGCACATGCATGTATCATGATGGTGACGCTGAAACAATGTGTCGCTCATCCCCACGCATTAATGTAATGATGCAAACCTGTTGACAAATTTAAAGGACTTTTAATGAGGGATTTTAATGAGGAGAAAGTGCTTTGATTCTGTGTTAGCTTAGTTAGCTCGTAGCATGCTATCAGAAGCAGTAGCTTCAAGATATTTTTAGGGGTTATAATTAAGGAATATACAGTATTTATGTGTGTAGTAAGTCAGCTGATACTTAGTGGCATTTTTTTTTTTTGCGGAGTGCAACATATAGAAGAGTCGATCGCTTTCTGACCAGAGATTCAAACAGACAACCACATGGCATGGGGTCCTGGGCCAGTTCCATCAGTCTCCTCCAACAGTATGTGTGGGGAATGAGAGAGTGGGTGCCTGCACTCAGTACATGATGGTATGGAGCTAATAATAGCAGAGATTAGACAGACATCAGCGGGAACTGGTAGTCACCAGGCTTCCTTAAGCCCTCAGCACTAGGTCACACAAGTCAGACTGTCTGGATAACATGGCCTCTCTGCTGGAGCTGGGCTCCTATCGTTCAGATTTCACCTGTGTGTTATATAATTCTACACACCACGTAATGTCAGTTACGCGGTTGTTGTGTAAGTGGAAGTTTTCATCGCACTATTCTACTGAATGTTACAAAATGTGCATATGTACAGATACAAAACTATCTGAACTTATTAAAAGCACTTGTGTCACATTATCTGAACCAAATCTGATGGTTTCAACCAACAACAGCTTTGGTACCGAGCTGCTGTGTATCCATCAACACTCATGTGCCTCAGGACATCACAACAGCATCTATTTCCTTATTCTTTAAACTTCCTCCATACTTTGAACTTCCACTTTTTCTTTCATTTTTCCTTTTCCATTTTTTTTTTTTTTTTACTACTTCCCACACAGCACAGCACAACACCACTGTGGATAACACACGGCTGTTAGACCACGTCACATCCAATCACTCCGCATGTCCGTGTGCGGTCACTTTTGTTAGTTTAATAGTGTAACTGACCTTCTAACACACTCAGCCTTTCTGTTTAGTGCATCATTAGTTGCACTGATGCATAACTACTAGTCCTGCCACAATCATTACATAATCATTTGATTGCGATTACTTGATTGCTACCCAGAATTATTTTTTGCATAATTGTCCGAATCGATTCCATTCCTCAATACAAAAACAGCTGGATGAAATAGTGACATCATATCTCCATCACTGCTTCCACGTCGTTTTTCCCCCACCTTTTAACAATTGACTTGTGCTTTAATGATGTCATCTGGTCTGCTATGAATGGAGATTTAAATTAGCCTCGGGCGCCACCAACTACTTATCTCTTGAGATGCGTCATGTTTCAGTGAGAATCTACTGACATGAACATGCAGAGTAAAACGTCAGTCACCACTTAATTGTCTTGAATATTAGTGGTGTGTTTGTCGACTGCAGGTGCAGCGGAGTTCACTCTGTTTATACAGGTTTCATTCCTTTGACAAAGCGGCAGGTCTGTACTCTTAATGAAGCTTGTTGCATCATCATCATGGCGTCTGCAACTGTTTTATTGTTGCTCGTATTTGTATAATTATGAGTTTAGTCCTGTTTTGTGTTTAAGTGGAATTTTGCAGCCTAAATGTGGCGTTTAGTTTAATAGCACTATTATATAACTTTACCATCATCAATTGGTGATTCCCTTTGAGAAAATGTAACAATTCTAACCCAACTGTTTGTTCTGAATTCTGCATTTGGAACCAAAATGAAAAAAGTATTATTTTTTTAAAAATTATATTACTGACACTGATGCATGGATAAGTGAAGTTACGTCAAACCCTGATACTGAAGCAGAATAATTAGATCATTATCATCATATTAGAGACTAATTTGAATTTGAGGGAATTCAGCCACGCTTTCCGACTCTTTGTTCTAAAGCCATGGTCACTGTTTGATGAGAGAGTCACTCTCAAAACTGTGACAGAGAATATACAGTAGCTGCATTAGCATGTGTTATGCAGGATGGATGAAGCATCGGTCTTTTGATACGTCTGGTTCTAAGAAACACTGCAACTAATTCCTCAAGGAACCATTTCACTCTATGCCAAACTCCAAAGACAATACGACACAACACTCCCATGTCCACCTCAGGTACCTCATCTCAAATATGTTGGGAAAGAGCAGAGATATTCAAGGTCAAGTACATCAGAACACCTCATAAAATATCAGTGAGGTAGAAACTGCAACAACAAAAAAAGGTTCGTTTACATTAAGAAACTATATGTTTAAAACGGTCTCAGATTAATCTCTGGAGAAGCAGTGAGTAAATAAATACTGGATCTACCACATCCAAAACCAACCAGATTTCACAACCCTCTCTCTCTCTGCTGGACGTCCCTTAGCTAGCGTCTGCTTTCCTGCCGGACAGCTGATAGTGTGTTGCCTGGATGTCAGCTGAAACGCACTCGACTGCAGCCACAGCCAGTTTATCCAAAAACAAGTTTCAGAAAATCTGATAACTAATATTGCACTTTTAAGCTTTTTTTCTTCTTCTTCTTCTTGCCTTCATTTGACATCTGACTGTGTGCAGACTGGTGTGAAACATGGAGGCAGAGCCAAACAACAGTCTGGAATAGGAACGGGTACGTTCTGGTTATACGACATGGATATGTTTGGTTTTTTTTGTTTTTTTTTAAGGCAGGCACAATCTTGATATTTAAGAGTTTTAAAAAAAATCTGGCAACAATATACAGTGTGTTGGTCAATGTTCATTTTAAGCCTCAAAGCATAAATGTGTAGCTTTTTTGACGTTTTTGATTTTGTCATTTTAGTTCTATGGATATACTGTTCACAGATCTTTTTCATGCAATAACCTTAGTATATTTAATCATCATCAACTTTATTTATAAGCACATTTAAAAAAAATAACAGAGTTGACCAAAGTGCTGTACAGACATTAAATAAGATGGAACCACAATAAAGCCATACACTAAAATGAAGAAGGAAAAAAATAAAAAAATTTTTTTTTTAATTTTACCTTCATACTATGAATATTTTCCAAGTTACAGGCCCTAGAAGTACATAGTGGTGGGTTGAAATTTCATGCTCTTTAATCAGTGTCATTTTTTCCATATTTTTTTTTGAGCTCTTGACGCATGAAATTGTCAGGGATGGAAAAAAACAAACATATTTGAGCTCTTTTAAAACTTTACATCCAGTCCAGGTGTCACAACCTAAAGCCAAAATCTTCTTTTTGTTCAGCAGGATTTTTTTTCTATTCCCAACTTTGAGCATCAATATCATGGGATGCATCAAGGTTTGAACAGTAAAACTGAACCTGTTTAATATCTATAGCATAGAGTAATAGAAAAACATTGGTACCCTTCTGATAATTACGGAAAAATAAAAATTAAAAAGTGCTTTTTGAGTAAAATACAGTTGGTTGGTCAAACCAAGTTATAGCGCATGAAAGGTTTCATTTTTACCTACGTTTTGACATCGGGCTCATATTCTAGCCGTGATGCCTTCTGTGTCAAAACGATTTCAATTTTTTATGAAATATGCTGACGTTATTGTACAAAAAAAACAAAAAACAAACAAACAGCTGATTCTGAGAGGTTCTGTTTGGAACATTTTTCAGCATCGCTTGATTTTTACACGGTATGACCCATGCAGAAAACAATAACATTCATTTGTGAGGTCCATTGTCCCATCAGGAAAACATGTCAGCTAAATCACTGCAAACATAAATGAGCAAACACTGACACGGCAAGTAAATGAAATTAATCCGATGGCAGGCTAAGCAACAACCCTGAAGACAATCCTTCCAGTTTAATGTGTAATCCCTTCTGTCAGGGGTTAACAAAAGACAAAAAAAAATCCTTCCAGTAAATCCATGAAGACCTACTTAGTACTTTAATGATGTGCTTTCATCTCTTCAGACCATACAAAGCACCGGAAAAACATCCCCCACGCTGTTCAATGTGTGTGTGTGTGTGTGTGTGTGTGTGTGTGTGTGTGTGTGTGTGTGTGTGAGAGAGAGCGATTGAGACAGTGTGTTTGCTTCCCAGCATGCACGGACATGGCTCTCCTCTTCAGAAGAAGCCTGTGAGTTATGAGTGAGACAAAAACACCCGAACCAGATTCCAAAAAAACAAACGAGGGACGCAAACATGAGAGAATGCAGTGTGTGTGTGTGTGTGTGTGTGTGTGTGTGTGTGTGTGTGTGTGTGTGTGTGTGTGTGTGTCACCACGACTAAGAGGAATCTCCACTTTCCTAGAACAAGCAAACAGGCTTTGAAAACTCTCTTTTCCTTGTAATAGTTTTATGAATGAGTGCAGGCTGAAAGCATGCCCTTTATACTAACCCGATGAAAACAGGCTGGCACATTTCCCCCTCCGTCATTTATTGATCTGAGGAATGACCGGGTCTGGAAATAAAAACGCCTCTGAATACAAAGTTGCCATTCATGCCAGCACAGGAAGCCTGTGAGCAAGGCACACATAAAAAAGAAACAAATAAATAAAAAACACATTCCTGATAAGATCTCTGAAGTTTCAAACAGGGCATTATTATCAGAGGAGAATAACAAGCGTCATAATGTGGGTCAGACTTTTCCCTCCTACTGGTAGAAATCAAGCAACAAACATACCTCATTAAATGTAATTACTGTACATGCAGTAACTGTGCAGCCTCTTCTGCTTGCATGCTTGTTGCCATTGGTTCATGCTTGTAAGTGGACCTGGTATAGGGGGCCACTGTCATTCATATGACAACGCTTTCAGACCTTTGGAGGCTATGTCATTAACGAGGCTCTGCACGTAGTTCACCTGCTGTTGTGAAAACTGAAGCGTGGGTGAAAAAAATTCCAAAACATGAGTTGTGTTTTTTTTTTTTGGCGTGACTTTTATAACATATTGCTGACAACGTAGCAAAGACAGCGACAACAGTAGAGCGAGTAAATTAGACGTAGTATGTGAGTAAACGATTAAATAAGGTGGAGAAAACAAAACAAAACAGGGTCTTCATCTGACAGTCAAGACACATAAGTGCGGCCTTAAAGGTGTGTTGTCTGTCCAGTTAGAGACACTACAGAGAGTAGACGGTGGTGATAATAGTAGTTTTGGAAGTCATGGTTCAAAATTAGCACTTGCCACAAAATGTGAGCAAAAATCTACACGTCAGCCATATTTACCTTTGGTGGGTTGCAGAAATAGGCATACTTTACTACAAACTTATACATATGCAGCAACTCTGCACACTGTGGCTGCATTCAAAGTGTGACCATCAATAATCATAATGCAACTCTTTGCTTGACGTCACTGTCCACCAATGCTACGGTTGTCTAGCTCCAGTATAGCTCAGCGCGCCCGCTGCTAGCATTCATCCATGGTAAGTTGTAGGAGGATGGACTGCTGCATGAAAAGGGATTTTTTTTTTTATTTGTGTTCCGGTTATCCTCACTTTAACACCTCTTATAGCATGAAGCAGTCATCTCTGACTGCAGCAACACATCAGTATTTTCTCATGAAATCAGGAGCTGATTTCTCATTTCAAACATTCAGGGAATAGTGAGGAATAGCATCCAAATGACCCTCTGAAGGACACTTTCACATGAACAATTTCGTCCAACCAACAGTCCCAAACGTTAGGAGGTATAAGTTAAATAAAATGAAAACAAATCCTCACATTTGTGAAGCTGAACTTCTGACCAAAAAAGTAAATTTTGGACTCTGGTGCTAGCAGCAGCAGCAGCAGCAGCAGATGGCTTAGCAGTAGTAAGGGAAACAGTAGTAGTAGCAGCTGTCACACAAGCACTATAGTACTACTAATAGAAAGGCCACTAGCCCAAACACTAGCTACTGGCTATTTCAAAAGTTCATAATAACAATAATCATAATAATAATAATAATCATAATAAAAACAATAATAATAATAGTAATAATAATAATAATATAATATTAATAACAATGATAACAGCAATAATAATATAATAATCATAATAATAATATAATAATCATAATAATAATAATGACAATAATGATAATAATAAAAACAATAATAATAATAATCATAATAAAAACAATGATAATAATAGTAATAATAATAATAATATATTAATAACAATGATAACAGCAATAATAATATAATAATCATAATAATAATAATATAATAATCATAATAATAATAATGACAATAATGATAATAATAAAAACAATAATAATAATAATAATAATAATAATAAATTCCTGTTCTTACAGCATCTTCTCTCTGACCACAATAACAAAATCTCTCAGTTCTAGTTGCTTGAAATGTTAATGCTGTACAAACTGCAGCTTATTTGATGGATGACACAACTTGGAGATGATGGTCACTTAAATCAACTTAAGTCTAACGTCCTATTTAATTATGGAGTTGCTAAAGTAACACAGCTGTAGGTTGTCGTTGTTGTTGTTGAATTGATGATGCAGCAGCAAGGAAGTCAGGAGGCCATGCAGACGAAGACACAACTGTAGATGGAGCTTCTTGTGGAAGAAGACTGGTTAAATCATCAGGGTTGAAATGGTGTCTTATGGGACGAGAACACTCACTTTTTAACAAAGACATATAAGAGGTCTAGGTTTTATTGAGGCCTCACTACAGTGTTTTCTTGCTGACAGAAGACACGACAAACAGCACCGTTCTGTTCCTCCACTTGACACCCCCTCCATCCATCCATCCAACATGTCTTCCTCCAACACATCCCACCTTCTGATGCCCACACTCTAGCACTCCAACAGCAACCCACAAAGCAGACCAGGCATATGTGTGTATACAGACAGAGCTGCATCTCTGTGATGTGTGCTGTGTGATGTGACAGTGACAGTGTGTGTGTCTGTGCTAGCATGGACATCTATCCAGACCAGCTCTGCGACAGTGTCTATGTCACAAGAGTGAAAACATCAACATGCTGATTCTGCAGCGAGGCGCCAGTCACTAAGGGAAACGAGTCGGCCAGACACACACACACACACACAGACACACACACACACAGACACACACAGACACACACACACAGACACAGACACACACACACACACATTCACAGACACACACACACACACACACAGACACACACACACACTCAGCCAAAACACATCGTTTGAAAAAGTCATTGAAAACACTGCAGCTGTAAACACAGAGTTAAAGGGAAAGTTCACATTCATCGTACATAGAGGAGTCTGTGCTGCAGGACACCTGAATATTTGAGCTGCAGCTTCTTTAAGAGAAATGCAGGAGGCCGTGTTAAAACAGGTGACCCCCCCGAAAACACAAGCTTTGTGTATGTAAGAAAACTGAGGCGGATTGAAGTGACTAAACCTCTGTTTAGTCCTTTCTTCTTGTTTCCATAACTTGGATAAACCTTGAGCTGTACTACAGTAAAGATCTGCAGAGTCAGTCATGTACAACACCCTCCCCCTCTACCTGCTATCCCCAGGTAGCCGGCCACAATACAGCCATTCAAATGGAGCCAAAAAGGCACAATCTGCATGATCTATTTGCAATTTAAATCCCCGATGAGCTCCCACGTGTGACGGAGAGTCAGGCTTACCTTTCTGGCAGTGATTGGAATTCCAGCAGCGGTAGTTGTAGTTGTTGTTGAACATGGTCTTTCTGCACTGAGGGTTGTTCTCCATGATACCCGGACAAACATCGCTGCACTCCTTGGACTGCTTGTTCCCAGCGATGTAATTGTTGAACTCGGCATCCATGATTAGCGACCAGTCTATGGAGTCCAAGTAGCAGAGCTCAGGGTTCTTTTCGATGCGAATGGCGCCGCGGGTGATGTTCCTCAGGTTGTACAGGCCTATGTCCTTCAGGCTGGTCATCTCGAAGATCACAAGGGCGTAGTTGTAGAAGAGGTTTCGTCCACGTATGACGGCCAGATTGGGGAAGAGCGTGCTCAGACTGTCCAGGCCGGATACCCTGAACAGCAACAGGTAGTCTGTGATCATCGTCAGCTTGGGGAAGCTGAGGGAGCGGAAGACTTCCTGGTTGATGTTGTTGTTGTTTTTGTCACCGATGAGGAGGATCTGCAAGTAGCCCTCCACCACCGTGCAGTTCTCTAGACGCCCAAATTCGCTGATGTCATTGCCAATGTCGATGCTGGGACCACAGACTGCAGGGGGGGGGGCAACAAAAGGACACAATGAGGAGTCATAATCTCATACATCTCAATATCTAATACATCATTTAGCCTATTCTTCTTTATTTCTTCCCTGTGGTGCTGAACAGTTTCATAACCACAACATGATAATAATAATAATGATAAACTTTATTTATATAGCACTTTTCTAAACAAAGTTACAAAATGCTTCACAAAGTTAAAACAATGGGTTCAAACAAGTCATCATGCACATCAAGTTAAAATGTAGAGATAACATTTAGACCCTCAAAACAGCAAACCCCAATATTAAAAAGCAGATGGAAAGATGTTGGGCTGAATAAACGAGGATTATACATACGTGGAAGTCAATTAATAATTAATTAAAAACACTAAAATCAATAATAACAAAAAAAAATAAAAATAAAATAAAGTTAATAAAAGGCTCTTTTTTTTTACAGATACGTTCTAAGAAGTGATTTATGAGCTCTTAAGTCAAACGGTTGAGCTCAGAAATAGCTGTTAAATGCAGCAATACGCAAAACCATGTTCTCCATTCCTTAAAGATCAATATTTAATGAAGAGATGAGGATCTAATACATATTAGAAATATTGACAGTGCTCTCGAGCTGTGCCGTTACTGACGGTGCGTGTTTGCCAAACATCGTGTGACAAAGTCAACAACTGAGTCAGGTTCTATTCAAGCTCAGGTTAACAGTGCAGTAAAGTTTATATTGTCCTGCCTTGGATCTGTTGTTGTTTGCGTCCAGCTGTCGTGACCCCAGGTTTCTGCTTTCACTGTTTGCTTTTGTCAAGCTTTCATAATGAAAATACGTCGAAAGCAGAGAAACTATTCAAAGGTGTGTTATATGTGTATAAGCATCACCCATAAAACAAGTACACGTGTCCATTTCATCAAATACAATATATCATGTGATTAACTTGTTACTCAACTTGTTAAACAAAAGGACAAAATTAAATATTATCACAGTATGGACATTTGTTTTTGCTTTGTGCTCATCGACTGCGTCACTATGCTAAAATGTTCTCAATGACTATCAGGATACTGGCGAGCCATCAAACAGATACCGGCACCGCCACACCCTCTGTTAGGTCATCAGTGATGAATCAGAGGAACCACTTTGTCTGTTCTTGTTAGGCTTGTTTTTATAAAGGGAAACGATTCATAGACTCCCTTAAGAAATCACCAGTTATTACAATTCATCTTTGAATCTCTGTGGTATGAACACATTTAACTTAAAATTTTAAAAAAAATCAAAACCTCCAGTAAAAGTTGGGTCACCAAAGTCAGAAAGATGCATCATCAGGGAACCATGACAGGAAGTAGAAAATGTTGTACCTATCCATCCGGCAGATGCTGAGACAATTTACCGGCTTTAGTGTCGCTCAATGAAAAGGCAGGGGTTGACCAAATTCTGCAGGATTTATCCTCTGGGGATCATGAATGTATGTATAAAAGGTGATGACATTCTATCCAAATTGCTGTGGCGCTTAAAAACAGACACAAACAGCAGATGTACCTCCACTGAAGCCCCCCGTTACCGGACACGTGTTGAACTGTAGCAGTCTTTGCACATCCTGTTATCTAGTGAACTGAAGAATAATCTTCCCCAGATGTGAGATTGTCTGCGACTTTGAACGAAAAGGTACAGACAATAAGGGACAGTTGTCGGCCTTCTGATCAGAACAAATTGTCTGAACTTCTATTTATGCAGTTTTTTTACTTTCAGAAAGCAGATTTGTTTACATTTGTCTTTAACCTCTAGTTCTTTGTTATTTACTGGGACAATCAGAGACTCTGATTCTGTTTAGACAAAGACACACAATGATCCAAACAACTACAAAGAGGAGTAAAAAAAAAAAAAAGAAGGAAAAAAAAGAAGGCATTCCTCTGAATTGTGTGTGGCCTCTGGACAATCCGAACCCACATCAGGAAAAGTTTGGTCAACCATGATGGCGATGATCGGTGAGGACGGGGAGGAGTGTTTGCCTTTTCCAACTTTTTACTCCCACCTGTGTGCTGAGCTCTGAACAATACTTAGCCTGAAGGCCCCTGCAACACTCACAGAAACATGGAGGCCATTATCACACACCACTGTGAGGAGAATTTAGACTTCAAAGGCTGGAGGGCAATGAGTCATGGAAAACTCACACCAACAAGCAGGCAAGTTGTCACACTACTACTTTAATGCTGGTCTATAAAGTTTTACAGTATGAATGTGATGGAGGAAGGTTTGAGAAAGACGTTTCACACCAAGCAAATGACTGTTTTCTGAATTACCACATTTCATATTTACAATTAGGGCCAGCGTTGCAGGATTAATGCACATAAATACATGTATTTTTATTATATGGGGAAAAGCAAACCCCGATGCTCCAGTAATGTGCTGCCGGCTATACATGTTCTCACACTATGGCCTCGAGTCATACACATCACTGTGTAGACTAATAAAATATGTTTAAAGTATAATAAACTTACTAGAATAAATTGACATTTCCTTTTGAACCATTTTCTAATAAATTAAAATAAGGCGCTGAAGTGTGCTTCATGCATAATGATGTTCAATGTGAATGTCAAGACAAACAATCCTCTCCTTACAGAATGTAATGAACTCAGTTACAGACTGTTCTACTAATACAAGAATCTGTTCCTGCAGATATGGGTGGTGTTCCTTTAGAGAACACAACTGAGGCAGAACAAAGGTGGATTTCCAAAAGAACAGCCTGAACCTTTCTGCTGGCAAAGGAAGGTTTCCTCAGACCTCTAAACATGGTCTGACAGCACGGTGCAACGTGACATATCACATTATTGGAAAAAGGTATTTTATGTTCTCGAGAGAAAAACAAACACAACACTGATTTGGACATTAGCTTCAACAGTCAGTAATAATTTACCACTGGCTCAGATATTAAATTTTTTTTTTTTGAATATTAAATTATGGCTGTAACCAAACATTTGCCACAAAACCAACCAATTACCATCATTCCTCAAATAAACGAGACTGTTAACCATCTTATCAAATCAGTATTTTTTTGTTGTCATGCAGCTCAGTTGCTCTAAACTTAACCACAAAACAGTCGCTTATAGTCAGCTTCTCCCAGACAGGGACAGAGATGCACCAGTACTGATACTGGTATTGGTTCGATATGGACACAAAAAGCTGGATTGAGAAAACAATATGTCTGTTCCTTAAACGCTGTATAATTACTCCAGAAATATCTAAATCATGGCAAATTGACCGTCAGACAAGGTGAAACAGCTTTAATTTCACATAGCAGTCCGGATGGCGACATGCATAGACGCAGTGGCTTCACCGGCTAATCATGTCGGTGCTAGTTTAAATGTTTGTTACCGTCTTACAACAACGGGACCCTTTTCGAGATGAGCTCTTTGAATAATTCACTTCTATCGACAGCACTGACGGGAAAGCTACGTAGCCTTGGACCTACAGGACAACCACTACGGCGCTGCCTTGCCTCAGGCGCCAAGAAGAAATGATCTTTTTTTTTTTATAGAAAGTATTTCTAATATACAGGGAGTGACACCAAAAAAAAAAAAAAGAGGAGACAGACAAAACTAAAAAAAAACACGAAAGAAATTTGGGCCAACACAAATTTAATATTATCCCGTAATTCTTCCTCCAAAAAGTAGGGCTGAACAATGAATTGAAATATTTTGAAAAAAATCACAAAATAGCCAAGCTGCTTGTGGCTCCTGCTGCACTAAGACGCTGTGTTCAACTAGTCTTTCTTTGAATTTAGCATTTTAATTAGAAAACAACTTGGTTCCGAGTTCTCACATAAAACAGAGGCTTTCTTGAACTGTAGGCTTCTCCGCTGCTGAGAGTTCACGTCTGGAGCCTTTTGATGAGCCGTCTCTAAAATGCCTTTGGTGTTATTTAAGGCCAGCATTGTGCTGGCATGACGGTTACATCTTCCTCTATAATCTACTTGTCAGTGCACACTGAGGGCAGCCCTCATCGAGCTGCATGCCTGTTCCTTTACAATCCTGACACGCGGGACTGTAAAAAGCACATACCGCCTTGTGACGTTACAGCACCGTGGCCTCGACGCTTCACCTACTGTGGCCTCGCTGCCGACGCCGGCATTGGCCATCTTTCACGGGAATCGCTCCTGACCTCCTCGGTCATGAAGGTACTACACGAAAGTTTCTGATCGAAAAAAATGAGCGTCTTGTGCGCCAATGGAGGGTAAATACTGACAGCAGGTGTAGCAGCTTAATAACCCTCTCCTCGTGCACGGACACATTTTTAAACAGCTGAGCACACGAGGCCTATCTCTGCTGCTTTGATGAGCCTCCAGATCACATATTTACTTTTTGATAACCGTTTCCCAGCCGGTTGGTTGCAGCACCCTGACTATTCGCAGACAAGCAGAGGAAATCCACCAGGAGCCCCCTTTTAAACAAGAGACAGGAAGCAACACGTCCTTTAAGATGATGCTTCACACACTGCCGCTAGACTGCAGCCAAGTCTGCTTATTCCTCGTTTCCATCCTGTCAGTGACAGACCGCCGGGGGGGGGGGGACATACTCATAAATACTTTTCCACATGAGAGGCAAGGTGAGAAGAAATGCACTGAGAAGCCTTTTGCAAAAGATCATTACTGGCAGATCAAACTTGTTTTAGATCACCTTACGTCTGCAGCGTTGGATCTAAACCTGGTTAACCCAGACCTACAGCACCAGCTGCCCTTTGGTCTAAACTGATATAGTAAACCAGCAGGAATGCTCCGAGTTTAGCCACACAAGGCACCTTTAGACAGCTCCACACCGGAGGGAGAATAAATGGAGAATTTCGATGGGAGAACCTCTCTGCTGCTCCCAGGTTTGTCCTGTGACCACTGGGGCTAACAGTAAACCCCATGACACGCAGTTCACAAGCTCCTCACTCTTTCCAATCAACAGAACTTAGTCTGTTTTGCTTTGCGAATGTACTTTGGCTTGTTCTATTTTAAAACCCAGACCCTGGTTCAAGCCCCCACAGCCTACCCCTCCCAAACATGTTATAATGAATGGGATGAATCAGGGGAAAACCTAGTTTACAGTATAGATGGAGACATGGAAAAATGTTCAGATGGCAACACATAAAAAAAGGACATTCTGAACAAACACAGAAGCTTTCTTCCCCACCAAATCGATTAAAGTTAGCGGTTTACGAGCTGATAGAAGCTGTGAGCCTCATAAAGCTGCTATGCAGTGGCAGCGCAGTCATTAGAACTTCTCCTTCCTCTAACGGTGATTTACCAATTGCTATGTCACAATTCTCTTTCACATTTTCAAAGACGTATAGTTTTAGTTCAATTAATCATTATAGACTGCCATCTGTAACCCCAGCGTTCCCGGAGCACTCCTCCTTTCCCTGTTGCTGTGCCTGATCAACTGCTGCAGCAGTCTGCTGCTCCTCGAAGTATTTTCCAAGGTCAAGTTATCCCCAAAGTTTTGTTTGGTAAAGGAGAATAAAGTTCTGTGTTTTGCCCCAAGACAAAACCCCCCAGTAAAACCTTTAAACAAAGAGTTCAATCCTGTGACTCAGGTTAGGTCTAAACTGTCCCTTTGGAAAGCTTAAGAAAAGTTAAGAAAATGTGACAAACTTCCTGAATTAAACCTTAAACTACACTATTATTATTGCTCTTATCATATGACATTAGGATGTTTTTATACTGAATATCTGATACCGAATCGGAATAATTGCACAAATCAGATTCCTGTCGGGGGGGACAGACACCTTCCACTTTTCCGTTCATCATAAATTCAACATAATGTGACTCAGAGTTGACAGTATGCACAGTATATATAGCTTGAATGACTCTCACTGATGGCTGACTCATGGTGATGTATTTACAGACACTTGACTAATTTGTGTGATTTGTTTTCAAAACCAAAATTACAACATTTACAGCTAGTCTTTCTGATCCAAATAGTAGAATTCACCAAAAAAACAAAAACAACAACAAGCACTACAAGCACATTTTAAAATGACATTCCTTCATACACCTATTTTTATATACTGTGTAAATACACAATGTCCACACATTGGCTTTAATGTGAATTCATCGCTTCTATTATCATGTAACCACACAGCTGCATTGTTATATAGCATATTTCCTCTCCAGTATAAACAACACACTTATCTTTACTATATATTTTACCCATAAATAGACATTTTATATGTGAAATGCTAACAAACATTTAGTCTCTAGTCTACTATTAATTAACATGAGGTAAAACATGCTTTCATTCCAACTAGTTTCACAATAACATAATTATAGTGTATGGAACAAATGTTTCCCCATGTGTAGTAATGTGGAACAGCGTTACTTACTCTCTGCTGTGGCGGGCCGGAGGCAGGACGACAGACCCAGCATCAGACCCCAAAACAAGGTCAAGCGGTTCCTTTCCGTTCGAGACCCCATTCCTGGATGAGTAAATCCTCCCCAATCCTGTAAAGAAGTGTGTCGAGGGGGAGGAACCGTATACAAAACCTGGTCAGAATTATTTAAAAGCTTTTTTAATCTCCAGCCAGCACCTTCTGTAGCTGTTAGCTGGCTAATAGAGCTAATAGCTACTGCATACAGGCTAGCCGGATAGCTTCCCCACGTTTCCCTAAATGGGACTCCAATCCAAGAATCACCGATTTATTCCTCTAGCCAGAGAATATGAATTCATAGTTCCGCCGTTTGTTCATGCCAAAAAACAACAACAACGCGATGATGTGTGTGATGAAACCAATGCAGCTAAACTAGCGGTGGGGATTCCTCTGTAATCTTCTTCACACTCCATATCTGGAGGAGAAAAAAAACGCACAACGTCCCGCTGCTGAAGGATCCACAGGAGGCAGGAAACAGGTCAACCCCTCCTAAAAACCAGGATGCAAAAGAGACGACGTGTGGCATAGGATAAGTTATTAAATCGATACACAGTCCCCTTGAGTGTGTGCGACGCGACGCTGCTTTCGAATTATCCAGGATAAAATCTGGCTTCAGACCGCAGCAGCCTCCTTCTCCTCCTCCTCCTCCTCCTTCCTCAGCGGCTCATAATGCACACACACACACCGCGTTGTTGTTGGAAGCTGTAATTCACCTTCATATCAGCGGGAAACGGAGTATTTCACCTTACAGCTCCCGGGTGAAGTCGACTACTTTTGTTAGTTAACGCCCTCCGTCGATAGATAGCCGAGAAGGGGCATATTTCGGCAGGAAAACGTACAGGTACACGCAGTCTCCTCCGATCAGTCTGCAGTCTGCCGTGTTCACTATAAACACGGCGCCGTGCACAGAGATCGTCTCCGTCTGAGAAGATGGATCACTCGAGCTTCTGCCCCGCCTTCCAAGTCTGTGACGGTGTGCGTCGCTGCTGCAGGTTAGCCAGTTACCATAGTGACTGGTCTGACTGGTGCTCATTTAAAGAAGGTCGGTTTTTATCTTTCTGCTTTGACTATATGGTCGAAAGCATGAACTGTAAACTGTGATGTTTAATCTCCTTAATTATTTAATTAATTAATAATTAATCTCCTCCTCATCACGTTACCTTTCCTACTATGAACACCAGAGGCAGAGGTTATAAAGTGGACCAGCAGCCAAGTACACACACTTATTTCCCAATTTCACGAATTCATTCATTTGTACGCACAGCCTTGTATGTAGTTATCAGTGAAGGACCACGCCGTCACAATAACATCAAAAGTCTCGACAGAGTGAGACCTCAGTGCATCCTTTCCCTCTCCGATCGCAGCCGTAGCGACTCCGTTTACGACGCGGTGCGAAGGAAATCCGGGATGCTGATCCAGGACCAGGGTTGTTTTGCCTCTCACGAACACACAGCCGAGAGCGGCCCATACAAAGATGGTGTCTGTCTGCTCCTCCTGTAATTACACTCTTAATCAGTCACAGGTGTGTTTTCACATGTAGGCCTGTTTAATGTTTTAGGCATGTTATTCACACGTTTCCCACAATTTTTTTTATGTCATTGAATACAAGTATATTAATTAACCTACCAGTGTATGTATGTATTATGTCCGTCTTACTGTTTAAAAAAAAAAGAACGAGCGTGTGTGAAAACATAGCCTCCTTTGGGAAGGTAAAAATCCCATGATCACCTAATCCTTATGCATTCTTCCAATCAAGACACTGCAATGAAAAACACTTTGAAATTTGGAATACATGGATGATTTTCGCAGAGATTTTGGGAAATAAGCCCCTCACATACACTCTCTTTGGTCATGTCTTGAGGAGCTTGTTAGCAACTAACTCTTGCAACAACACTGGACTCTGGATTCTGGAGAGAGGAACCGAAATGCTGCCATCTTGTGGGGAATGGAACCAACTGCAGACTTATAATCTGCAGTATAATAAAACAATAAAGGCACAGGGCAAACTTAAAATCTACTAATTTTAACAAGAAAACTATGAAAATATTAAATCATCCCTTAATATGTTTTTTCTTTGTATATGTTGTTATGTGGAGGGCAGCACTGGATATAGACCCAGTAATCCTGACAGTGTTGATGTTTTGTCCGACCTGCGACACTAAAGAGGAATTTTTGTTACCCTTGGCTTTGTTTGGCCCGCTAAGGTCCAAAATAAGCCTCAAAACTATCAAGGAAAATAACATCACACTGCAGCCTTGTGAGCTTAATATATAGGGAGACAGAACAGTTATAGTTGCACTTCCCATATATGGGGGATTTTAAACAATCTGTCTCATGACACTGACTTTTTCTTTGTTTGAGACCCAGACAGGTACAGTTGCAATGATCATTTGATGTCTTAACCCCAGGCTGAGAAAGTGGTCGGCCAAGCAGCTTGTGATGCTCTGAGAGAAGCAGACAGTAAACAAAACCATCCATAGAAAAGCCCCTGACAGTTTTGATTATCCCTGTAATTACAGGCCGCTTTCATCACTTCACAGACTGGAGCACAGAGGCATTATTTGAACGCTGCACATTACCTCATCTCTGGCAGACAGCATTCGGCATCCGTCACAATCCAACAATTAGCACTTAGAGAAAAAAAAAGTTCACATTAAAAATGAAGTGAATATCAGTGGCCACCCAAGAGTCCAAATACAGTGAGTCACCCTCTAACAAGTGCTCACTGTACCAACCTGACCTCCCTGTGCCAGAGAATGTTGTGCCTGTCCACTTGCATTTGTTAAGTCCCTATTAAAGTCCCCATGAAGGCAGCCGACGGGCCCACCTACCTCGACTGTCCTGGTGGAATCCATTCTCGCACTGCACTCATGTGGAAATAAGCCTGTTTACCACCAACGGGTCACACATGCTAATGAGCGTCTGTTTGTTTTCCACTGTGCTCATGCAGGAGGAAGGGAATTTAGAGGGAAAATAATAGATGATATGCAGACAACAGCCCGGGTGGCTGTGCAGCACTAATGATGAAAAATGTAGAACAGAGAATTAATGGATATGAAATCAGAGCAGGAAATGTGGTCTGACATTTTGATGTTGCTGAGTCTGATCACAATACAGAATGTCAGCTGGCCTGGTTTGAAACCAGCGCTGGGGTGGTGGCTCAAGATAGGCTGACATTAGACCACACAGCAATAAGCCTTTGTCTGATGAACCCACATCTGACAGGTTAGGTATGAAAGAGTTGTCTGCACCAACTGTTGATCAGTGTAGAGCCTATATTGATCACACAGAGATCTGTAATCAGTGAAGTTGTTATGGTCATTTTGTATCTTCTCCCCTTAAAATGTACGCAAATAAAAAGGAATGACACAAAAGCAAATTCTTATTGCGTTAAGAAACAATTAGCTTTTACATATTGATTTTTTACTGTTGGCAAATTATACACACACGACCTTTGGGAACCACCACTGCAGCACATGTCATATACACTCAAAATTCTGCATTAACATGCAGTTAATGTAACTTTAATTTCTCCAGCTATATCTTATTTAACACACTACTTCCTGCTGTACTCTCTGACAACTTGCCACAGCAGGAAAAGCACAGGTGTCAATGAGCACTGAGGGTGGCTCTGTTCTATTCGAGTGTCCCAGTGAGCAATGACCCAGTATGCTGCATGCAAGTCAGAATGAAGCAGCTATATTCAATTCAGTCATCGATTATTTGACCATTTACACCTGGGATTTTCCTGCAGTGCATGTCAACATGTCTTTATTGGAAAAGTCTTATTGCCTTTAGATGAATGATAAAAATGTATGTGATGTTTTTGTGTCGACAGCTGTCTCATTTTGGAAAAGTTTATCTCGGTGTCATACTATTGACCAAAGACTTAGAGATGAGGTGAAATGGAGAATCTAAAGAGTCTCTAGATAAGAACCATTACTGTTTGCCTGTCCAGCTTCTCCATAAAGCCCATGACCATGACCATAAGTGTGGAGGATTAATACGCTCTTATTTCAATCATTATTGTTCCATCAACTACATCTATTTGCACAGACTAGACTGTAAATGTGAAAATGACAATATGTGATTATTAAATGAATGATGAAGTGAAAATATTTTTGTTAGAAGAGCAGCAGGATAAGATGAGCCTATATTACAAGTCTGCCTTTCACTGATGGTAACAATACAACAATTTAACTCATAATTTTTGTTTTTTATCAACATTGTCAGAGGTTCATTCAGCTTAACAATTTTGCAGGTCGTATAGTTTGTAAAGTGGTAAGGAAAAATCATTCAACAGTGTTGGTGAGTTATGACCAGTGATCCTTTTGCCAAAAACTATTCTTCTCTTTTTCTCTTTTTAGACCTTTTGTGGCTCCATTACATAAGTGTGCTTTTGCTCAGATTCTACTGAGAACTACTGTAGTACATGAAAAAGAAAGGTGAAACTGGTGTGTCAACACCGCTCTGAAGGTGCAGACAGGGGTCTAGTAATTACATGTTGTCTCAAATGCTTGTGCGTTAGTCACAACTAGTGAAACATGTTAGGTATTAAGAAAGTTTCATAACCCCTGATGACAGAAGGTGAAAAAGAGCAACAGTATAAATCCTCGTCATGGTTTACAATTCATATGGACTTCCATATATATTGTCTTCACCAAACTGATCAGAACCCCCAAGCAGTTTGAG
This sequence comes from Chaunax sp. Z400, assembly GCA_037577475.1. Taxonomy (NCBI): domain Eukaryota; kingdom Metazoa; phylum Chordata; class Actinopteri; order Lophiiformes; family Chaunacidae; genus Chaunax; species Chaunax sp. Z400. The sequence goes on along the minus strand of CM075184.1, from coordinate 31,911,455 downwards.
TCCCTGTAGTGTATCATACGGTTTCTAAAGACATGTTATGTCAATGTGTTTTGGGAATTAGTGGGCATATAAAGGACAATTCTGCTCATTTTTTATACGAAGCAGGGACACGCTACAGACAATGTACTGCATGTGTTCTATGAAGATAATTTGAGTGAATTTAAGTCACAACTTGTGCTCTAAATCCTCACATTTATCCATCCATGTTTTTGTCCGGCACACAATTTTTGTGTGTGTTTACAATGGTATTATTATCCCATTTTGAGCTCTATTCAGGTTGTGATGTTATTTAGACATTTACATGGATCATGAGAAACCAGTCTCCAGGATAATCTATGTGCAATCTCAGTCACTGTACTGTACCAAAAAAAAAAACAAGACAAGGTGTTTAGGATACATAACACAGCATACTGGTTCCTATCAGCGCGCTCCAGTGGCTTATACAGGTTTCTGAAACCAGTAAATGATGTTTACATACGCACTACTGATCATAACCAGGGTATCTGAGCATACGCAAATGAACTCAATGACCTGCCCGGAACGAAAGATTGAACGTGTTTGTTCTGGGTCGGCTACTCAACGTGGAGACGCAACCGGATGTAATCAATTTAGTCATCCTGCAGCCGAGAGGTCGTGAAGCACTCTAGCTAATACCGTCTAAACAGTCAAAATCTTAATATTTTAATAACCATTTCATATTGTGATTTGATAAATCCAAATAATAGACATGATTAAAGCCATCTTGATATTTAACAACCATGGAAAACCGCGACTGATAAGATTCTATCAGTATTTTGTAAGTATTTTTGGAGTTGCTGTTCTAAACATTAGCATTTTCCTGCTGTTATCCCTCTGGTTTGGCTAGTGGTAGCAAAGTGTGGGATTAGTATTAGTCATTTTGTTGATAATCATCCTACCTTAATTGTAAAGTCACTAAGGTGTGTGTTGTCTAAAGTGTCTGTCAACGGCCAAGTTACACCTCACTAGTAACGCTAGTTGATGCTAGCCTGGAGTGATGTAGCGTAATAGTATCAAGGCACTTTTTAATTTCAGTTTGATTGTATAAACCAAGCACAGACTATATTTCCTAGAATGGTTGGTAACGTGTTTCTGCAGGCGGAGGACATGCAGCAGCAGATCATTCGGGAGACTTTCCATTTGGTATCCAAAAGAGATGACAACGTCTGCAACTTCTTGGAGGGTGGGAGGCAAGTATTGCTGTTTGCTATGATTCTCTATGAAAACCACATTGTGACAAGAGAACAACAATGTATTTATACTACGTGTAAAGCTGAGAAGAGTCTCAGCTGTGTTTGCCAGCAGTCAGTGATGCACTATTATCAGAAATACTGCTGCAATCATCATTATTATTATGATTTGTTTCTGTTGCGATTTTTAATTCACCCCAAATTTCCATGATTGTATGTAAGTGTCAGGGACAATGTCCTGCTTTTACGTCCCTCTCTGACCTGTCGACTGTCTTCATCAGTAGGATGTTTTATAAAGTTGCCCAAAAACACAATTTAGATTTTGGATTTTTTTTCCCGCTGGCGATTTTGTCACCAAAACAGCAGGTGAGCCGCGTGAGGAGGAGGCCGGTTGTTAATGACGTTGTCTGAAATGATCAAAACCAACATGGAATCATCAGATAGATAATAGAAGTACAAATAAGAGGAAAAATATGTGTTTTTCATGGGATGAACTATCCTTTTAAGTTTACGTTGGTACTGGAAGACGGACTAGTACCATCAGTTTATGGTGTGGTATGACATTTTGACAAAACCTTTAAAGACTAATTACTGTAAACCACGGGCCACTTTTCTCAGTTTGGTGGAGTCGCTCATCAGCAGCTGACTGCAGACGCAGTAACATGATTTTAACCATTAGATGGAGGCAAAGCCAAGTAGACTTGGTCTCACACACATCTATAATTCCTCCAATCAAATCACTTCCATACCTAAACACGTCTTTTAACCATATAGCATACATGTATTTCTTTGTTAAGTTTCATTCCTGCTGGCATGATGATATATAACACAAAGCCAGACTAGAATTTGTTGTGGCGTGAAAAACACACAGGAGTCTCTGGAACTTCAAAGTTCCTCTGAAGTAGCGTTTTTTTTTCTCCTCACAGTCTCATCGGTGGTTCAGACTACAAGCTGATTTACCGGCACTATGCAACCCTCTACTTTGTCTTCTGTGTGGACTCGTCTGAGAGTGAGCTCGGGATACTAGACCTCATCCAGGTCAGCTTCTCATTTATTCAACTGCTTTACAGGCATATTTAACGTGTAAATCAATATCCCCCTTTTCCACATCACCCTCTGTTCAAGCAATAGTCTCAGCCTGGAAAGAAGACATTCTTTTTCTCCTTTGACCTACTGAACAACCTTCTCTCCGTTAAATTATGCTGTATTTATTCATTATGGAAAACATTAAGGCTTTTAAAAAAATCTTTTGCCACCTTACTGGTTCATTTAAATGCTGGTGATCTAGGAAATGAAACTTACTCAGTCAAAATCTTTCTAAATGTGGCAGATAAGAACTCATAAAATGCAAAGGAAGGAAACACTGACATCACAGATACAGGCCATACAGACGGCTCAACTAAGTTCTCACTTGAAGTGCTGATACATTCCTTTTTTCTTTGTATCTGAGCTTCACATCTTGATTGTGCCTGTGGGGATATTTTGTTGTACTTGTACTTTTGGCAGCACTCAAGAGACATAAGTCATCCTCACACGAAACAGTTAGTGCCCTAAAATGTTAAGCAACATCAGTTTTATGTAGAGAGCGAGTCGACAAGCTCAGTCCTTCCACTCGTCATTGACGTCAGATAGTCATCAAGAGAGTCCCTTATCAGCAGTAAAGGAGAATTATAGCATGTGGACTAAAAGACAAACAGGCTTATATTGGGTGATAAAGATTGAAATTTTCCTTGAATTATGGTCTGTTTCTCAAATGTCTCCTCTACACTCCTTTTTTTTTTGCATCATTGCATCGACCAAACCAACCAACACATGATACAAAAATAGGAATACTTAAAATCAGGGGTTCCCAGTCGTGAGAAAAAATAGTAGTTAAATTTAAATTAAGACCATGCAAATAAAAATGTGTGTTGTGTGTTTGGATAAGCCTATTATTGCATGTGTGTTTCATGTTTGTATGCTTCAACCACCTCTGGGGACAGAGGGGTTTTTGAGTCTCTGGCACCTTTATTTTGGGGGTCGGGGGGTTGAAATTTTTGGTAACCCCTACTTTAAATGGTAGATCACCTGTAAAATTATCATGATTGTAGGATCCTTAAAGGTGCTTAGCTTACAGTGTTGATCACATACGGATCTACATGAAACCCAAATGCTTGTTTTGATCCAGTTGTATCGCCTCACCCTTATTTTAGTTAATACTGGTCCAAAATCAACCACTGTTTGCAGTTTTAAAAACATATTATGCATGAGGCGTAAGTCATTGCACCAACCACTGACTACCTGCAGGTTCTGTCCATGATCATCTTTACTTACTCATTTAATAACTGAGGTTCCAGCATTGGTTACGTCCTCAAATCTCATCTCAAACAATAACCTTCAAAGTGTTTCTCTTGGGTGTTTATTTGAAAAGTGAGACATTTAATCGTCCAAATCCTCCTCATTGCAGGTGTTTGTGGAAACGCTGGATAAATGCTTTGAAAACGTCTGTGAACTGGACCTCATTTTCCACATGGACAAGGTGAGTGCAGACTGGGAGAACCTTTTCTTTTCATCCTCTGCAAGTGTTTCCTCCACATGTTGCTACTGCATGTGCCACAGTGCTGAGCTCAGAAACGTACAAGTAGCTTTGACTTAGACATGGATTTACCAGAACAGTTTGACCTGCTGGTTTTTACCCGCTTTCTAGTATCAGTTTCATCTAAAGATGTCAAAAATAACCTTATGTTTATGCATGGAGCTGATTTCCTGCCAAACCTATTGAACATGTTTTAGAAATACACTAAAAAATACAATTTACTTTGCAAATACAAAACACCAATAACAAATAAATGCATTTTGTTCCAGAACACACAACATATCACATATCACTAATTTATCATGCTTCAGAAACAAACACAGATATATCTCGTGACTTGTGGCCTGATCTTTCCTTTGTGCTGTGCTCTGTTTTTTCTCAGTGTCCTGAGTACTTCACCCTCCACAACAGCAGGTGGCATTCTGGGTGAATTTAAACAAAAGGTTGAGCCTCTGTCAGTAAAAAAAACAACTGATTTCATCAATATGTACGCCACCTGTCAATGACTTTTTAATTCAGCCAATCACCTCACAGTATCGCAAGGTGGGAGGTACACAAACCAAACAAGGGCAGAAATTGCAACGACATGTGATGTTTATTTGTCTTTGTAGAATTTTTTTTTTTTTTTTTTACATGTAAGACGTTCTGTTCTTATTTCTGAAGCAGGATGTATTAATAATATGTTCTGTGTTAGTTTGATAGGCTTATTTTGCATTTGTGAAACAAAATGCATTAATTTGTTTATGGTGTTTTGTGTTTGCAGAGATTTGTGGTGCATTTGTAAAATATACTTTGTTTGTTAAGCTATAGCAGGAAATTAGCTTCATATTTATTCTGTTATGTGAACTGCGCCTGTACTCCAAAACTGCATTTTCTTTTTTTCTTTTTTTTATATTCAAGAAAAACGTTAAGGTGAGCAGATTTATGTATTTGTGAATGAGCTGCAGAGAGACAAGGCCCCGGTGGAAATGTGCAGTGTTTTTCCCATAGAGCCAGCTGCTTTTCAGGAACAGCTGCGTTCCTGTTATTTTTCCCCTTCTTTTTTTATGTCTTGTGACCCATCATTTTTAACCACCACTGTTATCAAACAGGCCTCCTGTCCTGTATGTGCTGTAGATCCTGAAAGAGAGATTCTGCAGCCCTGAAGGTCTTCCTTAACTTTTTGACCTGTGAGGTGAAATCTCCAGTGTCTGGGGGCTGCACTTTGTTTCAAAGCAGGAATTATTTCAAGAAACGATTGAAAAAAAACAAAACAAAAGTTTTTTTTTCTTGTAAAGATTTTTATAGGATGATGGGTTTTAAAAAAAAGCCTTAAACTCTGTAAAGCTCTGTATGGCTCAGGCTACAACAAGGCCTCCTTTCTCTCTGTGGAGCTGAGCTGGAAGTGTTGCTGGAAACTAATCGGACACATCTGCGGCCATCTTGATTGAATTTTCTCAGCAGGAAATGGATGTCATGTGGTTCAGTGGGGCTTGGCCTGAGGAATGTTCCAAGATGAAACTTGGAAATATTTCTACTAGAGAGCAAACCCTTTGCTCTCAGAATGCTCCCTTAGGAGGACAAAATTGACTGTATGGCATTAGGAAAGTATCAGTTTTTACAGAAGATTTTTTAACATAGATTTAATAACATTAGTCCGTCATGGACTGGTACAGATTAATAAATGACAAATTTAGGCTGGTTTCAATGTTTTAATTTCTTTCTGTTGTGTCACTTCATGCAGCTATCTTAATCTTTTTTGTCAAAGGGGAAATTTAAGGAATACATCTTTATGGGAAAACTACCATTTTCAAAGCTGTTGCTGTTTCATTCCTAACCTCAAAGCAGTCCTGCAATAGAAGAGAGTCTCATGTTCCCCCGAAATAATTTCTGCCCACAGGAATTTACAAATCTAAACTTGAAAGAGAAGTTGAAACTGTCGCCTGGTGAGCCCAGAGAGCTGTGCTCCAGAGAGGACCGCTCTCTAATAAAGAAACACAGACGAGCTGTGTTAGTAGACAAGACAGGATCACCAAACGTCTCCCTGCCTCAAACACTTATATCTGATCACATTTGGTATTCTGTATAATCCAGTTTTTATTATTACATTTTCTCCCTGACGTCATTCACAGATCTCTTGTTACATAAGGTAGTGTCCTCTAAATGTTAAGTGGCTCCAAAATCGACCTGCTTTCATGACTGAACTGACTGTACACACATGCACCACTGTACAGTACATGACTGTACACTGTTATCAACTGCTGTGTTATGTCTGCAGGTCCATTATATCCTGCAGGAGGTGGTGATGGGAGGCATGGTGCTGGAGACCAACATGAATGAGATCGTAGCTCAGGTCGAGGTGCAGAACCGCATGGAGAAGTCAGAGGTCAGTCTGTTGGCCACGTTTAAGGACCATATCAGTGTTTCTGCTTGTTTGAGCCCACAGGCTGCAGTGGTTCCCCTGGGTTTATTCGTTAGGGGTGTGTGTGTGGGGGGGTGTATGGTGTAATTAATTGTGCATTTTTTTGTGGTAGGTGCAGCTGTGTCAGCGCTCTAGCTTCCCTCCCCTCAGCAGCAGAGGAGCTGTTAGCATCCTTGCCACTGGTGTGAGTGGGCAGGCAGGCAGCTGCACTGGTTACCATTCACTTTATTATCATAGACAGACTTGATAGTTTACTGAGGACATGGACTATATTCCTTTTTTCATGCATTCATGTTGGAAGCTCCTGCATTGTTACAGAGATGTGAGAAAGCATCTCATTCATGAGCTGCTGCATGTTGATGGAGAATGAATCTGAATATAAAAGCCAAACATGAATGTCTTTAAAAAGACATGAGTTGATTACGTCTCACTCGAATTAAAGGCACAGGGACACAATAAGCCTATTTTCTTTATTGCATAAATGGGTTTATACAGTTCATGTCTATGCAGTAAATATGAGGCTTTAGCTATGAGACACTTAGCTTAGCATAAAGACAGTCGGTGCTTTTAGCAGAAGTGTAAAAAACAAAGCAAAATGGGATCTAGAGCAGGTCTGGATTAAAGTATCTCTTGCTACAAAAGCGAATCAGCACATTTCCCAAAATGTAGAATTATTCCTTTTAAGGTTGCATTTGAGCAGCTAAATTTGTGTCCATCTCTGAATTCGTACGCACCGACAACAAAGCGTTGTCTTTAACAGTTCATCATCACAACACTGTTACGAGTGCAGGAGACATGATGGGACACTGTGAGCAAGCTGATTTGTTAAGCTTTAATTTCACGGCATGCTTTAGAAATGTTTGTTGGTATGTTGGTACGTTCAGGTTGACCAACATGCAAAACCAAAACCACCATTCTTCCATAAAACGATGACAAAAACAACGAAAAAATAAGGAGCATATAATCACATAATAATTCCACACACGGTAGCTTTAAAGGCGTTTTCCATGTTGTTTTATTTTGATAGGGCGGTCTATCGGCGGCCCCCGCTCGCGCCGTCTCTGCCGTGAAGAACATGAACCTGCCCGAGATTCCCCGCAACATCAACATCGGAGACATCAACATCAAAGTGCCGAGCCTCTCCCCGTTCTGAGCGGCGTTCCAGCTGTGCTACTGGTGCAGCACCCCTTCGCCCAGCTCTGCTGTTCATATGGAGAAAGGTTTTTTCTACATCTATTATGGAACCACATGCAGCTCATTCTCTCACAATCTTTTCACACGAACGGCTGAGATGACCCGCGGCATAGTTTTGAGTTCTGCTGTGTAGAATGTACAGATGACTCCAGGTGGAAGATTTGCACAATACTGTAAAGTTTGATTCTATAAAGCATCAAGGATGATATTGATATTGATGTATTTTATGCTACTCTTTCTGTGTTTTTCGTTCCAGTTGATTTCAAACTCTTTCCAAAAGAAAAAACAAACAGTTGGTCCAGTTTTTGCCTCCTTTTCTGCACAACATGTCTGACATTCATCAGTGGTTGTCTCGTCCAAGGTTTCAAAACGTTCCCTTGTCCACAGTGAGGTTTTGGATCGGCTCAGATCAGATCGCTGTAATAAAATCCTTTGGCGTCTGTATCGGGCTACAGTTACTTAAAAATATCTTCATCGCCTGTTCCAAGTGTGTTTGTACAGTTTGGGCTTGTCACGGTTTATTTTTCTTTCTCTGTGATATATCGTGTCTCTGAAATCCTTGTGACTTTTTTTCAATAATATTGTTCTCCTGAGTGCAGAATGTGCTCAGTACGGCAATTGAGATGTTCTAGCAGAGTTCATGTGCTGTGATAGTATCTCGCTTCTTGCAACATTCGTTTTGAGAGGCAACAGACTCATTTTCTCCTTTTTGTATCTGTAATTGTACAAAGTGTATTTGTGTCTTACTGTATACGTGTAATCAGATTCTGTTATTTAAGCCATTCTCTGCTCTGGTTCTTTTTTCCATTAAGTCCTGTTGATCTCAAGGAAGGATGTGTCAAAAACATTACTAAATTAAATAGATTAAAATTCAAATCTGTGGTTGTGCCTTTTGTTGTCTAAAAGCTCATTAGATTTTTTTTCTGATGCATCAACAGGTTAGCTGTGGTCAACCAGCATCATGTGACTGATGGGTCAGACCAGTCTGTAGCTCTGAGTTCTTTCTGCTCTGCCACAATCAGTCTTGTTGATACAACCACCTTCTTCCAACCCCCCCTTTCCAAATTTAGGGATTTTTTTTTTTTAGGGGAGGGAAGTTGAGGTAATTGTTCCTTCCCCTACAGTACATCCCCAGGAAAACCTGTGGTAGCGATCGCCACCTCCCACCTCCACCCTCACAGATGCAGCCAGGATCATTCCAGCTCAACTTCTGCATCTCATACAGACTGAAATCTGAGCTTGCTGCGGACGTCCAGCTACACAGGTCTTGGTACGTTGTCATTTCACCATGTTTGACGTGTTTATCCAACATGCTGCATGCCAGGTCACTCATTTTGTTGTGATTTCCTTCAAAGCAAAGGTGCCGTAATGTCCTGAAGCAAAGGCTGTATTGGCTTTACATTTCAGCCTTTCACACGGGGGGATGGTTTCTCAGACGTCTGCATCAAAAAGGTTCATCTCTGACTGTTCATATATGGAACATGAATGCTCTATAGACAGAATATACCCTCTGTGAAGTGCTGTTTATAAAAAGTTCACACAAAGCAGCCATTTGAATAGTTTCTTCCTTCATCAGTCGTTTTGATTTCGCTGCTCTCAGCTCAAATGACAGATCTATACCTTAGGCTAGTAACCACTCTTTCAGTGGTATGCAAAAAGTATAGAACTTGTGCAATGCAGTTAAGCCTGTTGCTTCAACTGGGAGATAATTCATCATGAATCTGAAGTCTCAGTCCAGCTTCTTGGCTCGCGTGTGGATTTATTTGGTTGTCTGTCATCTAGCGTGGGCTGTTCTGCATGTAATCTGTGCAGCTCCTACAGCTGAAACTAATCTGTTCAGTGTGGAGCTGAGACCACACAGTTGATAGAGAAGGTCACAGCTTTATGTGAAGGTAGAATAACTCAAAAGTGTGTGTGTTTGGACAGGGTGAAAAAAAGAGATGAATAATGATGTGATGCATTTTTTTATGTACTTGGTCTAAGTGCATTTGGGGCATTAGACATTTATCAAAAACACTGCTGATTAGTTTCATATATATATATTATATTATATATTATATATATATTATATAATATATTATATATATATATATTTATATTATTTATCCCACATGTTTTAACAGACAATGTGACAAAGGCAAACCTTAAAAAGGAAAATCACATGATCTATTTGGATAACATTGACCAAGAGGACCTTAATTTGACTTTTTTTAATTATGCCTGGACAGAAAAAGAGAAATACATAAGACAAAAACTTGCTTGTGGGATTTTTAAAAAAAAGCTACATGACTTCTCCAATTTTCCTCTAACTCTTATGTGTGATTAAAACTAGAAATAATCCAGTTTGTTATTCCACAATTTCTACAGTGACTAAATCCAATCATGATAAAAAAAGAAAAAAAAGACAGCTATTCCTGTCAAGGGTAACTAGCTTAGCTCTCAGCAGCTGCCATGTTAGCTTTTTACCTGTATATCATATGATAATGTGGTTATGGTGTCTATAAATCTCATACTAAATAGCTAATTAATTATATTGACAACAAAAATATAATAATACAAACACCATATTCCTATAAGGAACTGACTTTAAATATTTTACATTTATAATTTTTTTTCTTATACTATTTAAAAAGGAGTACTGTATATCTACATTTTTAACCTCTGTGACCTCTGTGATTTTTAACCACTTCCAAACCACAAACTGTAGATTTGCTCATTTTCCAGGCACCGCATGGCAGAGTCACAGATTGTTGTGGTGCTGTTGCAAAGTGGACGCAAGTGCAGGACGTGGACGCAAGTGCAGGACACGGACGCAGAGGTGAGGCAAAGGTTTATGGAGGTTTATTGTGAGGTGCTGTGGAATGAAGGTGAGGAGGAGAAGAGGTGATGACTGACAGGGGTCAGGGACGGCAGACAGGCAGACAGGTAGATACGAGTTGATCCTGAGGCACACAGAAAAAAAACAGTAAGTAGGACTAAACTAAAGGAGTAGTTCTCAGAATAATTACACCAACAGGAAGCAGAGGGGCTGTCGTTTTTATGGATAAAAAGCTCTGGTAACAGGAGGGATTTTTTTTCATTCTCTATGTAGATTAGAAACCCTTGAATATAAAAACAAGTGGCTGAAATGAATTGAATAATTTAAACGTTATAGTGCTCCCCCATTTACTTCTACTGTTCACAGGCCATCTTTGCTCTTCCCAATATGGCGGCGGCTTTGACATAAGCAGCCAATGAGCAGCCAGCGTCGATGTGGACTCCTGTCAAAGTGTTTCTTAACGCACTTTCACTTCAGTGTGATAGTTTGGGATAACACTTAATGTGGTGGACCCTCCCCAAGGGTTATTTAAGATAGAGAGAGAGAGAGAGCGAGAGAGACAGGCAGGAGCACAGGAGACACAGGGAAGGGACAAACACTAGAGGATGACCATGGACGTGGCACAGACAGCTGAGAGCATGTTTCATAATATAGAGAGATCCTAGAAGCAGATACAGAATATCATTTCCAGATGTTCATATACTGTGGAGTTCTCACCATAATAATCTAATGACTCACTGGACAGACAGGATTATGGTAGATTATTGTAGACTATGTGGCTCCAAATATACAGAAATATCTTTACCTGTAGCCTCCTCGTATCATCAAAGTGCTAAAGATGCATGGTGCACCATGAGTTGTAGATTAACCTTTTTTTTTTGGTGCCTGAAGGACTCAGGGATCTTTTCAGTCTTGGAGTCTTTTTAAATAAAGTGATAGAAACCCCCTAAGAAAGAGTGTCTTATTGCTGCTGCAGTTTACTGGATCTTTTCAACAAGTTTTGTTATTTGATCATCTCATTTTGTTTATTTTTATTTATTGCTGCCTTGTTTACAGTGAGTAACAGGCTGAAATACCAAGAAAGCTTCAAGTTAATAGGAATTTGAATTTCCATGATCAACATCTTACATTTATTTTAAAGGTTTTGTATCTTTATCACACATAATGGATGTTAACGTCATAATAGAGAATTGTCTGTAGGCCAGGAAAGAACTAAAAGCATGTTGTAGACTGGGTGTAGCCTCAGTCAGCTGAGGTGGACACATGCAGGCACACATGCAGGAACAATGTAGGCTCCTGTAACAAAGGAAATCTTACCTTTAACTGTAACCTGTTATTATGAAAAACATAGACATAGTGCTAGATTACAAAGCACCATAGTTTGTAGAATAGCCATCAATTTAGTTTTTAAAATAAGTGCAGTGTCTCCTGACCGAAATTAGAACAACCTCCACCTTTTATCAAACACTTCTATTGTTTCCTTCTGCAGATGTAATAGTTTGTAAGAAAATAAATGTAATTACTTCAAAGGTCATGGCGTCACTCATTAGATGTGTCCGTGTCTAAATGTTACTCATCATTCATAGGAATGTGGTCTACATTAGCAGATAGAGTTTAGACGTGGAGGTGGTTCAGTTGTCATCACAGAGAGTGTGTTATTTCTCTCAAAGTCCATTGTCAAGGTTGAACTTTGATACTCAGCAATAGGTAAGTTTAAGAAGTTTCTACTTATAATCCCTCTATTGAATCTGCCCTATATGGAAAGGTGGTGGAGGATATTTAATCGATATTTCTGGATACTAAAATAACATACTAATCAAACTATTACCCAACTATTTTATTGTTTCTAACTCCTTTATTACTTCTAGAAGGCTGGTATTGCCCAAACCAACACACCTTCATGTGAACAGCTGACAGATCTCCTGACAATGTGTGGCTGTCTATTCTGGATATTTCTGTTATCACACAACACGATTAGTCATACAATAGAAATGATTACATGATAACGTTGAACAGGAAACATCTGTACATGCTATCAGATAGGAAGGAGAGAAGGGAAAAAATGTGCGCAGTCAGAATTTGGACGTTAAATGGTCGCTGCAACACGTAGCAAGAAGTTCCTGTTATCTGCTGTCATATACTGTATGTCTGTATGCAGCTATTAGCACAGCTGATCACTCTGCAATTATGATAATGTAAAGTCATTTTGATTTAGAGGGAGAAACTATACTGATCTCCCACTAAGACCAGCAGAATTGTTAATTGATTTTTATTACAATTTTTTTTTGTCATTGTTCACCACTGTTGTACGAATGACAAGCGATACATACATTTTCATCTCCCTCACAATTCTTAATGACTTTTCAATTTAAAGTCCTAATTCATGATGAGCGTTTATGGTCTAGAGTTTATGAGCAAGGACTACATAAAAATGTCAGACCGCTGGGAATATCAGAAAGCAGGCCTATCTATAATAAGAAATATATCAGTTATAAATGCTGCTTACTGATAATACAATCACAAGAGTCTGTTTTATGTTTGATCTTTGTTCTAACTGAATCGTTTGAGCCTGTACAGAAGAGATAGTAAATACAGTCGATTTTGTCCTGGACATTTTTAGTTGTAAAATACTCCTGATGACCTGTTGTCATGACATTTACACTCAGCTGGTTGTTTTTATGTGAAAGGTAACAGCTGAGCTTCCCTTGGAACCGTCCTGGAGAGACGTACTGATACAAAAGTAACGTGAAGCAGTTGTGAATGCATTTAATGCTTTTATTTTCTGGTGGCACATAATGTATTTTTGATAATTACTGAAATTAAATTACTGAAATGTAATAATTTATTCCCCTTAAATAGTACTGTACTTGTTGCCCGTAGTTACACAGTCTACTGTTCTGTACTTTCCTAAATTTAAAATCTTAGATCTGGAAACATGAGATTGATTATCTTGTTTTAAAAGTCATTTATTAGTTGTTGTTTCTTAAATCTTGCCTACTTATTTCTAGACTGAATCAACTTATTCAAAGATTTTTTGACAAGAAAAAAAATTATCTTGCTGCATGAACAGATAATTTCACTAATATTAAGCCATTTTCTCTACAAGTTTAGTCTTTATTTCTTGTATTGTAGCTACTCTATTTGCAGCGCAATGAAACTAAAATGCAGTTTGGATCTTTATTTATTGAGGATCATTTCTTAACCTTTACAAATCTAAGAGCTGCTGAGGTGCAGACTAAGTGACTAACGTTTTCCTATCTTTTTGTTTCTCTTTAGGTGCTATGAAAATGTCTTTTTTGCCACGTTAATAGCTCAACCATCAACTGAGAAGGGAGCTGACCTGCTGTGCTGGACAAACACAGACTGAAGCCCCTCAGTTATCTCCTGAAGTGGACATGGGAAAAGTTTACTATGTTAGTAAAAATGTGGGCATTGGTATGCTTGTATTGGCGGCCATTGCTCTGACTACAATTCTAGCTCTATCCATTGCTTACGACAAAGAAAAATCCAAGAATCGAGGCGAGCCTGAAGATGGGGCAACGGATAGCACTGGTACACCTACACCTCCCACAACCCCCTTCATCCAGAAGGAGCCGTGGGACCAGTACAGACTCCCAGACTCCCTTGTTCCTGTATCTTACAATGTGACCCTGTGGCCTCGGCTGAAGCCCAACACAGACGGCCTGTTTATCTTCACTGGGCATGCGGTGATGGTCTTTAGATGTGTTAAGGAAACAGACCTCATTATCATCCACTGCAACAAGCTGAACCTGACCAGCTTCTATGGGCATCATGCTAAGCTGAGCGGCCTGGGTCATGCCACTGTGCCCTCTATCAAAAAGTCTTGGCTCGTTGTGAAGACAGAGTATCTGGTTGTTCAGCTACGCAGCCGATTAGCTGTTGGAGCATCATATGTACTTTACACTGAATTTCGGGGGGAGCTGGCAGATGACCTGGAAGGCTTCTACAGGAGTGAATACATGGAGGATGGTGTGAAGAAGTAAGCAATGACATAAGAAATGAGAATAAGGGAAATAAATAAGGGTGCACTAGAAAGAGCTTATTTGCACAACTGTGGAGTATTTTTCTTGGTTGATGTCTGTTTTGTGCTGATGTTTAATTTGAACATTTTGCAGAGTTGTCGCTACCTCGCAGATGCAAGCAACATTTGCCAGGAAAACCTTCCCCTGTTTTGACGAGCCTGCAATGAAAGCTGTCTTCTACGTCACCATCATCCATGACAGAGCCACTGTGGCCCTGTCTAACGGCAGGGAGATTGGTTCGTTTTGGAAACACATAAATTCAGTCCCATGTTTGTTACATCTAAATCTTCATCTCGCTGTGTGAAGTGGGATAGTACGATATGATACAATACGATACGATACGATACAATAAGATACGACACATTATAATACTATATGATATGATACGATACGATACAAAAAGAGACGATACAATACAATACGATACAATAAGATATATGATACAATATGACACAATACGATATGATATGATACGATATGATACAATATGATACAATATGATATGTTAGGATACGATACAATAAGATTTGATACAATAAGATTTGATACAATACGATACAATATGATACGATATGATACGATATGATATGATATGAGTAGATTTTCAGAGAAAATGAAATAAAAATTGTAGGTAATTAATAACTTGCACTTGCTGAAAGAAAATCAGCAACTAGTTGCTGAGAGTCAGAGTCTAACTCTTCTCTTCTCTGAACAGACACCACAGACTCTGTCGTTGACGGAGTTCCTGTCAGAGTGACAACATTTGAGCCCACAGAGAGAATGTCCACATATCTGCTGGCATTCGTCGTCAGTGATTTTGTTCACATTCAGTCGACCCAAAACAAGAATTTGTTGGTAAGAAATGTTTGTTCCCTGTGTCTTTTTACGTATCAGTACAGTCTGCATAGAAATTAATTTGGATCATGGATCAAAAGCAATACTGCCAGTTGTCATGGTTAGGTATTTAGGTTGCCATTTCCTGTTTAATTTTGAAAGTATTTTCTCTGCCATGTGCTTTTGATTTGCATTTCCTGTGTTTTCTTATGATCTGTTTTACCCTTATGGTTCCTCTGTCTGTGTTTTAGTCTTCTATGTTTTTTAGTTCCAGTTTGCTCCTTGTCCCTGTGTTTATGTTTGCTCTGTCTTATGATTAGTTTATCCTCCTCGTGTTTTCCCGTATAAGGTTCTCCCTTCTCTGCATCTTCCCTCCTTTGTGATTGTCTGAGTGTTTCCACCCGTCTCTGATTCTCTCCTCCTCTCTGTGCCTCCTGTGTGTCATTGTCTCGTTACTCTGTGTATTTAGGTCTGTTTGGTTCTGTCCTCTGTGTCAGTTTGTCTGATATTCCCTGTTTGACTCTGTTACTCTGCCGTGTCCTGTTCTGACCTTCCTTGTCCTGCTGTCCTGTTCTGTTTTGTCCTTGGTTTTGGATTTTTGTTTGTTTTTTTCATTATTAAATCCCTGAACTGCTACATTGTGTCTGGCTATTGTCTGCATTTGGGTCCTGTTTTTGTACCTCACATGACACCAGTGTAATGATGTAATTAGTAATTATCCTACAACCAGGATGCGACTAGTTTTTAAATAAACAGTAAGTGACTTGTGAAGTTCAAGCACATTCTG
Source organism: Chaunax sp. Z400 (assembly GCA_037577475.1). Classification (NCBI taxonomy): domain Eukaryota; kingdom Metazoa; phylum Chordata; class Actinopteri; order Lophiiformes; family Chaunacidae; genus Chaunax; species Chaunax sp. Z400. The sequence goes on along the minus strand of CM075184.1, from coordinate 31,895,595 downwards.
TCAAACCTTAATTTTTCCTTTGCATATATGTTGGGTGACAGGCAAATTACGCCAGGCTAAAAATCTTACAGTAGTTTCACACATATAAAACAGGCAAGTAGTAGTAGCGAGTAGCGAAAAATAATTGATTATGTTTGGCAATATTCTACACTGGGAAATCCCACCAGTAAAACGGTTAACTTTCAAAATGATAAAAGAAACTTCTATAATTTTCTATATGTATTTGTTTATGTTTACTGGGATAGTAATCATATGTCCACATCCATATACAGTAGTTCTAGTATCCGATCCTGAGTACTGCTACGCAAAGTTCAGGCATAATAATCGGTATGAGGTATCGAAACATCTTGTATGTGACCTCAGAATGCAATAAAAAACAATTAAGATGAAGATCATTCATTATCCGGACTGAATGCTGTCCAATTCTTTGCAGGTCCGAATCTGGGCTAGAAGAAAAGCCATAGATGACCTGCAGGGTGACTATGCTCTCAATGTCACAGGGCCCATCCTTCAGTTCTATGAACGCTACTACAATGCAACGTATCCTCTCTCCAAGTCAGGTAGGTCATATGTTCATCTTAATCGCCAAAGCAAAGGGAGTCGGGATCTGCTCGAGGTGTCTGCCTGTTGAAAGGCAGTTTTTTTCTGGCCAAGTTCTCGCTCATTGGTGGATCTCTGTCGAAGAAAGAGTTCAGTCTGGACCTGTGCTTTTTGGAAGTGCCTTGAGATAACCTTTGGTTGTGATTTGGCGCAATACAATTAAAAGTTAAAAATGTTGGCATGCTAGCATTAGCTTTTTAGCGGTAAACACATAGTATAGCTGAGGCTGATGGGAATGTAAGCAGTCCTAGCAGTAAGCCTGAGTAAAATTTGATGATGGTAATAGTTATGAAGTTAGGAACACGAAAAGCTGCATCAGATTTGATAATCCATCCAATAGTTATTGAGACTTTTCACTCACATCTTCAATGTCACATCTCAATGTGGTGATGCCAGAGGAGGAGGTAAGAGGATCTTCAAAGTCGTCATCTTGGGAAAAGGATTGTACCAGTTTAGTCCCAGTCCATCAAGCAGATATTCCAGGGAATAAGTGAAAAGTTTGACCTGCTGATGGTAATAGAGGAAAAGCCAGAAGCCCACTAACCCTAACCCTCTACCTCTACCTCTAGGGACCATGGTGTCTGTCAAGTTCATGGCAATCTACCAAACCAATGTTGAAATGTCAGTCTGGACCAAAGTGGTGGACAGACTGACGACAGAACGACATTACTATCCCTAGAACAGCGTGTCTAGAAAAAAACGAGACAACACAACAAATCATAAATATCATATAATATAAATAAATATCATAAATATTACTGTTTCTTTTGTGCCAAGCTCCATTTATAGACCTTGTTTTTTCAGTAAACATACAGTATAGCTCATAGATAGTGTCTGAGTGCCTTCAATAGGTCGATAGGTCCTACTGGTAAATTACTTTTCAAGAGAATTTCAAACTCACTTCTTTCTTTACCAACTTTTTCAGTCACTTACACCAAATGGACAGTCAAACACTGCATAAAAGCCTTCATTACACCATTTTTAAAGACATTTCTGATTTCTGATGAATGCCTGATGTTCTTGTCCTCCCCCAGATCAGATTGCTCTGCCTGACTTCAATGCTGGGGCAATGGAGAACTGGGGTCTGGTGACATACAGGGAAACGGCCTTGCTTTATGACCCCATCATATCCTCCGCTGGAAACAAAGAGAGAGTTACAACTGTAATCTCCCATGAACTCGCACACATGGTAGGCATAATATTGTATGCCAAATTGCTATGATTGCATTAGTTTTAGTCATGGGGAGAAAAAGATGGTACACTAAGTTCAAATAAAGGGTCGTAATCAGTTTATGTTCATTTGGTGCAGGTCCTTCCCTCCACGCTTGTGAAGAATGCATAACACACATTCAACCCTTCTGTTGTGTTCCGATCAGATCTCACCGATTTAAGAGTTTTTTCTTTAAAAAATGTCGTTAATTTCATCTGTTCATCATAACTTTTGTGTGTTTTATTGAACTTGTGTAGACCCTTGGTGTTCCCGGTCAAAAATGACATTAGAAATGAATGGATAAGATTACAATTAGTGTATAGGGTGTGGCAGACACACACACACACACACACACACACACACACACACACACACACACACACACACACACACACACTCACTCACTCACTCACTCACTCACTCACTCACCCACTCACCCACTCACTCACTCACTCACTCACTCACTCACTCACTCACTCACTCACCCACTCACTTTTACCTTATGCCACAACTTTCTCACAGCTCTGGTATATGAAGCTTTTCTGAGGCCTTGTTATTGTTGTTCAGGAATGTGTTCAGACATTGTGTTTGTAATATGGAGGTGTAGATTTGGGCTTTTGTCCTCCCTTTACTAAATAAATCATGCCAGTCAGTTTTAACTGGGAACACAAAAGATGTTATTTTGTGCCACTATTCAAAAATCTTAAATGGTCTCAAAACAAATGTCCATTTAAAACATTGAAACTAAGTAGTCTGTGATAAATAGCACATGTTTCATCTGAGTATTTACTTATAGTCAAAATTATACCTATGTGATGCTTTATTGTCTTTAAAAAAAAAAGAGTTCTATGAGCTCAGGTCAATGAGGCCTACAGACCATAATCAGCAAATGGAAGTTCAAATCTTACGTTCACAAGAACCTGAGGTGATAGAAAGATGAAACACAACATTAGGAGATAATATATGTATTATTATGGATTTATAATCAGCTCGAATGGAGCGGTCATTTTTCATCTCCTTACATTTTGTGTTGTGCTTTTTCAGTGGTTTGGCAACCTGGTGACGATGAAATGGTGGAACGACCTGTGGTTGAATGAGGGGTTCGCATCCTATGTAGAGTATCTTGGAGCTGACCACGCTGAGCCCACCTGGAACATTGTAAGAGCCATGCTTGAACCCTCACAGACATTACACAAAGCACTGACCCCCTCAGAGACATGGATCAGATGTCCTCACACATCTCTTTGTTTGGCTGCAGAAAGACCAGATCATACTGTACGACTTGCACAGAGTGTTTGCCATGGATGCCCTGGCATCCTCCCACCCGCTGTCCCGCCGAGAGGAGGAGGTCAACGATTCTGCTCAGATCAACGAGATGTTCAACGCCATCTCCTACAGCAAGGTCTGTCTGACATGTCAATGACAGTAAAGGGGCCGTTACATCTTCTTTTCATTCCCCGCAGTTTCCGTTCGCATGTTGTAATTTCTCTCTGAGAGTCCACATAGGACCCATGGCGAAAACCTAATATTTCCATTACGTCGAATGCAAAATCGTTTGATGTTATAAGATTGTTTATGTGGTTTCTGTGTTTGTTATTTTCAGGGAGCGTCGGTCCTCAGGATGCTCTCAGAGTTTCTCTCTGAGCCTGTGTTTGCCAAAGGACTGAGTGTGAGTTTAACTCTGTGTGTGTGTGTGTGTGTGTGTGTGTGTGTGTGTGTGTGTGTGTGTGTGTGTGTGTGTGTGTGTGTGTGTGTGTGTGTGTGTGTGTGTGTGTGTGTGTGTGTGTGTGTGTGTGTGTGTGTGTTGATATGACGATAAGACTTCTCTTTGAATGTGTGATTCATTCCATCCTGTCTTTCTTAAAATGCTGACTGCTAACACAACATGTGTGCAGCTTTAACATTTTGATGATTTCATTGACATTTACTGATGCTTTACCTCCTCAGTCTTACCTGAACGCATTCGCCTTCAGCAACACAGTGTACACCGACCTGTGGGACCACCTCCAACAGGTCGGTGCAGATAACAAATGGTGCTGTCCATGATTATTTGTGTGCTTCTACTTCTTAACATCCCTCTGTTTATTGTCAGGCAGTTGAGAACTCACCAGATACATACATCCCTGACACTGTCCACAACATCATGAACCGCTGGACTCTTCAGATGGGCTTTCCAGTGGTCACTATTGACACCCGGACAGGAAGTGTCACCCAGAAACACTTCCTCTTGGATCCAGACTCTGTGGTGGACAGACCCTCTCAGTTCAAGTAGGAATCAGTTTGACCTTATCCTCTAAGTTCCATGTAGACCATAAATGAAGAGATTGATTGATTGATTCTGCCTTAATGGATAAATATCTACCTTTGATGAAACAAGGATGTGTCCTAGAGTAATAATAGTGTAATTATTGCAGGACTTCATGCTAAATGCTAACATTGGCATCCTAACATGCAGACGTTAATCAGCTGTAATGTTTTTCATGTTTAACATGATGATGCAACGTAATTTACTATTACTCATAAACCAAAGTATTACATTTTGACCTTATGGTGGTGCTAGATCAAAAGTAAGCTGGTCACCAAAGTTATCATAATTCTAGATATATAGAAGAAAAGTAAGAGGATGAATGAAGTCAGTAGGATCATCCTCTAAGGGCCAAAGTCATAAGTGCCAAATTTAATGGTAATCTATTTAATAATCTGACCGAAAGACGTACTAATAGCCTGACATAGAACCATACGGTACTGTATGGTTAGTGGTACCACTAGCATGGGTTTGTGTATCTTTTGGTAATTCAATTATTGTTTCAGGAATGGATATCAAAAAATTAAAAACAAGTGTTCATTTGATTTTGCATTTTGAAATACAAAAACCAAAGTTGAAATACGAGGCGTTTTTTGTTTTCGTGGCCAAAAAGGGAGGAGTGAAATTTTTAAAAATTATTTGATTTTCATTTTCTAATTTTCTGAAAAAATCACTAGAAAACAGAAATGAATAAACGGAAGTTTTTTCATATTTTGACACCAGGTGTGGTCATTTGGCTACAAAACAAGAGCGCCAAATGCAGTGATGTGTGACCCTGCCTGACCCTCTCCATTCGCTCCTACAGCAGACTACCAGGGGCACAGAGCACTAAGCAGGACCACTAGGGGCATGAAGCCTGCGTTGGACTACCAGGGGCACGAAACCCAGTCGCAAATTTCTGTGGATGATAGATTTTATCTGGTCACATCATAAAACAGACCTTTTTCCACTTCTGTTTTATAGTGACTTTATTTTCTATTATTCAAAACTTTTTGGCCACAAAAAGGAAAACGCTTGGTATTTAAATTTCAAAACAAAAAAAATCAAATAACCACTCTTTTTTTCATTTTTTGAAAAATCAAATTACCAAAAGATATTGTCATATTGTCCCTTTTTTTTTTTACTCATTACCTTTATCACTGTTTCTATCCAGTTACACCTGGTTTGTCCCGATTAAATGGATGAAGACAGGTGTGGAGCAGAAACAGTACTGGCTCCTTCAGAAGACAGGTATGTTCTTGATGACATCATCACATGAAGAGAACTCCTGCACAGGTCATAGCATCATCTGAATATTCTGTTCATCTGTCTTTTGTGTTTTCCAGACCTCCACAGTGAGATGAGAGTGTCAGGAGAGGACTGGTTGTTGGCGAACACCAATGTATCTGGATACTTTAGGGTGAACTATGACCTCGACAACTGGGTTCGTCTCCTCTCTCTGCTCAATACCAACCATAAGGTGAGCCACGTTCCCATTCACTGGCCGGATTTTGTGAATTTTCTTTTATATTATAATTGATTTCCCCATTTTCTCTTCCACAAAGGGCTTTTATTAGTTGTGTTTAATCCAAAGTGTGCTGGTTTTGGCAGATTGCACTTTTGATATTGCATTTTCAGTAAAAATTTAAATTTAAATTTCACTATTAAATGTGGTTTCTGAAACTGCATACATCAGGACAATTTAAGGAAAGAATACAACTTATAAGTTATCATGTTTTTATTTTATTTTTCATCTTTTCTTTTTTTTTGCAGAAGTTGTGGCTATGTTTGCTTTACCATATGGATTTGGTTTCCTAAAACAAATATCCAGTGGTTGAGTCCTCTATTATGATCTGTTTCTATGTGGACCTGAACATATTTATACGTGTTCATGTGTCGTTTCTTTCAGGCTTTATCAGTCATGAACAGAGCACAGATAATAGATGATACGTTCAACCTGGCGAGGTAAAGAAAAATAAGTATGCGAAGCATTAAATCCACCAGTCTGCAGTGAATACGAAGGATTTCTCCGCTTTGTGTAGAGCTAAAATAATCAATACGACATTGGCCCTGAGGACTACCAAATACCTGTCCAAGGAGAGAGACTACATTCCCTGGGAGTCAGCGCTGAGAAACCTCGACTACTACATCCTCATGTTGGACCGCACTGAGGTGTATGGATCCTTACAGGTTAATACTGCTTCACTACCAATCCAAATACTGCTTCATCCTGATACAGACAGGGTTAAACAACCGAACAAAGAGAATGATGCAGGGATTTCTTTTAGGCGTACCTCAAGAAACAAATCCAACCACTTTTTGAGCACTTCAAGACAATCACAGCAAACTGGACCAGAGTACCTACAGGACACACCGACCAGTAAGAACTCTAAGATATATTTTAGTATTAAATATAGTATTAGATATTAAATATATGGCAGTCACTCAACTACCTTCTCAGGTATAACCAGATAAATGCTATTGGAATAGCCTGCAGTATGGGCGTGGACGGGTGCAGGGAGCTGATCAAAAGCTGGTTCAGGCAGTGGATGGAAAATCCACACCACAACCCGTGAGTACAAACCAGTTTAAGTCAGTTCTTCTTATGTCTTTGTGCAGTTTGTGTTTGTCCCAGACAATGAAACAACTGTTGACTGTTGATTAATGATCTCGTTTTAAAAGTTATTTACATGCTTTTTTTTTTTAAATGCTATAAAATGCTATTTTAATCCAAGCCTATACTTATTTCTGGAGTGAGACAACTTATTTTAAGATTTCATCATAAGTAAAATTATTTTGCTGCATGGACAGATAATTTCACTTGTATTAACCCTCCTGTTGTGTTCATTTCTTGGTGTTTTCCAGTCTAGTTGGTTATAAATCCACAATAATACACGTTATCACCTAATGTTGGGTTTCATCTTTTCATCAACTCAAGTTCGCGTGAATATTACAAGTTTTAATCTTCCATTTGCTGATTATGGCCTGTAGGCCTCATATCACTTGAACATCGTGTTGCCACAGAATGAGGCCAACCAGAGCTGTGAGGAAGTTGTCTATATAATTGAAGCAATGTTGTGGTTGTTTTTGACATTTGCCAACAGGTGTGGTTCCCATGGGGTAAAAATTCCATAATGGTCAGTTTTGACCGGGAACACCAAGTTCAATAAAACAGCCAAAATTTAATAACAATTCTCAAAATGTATTTTATGTGTTCAGATGCTTGTGTGAACAAAGTCATGGAACCTTCTGACAAACAGATGAAATTAACTACATGTTTTGACTGGAACACAACAGGAGGGTTAAACCAGTTTCTCCTCAAATTCACTGTTTATATCTTGTATTTTAACTACATGTGTTCACAGAGACTGTGTGTGTGGGAGGAGTGAGCCTGCATATCTGGTATTCATTTTTCTAATCTACTGTATGTTTACCTTAACACTGACCAGGATCCATCCCAACTTGAAAAGCACAGTTTACTGCAGTGCCATAGCCCTCGGCGGCATGAAGGAGTGGGATTTTGCCTGGAGGATGTTCAAGAATGCCACTCTGGCATCCGAAGCTTCCCGGCTCCGGTCGGCCATGGCCTGCACTAAAGTACCCTGGCTTTTGAACAGGTATGTGCAATGTCCAGATTTGTGGGAACATCCTCATTCAAGCTGTTTTGTGAATGAGACACGTTTCTGTGCACGCACTCTACTATTACATAACAATGACACAGTAAGATAATACTGCAGAACTTCTTATCTATCCTGCAGGCAAAACTTGTGTCACGTTTTCTGTACTTTCAAAGATAATCAATTGTTTTTGTTAATAGTCCAGCAGGCGGCTGTTTGTATCTTTATTCACCCCAAACTGTCTGTACAGGTTTTACATGTTGATAGCAAGCAGCATACATGCAAGCTGCGTGTTGTTTTTTTTACAGCTCGGACTTCAGCCTGATCTCAGAGCTGACCAGTTAAAATATTTTCTTTACGAGCACAGACTGATCTTTAGCTTAATCCATGCAACCTGGCATGACTTTGCACCAGTGTCTAAGCTTTGCTTTCTGTCTGAACAAGCATTTAGAGCTCAACTGACTTTACTATTTTAGGATACCTTAACACAGTAAGGAGTGTAAGGTAAGAAACGTATAACACTCTTTGCATGCTCCAAATGTTTAATGCTCACTGATCTTCTCTTCATTTTCTTTTGAAATAAATGTATTAAAATAATGTTTTGGAAATTGTATTTTTTTTTTTGTGATGGAAATTTTCGGTTTGAGGCAGGTATCTGGAATACACACTCGACTCAGCTAAGATCCGAAAGCAGGACGCCACCACCACCATCCAGTACGTTGCTGGAAACGTTGTGGGGATGCCACTGGCCTGGAACTTCGTCAGAGAAAGATGGGGCTACATTTCCCAGCAGTAAGAGCTCCCTCCTCAAAGGAACGAATCAGGGAGAATAATTTAATACACTGCATTCAAAGCGTCTATTAAATGAGAGGATAAGTTGAAAGTGCTGAGAATTTATAGGTTGACATATAACTTAGCACATGATGCTATTTTTTTCTTCACTTACCCAGTTTGCCCAAGATTGAATTAGCTGGGAAACTAATAGAATCTTTGGCAAAGATGCATGAATGACCATTTATTTTTGAGCTTTTGACACACAGGAGCACTTTATTTGTCTTTACTGGAAGACTGGAAGATAGTTATCTGATATCTTCCTAGAAATATGTTCAATGGGGTCAGAATATGCATAAATATCACCACCATAAACAGCATCAAATAAACAGCATTTTCTTTTTCTTGTTGTTTCAGGTATGGAAAAGGGTTATTTTCCTTCTCTAATCTCATCAATGGAATCACAAACAGATTCTCTACAGAGTTTGAACTGCAGGAGGTACAGTATGCTGCTCACACAGCCACAACCACACTGATATACATATGAAGGGTATTAGAAGAAATGTCTTGGTTTCTTTTTGTCGTTCTTCAGCTGAAGAAATTCAAAGAAGACAACCTCCATCTAGGTTTTGGCTCGGCCACCGGGGCCTTGGAACAGGCTATAGAGAAGACCACAGCCAACATCAAATGGGTGAAAGAGAACAAAGCCCATGTGCTTACATGGTTTTCTCAGGAGTCCACATGAGAAGACTTGTTCGGTCTAAATGACACACACTCCTGTTTGTACTGTTAGAAATCTGTGATGAATGACTCTTACCAGAATCATCTGGAACAGTAAATGGCCAACCCTTTTCCCCGAAGAGATTACACAGCACATCACTGGAGATCAATTAGAACAGACTAACAGTGGATCCCATATGTCATTATATATTAGTGCTTTCGCCGTAAATACTAGAGAAAAACTCACACCTCTAGTTTGTGATTGTCATAGAATAAAGTTTTACCCTCATAACATTTGCTTTCACTCTCAAAAATGTAATAATTTATGTATTTTTTTTCCTTTTTGTCAAACTTTAAGTTGCATATTTACCACTTACCACGATGCATTTAATGCGTTTATACCATAAATATGGGACATTTATTATAGAACAGCTTCAGGGTTCACTGACAATAGATTTTACAAGTGACTGAAACCTGTGAATGTGATTAACGGCCCTAATCCTGATGGGATGTTAACTTCATACTGTATTTCCAACTGACTGCATACATATGTGTGTATAATTATAAGTGCCCAATGACTGCTTTGCTAAGAAAGAAACAAAAGTGTTGACAGCTTTGGTAATGTAACATTTGCTGCAGGTTCTGTGTTAAATCATTCTTAGCACTGGTTAACTTTACATTGACAGTCAGTTTTCTCCTCAGTGGTCGGAGAGAAAGATATTGTTTTTATTGAGTGGACTTACTGAATAAATTAGCCTGACTTGATTTTTGCTCCACTACTTGTTATTTGTTTTGATGATAAGATCATACATTATTGCACCACCTGACCACATGCATAATATTATGGATTTTACACTCACTTAACATTGATATACGATCATTGTAAGATTAGCATAGACACTAGGTCACTATAACAGCCTGCCCAGGGACTACAGACGAAAATGAGCTAATTAGCTAACTCCAGCACATTTACATTGATGTGGAAACTGAAATGTTAATTAATGTGCACTGGTAAATAAATGAATAAATAAATAAAATAGAAAAGAAACATCTCTTGTTTCAGCCTGTTGGAAGCAGATGTCGAGACATTGACAGTTCGGTGTGACATCATCAAGAGGTTCAACTGATGTTTTATTATCTGAATAAAGTTGGAAATGATTAAGTTAAAGGGCAGTCTACTGATTTCACATGTCAAAGCTAACATGCTACAAGGAGTGTCACACAACCTGTGGATGTGGTTGTATGTCTTAATTTGGTTCTGAGAAAATCACCCATCACACATCACCCAGGTTTATCAACTTGGCCTTGAAGAATGTAATTGTTTTTATAAGAAAATAAGAAAAATTCCCCTCATTATTCTTTGCTCCCAGACAGAAATGTTAAAAATAATACTATAATACTATTTATGCTCCTTAGCAGCCATAAATTCAATATTCTTTATCCAACATTGTTACACTGTATAAAACTAATGGAAGCACATTTGTATTCTGACTTAAGGTGATACTAGTATTTAAAAGTATTACACTAGTTTATGCCTCAGGACAAGACACAAGTTCAAAACCAGCTGCAGATGCCAGTGATGAAACATTCTGTGTTTGATCTACTTGGACAGATTTTAACCTGTTACAGATTCTGATTTAGCTGACCTGGATTAAATAGTGTTGTCCTTTGAGAACAAACTGAAGGTTGTCTGTTGTATAAGCCTATAGCTTCTTGACCTCTCCTGACACATCTTTTTTTTTCTATTTGGATTTTTAAGTAGTGTTATGTGTGTGCAAATAAGAATAAATAATTTAAAAAAATTAAAAATTAAATAATTTAAATTAACTTAAATTAAAAATAAGTTCCTGAGGACAAATTTTCAAATTACAAATGTGTTGGATTTGTTGATGTAGGTGCAGAAGCAGCTAGAGTGCAGCGTGGCAGTTTTAAAATGTGATACAGTTAATTACAGGTGGAAAAACATCCACTGCCGCATATACCAGTGAGACCAGAACAACCAGTTTGAGTGACAGATCCATGAGATTTAGCACATTTAAAAGAGTTTTATCCTCTTTCTTGACGATCTGCAAGCTATGTGCTAAAATGACAACAATCATATTAGGAGGTAATCCGTGCGGAATGGACGCCTGTATTAGATCGATAAGTTGCAATGTGTTGCTGAATGATGTTACATTGCTTTTCTGCATTTTTCTACCTTTGGGAACTTTTTTCCATCATCCTACAACATTCTCTCTGAGCCCTCTGTGTCGCAGCTGTGGGCTGTGAAAAAGAGGCTGACCACACAACATCACGGCGCCTGACTCACCGATGTTGTCATTTCTTGCAATGCCTTTAGTCCTCGTGATGATTTCACACTAACGGTTTTTCTAGCGACATATCCATCAACTTCCGCTCAGCTCAAACTGATGCTTTTGTTTTACCTCATAATATTGAGCAGGAGCGAATAAATTGAATCATCTACAACAGTAATTGTCTCTTCTTTTTATTGTTTGCTGACCAAAGTCCAAAAATCATGAGAAGATATTTCTTTGCCATCCAAGTACAAAATATGTGTTTCAGTTTCAACATTGGAATGTTGCAATTTCTCAAAGCCACAGTTGTGTCAGTCGACCAAAGAAAATTTAGACTTTGCAACATTTGAGACTAAATAAAAGTTTATCCAGTTTTGTAAACCTCTCTTTAGCCCATTTCATTATGCAACTCTGACTTCTTCACTGTCAGGAAGCCAGATCCCATCCTCTCTCTCTCTCTCTCTCTCTCTCCCTCACACACACATGCTCGCAGGCACACACTATATTTCCTCGACTGCACAATTTAAAGCATTGAATAAACAGAGAAAACACAGGCCAGATTCCAAAGAGGGTCTTTATTCAGGGCCATTATGCAGGTATAAAGTTTAGAGATAGGGAGGATTCACTCTTATCTCAAGGACTTTTACAACTCAGTGTTTTGTACTTTCAGCTGTTTCCCCCGCCCAGAAGATGAACCATTAACTCTGGGCTGAACCTAACAAGGCAGGGCATAAAAGAAATCACTGTCCTTGTTCTGTCTTCTTCTTCTCTGTTGGAGTCATGGGGAAAGGCGTCTACATCAGCAAAGCGGTGGCGGTTACCTGCGTGGTCGCAGCCGTTGGTGCTGCGGCCACCATCATAGCTCTGTCGGTGGTTTATGCTCAGGAGAAGTCGAAGAATGAAGAGACACTTCCGACCACAGCTGTCACTACCACCTCCAGCCCGACCACAACGCCCTCCACCCCGAAGGAGCCCTGGCACCGCTACCGACTTCCAGACTCCCTCGCTCCTGTCTCCTACAACGTGACCTTGTGGCCCAGGCTGGAGCACAACGGAGTCGGCCTGTACATATTCACCGGAGACTCCTCGGTGGCCTTCAGATGTGTGAAGGAGACCGATCTCATCCTCATCCACTCCAACAGGCTGAACCTCACCACCTTCGAGGGACATCATGCCAAGCTCAGGGGCCTCAATGGAGCCACTGCGCCCGGCCTGAAAAGGACGTGGCTGGAAGTTCCCACCCAGTACCTGGTGGTCCAGCTCAGCGGCCTGCTGCAGGCTGGCAGCATGTACGAGCTCTACACTAAGTTTGTCGGAGAGCTGGCGGATGACCTTGGAGGATTTTACCGAAGTGAATACATGGAAGATGGGGTGAAAAAGTATGATGCTCTTTTTAATCTTTATTAGATTTAAAAAAAAATTAAATTATATCAAATTCAATTATTTGCTAAATATTTCTGTTTCGCCCTCAAGAGATATGACCTCATATGCAGTGAAGCAGGCTTTAAACACACTGACAACTTTACAGACATCGCAAACATGCATTTAAACTAGACATTAACTTTAAAGGCATAAAGTATTCTTATTACAAATGAGAAAAGCATTAAATTATTGATTTGTAGAATCTGAAGATTAAATTCAGTCTAGGAAGCAAAACATGCTTAAAAAAATAAAAATGAAATAACATAAAGTGAAATAAGAATAACTATTATAAAAAAAAACTCAGTTGGAACAAAATCTAAAATCCAAATCGCTATTTGTAACCACAACAGGATGTAATGATTTTAAATGCGTCATTTGTGAGACTCTTAGTCATTGTATGAAGAGAGACACTGTGATAGACAGCTATGTTTAAACAGTTCCTCCTGCTGAGGTTTCTTAAACCTCATAATATATTCATTAATCCTCTTCTATAATCCCCCCCTATCAGCACCACTTTGTGTAACAGACACACTACTGATTGGTCGCATAAGAATATTCAGTTTTTTTTAAAAACCGACAGAAAAAAAAAGACAGTTTTGGTTCCTGTTCCTAAAAAAAATCGATGAGAAAGAGCCTCTTTTCTGACTAATGTGTAAACCTCAATAGAAATGATTCAGTCCGTCTTATATTCTGGGAAACGTTCTTACTGGAAAAAACACTCGTCATTGTTTTTAGAGCTAAGAACAACACATTCACATATGTTACTGAAATTAAATGCAGAAATTGCAGCTCCCATCAAGGGAGATGTAAAAAGGGTTAGAAAGTAGATACAGATAAAATACAAACTTACCAAAAACACTGTCATTATATATCTATATATCTACAGTGTCACTATATATCCACCAGAAACCATGACTTTATGTAAGCCTTTAACATTTGATAAAGACGTTTTGTTGAGTTTTCTTATCTGCTATTGTCAGAGTTTTGGCCACAACTCAAATGCAGCCGACAGACGCCAGGAAAGCCTTCCCCTGCTTCGATGAACCCGCCATGAAAGCCGTCTTCCACATCAACCTCATACACCCCAACAATACGGTGGCTCTGTCCAACGGCATGAACTACGGCAAGTCCTTGTTTCAGTGTTATGACTGCATCATGTACACCATTTGGAAAAAAGTAACACTAACTACTAATTTTGTACTCATCATGACTTGACAAATTTGCGCCTGTATTAAAGATAATAATAACTTAGGGATGTCAAATATGACTCTCTGTTGTGGCTACAAACATCTATTTATCTGCTGCAGTGCACTTGAGTCAGACAATGAGCCTGTTATTCCTCATGTATTCATGAATGCCTTCCTGTGTTTTTTTCCACACACACAGAAACTGTTATCATCAATGCGGATGGCCAGGATTTACTCCACACAAGCTTTGAACCAACAGAGATCATGTCAACCTACCTGCTGGCATTTGTTGTGTGTGATTTCACGTTTAACGGGACAGGACCGGGTGCAGATGTCTTGGTAGTTATTTATTACATCTCAGTGTAAGAACAATATGAATGGAAACGGGTATAAAATATCTACATAATTTACAATTATAATTGAGTGAATATGTCCAGTATTAGAATTATTTTGCTCTATGAGTTTCTCAGTTATTTTGCGGTGGATTTTTTAAATTCTTCTTCTACAGTTAATTACCAATTTAGCATTGTGAGTTTGCTGTGCTGCAGACTCTGACCCTTGATTTCACTGTAGAGTGGAACAAGCAATAAGAGGATTTTTGCTATAGTGAATAATATATTCTATCATTAATAATCAGCTTTTTTCCCCTCCTATACTCCTACTCTCTGTTGTCGGTATATTAAAGTACTGCTGTAACAACTGCAGCTTGAAAATATGTCCAATAACTTAAATTGATGAAGTGCAATAGAACCTGTTCTGAGAGAACCCATCATTAGAACCATTGCAGCCGTGCTCAGGAAATATTGCTGCATTAATAAAAGAAACGAAAAGTTGTTTAAAGTTTTATGTCAGCTAGTCTCTCAGACCCGTAAGATCGATTGAAGTGAAATTACAACTATCAGTAATTAGTTTAATTAATTGCAGGTAATTGCAGTAAGAATTTAATTAGTTTAAACTCTTACTTACAATCAGCAGATGTTAATAGGTCCTCTGTTTGCTGCTCTGCCCTGTCAGTCTTCTGTTTCCATGCTGCCCTCTGCTGGACTCAAACCTCAGCTCTGGTCACTGCTCTGACATTTTTTTTCTGTTGGACTGATGAACCTCTGTTTGTGTCCAGATCAGGATCTGGGCTCGCAGGAAGGCTATAGAGGAGGGCCAAGCAATCTATGCCCTGGAGAAGACTGGACCCATACTGGAATTCTTTGAGAAATACTACAACTCTTCTTACCCTCTGAAAAAGTCAGGTATATGAACCACACACACACACACACACACACACACACACACACACACACACACACACACACACACACACACACACACACACACACACACACACAAAAAGGCATTTTTTTGTTGCTTTAAACATTTATAGCCAGCAGTGAAAAAATGTCCCCTCTAATCATTTTCAGACCAGATCGCTCTTCCTGACTTCAGCGCTGGGGCCATGGAGAACTGGGGCCTGATCACCTACAGAGAAACCGCCCTCCTATATAATCCCGGCGTGTCATCCAATGGAGACAAGGAGTGGGTGGCGACAGTCATCTCACACGAGCTTGCTCATATGGTATCAAACCAAAGTACATTCAGTGGTGTGACATTCATACCTCTTACAATGTTTGAAATGTGTCTAATACGATGAAGCTCTGTCCCGTCAGTGGTTTGGGAACTTGGTGACCATGAAGTGGTGGAATGACTTGTGGCTCAATGAGGGGTTTGCTACCTACGTCTCTTATCTCGGAGCCAACTTTACTGAACCAACGTGGACTATGGTGAGCTCTGTTCTCTGGTGGATTCCTGTTGTAGAAGAATGCTGAGCAACTTTTTAAAAAAACGCATGTTTTTAAGAACCCAATATTTTCATTTCACTTGACCTAATCTATTGAAACAAACATGTGATTCATAGAAATGACTTTTTTAAGTTCTCAAAACCAAAACATGTTAAATCATGAATAACCATCATTTAGTCACAACATAGAAATATTGGTGCATTTCAGAGTAAACGATGATTGTTGGTGAGATTTGTTTGTACATGATTGAAAACACCTGGCCAAGGCAATAGAATCCCGGGTCTAATTAATGTCCTACTGAAACAACTGATGATGCCACGGCTTCTGCAAAACTTACGTATCCAGACAGTTGGGATGCTGATGATGATGATGGTCTGAACTCTGCAGACACACGTAGCACAGATGTTACAGATGTTATGGCTCATTGCACAGTGGAGGCAGATCACATTTAGTGACAAGTCCAGATTTAACTTGCACAGAGCTGACGGTCGTAGGCGTGTGTATCGTCGCCGTGGGGAACGCTATCCTGACGCATACATCCAGGAAGTGGACCGTTTTGGTGGTGGTGTCATGATGCTGGGAACCATTGCTAATGGATGACGGTCAGACCTTGTCCACATCCGCGGTACACTGACAGCTATCCGTTACCGAGATACGGTCCTAGGTCCACACGTCATTCCCAGGATACAGCAATCAGGCATCACCTTCATGCATGACAATGCCAGACCACATGTGGCTCATGTCTGTCAGGAGTAGCCTACCTGGACCAGAACAATGTCGCTGTCCTTCCTTGGCCAGCATATTCATAGATCTCAACCCAATAGAGCATCTGTGGGACGTTCAGGATCACTGGGTGAGACGGAGAGATCCTGCTCCAGCAACACATGAACAACTTGTCACAGCACTGCAGGAAGAATGGCATGTCATCCTACAAGTCCAGATTAACGTCTTATCTATTCAGGAGGTGTGAAGCAGTGATAAATGCTGGAGGTGGTCACACACAGTACTGACTGTTGTTGTTGTTCTCTGTATCACCATCCACACCTTTTGACTTGTAAACACAAAGGCAGCAACCACTAAATTGTACAAAACAGATTTTTCTGTATGGTTAAAGTGTGAGAAAAGCTGTGTGAACCAGCATTTGCTTTTGATATTTAATATGAACAGGACTTTTTTTTATGCGTTTTTACTGTTGCTCAGTATACATTCTTATACTCTTTACTCTTTTCTAGTAATATAAATCACCCTAGCTGGTGTCTGATCATGCCACAATGTTAAATACAAACATGTATCTGTGTATTATGCAGCCAGATTTAATAGTTCTGAATGAGATCATTGGCGTGATGGGTGTGGATGCCTTGGCCTCCTCCCATCCCCTCTCATCCATTGAGGAGGACATACAGAAGCCAGAGGACATCAATCAGCTGTTTGACTCCATCACATACAGCAAGGTGCAGTATATCTGACGGGAACGCAACTGTCTTACACAAATGTTTGCTCTCTTTGTGACTCACTAGACAAGATGTTGACCTGCAGTAGACAAAAAAAGGATGACTTAAGCTGTTCTGTTTAGTCCTGGGTGGCACTCATCAAGGACTCAAGAACAAACACTTGAGAACTAGAGAATTTAATTACTAGTGATGAATCACTGATGCTCATTAACAGGCTGCTGTAATTCTATCCCATAATATGTCACCCATTAACAATGCTAATATCCTTCCGTTTATCATCACAGGGAGCTGCAGTCCTCAGGATGCTCTCAGACTTTATCACTGAGGACGTCTTTTCCAAAGGACTCCGTGTAAGTACATCTGAATAAACTGAGAAGCATCTAATCTGTATGTGGTCTTTTATTTTGGTAGTGTTTTTATATCCATTTTATTGACCTGCATCTAATGTATCTAACCAAAACATTACTGCGTGTCTGCAGACATACTTAGAGGAGTTCCAGTATCAGAACACAGTCTACAAAGACCTCTGGAGGCACCTGCAAATGGTAAGACATCATCATCATCTGCTTAAATAGGAAATTCCCTCAAAACCTTGGATCAAAATTATTAATTTTCTGCAAAAGCAATAAGAAATGTGAAACAAATCAGTGGATAAATAACACAATTAGCCTAAACACAGTGACTGCTAAGCTAAAAGAGAATGCAATCATCGGACTGCAAACATGGCCATGTCTGATGAACAGTGGTTCTGTAATTAACGTGAATACATTATCAGTTGAAGTTATGAAATAAGTATGACCTGTAAACTTCACTGAGCTCTTCTCAGTAGCTCTGGTAGTTTCTGGAGGGTCTACAACTACAGTTAATGTAATGTTTTTAATCAATGTACGTTGGTGCATTATCTGTCAATTTATTTCAAAGGGTTAGTCATACATCTTTTTGGGTCAGCACACAAATTTGTGACCAAAACGCTGGCATATTAGTGCCTTAGGCAATTCATAAAGATCCAGCAGCAGACACAGAGGAACAACAGCTTACTGTATATGTAGAGATAAGAAATGTAACGTATCCCAAACAATACAGTGTCGGAGGTGTGGCCCTTTTCACTCATATAAAAGTTCCTCATTAAAGCTGCGGAAGGTAACTTTTATCAAAGTAACTTTCTGTCATAGTTTCTAAAGCAGTCACTAAATCCTCACAGATAATCTGTGGGAAAAAAATCAGACTCCTATAGCCCCATCTAGTGCTCCTAATGCCATTTGCAAAAATACACTGCGCCTGAATCTAAAGCACCAATCAGAGCCAGGAGGAGTGTCTTACCCGGATCTTTTGCACAGACACATCACCAGGCCCATGGAGCATCCAAACTTGAGCAGCTAACTTGCGTTTCAGCCATTTGCTACCTTGAATGAAGATAAAATGAAAATCATGCCAATTTTCTATACTTTGCAGATGTTATCTGACTTAATTGATCAAATTGTGAAATTGAAACCAATCACTATGCAGGGTTGTGACACTCAAAGTCACTTCTTTCCCAAAGTAAGCTCAAAATATTTTTTTTGCCCATGTGCATCACATCATATTATAACTACAAGGTTTAACCATTATATCAGATTTGCTTTAAAGCCCAACGCTCTTCTAGGGGCTTGGGAATGAGAAGTAGCTTATTGTGGCTAATGACTTATTGATCATTTGTCAAGAGTAGAATAAATCTGATCAAATCTGCTAATTAGTTAGAAGTCATGGCGCCTTGGAGAAGTGCTGAAAAAATATAAATCTAAAGAAGAACTCCTTTGCAGGGAGTAAGGAAGAATTATTTGACTTGCCTGCTATTTCATACCAGGAAGTGGATAAAGCCGGCATATCATTGCCCTGCCCTGTAGAGGAAATCATGAACCGCTGGATCCTACAGATGGGTTTCCCAGTCATCACCATCAACACCCAAACTGGAAGAATTACCCAGAAACACTTCTTGTTGGATCCAGACTCTGTAGTGGACACGCCTTCAGACTTCAAGTAGGAAACGTTTTTAATGTTGAATATCGATAGGCTGAGTTTACAGTATGAGGTCATATTGAACTCTGCCATATGAAACCTGCTCTCCTTGAATGACTCTAGTTACGAGTGGTTTGTCCCAATTAAATGGATTAAGACTGGAGGCGTTGAACCGCTGTACTGGCTTATTAAAAAAGAAGGTAGGATATATTTCAGGTACTGGACCTATCAGAGCATTGAAAGGATGAACACAACACAAAAACATCCTTCTCCTCACAAACAGATACAAATCCAGACATGGTGCTTGGTATTAATGACTGGTTGGTGGCCAACATAGATATGAAGGGCTTCTACAGAGTCAACTACGACTCGGAGAACTGGGAGCGTCTCCTCGCCAAGCTGAGCTCCCAACACCAGGTACAACACCTCTAGGTGGACATGAGGCGGCAAGGCAGTGTTTCTGAATGAAAATCAATTTATTCCATGAATTGTTCACTTTCCAGGATATTCCAATAATCAACCGAGTACAAATTATAGATGATGCTTTTAACCTTGCAAGGTGAGACCTTTTTTTTTTTCCTTCAAAGCATTGTTGTCAAATATTGAAAAAGAGAGAGTAGCTAGATAGTGGCATGTGCTGCTTGCAGGGCAAAGATGGTGAACACAACTCTGGCTCTGATGACCACCAAGTTCCTCAGTAAAGAAGTTGAATACATGCCCTGGCAGACAGCCAGCCGCAACCTGGACTACTTCTTCCTCATGTTTGACCGCAGTGAGGTGTACGGACCAATGCAGGTTGGTGATGAAGATTCTAGTTAGTTAGTCTAGTTAGTTAGTCTAGTTAGTTGGTCTAGATAGTTCCTGCGTTGTGTGGGTGACACATTTCCCTTTTAAAGCAGATACACAAGTTAACAAAACGTGTCCATCTTCATCCCTCAGGCCTACATAAAGAAGCAGGTCACTCCTCTGTTTAACCACTTCAAAACTCTCACTGAGAACTGGACAAAGATCCCAGAGAAGCACACCGACCAGTAAGGATGTGAACCTGTTGTCCTTTATTTATGCAAAATGGTCCCTCAGGAAAATCAGCGTGGAACGGTTCGCTTGATGCTTCCTGTGTCACAGGACCTTATTCTGACCCTTGTTCCCGTCCTGTTCCTGTCTAGGTACAACGAGGTGAATGCTATCTCCTTGGCCTGCAGCACTGGAGTAGAGGGGTGTGAGGAGCTGACCACTGGCTGGTTCAGAGAGTGGATGACAAACCCAGCTAACAACACGTATGTTCACACTCACACTCCACTCCGTATTAAATAAATGCAGAAGCTGTTTGATTTAAATTCGCAGATTTTCTTTGCCTTCGGATCCTTATCCTCCGTTTCTTCACTGCTGTCATTGCCTCTAACTCTTCGTCATCTTTATCGATCGTTCCAGGATTAATCCCAACCTGAAGTCCACAGTGTACTGTAATGCCATTGCTGCAGGCGGAGTGAAGGAGTGGAACTTTGCTTGGTCCATGTTTAAGAATGCTACCATTGCTTCAGAGGCCGACAAACTCATGTATGGTCTGTCCTGCACCAAACAGCCCTGGCTGCTGAACAGGTCGGTGTCAACGACGTTGTGTTGGATAATATTTTAGTGTTTGTTCTTCATAAAGTTGCTTTTTGCTCTGCAGCATGCTCTGAGTACATCAGGCTTTTGGTTTCAGGTATCTGGATTATTGCCTGGACCCAGAGAAGATCCGAAAGCAGGATGCCACCTCCATCATTATTTCCATTGCTAATAATCCCGTCGGACAGTCTCTGGCATGGGACTTTGTCAGAGCCAACTGGGACCATATATTCAATGAGTGAGTTCTTCCCGATGCACATATGTACCGTTCATGTCATCAAATGCTGCTGCTGCTGCTGTATACCTGAAAGAGCAGTGTCAGTGTCAGGCTAAGCAACCTGTTATGGAGGCAAAATCAGCTGGAAATGTGTGCATTCATCCTCTATGGGAGGTATTTGTCTGGTGGTGTTTGGTCTTATCCTCATCGTCATCTCAGAGTTTGACATTCTCCAGTATTTTAGCTGATTTTTACCTGTTCACCTAACTGTTACCATGCAACAGTTAGTTTTAACCTCTGACCTTCCAATGAGAGGACAATGGCTCTTCTTCAGATTTTGCTTTATCATATTTTATATTATTAGATAATCAATGCCTGTCTTGTTCATACTTTTTCTTCAGCTACGGCGGTGGATCATTTTCCTTTGGAGGACTAATTAATGGAGTAACCAAACGATTCTCCTCTGAGTTTGAGTACAAGCAGGTACAGTATCTATTACCTTCTCTTGTTGTTCTCTTTGGAACCCAATGACCTCCTGTTCCATTTCCCAATGAGAATTTATGACTAAATAATATAGAATATTGATTTGTGTTGACATACTTGTCGTACTCTTCATGCACAGTTGAATCCCTGTAACCGTCCTCCCTTCTCAATCAGTTACTGCAGTTCAAAGAGGACAATGCGGGGCAGCTGGGCTCAGGAGCAGCGTCTCTTGAGCAGTCACTGGAGAGAACCAAGGCCAACATGAACTGGGTGGCCATGAACAAGGGAATGGTGTTTGAATGGTTCACCAGTGAATCTTCATTTCCAGTTTAACTCTTTCCTCTACACAACTTTCAAATGTAAATTTCTCTACTGACTTTTATTATTATTATAGATATTCTGCACATTTTAAATGTAAAGTTTTGATTAAGCCTTTTTATGAACAAAGATTCCAAAACCAAGTGTTGCCTTAGGAAAATATATTTTAATGTTGTATGTGCTTTCAACATTTACATTTTTATACTAATTTAACAACACAAAATTTGATATTCTGTGATCAATAGACTGCATCCATATATTTTTGCATTTTCTGTGGATGCCAGTCCAGGAAATAAAATCCATATTAAATTGGAACATTTTCTATCTCCATATTTAAAATGTTCTTTTTAATGAGCTTGGATATTTAGCTCCCCTGACAGACAAGTAAGAAGTCATGGAACATTGAGACCATCCTGTGCATTTCACAAATGTTGTGAACACAGTTTGTGTTGCAGGACTGCAGGCACTACGGGGAAAACAATGCAGAATTAAATGTACAGTTCCTGACTGAAAATAAATATCCTCAAAGTTTCAGCTATTGTGAGTAGAACAGCTCGTTCAACTTGTCTTAGACCATTTCAAAATCTGTCTCATATATGGACAAATCTTCCAGTAGGAAGTGTCAATCAGAGCTGGCCAGTTATTTATCATGAGGTTTCCTGAACTGCCAGCCGTGTTTACACAGGACAGGAAAGGCACCAATTAACTGGTCCCAGTCCAGCTGTCACCTCTCTCAGTGGGGGTCTTTCCTTAAGGACTTTAGAGGGGATGTGCTCCCCGTTTAGCACCTGAGTGTCCTGCTGATAAAGCTGTGGCGTTTGTGTAAGGAAGCAGGGGAAGCAGAGTCTGCATGATTTCATCTGTTTAGTTTGTAAAAAAAAAAAGATCACAGATACAGAAAGACAGACACAAAGTCTTTGGATGAATGCTACAAAACCAGGGGTCATTTTGATAAATTAACTGTATTCTGGTCACGCTGTGAAAAGCTCAATAAATACACAATTCTATGTACAAAAACACACACACACAAAATCACTAACAGTTTTTAAATTTGTTTAAAATAACAAAAAAGAGAAGTCTCGTCCATAAATGTTGTTAGAGTTCATTGTTGCAATGAAAATAGTTGCAGTGATCGATCACCAGATCTCTCAGCGTTGTCCAGAGAAGGCAGCATTTTGTAGCTGTTGCTGTGGCCTCCAGTACTGCCTGCTGGTAAAGGAAACTCCACCAGAAACCTGATGACAGAATAAGCATCAAACATCTGATCACTAATTCATTCAACTGTAACACTCTGGAAAAACACTGCAAATTAATTGATTATGAAAAAAATAAGACCATTAAAAAGTAAATCTACTTTACAAACAAATGAAATGTAAGGAATACAATGAGAATGATATGAACATACCTGATATGAGGGCTGCAGAGAGGACAGCTGGGATGTGTTCAGGGCATCTGATTCTTGTGTGCTGTAGCTGGTAATTGGCTGACCCAGGTACTGGCTTAGGGTTTGGGGCTTCTCCACAAAGCCTGAGGATCTCCTTTGCTCCAGCACCTCCTCGCTGATGCCCAGGTGAGCCGACAGGTAGGAGATGTAGCGGATGGTGAGGCGGAGCGTCTCAATCTTGGTCAGAGTCTGACCGGCTGGTGCGACTGAGGGTGGCAGGTATGTCCTGAGGTGATGCATGGCCTTGGTCAGATCCCTCATCCTCAGCTTCTCCCTCTCACTGGCTGTCTGGCGCTTCTTCCCCGGATACCTGGACCTGGATTTCTTAGTGGTGGAGGTGGCCGTGGCAGATCTGGTGGAGGGCAGAGTCTGGGTCTCGGGGGTCGGATGAGTTGCTGCAGGGCTGTTGACGATGAAACAGTCAAAAGCAAAAGCGCTTTGTTCGTTTCCAGCCGTCTGTAGGGAGGTGGGGGAGAGGCAGGAGTCCACAGAGGAGGTGGGAGACAGGCTGCTGCCAGCGCTAAAGTAACCAGGGTCTGAGGCTGGATTGAAGGCCAGAGGATGGCAAGACTTGTCCAGCAGGGACTCGCAGTCAAACAGGAACGGGTTCTCCTGGAGCTGAAGGGACGGGCAGAAGGAAATCTCCATAGCCGCTGTTGAAGTTGTGGTAGATAATATAAATGTAGGCTCTTCCCTGAGAAGTGGGCTGTCTGTCTGGTGAGGCAGGAAAGGTAAAGTGAGGAGGAACAAGGAGGCTGCTTCATATATGTGGTGGGAGGTGCGAGGTTGCACCTCTGGCAGCCACCTCCGCTCCTGAGAAGCTCTGGGAGCAGAGCCGACACCTAAACCAGGGGGTCCCATGGGAAACAGGTCAGCCCAAGGACAAGGTGTGACCCGGCAGCTCGCATCATAAAGTAGACAAAGTCAGGCTCCTGCCGCCTGAGAACACGACCCACCCATGACAGGATATGAAATAACTGTAAGGTCTGATGTTCAGTCAAACGCAGACATCTATGCTATAAGTCACATCATCTTTCATACATACTGTAATAGAAGCTCTTTAATGAGGCAGTGAAGTTTATGATGCAGTCCTGCATCTCCTCCTCTCTGCTCTGGTTCCCCCGACAACGTCAGGCTGGAGAAGTGTGCCTGGGCAGCTGTGAGGTGTAAGGAGTTTACACCTCTTCCTGTTTGGACAGCAGAAGGCCTCACTGACCTGCGAACCACACAGAAACAATACACAGACACCAATACATTTTATATGTGTAGAAATGGTCTGAACTGTGTTTAAAATTTAAAAAAAAAATTAATAATCTTGCCATCTTCACCAGGTCTCCATGAGGTTCACGACCACTTACTTATCAGCAGGTCAGAAGACTAAGAGGTTAAATAGGAATTAAATCAAAATAACCTTTTACACTAACATACATAACAGATCACTGGATCCTGTCTGATGACCTTGATAGTCAGCTGTTTGACCGTGGATCCGAGTCCTGAGCAGCGTTCCCACAAACCTCCGCGTCACATTTGACTCCTGCTCTGAAGCAGAGGTGAGACCCATGTGTAAGACGTGTGAACCAGCGTCACACAGCTCTCCACGACGGCCTCGGTTTATTTAAGAACATTTACATTTACAAAAATGTCTAAAACAAGAATAAGAATCTTCTTTTAAACATTAGAAAACCTAAATTTCTAGATGACGTTTTAGATGATTTTACTGGAGCTGGTTTAGTTGTTTGTTGTTTTTTTTGGTCTTGAGGCAGGAAGTGTGTGAGGTGACACCAGGCTTGACAGCTGACCCATGGACCAGTTCCAACAGTGACGTTTGACCTCCTTACATCATAAGACATTACTCAACTTTTATATTTCGGTCATTCCCAGTATTAATCTACTTTTGTCACATACTGTACACAAAAGGCCAGTTCCTCTTTATCATACAGGTTAGTTTTCAATAAAAATAATGAAAAATAAATATATTTATTGCTTATTGCAACTAATCCTTGAACTTTGTCTTTGGTCTTTGGTTGATTAAAGTTTGAAGCTTTTACAGAGGAGATCCTTTCAGTTTTACACTTTTTTATGTGTCGGTATGTGTGATATCATTTGTGTATTTTTATTAAAGCATTTCTGTCTCTTTCTTTCACATTAAATGATTATTATTTTCCATTATAAACCTTCTGCACAATCTCCCCAGCTGTCATCTTTCTTCTCTCACTCCCAGGCGGATGATGGGAGGACCTGTCTTCTCTTAATCCACATTAGCTCTGACGGTGTTTACTCACATGTAATGAATGAATAATCAGCACAGCAACGCTAACCCTTTCATCCCAGCCTACAAAGTTTATTAGCTTTTCTGTGATAAAAGTGAGTATATTAGGCTTTGTGTTGGGTTTGCTGCCTGCATTTCAAATGAGCTGCATGTATGTGGCAAGCTAAACACTCAGGCCTAATTCTCCTGCCTGCCATGCAGATCCACTCTCCTCTATGAATATTAAAGGCCTCTCTGTTGGCTTAAGCAGGTAATTAGGGTTGTAGGTGAGAAAAAGGGGGAAAGAGTGAGAACGCTTTTAGAGCTTAGTCTAGACTTAGTGGTGCCGAGGACCTCTGCATGTTTGCAGAGTCTCATTAAAAAAGATGCTCTAAATAAACTAGATAACCTGCCCAAGAGGCTGATCTCTGGTCTGCCTGGGGAGAAGCCACAGACTACTAATTTCTCACAGGCTAAAGACCATATGAGGTGGTTGCCATGTTACTGGAAAGGCTTGTGTCTCTGTGGCCACTAATTGGTAATGTAATATATGGTATTCTATAAATATTCATATAAGACACATCATCTGTTGTGGATTTACATTATATTAGTGGGTTAAGTAGGACATGGGGAGGACGATAAGGTAAAAAACAGTTGTATGATAATAATAATAATAATAATAATAATAATAATAATAATAATAATGATTAAGAAGAAGATACTTTAATCATCCCACAGGGGGAAATTCCTGTATAATAATATAATATAATATAATAATAATAATGTCAGGTCCTGAAGAACCTTAAAGGTAATAAATAAAATCTTACATTTAATTCTAAAAGGAACAAAAACATGTAAGGACACAACAACAGGTGCAATACGATTATACTTATTGGTTCTTGTGAAAACCTAGCAGCTGTGTTCTTTGCTATTAGAAGGAATGTCAGTGATCAACAACTAAAAGGGTAGAATTGGGGCTAATGCCAAGTTGTATTAAGTCCACCTCTCCAGCAAAGTGTAGCAGAGGCTCAAGGAGAGGCTGGGTTTACAAAGTCTTAACTAGACATATGAAAAATAGCATGAACCTGCATCCTTCTCCATCTTATTATTAAGGAATAATAATTCTTTATTAGCCACAAGGTGCCAGGAGGCCTGATTTTTTTTTTCCATCTCCTTTCAGCTTGGTTTGTTTCCTCTCCCTCTGTGTCTTTTTTAGGACCTGTCTCATGTCGGTTTATCATTGTATCCTCCTTGTATCTTCCCCTTTAATATTTCCCCTCCAGTGTGTGATTGTCTGATTGTCTCCACCTGTTGCTGATTGTCTCCTCCTCTCTGTCACCTGTTTGTCATTCCTTGGTTATCCTAGTGTATTTAGTCTGTGTGAATCCCTCTGTGAGTTGTCAGTATGTCTGTGTTACCTCTGTGTTACCTCCGTTATGCCCTCCTAGCTCTGCCTTGCCCTGTTTTGCCCTGTTTTTGTCCTGTTTTGCTCTGTGTCATCCCCTGTGATTTCCTTTCCTTTTTTCTTGGTTTTGTACTTTGTATTCTGGATTTGTGTTTGGATTTTCCTGTGATTAAACCACTGAACTGCACTTCCCTGCCTCTGTGTCTGCATTTGGGTCCTTTTAAAAAAAAACACACCTAACAATATGTAGCTGAGATAAAACAGATTCAGAATCATTCAAATGGATTTCTTGTATGTGTGAAAGGTAAGAAGTAGATCCGGGTCTGTCATTATGGAAAATGATATTTCTGTTGACACACTGATGATAAACCTATGATTCCTATATGCTAGGAGGAGGTTTCCAGGGTCAAGGAATTATTACCTGATCTGGCATGAGGTCGATCCAAGTAAAGTGATGTCATCATGGCCACATCACCACAGTGTGTGCTCCTGTGTGCCCTGGGTGTTAAAGTTAAACAATGAGCTGAAACTTGCTATAAAGCTCTGAGCTTTAGGTGATAATTCTCTGTAGGTTCATCAGTGAGTGACACTTTCACTTTGTTTCCATAGTCTCTTTTGATTGATGATTGACATTTTTGTGTATTGGTTATAAGTTCTCAGTTATTAAAAGCCACAGAAGAGCTTGTGGGGTGTTAATGTGCCTTTTTGACCAGCAGAGGTTGCTCTTCTCCCAGAGCACCAGCTACCTGCTGGTTTCTAAATTCATACTCATACTGTACAGCAATGAGGTAAAGTGCCTTGTATAAGACTATATTACAACTGAGGGAAATTGCCTTTTATTTTACAGACCCATATTTTATGTTAATTTGTGGATACAAACCTTTTAAAAGAGCAACCTTTCATTCACAGTCTCCAAACCTAAAGAGCCCAAATAATAATTGCCTCTAAATGATGAACAGTGAACGATGCATCATGGAAAGAAAGTTCTGAATAATGACAAAACATTTTAATATTTCATTATAAATAGTGGTATGAAGAAATATAAAAATAGTTGTTAGATATGAATATTTACATGGAACATTTCAGAGTACAAAATAAATACAATGTAGAATAACATATATATTTCAGATAAATTACTTGTTTCACAGTGAGGCAGTAAAAAACAGAGAAGTAGTTTGTGTTAGTTGTTGGATGATCGGCGCTGCAGTGTTTAACCCCAGTACTCTCTGGGAACCAACGGCATGCAGAAGTCTTTGCCACACATCTGTATCAAAAGATCAACAGGAAATTTGATGAGCGTTTTGCAGTTTTATATTAAAAAACATGAGCATATGCGTGATTTCTACAGTCGTGGGTAAATGTTCACATACCTGACATGAAGGCTGTGTTGCTGGAGGCGACTGCAGCATCGGATCCAAGCTCAAGTCTCTCTGAGGAGCTTCAGTGTACTGATCCACTCCAAAACTACTGCTCCCAGAATGCAGCATGGTGTTCTGGCTGTGACACTGGGTTGAATACAAGCCCTGGTTCTGCAGCTGGGCCTCCTGGCTTACCACGGAGCCTTGCTGGAGGTAGCTGAGGATGTCGGGTGAGGAGGTGTCACTGGCCGAGGTGTCTCCTTGTTCCCTCCTCTGGAACAGCACCTCCTCGCTGAGGCCCAGCTGGGCCGACAGGTAGGAGATGTAGCGGATGGTGAGGCGCAGGGTCTCTATCTTTGTCAGAGTCTGTCCGGCGGGGGCCACCGAGGGCGGCAGGTAGGACCTGAGGTGATGCAGAGCCTTGGTCAGATCCCTCATCCTCAGCTTCTCCTTCTCGCTGGCGCTCTCCCTCTGCTTGCTGCGGATCCGAGTGGCTCGGCTCGTCTTCCGGCCACATCTGGACCGGGAGCAGGGTGAGGATTTGAGGGTCTGGGAGTATTCCATCTTAGCTGCCTTAGGCGTAGACTGTGGCCGCTGCTGGTAGGAAGGAGAGAGGCTGGAGTCCATCGAGTGCACAGGAGAGAGGGTTTCTGGGGAGGAGATGCTAGAGAGGTCCGAGTCAGAGCACCACTGGTACTGTAGGCCGTAGTTCAGCAGAGGGACTGAAGAGGTATCCATGTTACGCAGAGGAACTAAGGTCTGACTGGAGAGACTGGGAAGCTGTGAATGCTGCTGAGCTCTGCTGCACTGGTTTATAAGTCCAGGCCAGGCCGCAGAGGTGCGAAGTGACACCTCTGCAGATTCTCACAAACCATCACTGTCTGAAAGCAGAGGCCCCCTGAAAACTGGGACCTTGTCTCAGGACTTCTGCCTCCGCTCTCTGTCTGGGAAAGTTCAGCTACAGTAAAGGAAGTGTGAATTTTGACCCCTGCTCAAAACAATAAACAGTTTTTTGGTTTTATTTTTTGGGGTTTTTGCCCCCTGCAGCAGCCCAGATGCATTTTGCACATGTTGAAGGGACAGGGTTTGTTTTTCAGTTTCTCTCGCCAAGCCAAAGACAGAATTGGCCACACTTTTAGTATTAATACCTGGATAGAAGAATGTATTGCTCCAATAAGTTAATACTCCCACAGTCTGTATGAAGCACATGATGATATTTCAATTCAATTCAATTCAATTCACAAAGCCTTATTGGCATGGGAAATACTCTAGGTGTCTACATTGCCAAAGCGGGTTAAAAATAAGCAATATAAACATCTATAGTAACAAAATGAAAATAAAAATAAATACAATTAAGACAATAAAAGATATGTTATGTTATGTTATAATATGTTATGTTATGTTATGTTATGTTATGTTATGTTATGTTATGTTTTGTTATAATATGTTATGTTATGTTATGTTATAATATGTTATGTTATGTTATGTTATATTATGTTATGTTATGTTATGTTATGTTATGTTATGTTGTATGATGATGATATTTCATTGTTGTGGCCAAATACAAACGTCAAAGATGTGATTCAAATAAATTCTTACTGTGAGTGCTGAATCGAATCGAGTCGAATCGAATGACGATCTGAAGGTTTGAGTTTAGGATTTGGTACCACTGTATTTGTCTTAGGATGTGGAGAACAATTTATGAAACAAAAATGGAAATCTTATACATCAGGATATTTATTTTTACTCGGAGAACAATCAGAAACTTGTCCTGATTTTCGGATTCTTCTTTTTCACCTCTCACCAACCTTGAACCTGACATCGGTGAGTTCTGCCTTTCTCTTGACCTCCTCCATTTTATATCCTTCTCACCGACACGATCATTTTATAGTCATAGCCAACCAGGAGTGAGCTGCGATCTCTGCTCCTTCACTCTCCCTGCATCTCGGAGGTGAATCTTCCCCCGGCTGCTGCTCCTCTCCTACGGCCTTCTGAATAGGAGTCGATGTCCTGTGTGGCTAAAATGTAGATTTACTGAATGTAAACAGATCTAATGAAGCATAACAGCCTGCATTATCCAGTTAAAGCAGAGGCGTGATGTTTTCACTCTGATGAGAACTGATGAGTCTGGAGGCGTCGCTTCACACCTCAGCTGTGAGAACCAGGAATGCTGCTGTCCTCTCTCTCCCCTCTGTCCTGCAGCTTTCAGTGTGTTTCTCAGCTCTGTGTGTAGAACAGCAGAGTCTGATTGTATACAGCCCTTTTTTATTTTTTATTATGAGCTTTATTGATATCTATGTTGTTTGTTAAATCATCTTCATGTTCTGTAATTCCTGTCATAAACCTGTTCATCGCAGCTGAGAATTCCAAATGTTCTTTTCTGTTTCAATAAAATAACGGCGGCACTTTTTATTTTTTATTTTGCCATCCTGATGCAAGAATGCAGAAACCTAAAAAAAAAAATTAAAAAAAAATTAATGAATGAATGACTGAAATTTATTTATTGTATATATAATCAGTGAAAAAGTCGGATGCAGCTCCAGGCATCATAAATAAGGAATTATATTTTGAACAGTGAGAGGTGGTCAGGTGAAAGAGGTGGATCATATGGATCATTCTACTGGAGATAAAATACATAACATTCTAATCAGACTGTGGTGAGATGCGTGCTGTGTCAGGCTGAGGGCAGGCTGAACTAGGTTTGAACCCGCTGTGCGACCCTGCCAGTCACCCTTAACAAGGTGAGGCTGTGGGAGCTCGGCTACGACTTTGGCACCTCTGGGTGGATGCACACCCACTGGAGGCTCTGAGGCTGGGCTGCCTGCCACCTGTCTGGGCCTCCTGCCTCCAACAACCCCACCAAGACCTCCAGTGTGGTCCTTCTGCTTGGAATAAACTATGAGAGTTTATTCCAAGCAGAAGGACCACGATGATTCGATGATTGCTGTGGAGACATTAAGTTAGTGCTATGTTTAATACAGACCTCAGCAGAATAAAGCATTTGATGATAACCACAGTACAGAAGAATAATCTGATAATGATACTGTGAGACTTTAAGACCACAAGGTTTCAATTTTTATGATCAGGCTAAAGAAAGCATATGTGACAGATTTTGGAGCAACATGTTAGTCGGTGAAATTGAGGGACTATCCTCTACAAAGAATGGTGTTTCAGGAGACTTAAAGAGACTTGTTGAATGCGTAGGTAGGTGAAGCAAGTACAACTGTAAACCTCTAAAAAAGTGCATTTCCTGTTTTGCAGAGCCACATTTCACTCTTTGCGAGTCTTGTTCTGCTTTGCATTCCTGGTAAAATAAGATTTAAACCAAATAATGAAACTAAAACAAATTGTATGGGCTATTTGGGTATGATTTTAGCTGTGTGTGTGTGTGTGTGTGTGTGTGTGTGTGTGTGTGTGCTTGTGTGTGTGTGTGTGTGTGTGTGTGTGTGTGTGTGTGTGTGTGTGTGTGTGTGTGTGTGTGTGTGTGTGTGTTGTGTGTGCGTGTATGTGTGTTGTGTGTGTGCTTGTGTGTGTGTGTGTTGTGTGTGCGTGCGAGGTGCCAGGTGAGGGGGATACATTCTGCACCCTAGGTGTGAAACATAGCTGGAACTGCAGGGGTCAGCCAGAGGTGGACAGTAAATTTACTTCTAATTGTGAGAGAGTGACATTTACAGAACATAAAAATATTATATCTAATATATTGTACATTGTAATATAACAGCAGAATCAATTGAATTCAATTAAATTGTTGGAACAGGAAGTAGAGGAGTTGGTGTGAAGTTTGGTGATAATATTCTTTTATTCCAAACCCCTGAAGTAACAAAATCTTATCCATCATGACTTAAAGTTTGATTGATTCATCTCAGTTAAGTCGACTTAGATCATATGAAAGCACTGATTTAGAGACGATGTGTGTCTGCTGTTCACTGACGTCCAGATAAACCTGGTGGACAGATCAGCAGAGTGTCTTTCACACCTCAGCCAGAGTAAACACATCCTCCTACTACCGGCACTTGCTCACACTTTTGTGCTGCCATGTTTTTACAAGCCGTCCTCACGTAGCCCCCAACAAGCAGCTGCTACTGGCATGGGAACAGTTATACTCAGCTCCCATTCACTGCTGTCACGCCTGGAATACATGTTTCTGTGTTACTAGAAGGTGAAGTGAGGTCAAGACTGTTTCTGAGTAAAGAATTTTGACTATTGATAGAGCAAAAGATTCAGATTTATCTTAACGAAATGATTTCAGAATACAATTACATTTTTATTTTTTTTTTACATCACAGAACAAAACAACAATCTCCAAGTTCTTCTCTGTCTAATAACTCAACATACAATATTTTAATCTTCACATTTGTGTCTTTTTTCATTGTAAGAATTTCTTTCTGTGTTTATTTTGTATGTTTTCTACTTATCCAACCTTCATTTTTACACCTCATGAGGACCACAGTGAAGAGTCATAATGACATCATCTGTGATTTTTGTTCCATACATTATGCATAGATTACATCGAAAATGATGGTTCCATATAATGGGGAATCCAGTTATTTGCTTTCTTACCAAGAATGATAGGAGAATATTGACCCACTTATTTGCACAGAAAATGAACAGCCAGCAGCTATTTAGCTTAGCACGGCTGCCAGGGGGAAAAACAGTTACTGTACCCGGGAAGAAATAGTCTGGCACATAACCTCCCATCATTTTAACAATATGGTTTTGGTATGGATTAATCCAAGAAGATATAATGTTCTGATAAGTGAGCTTCAAGTTGTGCTCGTACAGAAAGTGAAGGGGGCAAATTTGAGACACTGCCCCCAACCATTTCTGGTGCTATTGATTCGGAATGACCACAGAAGACGTAGGGAAGACTCCATCTGTCTCCGTATCCGTCTTTAACGTAGAGCATAAACTTTACTCTCCGAGCAGAGGGGGAAATTATAAAGACTCTTAATTCTCTAATTTCCAATCATTCAAAATCCATTCCTTTTTTCATATGTTCATTCCACATTCTGTATCTATCATTACCAAGAAACTGGGTTGTGAGTCCACTACGTACAACAAATACAGTATTATACATGTAGTGGATGACAACCACACACACACACACACACACACACACACACACACACACACACACACACACACACACACACACACACACACACACACACACACAGCTCAGTCAATGCAGCCGATTCTGTGAAAGTGTCAATCACCTGATTTTTTTAGAAAAAAAGATGAAAAATAAATGAACAATAAACAAACAGAACAATTCCTTACAGTTTGCCATCCTGCTTCTACATCATCACCACCTACAGAACACAGCTCTACTATAAGAACAGACATAAGGACATGTCTGGATAAACATGGATAACATGACAAGCTGGGGGGGGGAAATCCAGCCGGCTGTTCAGGTTGGAAGAAATGAACGGCAGTGAATTCAGTTAAAAATAAAAACTCCTACAATAAATAAAATGGCCAATCCATGTTTATGTATGGAGAGAACAAACCAAGCAACCACATGAGAACTAAGGAAGACTATTTACACCACAGGACAGAGCAGAATAAATAAAGACTGGATGAACAAAATGAGTTTCTTTGAATAACAACACCAGCAGAGTCGATGCTGCTGAGTCTTGGCAGCGAATACAACAGGATTCAAATCAAATTCAAGTTATGACTACAAGTCCTCTCTCTCTCTCTCTCTTTTTTCCGACAGGGAATGAACGCAAAGCACAACATGGTAACATGAACTACATCACCTTTCAAACACAGACACGTTTTCATCTCATATTAATCTTTCTTTTACACAAATGTCATACTAAACAAATGCTGCTACACCGTGTGAGTGTGAACAGAGGATAGGCAGTAATGACAAAAAGGAAATAACACTAGTTTTCTACGATGTGACAGAAATGCTGGGCAGCCTGAGGGATCAGAGACCAACCACAGGTTCACATAGGCAACCAGACGGGTTTTTAAGATTTTTAATCGAACACAACCAGGTTCATGAACACAGCCAGCACAGCATGACCTTTTAGCCCTTGTCTCTTCGTTTCTCATTTCTCAGTTTAAGCTTGGACTTTCTCCCCATAGCTTTTGCGTGGTTGGAGCCTGGAGGCCGCTGGAGTTTGGCGTTTTCAAGAGAGGATTTTCTCCCGGGTTTCAGGCAGCTTCAGCGCCACCAGACCTCCGCAGACAAGGGCGGAGAAGGCCAGGAAGATGGGGATGATCTTTGTGATGCCGATGAAGGCTGCAAAGATGAAGCTGCCGATGATGGCCGCAAACTTGCAGATGGCATTCAAGATGCCGAACGCCGTCCCTCTGCAGAGCCAGAAAGACAGAGACAGGAGATGAGAAGCTTATTCTTGGTGAGAATGAATTCCTATTTTGACTTATTGTTTTTGTCCACTTGAATGAGGCTTATCTTTCCCAGCCATTAACCATCAATGTTGATGGAAAATATGGCAACTTTCTTAAGAAGATCAGCTATAATTAGAAGGAATCCATAGCTAATTCACTTCTGCTAACTTTGTTGTCTCAACCTGACTTTTGTGATTTGATGTTAAACAAATGTTTTTTAATACAACCCTTTTTGCTCTTGAAAAACATTCCTGGACAGATGTTTGATTTATTATTATTCGTTTATTGAAAGAGAATGCTTCACTCTTATGAGAGAAGTTTTGAAGGTTCATGGGTTTCGCTTGATTTTGCTGAGTCTAAATTTAGGAATGAGCTGATAATTCAGTCTGAACTCATGCATGACAAACGACGCCTGTTGACGCTGCACTTTGCTCCAACTCTGAGATGAGTAGTGCGACTCTAAAATAGGCTGATATACAGTGTCTGCCCAGCTTTAAAGGGACTGGGTAGAAACAACCTATTATACTATTATACCACACTAGACCTTGTACCAGTGGGACAGACTTTGGATGTACCTTTTAGAGGAGGGGTAGAGTTCCACAGAAATGACCTGTAGACCATTCCAGGCAGCCACACTGGCGCCATAGAAGAGACACTGCCAACATATAACAGCTCCTTGACTGAAACTTAGCAGCAGCAGAAACGTGCAGGCAGACGACACCAACATAGAACCACCTAGAAAGAAAGATGAGGTAACAGATGAGGTACAATCGACACCTACGACGCCCATCTGTCAGAGGTCACTGCTGATCTCACCTATTATTCTGATTCTTCCTATCTTGTCCATGAACAACGCTGAGATGATGTTGCCAGGCAACACTGCCAAGCTACCCAGGAAGCTGACCATGTAGATGACGATGTCGTTCTCCTCCTGGAAGTTCAGATGGCAGCCCTTCTTTGGGTGGAGGAAGGTGGTGTTCTCCATCCGGCAGTCTTTAAACTTTTCCTGCCAGAGGTCTGGAGCGAAGAGAGGGATGTAGAAAAGACGCAACACCAACAGCTTTTGATTTATATTTTACATTTGGCTGCAATATCTTTATCCTCAGACCCTGAGGATAAACATTTTGCAGAGACAGCAATAATGCTTTGATTAATATGTCTGTTTTGAGGCACATTGTTTAGACCACAAATGAGTTTTTATTGATCTTAAACAAAACATTAAGGAGTCAGCATTATAAAAGTGCTTTTATAACAATGATTCCTTACTAATTTTGCATACCTGTGTTATAGAAGATGGTGTTTTTGATGGTGCAGTTCTCAAAGAAGGTGTTGGTTGATTTGACATCCTCAAAGTAGCAGTTTTCAAACAGAGAATCCTCAAACTTCACAGATTTCATCTCAATGTCTGCAAACCTAAATGAAAGGAAATATATTTATGAATTGTGACTATAAATGTAACATGAACACACATGTATATATATATATATATACACTACCAGTCAAAAATTTGGACACAGTTTCCCATTCAAGTGGATGGGTAACTGTGTCCAAACTATTGACTGGTACTGTATATGAGGTGGTGCTGAGAGCAGCTACTTGTCATGGATGTACTCTCCCTCGCGATGGATCTGGTTGACCAGAGAGAAGTTGAAGTGGAAACGTTCCACCCGTTCTCGGTGGAACACTCTGACCTTGGACTCGTACTCCTCGTACTGCATGTATTTGATCATATCAGGGAACCACACTCCCAGCCCGTGGTAGCTGAGACACATGAAAACATACAAATCTAAGCACATTGAATAAAATGATCTGCATGGTTTGATGCAATCACAGGGGTACTTTCTTTAGCTTTTGAAAATGTTCTAAAAAAAAATGCACGATCTAAAAATCCACCTGCAGGGATATAAGTGTATTTTTTCTCTTTTTGCCTTACATCTCAATGTGTGTCGACAGACTGGATAACATTGTCGCTACCTGAATGCCAAGCAGAACCAGACAATAGCCAGGAAGAGACCCTGCAGCCTGAGCTCAGGAGCTGACAGTGACATTATGTTAGCCATCACCTAAAAAAAAACAGACAGTTGAGATAGAAATGTCAGCTTTGCATAAAAAAAGGGGCTGAAACCCCTTTATACTACTCTTTGAATTCTGTTCTATTTTAGTCCAGTGTGAGTGCTCTGCAGACCTGTTGCAGCATGGTCATGTGTCTGACAGTCCAGCGCTGGAAGGTAGTTCCAGTATCACTCTGGATCTCTATAAACTCATCGTCCTGAGTTTGTGGAGTCTTAATGTTGGTCACCTTCACAAAGAGACATATTCAATTCACAGAGTTTTAACAGGGTTTAATAAACAATAAATAACAATAATAATAAATAAACTATCAAATATCCCATGTCCTAAAAATGAAACAGCTAAATGGAATTCAGCCATCATTCATTTCATTACTCACACCTGCTTGTCTGGCTTCATTGAGTTCCATCTGTCTGATAAAAGTCCAGTGAAACAGCTTCTTTTTTATTTATTTATAATGATCTATTATTATACCACCTTTTATTTATATATTTTCTTATGCTTTCCCAATACCATATACACAAAAATAGAAATGAAGTGAAACCTGTGAGCTAGTTCAGGCAGACAACTCTGACAATGCTGCATACACTCAATATTCACATTTCAATTTTCAACTAACACAGGGGCGTAGATAAACTTTATGAAACTATTGTATATAGTTCTCAGTGATGCGACCATTGGCGGAGGTCTGCGCTCTCTGAGTGCTTTCTAGTTATACCTGAAATTTTCCTTCCAGGACGTATCAAATGACTTACAAGTCAAATGAATGATTGCAATTATTTATGTTATTTATGACAGATGAAAATCAGACATAATAACTTATAGTTACACTTATTAAAACATTTGTGTTGTTGTGAATAAAGACGTACAGTGAAGACTCTCTCTGGCTCTCCCTTGGCCTTCCAGTTAGTGTCGTGAACTTGTCGAAGGATCATCCACGCCTCATCGTGTCGGGCATTCTGAATTTAAAAAAGATAAAAACACGCACATACAAACGTATCTATGAATGTCTACATTACAAACACTTCATGAGTTTTCTGTCGAACCTCTCAGGGTTTATGACACATTTATTTCCCACATGCCCCGGTGCCAAACTCAGTTGAGTAACAGTGATATGATGAGGTCTGCCTCTTAGATGAGGAAATGTGTGGTAATTTGAGGGTGTCATGGCAGCACCTGCTGTAACATACAAATATAATACCACATGTGGTTAAGGGTCTGACAATGTTCTGTATGACAAACAGGGGTGGGTGGTGTCTTGGTGACGCCTTAGCAACCTTTTGCTACCTTTGCACAGCAGTGGGATGTTGCTGTGATGGCTGATGACAACATTCTTAACCAATCATACAGCTTGATGTGTAATACTGTCCACTACCGTAATGAATATAAGGACATGGGGTGTATGTCTTAATATTTTTGTGGTTATTCTTAATCAATCCTGCATTAGCATTAAAGAGAAAATGTGTTTTTATATTTTGCAGTTGAAGCAGACTGTTTTACTGTATGTATTTTAATCTTGCACATTTTAATCAGGCGATGCTGGATCTGACCTCCAGGAGGAAACGAGGGCTCTCCGGCATGAAGACGACTCCAACAAGTGCAGCCAGCGTAGGGAAGAGACACACGAAAATAAACAACCTCCAGCTGTGCATCTGGAACTCTGAACCGATGGCAAAGCCCCAGCCTGGAAGACCATCCAGTTAAAGAGCATGTTAATATTTCAAGAAACCTGTGTATCTGGCTCACTTCATTACTGCAGTGCAACAAAAAACATCTTTACTGTGGAAATGTGCAAAATGTGAACACAAATACTGTTTGACAGTTACATTTACTGTCATAGTTTGTATTTGCAAAATGTTTCATAAATTATGTAACAATGTATACATGTATGCATGAGTCATTTGCAAATGAAACATTACATACATTCAAATTTGGAAACTCATTTACACAGAGGTATCTGTACTTTAATTTTGGACTTCCATAATATATAATAATTCCCTAATGGTTGCAAAGTTTTTACATATTTTAATGTGAATTGTTAAGATTATATTTAGGAGGTAAATATTGCTCATGCAGACTAAGAAGAAAATAGTCACATATTTCAAACAATCAAATTCTCCCACAGTGAATAAAAATGTACTTAAAGCCATCACACTGTCTTGTAGAAGTGTGTCTAATTGTGCATGTCAGCGTTTGTTACCATAGTGAGGAATGATCCCCCAGGCAGTGAAGGAAGCGTAGAGGCCTCCGAGCATCCAGAACATGCAGAGCCAGCTCAGATGCTCTCCACGTTTATCCACCTGCAGGAACTCGGTGAAGTAGGTGTACACTATGGGGATGGAGCCGCCAATTCTGGAGGGGAGGAAGCACAAGACAACTTCAAAAAAAGAACGAAGCACTTTTATTCTGTCCATCATCCTCTGAAAATGATCTAATGTTTGACATGTAAACTATTGGTTAATGTTAGTGATGTTATTCTCATTATTCAAACAGCGTCACTGGGAGTCTCTTAATTTGAAAGGTCTCATATGTAACAGATATCCAGACAGCAACTGGACCAAAGCTTTAGAAAAAAGCTTCTTTTTTTTCTCTTGCATGCTTGACCTATTGTGAAGCTGGTTTAAACAGACTGACAGAAGTCCCCTATACAGCAGAAGAATCACACAGTGCATGAACAGCAAAGCTCTTAGCGCTACAGTAATGTTTAAACATCAGGATGATGATCATTGGCATTTTGAAAAATGTTTCTTTTTTTATGATAATGCTAAATTTCATCTGGGGTTGAGGAGTCTGTCTGTTCTTTATGCTTTGTGAAACCAGCAAATCAGAGTGTTGATGACTAGCATGGGGCTCATTATCACAGTGAATCAGCAACAGCTGAATGTTTTATTATGGCGACCTTGAATTTTTTTTATTTTTGGCTTAGCAATAAGCTCAGACTTCAATATTGCAGGTCTGAGAACACTCATGGTGCAATCATTATAAAAATTAATGTGTCTTTAAAAACTGCAAAATCAATCTGTGCACGACGCTGAGGTGCTGAGGACAGCAGGAAGCCGGCAATAAAACTCAAATTAAACTTAAAACAAGCAAAGAACATTGTTCACTGGTTTTAATTGGTATAATAAAGCAATGCTCTGTTGAACTGAACAAACAAAACTCTCCTAAATGTGTTATTTTAATAAGGAATATCAACTAACAAGTCAGAGGACTGTTGAATTATGATGTCCTCCCTGTACGTAATGATGATGTCATCAGGTTATTCCTTAAGGTCTTACAGTTTGTTTTCATGCAAGTGCTACTAAATGCTTTCAAAAAATCTTGAAACACAAATACAGGGATGTACTTTTTTTCCCCCCAAAACATTGCAGACACACAAGCATTATTTGTGGGAACGGTCAGTAATTATATATAAGAGATTAAGAGATGCAAATGTGACCATGAGTGTCAATGTGAACGTTAGCGCTTCTCACCCAAAGCCAGAGCAGAACCTAAAGAAGAGGAAGAAGCCGTAGCCCTGAGCGAAGCAGGACAGGAAGGAGAAGACCAGGTCGATGGTGAGGACGTAGATCAGACACTTCCTCCTCCCCATCTTGTCACACAGACCCCCCCACACCAGTGCCCCAACCATCATGGCTACATACACCAGCAGACCTGCAAATACACACATGGACAGAAACCCTAATGTGGAGGCGTGTAACCTTTACACAAGTTACATATTTTAATCCCATAATGCACCCTTGATCTCACAGTGTAAGCTTTATGCATGCATGTATTTGCATGCATGTTCACTCAAACATCATTGGATGAAAGATCTACAGTAGATTTATAGTTAAAAAAGGAAGGAGTCCTAATCTCCACTAGGGGGCTCCCTTTACCTTTAAATGACCACAGAGGAAGAGAAATCATCACAGTGTGCTGCATCCTCACGTGTGTTCTGATGAGGCCTTCCATGTAATTCAATCAGCTTTCAGCGTTATTCATACGTGATGCTCCAACTGTGTTTATGTGTTAACTTTTTTTAATTTTTAATTTTTTACATTTCACCTCTGGAGACTATCCCAGCATGCACCAGGCAGGAGGTCGACTCTGCCATTTCTTTTCTATGGACGGTCTTAACAGTGACCAACTGTGCTGCCCACTACTGCACCAAGGAGATAATAATGTTTATGTGCATCCTTTTTTATGTACCTAAGGAGAGTAATATACTGCCCTCCCTGCTGCCGGGGTCAGGACTCCAACACCGGCTCTCTTCTTCAGCGCAGTGTTTAAACCTTAGAACCCATACCTTCTGCCTGCTCTGTGTTTTTACTACACACAGCCCTAATTACAGTGGGACTAAGCAGCTTAACAGCATGTGGAGCCACAGTGTGCACCTTCCCCGTGGATTATTAGACGATCCAAATGCTCCTGCGCTCCACACGCCAAGCTACACATCCCTAAGTCATTCAACAAGAGACTGCTCAGGGCATCAGGAGACAAAGAGTCAAGGCTAACACATCACCTAGTATCATTGCCAAGTTGTTGCTTAAGGACATAACTGTACATGGACAGCGTGGCAGGGTGGCCTTGTGAATAGAGAGCCTGTCCTTCAGGCAGAGGCCCAGGATCAACCCCCTGCAGCAACAAGCTTACTGTATATTTGCCTGTTAAAGTGTCCTTGAGCACAGTGAAGACACAGAATCCCTGGAGGTGATAGAGTCTTCCTTTTTCTTGCAGTATTAAATGTGAAAGCTCTTAACACCTCTAGAAAAAAAAAAAAAACTGCAGAAATTTGCAGAGCAAGTTTTCACCAAGCATAGAATATGTAACGTTTAAAGAATGACAACCCCGTCCTAACAGATGTGAGGCTTCTATGAACGTACAGATGGCTTTGTTTAAAGAAGTAGTTTTATTGCAGATATTATCAATTAAGCTCCCCGTGTTGTAGCATCAACCCAGAGTTTAACATGTGAGTTTTATGGATACTGAACAATGGACACCCGGCAGCCTGGTTCCACACTGGCTTGTAAACAGTGAAAAGCACTGAAGTTACAATCTAATCCATTTTCATGTCTGTTCTCTTATTCTCTACTTCAGATTGACGAAGCAACACTGATCGAATCTTATCTTATCTTATCATATCATCTTATCTTATGTGTTTTACTAAGTGGAAATTTTACATATAGGCTATGCTGCACGTACTCGTTCTTAAATAGAATGCTGTTATTACGGATATTTGTAACTATACATAACTATTGTGTAGCTAACTGAGCCAATGAACATAACTAATGCATGATTGCTTATAAATAAAAATGTTCATAAGATAAGATAAGATAAGATAAACATTATCATCCCTGAAGGGACATTTAGATGATGGGAGATGATCCGCACATCTAAAACGAGACAAGAGGGTTTGTTACGAGTAGATAGAAGAAGAGCTGGATGATGTGCACGAGCAGTGAAGCTGTCATTGCCCTGTAGACAAAATCTCTAGAAACCTGTAAAAAGTCAAAGTCGATTAAAGGGAACTGGACTGGACATCTTGATTGACATGGAAGGTGCAGTGCAAAAACACCACTAACTAAATTTCCTTGAGAAAGAAGTTTTAAATGTGATCAAGCCTGTGATTAAAAACCTGGCAGAATTTTCTCCTCTTTTTCTCCAACATTGTGTCCCATCAAAACCCTCTTTGTATTTTCTCTCTATGGATTAAACAATAAAAGCACAATTACAGGTAAGTGAAGCAAACAGCCTCCTCTTTTCAGAAAATGCTTTGGAGTCCGTCTGGCTTCCAAGACATAGAGGTGAAGATTAAACTCGTCTGCTCCCATGCGTCTGCTGAACATGAGCATGAGTGTGAATCAGATTGGATCATTCTGCAGATCTACTTCATATTCTCCGCCAGCGATCAGTGTTTGCCTCCCTCTCTGCACAGACACTGTGATTTCATTTTCACCAGGCTCTATTCCTTCTACCACAGGCTGTCAGAGGCCTGAAGCGTATCTGACAGCTCAGCACCAGGCGCTGCAGGCCACAAGGCTCTCTGACTGCTGCAACATGCTCCATATTAGCCTGGGAACACACTCTGAATGCAATCACCACCAGGTTCTTCATCAGTCTGTCACAATGCCTCATCCCAGGAGCCTGTTGTTAAGATGAAATGAACGATATGCAATCTACCACACCGGCTACACATGAGGAAACAAAGGGCTTTAATTTACAGTTTAGTTGCCTGAACAGAAAGTAAGGAACAAAGTGCATTTTCCAGTAAGTTGGTTCCCTAAAAAAAAATCTGCATCTTTGTTTGGTCTGTTTGTTGCTGTGGGTTTAGGTTTAGTCGAGCCAGATCAGGCAAAGAAAGCCTGGATATGTCCAAATGACTTTGTAGCATATCCCTCTGTTAGCAGTTATTATTCAGCTCCTGATGTGATGACAGTAATGACAAAAAAACCACAAAAAAAACCTATAACTTTCAGGTGCACACGGGAAACGTTCTCATGAGCACCGGGAAGTTATAGATTTTTCTTGACATCATACTTTTTCTTTTCACATGGTAAAAATGTTAATCACATGTGCAAATAGCCAATCAAATATGAAAACATTCAATTCAGATGTTTCACATTGATCGTTTTCATAAGTTATTTCTCTGTCTGGTATCTAACATAACAAGTGCCATCATTAGATGGGATATTGCAAACTGCACTCCCCTCATAAGTCACTGTCCCGATGATACAGTGCATTATAATTCAGAAAAATACATTTGTCACAAAAGTCTGAGCAGGACATGATGTTAATTTCCATACATGAAAATTCAACACAATGTAGCAAAAAAAAAATTGTAATTAGCAAAAGTCAGCACTGCAAGGTTTCAAGAAACATATTGAAGGGTTTTTACTATGTAAACAACCCCCCCCACGTTAATTTTCTAATTGAAAATTGTTGTTGTTGTTTTATTTACCCAAATATCCAAAGACTGATTGTCATATCCCTCCATATTATTTGCTGCAGGGATGATTGAGCAATTAACGTGGCGTGGCATCCCTCCAGTGCAGTACCAATGCCAAATCTCACTTCCCAGTGACTGAGCTGAGTGACTCACAGTGGGCCCAGATCCTGTTTTTACACAATGTTGGTTGTGTTCACAATTTTTGAATCTGCCTTGAATGATCCAAGACTTTACCCTTAGATAATCCAGATCATCCATATTCTGCACATAGACACAGCCACAGCCACATGACATACAGCATATAACATTTGCTTCAACCAAACACAACATGAGGTTGTTTCTCTGATGAGTTCCTCCTCTCTAAGAGGAGATTGGAACTCTAGGGACAATGCAGATATTTGAAGTTTTATCTTTATTCTGTGCTTGGTTCAAATGTAATTAAAATATAGTATGCTAGCACATTACAAACATAACAACTGCCATCATCAGCATACTTATGTAAATTTAAAATTCAAAGCTCCAAGAACAACCTCAGTGCTAGCAATAGCAGTAGACTCTAAATCTTGTTTCGTTCATTTTAATCTAATGAAATAAAATTGATTGAAATTAAAATCGCTTCTCTTCTCAGTATTTTATTTTGAACTGAATAGCTGAAGCCAGGTCTAACTTTTCACCATGTGCACTCAGTAAAAAGCTCCATTTTTCCTTCCTTCCTTTGGTGTCACTTACCCAGCAATCCTTTGTCAGAGTTGGATATGCACATGTCCTTCTCAGCACTGGGCATGACGAAGCCCACCACAAAGCTATCCACGCCGTCAGCCATCAGTGCCAGGCCCAGCACGAAGAACAGCATCCACTGGAAGCGTCCGTGGCCGCAGTCCTCCATGATGGTC
Organism: Chaunax sp. Z400; assembly: GCA_037577475.1. Lineage (NCBI taxonomy): Eukaryota > Metazoa > Chordata > Actinopteri > Lophiiformes > Chaunacidae > Chaunax > Chaunax sp. Z400. The sequence continues at coordinate 31,850,919 of CM075184.1, read as the reverse complement.
TCATACTGCTCTGGCAGGTTGTCCTCCTCCTCCTCCTGCTGGCCGGCCAGACGGGCTTTCCTCCTGGCCTCCAGCCGAGCTGCCCGCCGAGCCTCCTTGATCTCGTCAGGATGGGGGACGCCCTGGTACTCCCCCTCATACATCTGCTCGTCATCATCTGCGCCCTCGGTGGCATCACTGGCAACATCGTCATCCTTTGCGGGGTAGTCCTTCTGGTAAGTGTATCCATCCTGACCTCCCCCATCCTGGGTGTAGGTGTATTCTCCGCCCTCTGTCACCTGCTGGTTCACGTTGTTGTGATAAGGATCATCCATGGTTCCTGCTGGGTGTGTGAGGAGCAGGACTGACTTTGCCTTTTAGCCGTCGTACTCTGAGGAAGCTCAAGTCGTCACCTATAATGGCATAATCCTCCCAGGGAGCTGTGATTTGCCTTCAGTATTGCTGCAATCTCCTCGATTCCAGGTGCCAAAGTAAACTGCAGGTATTCTCTACCTCACCCTCAGAGGAGTCTTGGCCTCAAATTTACAGCCTCACCGGCTGTGGTGAATGACTACTGGCTTCTTTGATTTGCACAGTGATGCATGCTGAACCTAAAAAAACAACGCACACAACAACATCACAAAAAGTCTGTCAGTAAAGAAGAATGCACCTGTAGAGCATTGATGCAACCTTTTTTAAAGTGACTAATTCTGTTCCCTTTTATGCCAATCTGATTCATTTAATGTCATTTATTAAAACTAATTGACTTTAAATCAATAATAAATGCAGAATATTATTCTTATTAAGTGTAATTAAGGGGGAAAGAGCAGTTCAGGAGTTCCAGTATCCCTTGTATCCCTCCACACAACCGAATAATCCGTTCAATCGGATCCCTGCTAAAACACTCTGACGCCATTTTGATCCATCACACGGTGCTGCTGCAGCGGCGATGACTCAGGCCTGTCTTGATTTTCCCAGTGGCCAGAGGCACCAGTGTAAGTTTCATTGCGTTTTAAGAATTCTGCTGGCTGTCACACGCATCTCTGACATGATTAATACATGCACAGTCAAGTCAGGGACATATTCTTTCAAAATCAAGCAACTGTTAGCCTGAGGCTAACTGAGGCCTGTGTAATTTAGAGATAACAAATGATGATGCACTAAGAATTTTGTGACAGTTAACCAATAAGCTGCATAGCCATACACCGCATGCATTAAAGAGGATGGGACTCATTCCAGAGGGACACACTAAACTGTAAAATAATACACATCCTAATTGAAGCATTGTGTGCGCAGCCTGACACTTTGTGCTCAAAGCTACTTCTTCAGTTTTTACTTCCATCTCTTACTGCTGCTTTGTATTCACAGGACAACCAGAGCCCACAGTGGCTTTTTCAAGGACACCCTGACAGGAATACCTTTAGAGCTGGGGATGTAACTTTTACACAGGATAATGCAGAGTAATGGTAAAAGGTAAAGTGAGCTAATAATGGTAAATTTTAAAGCGCAGTAACAGTGGCAAGTAGAGAAGTCTGATTCATTAACGTCAGATATATGACAATATCTATCTAAATGTTTGGGAACATTAACCACAATTAGCTGCTGTTCATACCAGACCAAGTAAGTCTATAGCAGCAAAACTTTTAGATGTTTTATGATATATCAAGTTTTATCTGTAAGTAAAACAAAACGTTATTTATTCTTTTAAAATTTATACCACAAAAAGACAACATGATATTGCCATTGTCTTATTGTTAATGCACTAGTGACTATTTCAAAGCACCTGCTCCTAAACTATGTCAGGCATGTTGTAATCTGTAATCTGTAATCTACATTTAACATGTCTATTCGAATAAAAACAAACAAGAAGAGTCGCCTGTTTGTTCAGAAGAGTCATTCAAACTAATAATAGTCATAATAGTCTTTGAAACTAATGTTGATCTGAAAGGAATAAGCAACACTGTCTTACTAAAAACAACAGGGTTTGTGGGAAATGCAGTTTTCCTCCTTCCTTTTCTTGGTTTTGCAATTTAAATCAGAAATATGTACTGAAAAAAACAATTGAAACCTGATCTTGTGCTTCGGAATATCACTGCAATCTTTTTAAATGTTAAACTTTTGCTTGTCAAGGACACAAGGACAGATATTCATTCAAATTCATGTTAATTTGGGCCAATAATTTCCCCCCACAGTCGTCATTTATTTTTCAGATGTCACTTTTTTCTCATTTTTGTCTCATCATCTGACAAAACGGACGGCTGGTTTGGCTTGGTCTGTCCTGGTTTGGAGCCACTGTAATTTAATCCAGATTAGGACTGCAGATTTTTTTTTTTCATTTTGCCCTTGTTGCCTCACATTTCTGTTTCATCACGAAAGTCATAAAGTTGTCTGATAGCGGTCGTGGATTATGGAGCCTGGTTTGAAGCCCTGAAAGGCTTTTGCTGCTCTTGGATGTGTCGTTTTAAAATCCCACAGTCGGAGTTAAAAGTGTACATTATTCAGGTTTATTCCCAGGAATAATGGGCAGATTTTAGTACCATAACGTGTTTTTTTTTCTTTTTTACTGTTTGCTTGAGTAACATGAATAATACAACTTGAATAATTCAGGAGAGAAAGTGAGAGGGTGGAAGCTCGGTCTGGTTGAGGGAAGCTGTGTTGCATTCATCATCCTGCTGCAGCAGCGCCTTTACTCACACAGCTGGTGCTTACATAACCACAAGGCTGCCTGTATTCACTTCCCCCTGTCTCCCTCCCTCTTCCTTCTCTTCTAACATATTGATTTGTATACGTGTTTATCAATGTAGCAACTTGAACCCCTTTGCCCCCAACATACACACACAAAGCCATGATCTGCCCTCAGTGACAGCGTCCCCAGTGCTACAAAGTCAAAGATCTCCTTTGAGTCGTGAAAATCAATGCGAGTCTGAGCTTTAACAAGAAGAGGAGAGGTCACGTCGTAACTTATCAAATCCTATCTCAATTTCACAAGTGACCTTTTATTTGCTCAGAATGTTTATTAGTCCGAGTGACATGAAGCTGGCATCTGCACCTCATCGGTTTCTGCAGCTTGTTCTGCAGAGACCATGCATACTTGTTGAGACATATATTAATGTGTGTGGTGACAGACTTTGGAAAAACAGTTGGACATACATAGTAGATGCAACAACTGCAGACTTTTTCCAGCGATGGCCTGATTTGGATTCGTCCAGTTAAGTGGAATACTTTCAGTATAATCACATTCTTCCAATGCTGGTCACAGTGCAGCTCCAAGTGGCTCGCTCTGTCTTCTTTTCATCAGCTGTGAGTGCATTGCTCAAGGGCACCCCATCAGTAGTCACCGAGAGTTTGGGTTGTGTTTATTTATTCACTTTCTTCACCCATATTTCACATCCAGAGACTTGGATTTAAGCTTTAATTATATTTGGAAAATACATAAGTGGAAAAAAACAAATCATTAATCAATTCTACGACCTGCAGCTTTTTGCAGAATGTTTTATTATCATCTACCATGTTCAAGGTTAGATGTAATTTTTTAACTTGGATGTTTTAATTGCTGTTTATGAATTTTGCTTTTTTTTTTCCTTTTTGGACGATGAGTTATTTATCAGTTGCCCAGGGTGACATCACATCCGCTCAGTTTGTTTCTAGCTATTTGTTTCTGCCTGTCTGTCGGCTTTAATTCCAGTCTTTATCTGTATTAAAACTGCAACCTCACCAAGAGAGTTGACCGTAAGCAAAGGTCTACCTTAATTTAGAACTGTTTTGATCCTGACGAATGAAGTGCTTTGTCATATGCACATGGGTAAATAATGCAATATTAATAATAATGCAGTATTTTTTAGCTTGAAAATTACAAACATTCACTGATGTCATATTTCCTCAATAATGTCTGACATTTTCTAGCAGTTGATACTTAAGCTCCATGAAGCAACAGGCTCAGGGGTCTGACTGCCACTAAGGACATATATATTGAGTCTGCTCTTTGAAAAATACATTCCTTTTTTTTTACCTACATTACATTACAATACATTATTATCTGTTGGTGGAATACACCAGTGAGTTCATTTTAATCTCATCTCCTCTGTAATATTGAAAGGTCAAAGGACAATCCTATGTGATTTTTGGAGATGACCTGTTTGCTAACCTGTCAAATACATTTATTAACAATAAGAGTAAAATACTGTCACTGGCTCAGTTACAGAGCAAGAGTCGCTGATGGAATTCGTTTGGCATGAATTATATGATATTTTCATGGCAATATCCAAACAAATAAAAATGCTGCATCATCCTGAATACAATGGAGGACATTCAATCTGATATGAGAGAATCCTCTGTCCCATATATCTCTACACATCAAGTAGCAGGGTGACTTAAAGTTGATTAATAAGGATTTATTACTTAGATGTATGGATTTTGTTATATACATGGCGACGTAAATAGATTAAAAATGGATCTATTGCTCCATTTTGATGTTGTTGCACTAGAAAAATTAACTAATGGCACCACAGGTATTTTTTCAGTCTACATTATTTCTCACTTCCTCACTAATTTGTCTGACAAAACAAATCAAAAGGACAACACAGCAAACATTTAAGGAAAAAAAAAGTTGTCTTACCAGAGTTGTCATTGCCTTAATATATATATATATATAATATATATATATAAAAAAAAACTTCTGGGCAAAACAGACATGAATTTAAAAAAAACAACTAATGTCCAAGTAGCATTTTCATATGCCCAAAGCCTACATGTCGGTTTATCCTAAGGCCGTGCTGCAGCCAGGGCTGAGGGATTAGGATCCAACCACACGATCCCCCCCCCCCCATCAGCCCTCCCACACCAGGGCTCATCCCTACAGGAAACTCCCCCAGAACTAACCCCCCACCTCCGGGACACCAATGGTACAGCCCTCCAAGTGTAAATAGCAACAGGCTCTACTGAAGTGACTGAAATCTGTAAACACTCCACACGATTTTTGTGATACTCTTGATCTCCGAGGTCAGAGGTCATTTATCTGCTGCCTGCCAGAACATCAGCCCTGCAGCTGGGAGAGATTTTGTTCAAGGACACTTCAGCAGGGCAGATGTTAACATGTGCCCTCGGTGGTCTGCAAGATACCTCAAAGAGTCGGCGCCTTATAGATTCCAACAAGCAGCTATACCTGTGTCATCACAGTAGCGGGCTGTGATGGCGTTGGATAATGTTTGGTAACACCAGCTGGGAACAACATCTGTACATCCCATCAACGTGTCCTTGAGTCAGACGTCGACTTGCTCCCGTGTTGTATTTGCTCATCCATCCCGAGTCACTAGGGACAAATATGTTTTGAGAGATGACTAAAATATTCCTCTTTCCTTGAAGGAGGAATGAAAGCCTGATGGTTCATTTTGTTGAGTGTAGTTGAGTGCAGAGGCGATTATCGATGTGTCTGAGTGGTACCTACAGCTGGAGATGGATAATCATAGCCCTCCTGCGCCACAGATCATTCCTGTGGTTTACATAGAGAAAATAACTGTGAGAATAGAGAGAGCAGACGGAGAGAGCAGCACTGCAGGATTGCTGCCTTGCTCTTCCCAGATGATTGTATACAGTATTATATACAAAGCTTTTACTATATTACTTTAGCCTTAAGAGCTGTTTTTCTCTGGAGTCTCACATGGCCAAAAAATCTTCATGAATTTTTTTTCTTCTTCTATGGAGGTCTTTACACTGTCCTCACCTAAGCTTGATGCATCTAAATGTGCTTGAGCAACACAATGAATCTCCTGGATGTCCAATCAGTGGTGGACATTGCATTGGTGGAATGTAAGAGTGTTTCCACAAGTAGAGAATCTTGAGTAAATCGATGATAAATCACTCACTTTTACCTGATGAACCGTCTGAAAGATGTTCAGTTCTTACTGGATTAGATTAGATTAGATTCAACAAAATGCAGTTTGGCATCTAACCAGAGGTGCAGGAGCAGCACAGTGCAAATATACATATGTAGAATAAATACACTGTGAATGTGCTATGGATGAGATATGTACAGTATAAACAGTAGAATGATATGATACAGGTATACAGTGTGGATATATTAGGTATAGTGATGGGTTGGATATATTACACAGTATAGATAATATAAACAGTAACAGGCTATGGTTAGGAATATACAGTATGTACCACATTATGTATGTATTATGCATAGCAATATGACATTGAATTTTGAGAATTCTCACATTGTGATTGTTTGGCATTTAGCGAGAAAAAAATATTATCTTTCTGTCAGTTCACTTATTAATAATTAAATGTTTTAGCTCTACAGAAAATATACCCAATATAAAAGAGCTTATATTAGCTCCATTTCGACCTGCTATAATACCAATATCATCCTTATATTAATAAATCAAAATAAAAAAATACATGCACAATGATATGTACACTGAGGTGTCATTCTGTTGATGCATATGTTTAATTTTCATATGTTAAGCACTTTTTTAAAACCATTTTTCGACTTTTAGTGAAGTAAAATGTTTAAATATTTTTATATTGTGATATTTATCATTTTGCTGAACTAAATTTTTCATCTAATGCTGGTGGTAACAATCATCTTTATCTGATGCATTGTACAATAACCCAAATACATTTGCAGAATTCTCCACCATATAAAGTAAAAATATGATAATCGTCACTCTATGGACAACACTATAAAATGGCATTCACACCAGTGCACTATATAGAATGTAGTCAATGATTTGAGCCCATCAAAACAAATTCTTCATTATTACAGCAGCTAGTTGACCAACTCATCCACCCCCACCAGGGGACATGGTACGGCCCGCTATGGGCCATCATTATAGAGAGTAGATGTCTTGCATAGAGGCAAAGCTCTCTAATCCGAAGACCAGATAATTCGAGTGCAAAGAGGATTAGCTCCACCCCAGCAGAGCCATTGGCTAAATTTAGCCCTCATACTCTATGTCTTCACCAGTCTGCATTCAACCCCTCCCCCTAGCCCCGCCCTTGATTGCCTTTAACCGTCCATCCAGACACACTCTCCACCAATCACGCGCTGCAACTCATCAGGATGACATTTTGGCCCTCTCTCCATCTGAATAATCCAGCATCCTGGACCAGCGTTCAGATTCCTGCATCCTGTTTCTATTCATCACCAAGAGTGAAATCACACATGTGATGACATAGATGTGAGACATCCAATGAGGGAAGATTACAATTTGGCTGCTAACATGCTATCTGTCCTGGTGTCTCTGCCCTTCATCTGCATGGTTTCATCCTCTGGTGAACACTTTGGGATTATAGTTGATGGTGCCTGGTTGGCCTGCCTCTGGAGGAGGGGCCACATTCTGCACAATCCCTGCACCATAGTGGCATCTAAGGAAAAAAAAAGAAAAAAAACTTCCACGAGGGAGGATTTGGGGGAAAAGTGATATAACCCACACTCTGTGTCCTGTTTCTTGTTGTTTTAAGTTGAAAGTGAACTGCATGCTATATATATATATATATATATATATATATATATCTGACCTATGAAATCCATGCAATGGATGTCTGATTAAAAGAGTGAAAATGCATGCAAATGTTGAAATAAAGTGTAGGCTGATTTGACTTGGGGTAAGGAAATTATTTACTTTCTCTTCTTTTCATGACAAGAATAGAACATTTGATAAGTGTTGAATACGTGATAAGTGTTGGAGTGTTTTGCTTTCAGTTCAATTTATCTGAAATTTTTTAAGCACCCCCGGGGTTTCTACATCACCTACTCAACTTTCTCTTCTCTTTCCTTTGAATTTAAGTGCCTCATTTTCTGTATGTGGGTGCAGAATAACTTAAAGATAACAAGGCAGGGATGAGAGAGAACGTAAAACCCTGCTGGTACAATTACGGCTATATAGTTGTTACTATTTTTCCTCTGATGAATGTGTCTTTAAAAATAGTTTTAGTGCGTCATGTTGGATGTTAGTGCTGTGGTAAATTCAGTAACCATCACAGACGTTAATTTGTGACTCATTTTCCATCTTCTTGTCTATCTGTTCGATGTGCGTGGTCAAAAAATGTAAAATAAAATCTAAATTATTATCATTATTGATATAATGATCACTTTTTTGAGTAAATAATTAACTTTTTGACATTGTAGAGATGCTAATTATCACGATGATTATGTGTCATCACCAAAAAAATCAGGCCCTCTCTGTTTATTTCCCAAACTGTGCTTCCTTTGAATTCTCCTGTTTGCTCCTAATTAAAGAGGAGAGATCTGAGGGAGTTAATCTTTACTGAATGGAGGTTGGTTGTAGAGGCGGGTGGGAGTTAGCGTGGGCCAGACCTCCAAATCCCTCTCATTTCGTTGGACAAGTCAGCTTGGCTTAAGTCACATGACCTGGTCTCTGCCGTGCATCCATGACTGCATGCGCCGACACGTATGTGCGTAAGAACATGCAGACTGAGACAAAGACACAGGTTGATAAATAAAGTCAGGCTTTGTGAGGCAAAGTAACAACTGTTGGGATGAAAATGAATAATTTAAGACACTGAAAACCATTTGGAGGCTCCATTCTTAGGTCTGAATAAGCTCTGAAAACATTAACATTCATGAACACACACACACACAGACCAACAGTGATTTGTATTGTGGTGTGTTTAGACTACACAAAGACAGTAAATCCCAGATGATGGGATCAAGTGGATTTAATGCCCTCAAGCATCACAGACACTGACATCTTGTGGACATGACAGGGACTGGAATTATCCATATATGGTGACATATATCTATATATATTATAAATAATTATAAAGAATATCAATAAATGTAATTATTATTTAGGTGAGACAGAGAGTTCATTCTTAATCTTGGAAACAGCCACTGACAAAACAATCTAACCTCAAGAAATGTGACTAAAATCATGTGATCAGAAGCACCACAAACAGAAGCTGATTGGATTTTGGGGGTGATGGTTTTGTCAACGATTGGCAAGTTTTCATTTAAATTCTTTTCATGTATGGTCTGGTCATCAGCTGATGAAGCTTGTGTGATGTCATCGAAAAGCTCCAGAAAAGCAACTAAATGGACCTTTATTTATTTATTTATTTATTTACCCAAAATGCTTCAGGTGTTTTGAATGGGCATTGGTTGAAATAATCCGAACTGACCTTCAAATCTTAATCATGAAACCAAACTTCCAAGAGGAATTCAGATATTTTTAAATCTCAGCCCTAGGTTTACATATTCATATATACAAAAAGTTTTGGAATTTGTCCAATTCAACACTTCAGCCTGCAGTCTGCCCCAAAAAAGTGCTTGTTTTCGCTTCTGAAAGGCTGAGGTTGTGTTTGACAACCTTACAGAAAAGATCCCTAAAGAGTAAAATCCTTGTTTGACCAGAAATAGCTGCATTGTCGCTCTCGCCAAGTCCACTAGACTCCATTTGCAGAAAAAGTCATTTTATCATCGTGAAACACATTTCAAACTCAACAAAAACAAAATAAATCTCAGTTTTGGTTTGTCATGTCACTGTTCCAACAATCACCAACCCTAGTTTGAGTGAAATAAAATGTTGATTTACATACAGTATGAATATATATTCTGGTTCTACGATATGTTTTCCCCCCTGCTTCTTTTGTGTCTGCCCCCCCCCCTCTCGCTCCTCTCCTAATACCTTCACGTCTGATGCGGAAAATTAAGTTTTTTTCCAATCATAACAGGGTTGAAATGATGTAAAGAAAGAGTCTTACAGTTTGCTCATTTATACTCTATGTACATATGAAAATAGATATGTCCGTTTCAAACTACAGCACATATCCGTCAATGCCCTCATACTTCCATGCACCCTTACGTTGGCATTGATATCATCTTGCTGCTGTCTTTTTAAATATGATGTTCCTCTAGTTCTTTCTCCCATCTTGCTCCCCATCAGCACCCAGTCTTCATCAACTTCATTATTCATCAGTCTCAACAGAATCATCAGCCACCACCACCACCACCAGTGTCTGGACTCCAAGGGGGGGATATATATCTTGCTGCTGAAGAGTCTAAAGCACCAAAGACTTTTTGACACCAAAGACTTTCTGTCACACTAATTATCACATATTATTAGATGTAATAAACACTCTTCTTTACTTCAGCCACTAGTCTCTCCTGATTGAAATGCACAAATAAACACTCTGGACTTACTTCGATGGTCAAAGTTGCCCTCAAAGATTACGTCGCAGCCATCAATGCAAGTCCAGTCTCATTCCCAGGGCATCAAGAACTTCCGTTTTAGCTCTTGGGCTTTAATACCTCCAAAGCATCATCATGATAAGCTGGGATGAGAACCTGTTAGACAAACCTATGTCATCTCCTGGATCCAAACCTTTTTGAACATTTCAGCCACTGACACACTAAAATATGTGGAGAAAAAAAAGGGCCAGGGGTAAACAAAAAACAACACAAGTGATTGCAGACTTGTCAGAATGTTGTGCATCGTCAACTTGGCTCACAGTTTATATACAAGTTTTATGTAAATTTGGGTACAGTTTAAGTTGAAATAGTTGCATATCCCTCTCGCTGTCATTTTGGAGAGCTAAAGTTTCCCTGTGCAGCTTTAAGAAAAACAACTAAACCCTCATGCAGACTGAGTGAGAAGAAATGTGGACGGTGCTGCAGAGTTTGTCAAGCTTTCCACTGGATTGTGAGACAGCACTCTAAAGGCACTTCAGCCAAATGATATGCCTCTCGCTCCCTCTGCCTCCCTCCTCCCTCCTCTAACAACTAGTGTGTTTTTGTCTCCCTGTCCAAGTGTTTACTCTGGCTGGAAGGTTTTTCAGCCCTATCTCTTCCATCCTCTTCCATCCAAGTCCTCCAACTTACAAAACCTCCTTTTATCACTCCACAAAGGCAGCTATGTAGTTCTTTGTGTCATGCCTGTTTCTCCGTCTCACTCATGTTCTGGTCGTCTGCTTCGACATTCCCTCCACGTCCCTGCAGTCCTCCTCCAGCTGCAATAATATGTCTAAGTGCTGCACAGCATGGCGGTGAATGGGTACTATTTTCAATACCACCTGCTATTTATCTAACCCTCAGCTAGTTATTGGTGGGGGAGAGAGACAAAGCTCTGAGCTCAGATGCTGGTGATAGGAGGAAGGCCGGACTGCCTGCTGGGCCTCCCAAACAACCTTTCAGTGGTTCAATTGCACATAGAGTGATGGAAAACATATCTACCATTGTAACACTGTGCACATGTGTTTGATGAGGTGCCTTGTTTTTCAGAATAGTGAGCTATCATACAAATTGCCTCATACTACATTTTCATGGTTTTCTGGGTCACAACATTAACATGTAGTATTAGGTCAGCCAATGACATAAAAGCATATTTTTTAAACAGCAGTTTGTTTGTTTTTTGTGTTGGCAGAGAAAAATAAAAAAAAACAACAAATGGAAGCTCAACATATGAAATTAAATTTTAGTATATAAAGTGTAATATTTATTTCATACTCCTCTATCCATCAGGCTTAATTTAAGCCTCTATATTCTGTCTGCTACAGCAATTCAGGGTATTTATTTCATGTAATTTGAACCTATTAATCAAGCACTGAAATCACTTCATTGCTTCCCAGTACAATACAGAATTACCTTCAGAATACTGTTAGTGGTCTACTAAGCACTTAATGGTTTGGCACCTCACTACATCGCTGCCTTGTTCACCAATTATAGCTCAATCAGGCCCCTCTTTATCTGAATCTGTGTTCCCTCTAATCACATTGCAGAAAAAGTAAATAATCTAAAAATGCATCACTTTTATTACTGATACAGTAAGTAATATGGAAGTAACTAATACTCAAGATCTCAAATGAATATGGCTGATTAGAAAGCACAGTGTTTAGTATCAGGTAATAGGCTGCAAGTACAAAGTAGCAGAAAATGGAAATACTCAAGTAATGCCTCAAAATTGTACTACAGTACTTCTTAGCTTTTATCACATTTATCATCCATGTAGGCAGATATGCAATGCTAAAAGTGGAGGCATACTCAAACCTAGGAACTAACACTCAGAAGTATTTCTTTGGTAGGTCAGTCTGCTATTACAGGCAACCAGCCATCAACGTGGACTATAAAAAAATAAAAATACAGTAGTTAAGTCTTTCGGGATCATAAAAACTAACTCTGTCCCGCTCCAGGGGCCGTTCTGACATTATCTGCAGTGATTTCACCCAGAAGTGTGGGATCACATTCTTGTCAGGCTGAGCTGAAAACCACCTGAGGTTTTTGTTTTCGAGGCCACATAATAAAAGCTCTGTTCGGTCCATGTTGCTCAAAAGATGTCAGTCAGCTGTGCTCTGGCAGATGTGTGGCAGTGTGGGTTTGGTTAACTTGGGACTAGAGACAGAGTAGGGGCGGTTCAGGGAATGGTGTCAGGGAGAGAGAGTGATTTATTCCAGGTGTTTTGTGTTGAACCGATGGCTCTCTCTCTCTCCCTCATATGGCAGCGTGCTGAACCCGTCAGGTTCTAACTAGAGATGTGAGGACCAGCGTGCAGACATGACAGAGACACTAGGGTGCAGTTCAGATATTTAATAGTCCAAAACCAAAAACCAGTCCAGGGTCAAAAACCATAGGGTAGTCCACAACATGATAACAGAATCAAAAGGGGTTAGGCAGGCTCAGAGGCCAAATATGGGCAGGTAATCAGTACAAAGGAAATCAAAATATCCCAAAACAACAGATCCAAATCAAAAAGGCAAAAGCTAAATCCAAAGACAGGCAAAAGCCATAAGTGAGTAAATTAAAGGCCCATTTATGCTCCCTCTACGTCTGTCCATAAACGGTCCATCCGTCGATACAACTGCAGTGAGGCAGTGAAGTTTCAAAACTTTCAAAAGTTTCGACAAGAACAAATATGGCGACAGCCGTGGAATGTTGTGATAATGTACCTAGTAAATGTAAAGCAGCGAAAGTGCAGGTAACGACGGTCTGTGAGGTCTTTAGGTATCTGCTTGAGTCTGTACGATAAAAAGAAAGGAGTGCATACTATAACCTTCCGTTAGACATTCTTGCAACACAAATATCCTCAAAGTATTATTTTTTATACAGTACACCACGCAGTTAAGTACTATTCAACAAAAACATTTACCTCAAGTTAAAAGTTAAAGTCAAGTTATAGTGTGTCCCTGCTTTCAGATATTGCTGCAGGTGGCCTTTTGAACCATTAGAGGGCATTGGTAACAACTTCACTCGAAACTTGGCCTTGTTAGTTTACTTCTCTGAGAAAAAAATAAAGAAAGAAAGAAAGAGAGAGAGAATGAAAGAAAGAAAGAACGAAAGGACAGCCTCTTCCTACAGATTCATATAATGTGCTGCTGCTACAGTGGCCTTATCAAGCTGTTCTGTATAGCATGCAATCACTGTGGTATTTCATATGATATACTCAGACACAGTATCAGCACTGAATGGTAGATTTAATGACCTTAGAAGACGAGCATTTTGATTCCAATATAGCGTTACTATAGTAACGTTCATGTGACATACACTATGGTTGCTTTTTCAGACTATTTAGGAGGAGGAAGTACTGCAGTGGCTGCATCAGTGATGCCTGAATGAGTCGGAACAGCACATCAAGGCTTTTATAATTTAATAAAACCCCAACAGAAGGTGAACATTCTGTACTAGAACACTTTATTTATACTACTACATTCTTTATTTCTGGAAACATAATGAGTTCTCTGTCAATTGGACATTTTTTTGTTTTAATATTTTGGGACTGTCAGCTTTTGCCTTCAAAATAAAAGCAAAGTTGCAAAGTCACAAGTCAGTTAAAGCTGGTGGGAGGTCTGGTTTGCCAGCGAGGCTATGGGCCTGCCTGTGTAAATGGTAAATTGACCGTATTTAAATAGTGCTTTCTACTCTGACCGAACAATCAAAGAACTTCACCACATGAGCCATCATTCGCCCATTCACAAACACAGCCATCTTGCTCAAGAACCCTTGGACATGTGGACTGCAGGGGCCACGCACAAAAGGCAAGGCAAAAACAAATAAGCTGTGCCGCAAACTGACTTAGATATTGGCCATAACAACCAAACATGTTTTCATATGGCGCTCTAGAGCAATTTGAGCTCTTTATACAGCTACATAATGAGACAGAATTGACACACACTGTAATATAAAGGAAAACAAGGAGTCGGAAGTCAATAAGTCAGAACAAAGCTATGAAAACACAATTCTTATACAGTAATAATGGCACCCAGTAGAGCTCATACGTCCAGCAAGGTCGACCAATCCAACACATTTTATAGCTCTTATTATGTTTTATTGACATGAAACATACAATAGAAACGAAAGACATGTACTGGTTAAATTACAGGCTATAGTTTAACACAAATATTTTCTGGCAATAAAGGACATTTATGTAATTTGTAGGAGGGTTTAATTTCATTAAAAGGGACCCCTGGTCCCAGGTGGAGGTATGAGCTCTACTGAGTGTCCTTCTTATTATTTAATGAGTAATCCTGCTAACAGACACACAAACCAACAGACACAGGTGAAAACATAACGTCCTTGACGGAGGTAATAATTTTTCCTCATTTACTTGGATTAAGTCTATCATGAAATGCAATACCCTGCATCTGTTGGCTCCATATAGGATGTGTTTGAAGTCATCAACCCACGCCACAGGTGAGTGGGGGATACAGGAATGGGTTCCATCCATCTGTACTGTATGTGTGAGGGTGTGGGTAAATGTGCACCACGCTTCAAACTGAACACATCTTGTCAAAAACAATTAAAGATAGAAGAATAAAATTTTGTGGAGAGCTTTATTGTGTACTGCAGTAGATTTCGTTTGAAACCTACAGAGGAGAGACTGTATTGAGTGCATGTTATGACCATTGATTCAATTTTTGTACATAGTAAATAGTTCATGAGAACAAGTCTTCTCAAAAACTATTGAAGATAGAAGAATGTACAGTACTTCTCTGATTATCAACTCCAGCATCTGCAGTAGTACTAACTACTACAGTCTAGAACACATGTAACTATCTTAATAAATGTTTTCATTGCCCGTGTCCGTTGTGGTTGGTTTATTATTTATTATTTAAAGTTAGTTTATTATTAGTTTATTTACAGGATTATGAAAAACCACTGAACAGATTTCCATGAAACTTAATGGGAGGATGGGGCCCATTGAATCTGGGTGCAGATCCAGATAAAGGAACAGATCCAGGATTTTTTTCCCCCCCACTTTATTAACATTGCGTTTTTTTGACATTATATTTAATTTCTCTGTGAATACCGCATGGATCTTGTAAAAAAAATAAAAAGAAATCAGGCATATTTAGAGGTATCCTATCAATGTGTTTGTGCAGTTAGATTGTGGTTCCAGGGCTTTTGATTTTGATTACAGATATGCATTGATCTTGCATTGACATTAGCTGCTTCCATACTAAACTAACAATTATTATGACAATTTCATTTTACTTCACTCTTAAATGTCTCTTATTACAAAAGCATGCACATTCGAAACACTCCCCTTGGCTTCTTGATGCTTTTATTTTGAAAAGCGCACTCAGGATGATGATGCATTCTGGGTAGCTTTTTGCAGCCCCTACTGGAAGAGCGAGCGCCACACTTCTTCTTTAACTGGAAGTATCACAATTAGAATATTTCACCTCAAGTTTCCTATGAAACCCCCCCCCACACTTCTCTTCATTTGTCCTCTCCCAGGTCTGAAAATGTACTTGTATTAGTCTGAATGTGGACTATTGACAGAGATCCACACATATAGGGCTTATAATAGCCCTCCTGCAGACTCCTCCCATTGAGTTGTCCTGGGAAACACTAACAACTGTAAGAAAGTGCAGTCAGCCCTGTTTGGTTACGGGGAGACCGCCGCTCATCATTTTCACCCATCTGTACTAACTTTTTAAACATTTTTAAGGACATTTGGACCCGGCTCCAAACACAGTTAGCCCCTTCATCCATTAGGAGGATTATTATGCGTCCAAAAGCGGCTGCTTTTTCACTCTGAGCTTCATCCGCTTGAGGTAAGAGGACTCACTGGGCTATAAATGACTGTTATAGACTGATATGAAACGACTGCGGGGGTACTTTGTATCCGTAGGTGGTGTTTTAACACGGAGAGAGGCTGTCAAAGGGCCTCTGGTCGCTGGTTTGAACTCGTTACTCGGTAGACATGACATCCTCTTTCAGAGCCTGGAGGGCCGATGTGCGAACTTCTCACGTTTCTGTGAACTCAACGACGGCGAGGAAGAACTCAGCTGCCCCATAGAAATGTAACACGACACTATTCTAAAGGAGTGTACGCAATATTTAAACTACAGGGGCTTAAATAAAAGTACTAAACGTGTTATTTCACAAGTTTGCACTATATGTTAATTAAAGCCATATTAGAGCCAGATTTATAAGCGATGAAATGAAAAATATTGTGAAAAACCACGTAAAACTACATGTTAAAGCGTGAAGAAGTCTTGTTCTTCTTCTTATTATAGCCTATTTTTATATCAAAGTGCACGTTTGAAAAAAAAAAATACACGTAACGATGAGTCACTTCGACTTTTGACAAACCGGAAACGCATTTCAGAAGTCAGTCTGGGAGTTTATTAATTGTTTTGCATGATTAATCTGTTCCAAATTCCACAGCTCTGTATATGATAGAAAATCCCTTTAACTTCAATGATGGATAAATGATAAATAGTGATATAGATAGATAGATAGAGACTTTATTAATTTCCATTATTACAGCAGCTCCAAAAGTAGACATGTATATATATATATGTATATCTATATACACATACATATATGCTGCCCACGTTAATGCATCATATTTGAATAATTATATTTCCCATCAGTAAACCCTCACAGCCTCACAACTCAGTGGTATGACTACAGCTCACAATGTGATGTTGCCATGATGACATTGCTTTTCTCCCATCTGCTTCATGTCAGATGAAATGATGCCACCAAATTCCACCGCTACACAAAATTTTGTCAAAATCTGTTGACAACTTTATGAGATATCTCACGGACAAATAAAAAAACTTGGGTGATTACATAACCTCCTCCAAATGTCATTGCCGGAGGTAATAATAACTTTTATTAACCTCTCTTTTACAACTAACCTTACCGTCTGGCTGCACAGACACACCTCACATCACCATGGGGATAACTTTCATGAGGGAAGTTCTACTTCATAAGCTGTAATGGGAGGATGTAAATACATGTAAAGGGAAGTAGTGGCCTATTAATTCATCTACTCTGGCCTGACCTTGCTCACTTAAACACGGTCAAAGGGCCAGGTGAACAAACATGGCCGCCCTCTGGTTTCCTGTGGTGAAACACACCCTTAGGTTTGCTCAAAATGCTCATATCCCACTCAGTTCTAACTGGTGTACACTAATCAGTGGCCAATAAACTGGAAAACTGGTTTACGTAAAAAGAGTCTGAGACTTGGGGGACAGTCCAAATGCTCTAAATGTGAAAACCCAACATGTTGTGTCTTTCCAGCGTCTTTCAAAATGGTCTTTTGGCACTAATCCGACAGGTGATCATTGGGTTTAACCTGTCAAAACATTCATACCAACACCTAGAATACTAATAACGTTAGACCCTTGGATCCAACACTTCATTTAAGGCCCATTTATGCTCCCTCTACGTACTTAAATGGATATGTCTGTCTGTTAACGGTCCATCTGTCAGCGCCTACAAACTTCCGGGCATCCTTTACGGCGACATCGATGCAACCGCAGTGGGGCAGTGAAGTTTCAAAAGTATCGACAACAACAAACATGGCGACGGTGGTAGAAAGTTGTGATAATGTACCCAATAAATACAAAGCGGCAAATGCAGAGGTAACAATGTACTTGGCGGTCGTCTGTGAGGCCATCAGGTTCATCGAGAATTGAGGACGAACGAAGAGTTTTTTCACTCTTTGACTTCACTTTTTTCTTCTCAGTTGTATCTGTACACATTTGTTGTGCCTTGCTTGAATTGTAGCTAAACTGGCCCCAACCATTTCTGGTGGTATTACTCTGTTTCGTCCACCTCATCTGTATCTGTAAGCGCTCCGAAAACGTACAGCAGACTCCGTCCGTCTCTGTCTCCGTCTTTAACGTAGACGTTTGAAAACTATCCGAATGTGAAGGAGCAGATTCAAGGATCTGAATCCTGATTTACTTCCTCTTTCCTTACAGAAATGTTTCTTTATGTTTTGTCAGAGAGGGATTACCAAGACTGAACACAGTGGTTAACACTCCAACACAGTGGTAGGACCCTCGCAATCGCTGGTTTTGACTCATTTCCTGACTAGCGTCTGTTATTCTCGCTGTAAGTCCAGAGACTTCTCACAATCTTGACTCTGACTCTGGAGTCTCTCAGGCAGCCGAGGCATCAATCTGCATTTTGCTTTTCACTCTGGATTAGTTTTCCATTGATTGTATTAATTCAACAACCTCATACTAGATTCTTCAGAGGGTGTGAAAGAAGGAAATAACTGTTCCGACTCCTCCCTCGGAGCCTCTCATAGGTTTGTCTTACTAACGGTATCACTTGAAATACTTTCTCTGTCTTAAAGTAAATCTACTTGAGCTTCGCACACAGTTTCACTCCAGGGGTAAAAACAAGTTAAACTCTTTTAAAAAAATATATATTTTCACAGCCCGATCATTTAATTGTGAAGGGTTCAGTTTTAAAATCCTAAAAATCAAGTTCAAAATCCTCTCTCGTGAGGCCGTCCCAGTAAGAAATATGTATTTATCTCCCAGTACAAGAGACAAATGAAAGAGGAGTTGGCCTCCCGTTTAGAGAACTGTAAATTATCATGAGGATTGTGCTGGCTCCAAGCTGAACCCAGCCAATTTCTCATCTTCACAAACCCCTAATTTAATGATGATGGAGGACACACACAGTGTCAGCCTTGTAATTACACTGTATTTAGTATAAAATGGAAGCATTAGAGGAAGTCTTACAGGTACTAGTTTATGATGTAGTGCTGTCTCAGGGATAGGTTTTGCATGCCTGGGAGGGCGGCTGCTGAATTCCCTGCTGATATTCACAATAAAGCCTTGACTTAGTTTTTGCTAAGACTGGAATTGCTGGAATCCTCTCAGCACGCCAAACAGCAGCCATCTATGTTGTGTAGTGTCTCTCTCTGCCTGGGACAGACCTTGTTGTTAATTGTTGCTATGCCTGTGGTGCCACCACATGTTTCTACAAAGAAATGCTTAAAGCAGCCTTAAGTTTGTCCTAAAGATGTTCCAGTTGCTTACAAAATGCAGTGCGCAGATAGGATTGTGGTTTGAAATACCATCCTGTTACCAATGGCCCGGCAGGGTATCTTGACATTTTTGGGTAATAGTACCAATTTAGACTTGTGGTAACGACACCATACATAGGTACAAACTAGCTCTGGTATTTACTGCTGGGCTCAAAGCTCTCCGGAGGAATTCCACTCCTATATACACACACTGAAATCAGATATCAGTGAATGTAATCCAGTCGAGCACAACAATAGATCAAGGTGTAATGTCAGGTATAAAGAAGGCCACTCAGCCCATGTCTGCTCAATTGGGTTTCTGTACTGGGCTGAAGGAGTAATTCACCACCAGTATGGCTGCATTAAGTTATCTACATAAAGAAATGATGGGTTGTGATTGTTTTTGACAGATTTTTATGCCCCCCGTCAAAGAGGGCTTATAAAGGCTACGGTTCATCCGTTTGTACTAAACGAGGAATCATCTTTTCGCATCTTTCGCAAAATGTAACATTTTCTCTGACAGGGCCCTAAAGATGTGCATCTCATAATTGTTTTCTTCAATAAAGCTTACTTTTGAATTTTTTCCTGCACAAATGAAAATTATCCAGTAACATTGGCATCAAATTTTCTCTCTTTTTTGTTGTAGTTATTTGATAGACATTTCTCTTTTAATTTCTGCTGGCTTAATTAGAATTTACATATGTAATAACAAGTAATAAGTCTATAAAATTGATTTATGTTTTGGTGATCATCACTGCTTTTTTGGGGGGGGGGATACTTCTATATATATGTTCTATATTATATTTTTTTGCTTAGTAAATATTTTTGTCCTATTTTGTCCCATCTGCCCCCCACCACTGGTCGGATATGGGGTACTGCTCAGATCACAAGCTTGCATTGCTCTGAGAAAGTAGTGGCCTATGAAAGGATTGTGTAAGTCATCAGTTTTCCATTTGAATTTTCATCAACTAGCTTGATTTTTATCTTGACATTGTTTGATTTTTTTTTCAGTTTTCGTGGGCTGGATTTTTATGTTTATTTCTGTCTCAAAGAGCTTGTAATCATGCAAATACGCTCAGTTTGTGTGTGTGTGTGTGTTTGTGTGGGGGGGGATCTGCCATCTCCTGATGACTCTTGTAGTTTATTTATTTATTTATTTATTTTTGATGAAGGCCTAACTTAAAGATGTTACTGGTGAGATTTCCCACCACTATGAGCCACTCCACTGTAATTATAGCTTATAAAACACATATGCTTTTTTCTTGACCATCAAAATATTTGGACACCAATTTGATTCAGAACTGATTGTTGATTGAGAAAAAGGACGACTAGTTTGCCCCAGTAAACAGTGTCAAACCATTTACTAGCAGATAAGATAAATAGTTCACAGTGTTTTCATTTCAACAGGTTAACTGCTCTAATGAATAGATTCATTATTCTGAATGCACTCTTTTCTTTTTTTTTATCAATCTGCTGCCTGTTTGATAATAAAACATGATGGGAGGTCAGAGTGCTCCACAGTGACGTCTCCAGCAGTGGAACGCAGCCTCTCTCTGCTGCAGCCTGAGCTCGGAGGGAAAGCCATTGAACGGGCACAGAGTTATTTTCCTCACCATGGAGTTTGTTGCTGAGGTGTGTGTTGATGCACTGGTCTCATTTGTTACTGCTGGAATTCGCTGCTCCGCTGACGTTAGTCTGTGGGTGATGGCATAGAAAGTTGACAATATACTTCTCGTTCATCTCTCAAGGGTAATTATTGAGTCGCTAAATCAAAAAAATGTTCGCAGCCACTTGCATTTTTTTTTTTTTTAAGATGAATTACAACTCCAGTGTGTGTCGATGTGCTGCACTGCCCTCGTAGATGAGCGCCGCCTTTTTTCACTCCTTCAACATCATGTCAGCTAACATTTAGAAAATGGATTTTCCTCAAATTCCCAAAGCTTAGCTCCGGCGAGCCACCAAGACACCTCTGTGCCGCTGATAAGAAATGTATTCAGCCCAGTGCACTTCATTTAAAAAAAAAAAAAAAATGGACGAAATTGGATAGAGAGAGAGAGAGAGAGAGAGAGATACCACAAAAAGGCCCCAGCCAAATTCCAACTGGGCACAATGTGGTTCATCAAAACCCTAAAGAGGAACCACAGTCCAATAATTTTTAACTGGCTTCAAAAGGTGTGACTGATTCCTTCAAGTGAACCAAAGTCAGTCAGTTTATGTGTAAAGTAACAAGATACATTTATTTACAAGTAAAAATTACTCTATGAGGCACAGATACTTTGCTTGATTACTTCTTTATGCTGTTACTCCACCAGATTTCTCAGGGAATCGATGTATGTTTTACTTCCTACATTTATACGTATATCGGCTTATAAAATATACTATATGTAATACATGTTAAAGCATTGTCCGGGACCGTTCCTCATTTACTTTTCAGAATATACTCTAAGTATGTTACGCTGCTGTTTAAGGATGCAGCTAATGATTACTTTTGTTATCCATTCATCTGTGTTTTTTTTAAAACATTTTTTAAGATTTCCTAGATGACTTCATCAAATGTCTTGTTTTGACCAACCAACAGTCAAAACTCCAGAATTATTGTCATATTTATTACTATGTAGGACAAAGAAATGCAGCAAATGTATTCATGTGTGAGCCTGGAAAAGTCACATTTTTCACATTTATGTTTGAAAAATGACTTAAATAGTCGATTATCATAATCTTTTGCACATTATTTTTATGTCACTGCCGTTAATTTTGCACTTTTACCAAAACAATTTCATTTTGACTTTAATTTGTAAATGAGTGTTCTTAGAGTTAGATACTCGTCCTTAAGTATTTAATCCGCTTACCTTTCCACTACAAGTCTGTAGGAATCAATTTTCATCCTTTGCTTGTCTGGCACTATTTCAGAGAAACATGAAAATCATTTATCAATTGGTGACATATTCTTTAATTTCCCCTATATTTGATTGGTTTAGCACTTCACCATTTCCTCTAACTGATAAAGAGATAGATGAAGTTTGCACCTGCACATGCTCCAAACTACAGCCCTTGTAATAAGGTAGCAGCAGACACCTGACCTGCAGCCTGTAGGCTCCGCCTCCTCCCCTCTGACATCAGATTTGATCTGCCTACTGTCTGTGTTAGCACAAAGCCATATTTAGCTCAGTGTAATCAGTGTGGTTCCAGCTCACATGCCTGCTGCGGATACCTTCCTAGTATAAACACACCTGCTCTCTCTGATGGACTGAAAATGATTTAACGTGCACCTGAGTCCGCTTCACCGCCGTCGCCACCAGATACACTGTGGGTAAGGTTTCATTGATGACTCCGCTTGCGGCTTAGTTAGCTGAGACACACACTTTAAAAACTGTTCCATAGTTTTAGGTGTCAGGAGAAACAACCCAGGAATCAGCTTTTAGGTTGTAGAGCTGAGCATTATTTATATTGATCCAGAAGGTTTTCCTGTTAATTCTGAAGGTTTTCTTTCTTGTTTGATAATATTTTTCCAGGGCAAAGTTTGACTGTGATGCAATTACTGTGCATAGCAACATGTGCCTCAGTGATAAGTCCTGATATGCGCGACCAAAGAGTCTGCTAATAATCGTAATTAATAATAATAATGACAATAATATCGTCATTTGGCTCATCTTATGGGAAATTATGTATTTTATATATGCAAAGTAAAGACAGTTGTTTGTTAAAGCAAACTACTGGTAAAACCTTCTGAAAGGCCTCTTAAATAGGACGGGATATGATGCTTCATTTGATTTATGTATCATTTTTAAAGTTCAAGTCAAAGGTTTGCTCCAAATGATAAAAAAATATCCACTTTCTGCCAAACACTTGTCATTCATACAGTACATCAGTTCTCTATGCCTCCATTTCTTTTAATGGTGATCTGTGACGTATGTGGTTCACTTTTAACTTCCAACTTCCTGGTCATATGGTTTATGTATGTCTCAAAGTTGTAACAGGTGTGCTTGGCACAAGATACAGGAACCTGAGTGTAGGAATTAGAGTCGTTACATTTTATGATAATGTAAGTCACAGTCTGTATTATGGTTGTCTAAAGTACAGATCCTTTGAAACTTTATTGATGTCACGTGTTTTAAACTATACGATTTCTGCATTTGATAGTATTGAAAGTACTAAAGCTATAAAACAGATCTACAGTCAGATTTTCAACGCAATGCTGCACAGTTATGAGCAATATTAGGAATTTGTTGTGCACACGGTGATAAAAATAGAAGAATAAATAAATAAATATTTGATGTGTTATAGAGGTATAGAGTACCTTTTCTTATACTAGTATGATGATGAAACATTCTGATGGACCATTTTATTCTTACTTTCAAGAGGTACTCATTGAATTGCGCGTCATAAAGTTTGCGACTTGTGAGAAACTGACTTAAAAAGGTCAAAATCAAAGAAGCAGAGGCCAAATTTGCAGTCCCTAATATAGGCCAAGCAACAAAAACACTGGATCCTTCATTTCCCACAATGCAACACAAAGGCATCATGCTTTAGCATCTCCCTGCTTGCCCACATGTTTTAAATTCCACACCTCCAGGATAGAAATCTTAGCAATGTCTCAAGTCCAAGTTGAGATAATCGTGATGACATCAGAATTTAGAAAACCCAATTAGGAGCACACTAAAGAATCCCAACAGCGTGTTGCCCCTCAGGGCAAGTAGACTGATCCTCATGTGTAATGTCATTGTAGTGTATAGTGAAGAGTCTTAAACAAGCAGCAGTTAGCTTTGGTGGGACACTTGAGCATACATTTAAAGTATTAATCCACATCCGTTCACTCGTTCGTTTCCTGTTTGAGACATAGAGCATTCTTGTAGGCTGAGATGTTTGTTACATAGAAAGGGAACCATTAGGGGAAGTGAGTAACTCATGCACATCACTGGCGGAACAGTTCCCAAAACCACTGCTGCTGCTTTAGTTTCACTCGTCTTCAGAATCAGACAATTGTGAACAAATATATAAAGAGAGAGAGAGAGAGAGAGAGAGAGAGTGGGCTGACATGGGCCCATTGGTTCTTGGGTAACACATTGCACAGACCAGTATGTCACTGGGTAAACACACACAAACACACGCATATTTGTGGGCAATTTAGAGTTTCTGATCGACCAAACCTGCATGTCAGCTTTACATAGAAGGACCCAGAGGTGGGATTTAAACCGCAGACCTTCTTTCTGTGATAGTTGTACAAACGAAGCCATTATGTTGTCACTATTCTTTAATTACACAGGTTTAATGATTCCCCCTTGTGTTATGTTTCAATGAAAGTAGGTTTGTTAATTAAAATGATGTAACCTTAACAATCACATCAGCCATTTCTGCAGTGTGGGTAATGCTAATCTGATCAGGCCTGCTGTGAGACTGAGGTTTGCATTGCTCAGGATTCTCCAGGCTAAACCTCTTACCTGCCAAATGCGACCAACAGCCACTTTCCTTTTCTAAATCTCTATACCTGAGTGTTTTATTTCCTCCTCAGCCCTTATTTATTTTGTCTTCTTTTCAGTGCCAGTTTATTTTACACACCATGACTGCATATGTAAGTGCAGGATGTTGACACTGAACCGCCATATTGATCTTTTTTAAAAGATTTCTGCTTCTGTAAATAAGTTCCTAGCAAAGCACCCGTACTGTGAGAAATTGAATTTCCAAGTGCAGCTCAATTGGAGCTGCTGATTTTGTAATATGTTGAACATTTACTCAGGGTAAAAAACAGCATATATGTCCTTCTGCAGGTTTCTGGGCCATATTGAATTTTCCAGCGCAGTACATTTATTCAGAAAGCCACGACACCCCTCTGATGTCCCTATAAATATTTGCACTAGTCTGTTCTTTCTGAAGGGGACACCATACCTAAAACAGGACAGCAGCGATTATATTTGCTTAAAAGAGAAAATCAACATTTCGGGAAGTATGCTTGTTCGCTTTCTTGCCAAGAGAAGAAGATTGATTTAGATTACGACAAAGACTGGAAACAAGAGTAAACAGCTAGCCTGGCTTTGCCCAAAGACAACAAAATCTGCCTAGCAGCACATCTAAAGCACTCTAGTTATATGTTGTATCTTGTTTGTTGGTACTGGTCCTCGCTAGGAATCGTTTGCACTTATCCTCCAAGTAAAACTACAAATTGGGATTTTTACACTTTCATTTTTTGGACGCATTAGAAACAAAGCTAATGTAACATTAGTAAACTTTAGAGGCGCTTTGGAGAGACCCAGGCTAGCTGTATTTCCTCTTTTGTCTTTTTGTGAAACTGAGGCTGCTTTCACACCTACCTCGTTTGGTCCGGACTTTCAGACTTTTCAGTTTGATCCGGACCAAAATTGCAGGTGAGAAACCTTCCCCATACCAAGGTCCGGATCAAAGACTCGGTCCTTGGTCAGACAAAAATAGGTGGTCTCGGTCCGGATCAAACTGAACCATGGTTCGGTTAGTTTACAGTGTAAAAAGCACTTTTTTGGATGGTTCAGACTTTTGGACCAATTAAAGGAAGTTACAGCAGGCTACCATCGCCAATAAACAAAAGAAGAAGAAGTTAAAAATGGGCCATCAATAAAAGGACAATTTTTCTTTTTATGATTACTTGGACAGAATTCTGGACAATCAATCTTCAAGTATAGGAAGATGCAGCCCACGTAGATGATGACGACAGGACGTAGGTGTGTCATGAAAAGTTCTTTACTGCGCTTGGAAAATCGCAATGTGAGACTAAAACTAACCGGATCAAATGTAACAAAAACCCGAACCTTGGTTCTGACCTTGGTCCGGACTTTCAGGTGTGAAAGCGCCCAAAGATAGATGGCTGCTAGCTTCATACGCATCATACTGGATATAATTTAAAGAGGTAGAAGTCCTCTAATGTGACTCTTAGCAAAAGAGTGAAACGGCAGTTTTCCAAAATCGTTGGACTATGCCTTTTAAAAATGTCTGCGGAGCACCTCATGGCTTCACGGTGTGGAAATAGAGTGGGAGGGGGTGGCATCAAACCTGGGGGAGGAGCGCTGATCAAGGCCCAGGCCCTGATTACAGGCCAGCCCCCCAGTGTGCCTCACAATAAGATAATGCTATCTGGGCCCACAGGTATTTGGTTTCAGTGGAGAGGGTAATAACTGTCACCAAACACTGAGGAGACCTTTCATCCCTCAGACTTGTGTTGTCAGCCAGCGTTTGTGTGGAGTCTCTGCACAGAGGCAGCTTTTGTGTGACAGGGTGAGGTCACGTCACCACGATGGCCTCATATCTGTCCGTAGACACAATAGCTTGGTTGATTAAATCAAATAGCCGTGACTATCTAAATGGTAGTCAACATAGTGTGTCCAAGTTACTGTGGTGGTGTTGTTGAGGAGGTGACGTAGCCCTGACTAATTTAGCTGTGCCCCAGAAGAGCGGAGCTGATAGTGAACCGTAAAAAGAATCACACAAGGGTTTAACACACAGCAGACGCACTTTGCTCTCTTTGGAGTTTTGTGCTACAGGGGAATGCAAGTCCAGTGCATGACATGTTGTATTGATAGACCGGGGGAGAAAGCACGAGAGGTTAAACAAACGTCTGGGTTAAACATCAAACCCAGCTGAGACACACTGGGCCTTAATCTTCCCTCAGTTTGCCACATGTAAGGGAGGGATAGCATATGGTATATCTTCATTTTGGGGAACTAGCTGTGAATTCTTCATGAATTTGAGTAATCTGGTCATTGAGTGTCAGACGCTTATCATTAAGAGTCAGACTTTGTTCAAGTTTTGGAATTTAACTTTTAAATGGACAGAAAAGGTCGACAATGTCTTCAGTGTGAAATTTAATTTAATATCATCCCATTCCTTAAGCACTTCCAAACCTAATAAAAAGAGCATGACACGGAAAACGGCAGATTGATAATAAAAGAATAAAAAAGAAGTTAAGAGGAGTTCAGATGATTAACTGTTGGAAAGTTCAACATGAAGTCTTCCTGCTCACCGAGTCTTTTAAGGCTAATTTATGCTCCATTTGTGTACGAAAGTGGATACATTCGTTTCAAACGGTTTGTCCATCAGTGCCCACGTACTTCCAAAGGTCTTTGACCTTGGGATCGATGCATCCACAAAGAAGGCAGTGCAGAGTCAAAGGTTTCGACAACAATAAATACGGCGACGGTCGGAGGAGGTTGTGAAAATGTACCTAGTAAATACAAAGCAGTAAAAGCAGAGGTAACGATGTACTCGGTGGTGGTCTGTGCGGTCTTTAGGTACATTGTCGTGTCTTGCTTGAATTGTAGCTACACTGCCCTCAACCATTTCCAGTGGTATTTCGCCCGTCTCTTCCGTATCCGTAAGCTGTCCGAAAGTATGTCCGATTACGTACGGAATGAACGGAGAAGATGCTCGGTATCCATCTATTAACACAGAGCATAAATAGGCCTTTACATCTAAAGCAAGATTGGGTGTTGAACCCCTAAAGATTGTGGTGTTGGTCTTTGTCAGCAGAATTACATGTGGATTTTATGTGAAGACAAAAGGTCCCTCTTGTTGATGTTTTGTATATTTGTCAAATGAGTGTATTTATGGAGAAAATAAAGAAAAACAGCCAGACAGGATAAGGTATCCAGGCCAGGTTGTTTGTTTCTGGGGTGTACATCTGAATAGGTGAGGTACAAATTCAGTCCTTCCTCTCTCTGTGACTTGAGCCTTGCCTCTGTTGTCACGATGGAGCTCTGGTGTTGGATTACACCCTAGGCCTTAGGCCTATATCAGGCTTCTGTCCCTCTTTAAAGATGTCTCCATGTCCTTGACTGCAGCTCTGTATGCACATATAAATTCAGAAAGCTTCATGAAGAAGCTGCCGTAGGTGACACAAGTCTGCGTTGACTTCCTTCAAGTTAATTAATGGCCAAGGGGAGGTTTTTGACCTAGAAAGACTGCAGTATAAAGCTTTGAGATGATATTACACTGCTGTAAAGTTGCCATTTGTATTTTGAGATCGAGTAGTTTTTTTTCCAACTGTGTCTGGACTCTGCCCAACTGAGCAGCTGCTTGCTTCCACTTTCTGCTTCTTCCTGGCTTTATCCAGGAAGGGTGCTCTTTTGGTTCCCACCATCACATTATATGTTGTTAAATGGCAGTTTGTTGAAGTGTTTATTATTTTTAACCTTATCTAGAATTGGGTGGATTTCCCTGGCATGTTGCTCCTCTAAGCTTCAGGCCTCTGATTACAAATCAGTGATTGTTTGCTGAAAATGTTTGTTGCTCCGTGAAGGACATCTGATCAATGATTCAATAGTGCTCTAAGAAGACACATCATGGCATACAAATCAATGCAAATAATTGTATTTAACGTCCATAACATGTCATCATGTTAACAAATTGTTACCTAGATTTTTAGGAAAGGTCAATAAGATGCAGTGTTAAACATTGCTAATTTATTTCCCAATATTGATGCCACTTTGTTGATAAGATAAGTAAGCTACCATTCACCATAGGTGTGATAACAACTCTTCAAGCTAATAAAAGGGCAATGCTAACCTGTAAATGAGCGCGGTGATCGTGATTGTTGGCTTGAGTGAGGTTAGAACCTTTGACAATGCATAAAATGCATTAAATTTGATTTAGTTTTTTCTGTTTTGGTTTTGAAATTTTTTAACCAGCAACTGCAGAATCCTGACGAGTTTAAGTCCTGTTAGAACATCTTAGACTTAGACTCCTCAGGGACATTGTGATTGAAGCGCATCCGCCCTGAGCACTAGCAAGATAAATCCCCCCCCCCAAGGAGTCCCGGTACTGGTGGTGGTGGTGGTGGCGCATGACTCTGCTGAGACTGATGAGGCTGATAAAATGCACAAACTGGGGAATCCATTAAGACTGGTGGGTGGCGATGGAGAGGTGGACCATATCCAAAAAACTAGCCTCAGGCAAGCTGTTCCTATGGATCCAAACATGACATTCATTGGATGTACCTCTACATTAGGAGGATTATTGCATCATGTCTGATGGCTGGCTGGTGAAATCCCACCAGGAACAATGATTATTTCAGTCACAGACAGATCTGCTAGAGGAGTGTTTTGAATTAGCTATCATAATCACAGACTGTCCAGTGCATGTGATTGTGTTGGGGAATCCTCAGCTGATCGGTGAGGGCGTAGGAGACAGTATGATTAATGAGTTGCGAAGTTAATCCTATTTATCCTCCCATTCACGCTGCAGTCACATGGCTATCATGGCTTAGTCTGAAAGCCGGGGGACCCGTGGAAGCCATAACGGGCCCATTCACAACCCTGATTCGGCATATCATCACTCCTATCCATGCACTGTGTGGCTTTTGATTTACTGGTCCATTTGTGATGACTGTGCACTTGAATATGGCGGATCCCCCGCTTCTTTGAGGCCTTCCTGCTGCTGATGAAGAAAATACTGTTTTTAGCTGTAGTTCAAAGGCAGTTTCTACCATAATGGAGACTTTAAGAAGCTTGGATAAAGGCTGGCTGCACTCGGTGTTTTAGGCGGAGGTAATGGGGTTGTGTAATCTCTATAAGAAGGTGTCCGGTAGCCGTAGAGTGAGCTTAAGGGATGCCATTTCTCAAGGTTCTTCTGTTACCAGAAAAGAAAACTTACTTTGGTTTGGTTTGCTTTTCCCGGTGTACATGGATGATGGTTAGGTTTTCATTTACCCACATCTTATTTGAAGAAGCTGTTATGTTTTGAGTCAGTTGAAGTCACTGATAATAATGGGTATCATTAAAACTCAGTCAGTCAATCAGTTTCACTCAGACTCCATTCCTCTCCTAGACAAGACGTCCAACTCACTGCCTAGTTTAATAATCAACCATTGGCCTTGTTAAAAACAAGAAAGGAGTGTAACTGTAGAACTGGGTGTTTTTGTACTTTGGTGTCTAATGTCTTCAGTTTCTCCAGTTTTACCACTATAATGGATACCTGACATGTATTGTACACTGTAAGTTGACATCAAAGTATCATATACTGCTCAAAGATGTATTTTTGCAGTATATTGCCTGGTTTATGTACCTCAGAAAATACCGTAGCCTGTTTTGATACAGAAATCACTGTATTGAATCTTTTCAGTTGTGTAATTTCTGTAACAGGAATTGATCTGAAAGATTGTTGCTGCTCAAGAGGAGCTTGACCAACTTCAAAACAACAATGAGAGCCAAAAACTGTGAAACTGTGGGCCCAACATTTAACGAATATGAAAATAAACATGCTGATATTTTTCTCATGGGTTTATGAAGAAGAAACTGTTGGTAAAAGGTGGCGGAGTATTTGATGCTCTTTCGTCAGGCGCCCAGGAACATGACTGTAAGAAATTATCTACCAACACGTTAGCTTTCACTACTTCCTTAGCCATATTAGCTCTGTAGGGCTATGTTCCTGTGAGTGTTTTTACCTCCTCATATAAATACAAATCCCTTACATTGAAACTTTAAAAAACAGTTCTGCAGTTTTTGAATTTCACTGCAAAGAAGACTTTAGCTTACATGCTATTCTTTTTCATTAAGAAGAGTAGTTCTGTGTGAAAGATATATTAGGATATAGGATATATTTAATGACTATATTGATTATACAATCCCACAACTTCCTCCTCAGGTGTTGAGGGCGTCTTTGCTGCTTTTGGATGGCTAATTAGCTTAAATATCATACTGAAGTGGACATTTCTGAAGTTTGTTGCAACGTTTCAGACCCCCCCCCTCAATGAAATTAAAGCTACCAGTGAAGGAATTCCGTCCTGTGATGACGCGGCATACTGAGTCAGCTTCCTTTACATATGACTTCCATCCCTGCATCATATAAGACAGAAAGACGTGTAATAGATAAAGCTTAAACAGTAATCTAGTTAAAAGATACATAAAAAAATATTTTTATCAAAGACACGTTAGTTTCAGATGCAGCTGCAAAATTTACCTGAACTGTTTGGCAAAATCAGGGTATTGACAACCCAGAAGAAGTGAGCATCGCAGCTGCATATTGAGCTGTTTTGCTCAGCTGTCAGGCGTGAAGGTGTAGAGAATGTAAAGTACAGGCGGAGCTGATAAAGGCCACAGAAACGTTCTTTGAATGACTAAATGTTATCTGCTCGGTCTTCAAAGGGTGAAACCTGTGCTGCACCCACTTCCTACCAAATATTTTCTTGTTGTGCAATGGGTCAGGTCAACTAGTGGTCAATGAAATGTCACTGACTCAACGCCTGCAACGGTCAACAATGCAGCTGATCCGGCCTGTTGAGGTACCCTTGCATAAATAAGACCTGGACCCATGGTTACTTATGTTCTGTGGAGTTGTCATCCAAAAAAAGCATGAAAGACCCAGCGAGCCAGTTGGGGCCATTTTCTGAGATTCTTACCAGTCTAAGAAGCTGGTTTCTAGTCTGGCCCAGTGCTCTGAAGGCAAGAGGATTAGACTCCTGAGTATTATTAGAGCTACTGATTATCCCTTTACCTGATCCGCCTAATTCCAGCTCGAGCCTATTTATTGAGCCGAAAAGAGGAAAAATGTTTGGATTGGGCTGTGCAAAAATGAATTGGCCTCGCTGCGCTTCAGTGCTCTGTCGAGTTCAACATTGACTCATTTGGTTTTTTTTTCTTTTTTTTCTGCTGAACTCATTAGGTCCTGGCCTTTTGTCACCTCCTCCCCCGCTGTGGGATTCATGTGATTAATGCACTGTTTGACCACTGAGGCCAACAGCAAGGACTTGTTTTAGTGCCAGGGAACAGCAGACAAAAGAAAATTGTCTTTCCCAATAACAGAGGACACAGGCTCTCAAAGCCGACCGGTCTCCTGACTTATTGATGCATGCAAACAGGCCAATACCTCCTAATGAAAGATCAACTAAGAGGTTTCTAATCAATAGGCATCACTGCTCTTGTATCAGAGTGAGACTTCTTCAAATTAGTTTCGACCTCCCCACTTTGACCAGGTTGAAAATTCGGTCTAACGCTGTGCCAGCGCTTCATTTTCTGATGTATTCAGCTTGTTTATTGAGGGAATACCATGTGTCACTGCCATCTTGCACCCGGCAGATTGTGCATAACACGCATGAGCATGCCGCTAATGTTGGCTGGTCATTCGTGCCCAGACTTCAGGTAGCTGAGTCACCACAACTAGGCTTCAGCAAAGAGAGCATGCGAGGTAGGAAGAAAAGAAAGGAAAATAAGACGAGGTAGAAGAAGAAAGACAGCTGAGACTAAAGCAATGGAGGGTTTGTGTGAGGAGGTCAAGGAGGAACAAGTGAAGGAGAAATTAAAACAGGAGCAGCTACTGCTTTATTCATTTTTTATTCTTACACACGATACAACATGGGCACCTGTTAATTGGGTGAAATCATGAAATGTATTATATAATAACAGCAAAGGCATCAAACAGGCATCAACTCCCTTAATTCATTCTTGGTGAGTAATTGTGTCATATTCAATATTTGATGTGATCTTTGGGTTTTATGTGTTTGATTATATATTATTTGCTCTTAGACATGTTATTAAAAATGTATTTTTTAGCCAAAGCTAATGGTACAGGCCTGTACCACAAAGCTATTATGACACACACCCATGTCCCTTATGAGTTTTTCATGAAAAGCGGATGTTACACACTTTTGTCATTTTGTTGGAGTTCCGTATATATTTACATCAAGTGCTTCTCTGTAGTGTTATGTGTGTTTAAAATGGGTCAAAAACACCAAGATAATTGGCTCACTACTTAATCTAGCTTTGAGACACATGCATAATATCTTATATTAATAATATCTTAAATATATCTGCGGCCAACCACTTTCTCTGGATGAAATTACAAACTTTTTACCCCTCTTATAGCATAGCCTGATAAAAGTACCAAACCACTTGTTAAAGAGCACCTGAGAACAGGAAATGACATCGACTCCCATTAGATTTTCCCTACTCACTTTTTCAATGCTTCCTACGCCCATGTGCCAATCCATTTGTCCCCGAGTCTATAGCTGTAATACATTTGTTTGGATGTAATTACACACCCACTGCTTCTGAACTTGTGCCCAGAAAACTGCTTTGAAGGCTGGGTCCCAGACTTGGAAGTAGGGAATCAAACGGGAACATGAGCCGCTAAATCCCGCTAACTGATCTTCCCGTCATAAACCGATGTAGAAAAAGAGCAGCGAACTAGTGTGGTTCGGTGCTAAGCCCTCCTTTTTTTTTCTTCCCTCTGCTCGGCTGGTAACTAATGGATGAAGACAGGAGGAGACAAAAAGGTTGTCATCATTGTAGTGCCAGTCTTCAAATACACAAGCACAAATCGGGATCTGACAGTCATGGTCGATTTATGACTGTGTGTGTGTGTGTGTGTGTGTGTGTGTGTGTGTGTGTGTGTGTGTGTGTGTGTGTGTGTGTGTGTTCTCTAGGCCCACTCACACACTGTTAACCTCTCACAAAGTGTTGGGACGTCTGCCAGGACAGCTTAACTGTCACCTTGTCAGCAACAGTGTTCCCCAAGCTGCTGGCATACACGAGAACCAAAACACGATGTGTCATACATATCAGATGATCCAGATCAGTTTGTTTGAATTGATTTATTCTAGTAAAACACTATTCTACACTTTGTCCTGTCTTATTACGACAGGGTTGGCACCGGTTGCCATTGTTGATGGGGAAAGTGGGAGCATAGCATTATCCAAAGCATGAAGACATACCTAGAAATTGTTGCTTGGAATCCAAGGGGTTTATGCTAAAAAACCTGCTAAAGCTAATTTGCTAATTTTGCCTGCTGTTTGGAGCTGAGCATATAGAACATAGTAGATTTATTACAGCCTTGTCTGATTTGAGTACTGGCTCAAATGAATGTGAAAGGTATAGAAGATGAATCTCCAGAAGATTTATTATAATTCTATGGTCTAATCTGTTTGTTCTTGTGCATTTAGCCAACCAAATGTACGCTACCTGCCCAGTATCACATGATGCACAAGATAAGTCAAGCATTTAGCAGGTAAAGGGCCAGATATTAAAGTGTAGGTGGAGCTAAAACACTAAAGTCAACACTAAAGCGAGACAATTTTGAATGAAGCTTCAAATGTTTGTCATCATATTCTATGACATCATCAACCTAGGAATATTTTTGAAACAAAACCTTCATTTAAATGAAGTCATTAAATGGAACGCTGCAAATGCAGATAGATATACCATATACAGCTGTGGCTATTACTGATGTTTGAAGGTATAGTTCCCGGGCCGAAAGACCATTTTTAATGTAATTAGGAGAATATCAGAGAATGTGAGCATAGGAGGAGGGCAAGAGGAAGCAGGAAGTTGTTAGTATAGCAGTAACTCTACAGTGCATGTTAAAGTTTGTCAGTAAATAAAGACTGCAGCTTCTCAAGTCAAGACAAAGTGAAGTTCTTGTGTGCTGGAAAGATAAAGGGGGTTAGCCTTGAAGTGAGGATTGACATCGCCTGGGATGAAAGCAAACATCTGTGACTGTAGTTTTTGGTGCTGTTCGATACGACGAGCTACTTAACTGCCCTGTTAATACAGGTTCCTCTATTTGTGCGTTGTTGGCAGGAAAGCAAACAGTTTTTACTGCAGTAAAACTTTATTTTCATTTTTTTTAGAGAATAAATTGCAACATGAATGAATCAACGCAGATTATTTTATTTGATTTAAAAAAACAAACACTTTGGAGTTAATGGAAATGTTTGGATGTCACAGAAACAATCCTATGCAGCCAACACTGGAAAGAATGTTGATTTAGAATTCAAATGGAATTCTAAATCAACATTCTTTCAGTCTTATTAGGTCCAGTCCTTCCTCGAAGGTCTTATGATTGAATATTGGACTTCTGTTTGTTAGGAGAACAGAAACCTGACCTTAAATGAAGGCTGATTTCTGCTGTTGAATGGGCAGTTAGCACATTAGCCTTATCTGCTTTTTTTGTGTTCTAATATGTTAATGTGACCAAAAATCTTTTCATTTTGATTCAACACATCATAACATACTGCAAAGATATTAAATCTCATTTATTCTTCTCTTCACAGTGTCCAGGGACATGAAACTCAATCCACAGCAAGCTCCACTTTATGTAAGTATTGCTATCCACATCAGAAGCTCTGTATCCTGTGCACACTTTCAGTTTTCCTAACTAGACCTCGTCTCTGGTCTACAGTAGGTAAGGGTTGCTCTCCAATCTGGACCAGTTGGAGCAGTAGTTTTGTTTTGTTTTGAAACGGGAGCAGTTTCCATCAAAGATCAGTTCGTTGTGTGAACAAACACACTTGGATGTGGCTCTAAACAAGTGGGCGGAGACCATGAAACGGTGGTCGCAGCTCACTTTCAGGGAAACCCTTTTGGTGGTGGAAACAAAAAACAGGATTTTATGGAAACAGATGAAATGATTTTAGCATGATTTCACCAGCTGCTACTTCTAATAACTCTGTTGAGGAAGTGATCTTATGACTGATCTGTAAACATCACATTATGAAAGTCATTTGGCAGTCATATCAGATCATGCCCCATGTGCTTCGTCAGTTCATGTCCCATCGATCTCATAGAAGGAAGCCCAGCATACACTTCTGTGTGACAGACTCACACTAAGATTGTCATGCAAGATGACATTTGCCAAAATTAAAAACTTACCTATCAGTCATTAGTTCTCTTGGTTTGTTTGTAAAAAAAAAAAAAAAAAAATCTGTGTGAAAAGACGACCAGAAATATCATATAATAATAAATCATTCCCCCCCCCTTGTTCTGGAACAATTGAACCGACCTGCAGGTGTGAACACGCCGTGCAGCATTCTCAGTAATATTTTATATGGAGTTAGATAACCTGGTGTGCTTCCTGGAAGAGCTCGACCTGACCTGGGAACAGGTTTAATTAAGCAGAATAGCTAAAAACAACTGTGGCTGAGCAGAGCAGGGCAGTGCAGAACACATTAGACTGCATGTGAATCAACAGGCTAACAGTTGGCACCGTGTTCCCTGTCCCTATTGTGTGTATTCACTTCTACATGACTGGTGACTTTACAGAAGGTAGCTCCCTCTTCCATTTAGCTCAGAGCTTAAATAATTATATGTTAAGGGACAAACTGAGGCCTGGTTGACTGCGACTGTGACATTTGTCCAAATCAATAGGTGAGTATATAATTACATCGCAGGGCGTGGCGCCTTGTGCAAAACGGCATAGATACGTGTGCCAATTGTGCGCTGGGTGTTTTTATTTTGATTATGTAGACTGTGTGTGTGTGTGTGTGTCTGTTAAAAAGAACATGCTGACCTGCAAAGTTGCTTTTGTCCAGGAACAGGGTATACTGGTCTATTGCATGGTTGCGGTGGAGAAGTTTCTCAATCTTCCAGTTATTTATTTTAGTTATGAGTAATAAAGTAATGGTTCAGATGTGAAGCTCATTATAATAATAATAAAAAAAATAAAAAATACCCTGCAGTGATTTTCTGCATGGTGAGTAATAGTCTGGAACAAGCTGTGTAAAAAGGGGGCTACGGTGGAACACCTCCTCTCAGGTGTGTGGTCTTATGTTCTGTGAGCTAAAGAGGCTTGACACGTTTTACAAACACATCTATGATTGTGCGATCTCCGTGTAAAAAAAGCATATCAGAGATCCGTTTTTGCCTTCCAGCGTCGCGGGGATTCCCAAACGCCTCCTGTTTGTTTTACAGAACTACAGAACTCTCATTCAGGATGTCCTCTCAGTCATTTGTGCTGTGAACGCCTTCAGAGCGAGGCTCTTGGGTGGTCTGTTTACCAGTCGGACCAGACCAGACGAGGTGGTTCAGGTGCAGCTTCAATCTGAGGTCCTCTCAGATTACTGAAACACTCACCGTGTCATTCAGAAGGTGGCAGCCGCCCTCAGCAGCTCCCATTCTCTGTCACTATACCAAAGCTTGTTAATAGAGCTGAGGGTCCTTTTATGAGCTAAGCTTTCCTGATGTGGCTCATATTCCTGGTTGTCATCACAGGCTATCATGTAGTGCAGCGTAGTCAACCCCTAAAAAAGCAATCAATGGTACGAACCTTCTTACTCTGACTTGTAAATAAAGCCCAAAGATATCAGATTTTTCCCCTCCCATCAACAGCCCAGCAATGCATCATGATCAATAAAATAAATGACCATTTGTTGATCTGAATCACTCTTAAATTACAAACAGTCTGGTTTTGTCAGTGTAGTTTTTCTGAGGTTTTGAACTGGTCTTAAATACTCCAGGAAACGTCAAACCATCCTAAATTGTCCTCAGTTTCCCATCATGCCTCTGCCATTCTTCGGATTAACGAGGTGTGTGTGCGTTTGTCTGGGAGACATGTCTGAGTTTGTGTCGAGTGTGTGTGTGTGTGTGTGTGTCGAGTGTGTGTGTGTGTGTGTGTCGAGTGTGTCGAGTGTGTGTGTCCAGTGTGTGTGTCGAGTGTGTGTGTGTGTCGAGTGTGTGTGTGTGTGTGTGTGTGCGCGCGTGCGCGCGTGCGTGCGTGCGTGTGTGTGGGGGTGGTTCATTCATTAACCACCCAGACAAACTTATCTGGGATTTACACTCCGACCCTTCAGTTGAACCCATCAGGCCTCATTGCACCTCAGATTCTAGAACTTAAAAAAGCTCGTAGGGGTTAAGCAGTCAACCCATGATTGTGCCTTTTTAAAAATACACATGTAGGGGCGCTGCTGTCCAAGAGTGACTGAAATGGACAGCCCTCATTTTATGGATCTGTAGAAACAACCAACAGGTGGGAAGCTGAAGGTCACGGCTTCGTAATGTTACTTTGGACAAAGAATGATTTTTTAAATTCAGGAAGTGATGGCTGAAACTTTCAGATCAAAGGGGGGGGCAAAGGGCCACAAATTAGGCGATTGAACTGAAACATGAAACACATGGTCCTTAATTAGGTTTTACTACATGAATCTGGTCGACGCCACAGATTGCCTTACAATACCGTGTAATGGTTTTAGACCATCAAAGTCTGGTATCATGTCTGATGTCTTATCTTCTAACAGTACAGACTCACTGCAGTCATTGCCTTCATTAACTTCATTTTTTTTTTTTTTTTGCCGTGGTAGGGGGTCGTTTTATTCTTCTTTGAGGATGTTGCAGCTGGATGGAAATGGTCCACAGGCCGGGTTCTGGCCCTGGAGTGTTTTTTTCTTTTGCCCATGTGTGAATCAGAGGCAGTGTTAAAGTTTAATTTGTTAGCCAGAGGATGATTTGTGGCAGCTCTTAAAAAGTGAGTCATCTTTCAGTAACTGCAACTGTGCTGCTCTGCCTGTGAGTAAACATGCTATTTACATTCTTGGCAGTTGGCAGGCAGCGTTTTCCCCGGGTGCCTTCCAATTAAATGAGCAGGTAGGGGCTCATTGTCTAACACAGGACACATGACTGAGGGCACACAAGCGGTTGTGGTGATGGAAACTGTGACCGTGAGCGATATCTCAGGAACGCCTTGAGGGAATTCCTACGAGTTTGGCACAAACATCCAAACTGACTCAAGGATGAGCTGATTAGAATTTGGTGGTCAAGGGTCAAGATCACTGTGACCTTGCCAAACATTTTGTTTTTAGCCATGACTAAAAGAATCAATATGTTAATTATATCAAAATTCCACACATGTCCAATAGGATTAACTGATGAATTTAAATCTAAAGGGTCAAAGATCAACTTCACGGTGACATCATATTGTGACATCACTTTTCTGGCCATTAGGGGAGATTGTGACCAAACTTCATTTTTGATTGGATACTGACTTGTTGACAATAAACTGTTCAAGTCAGAATCAGCTTTACTGTCCAAGTGTGAACACATACATTGCCTCTCTCCCAGCTCCCGTATATATCCGACCTTTTCGTACCCTTAGCACCGGCGTGCACTTTGAGGTCTTCTATCTTTCCCAGGGGCCTGAAGACTAAGGGTCGTTTACACGACGACCGTTTCAGCCAAAAACAGAAACCTTTTGTTGCGTTTTGGTCGTCTGTTTACACGAGAACAGTGTTTTCGGGGTTGGAAACCTCAAACATTTGGAAAACGGGCTCCGGAGTGGAAACTTTTCAAAACGCCACCGCGCCGTTGTCGTGTAAACGGGCAAAACGCAACACTGGCTGAAAATGATGACAATACAGCTCCACTTCGGGCATATCTATTACGGATCCTGCCAGCCTTATTCACGTACACAGACAGTAAACAGCCTACTATGACCAGAACAACAACAAAAATACAACATCAGGCTCTCTGGTTTAGTTTGTGCTGCAGACTCTGTTGAGTTTATTAAAGCTCCTCTAATTTAGATTTGCTGAGCCACCACAGCGATCTTATTCTGTGGTGTTGATTTTGATAAGTTACACCACCAACTACTGCCTTGGCAAACAGACTACTGTGTTTTCCATGGTTTTTGTGGATCCGTGTGTCCAGGGATCGTCAGGTCATCTGAGTCAGTGATCTCTTATAAATCCCTTCTGAAAACAGACTTCTATCAGAAAAGCCTTTCCTGATTTTCCTTTTTAATAACTTGATTGTTTCTCTTCTGCTGGTTGTTTTTTTTTTGCTGCCCTTATGAGGCACATTGTAAAAAGGTTTTGAAAATTGCTCTTTCAATAAAAAATGATGATGATGATGATGATGGACATTCTCATTAAAAAGGTTTGTTTGTTTGTTGGCAGGATTACACAACAGCTGCTTGAGTGATTTTTATGAAACTTCAAGGGTTGGGCATGTGGGAAGAACTCATTAAATTTTAGTGGATCCTCATAAAGGTGCAGATTAAGGAATTTTTTTTCCCAGTTTTTTGAACATTACAAGAGCTTTTCTGACCGATTTCGTTTAAACTACTTGGCGGAATTCATCGGTACTTTCCTCGTCCAAAAAGGAAGGAACCGTTTAATGTTGGAGTAGATCTGGATAAAGGGGTGGATCTCCGGGTTTTTTTTCTTCCTCCACTTTCTTTAACATTGCGCGAAAACCTGAGGGCAGACATTTAGCTCAAAAAGAAAAACAGGAAATGCTGACTCTTCTAGAACAGCTGTTTACCCCCCGGCAGAAGTTATGGATGGATCCAAATTCTAGGTGTACGTTGTCATGGAAAGAATCTAAATACAGGTGTTGAATATGAATAGGAATGTAACCTGTGGGGAGAATGTTTCTTTTGGAGGGCATGCTCAGCCTCGGCAGAGGTTTGCAGTCTGAATGCTCCTGTTATCGTAGCTTCCATGCAAGTAGACTGAGTTTAAATGACGAAACTAGGTCTATTGTGTTTACTGTAATTAATGATGAGAAAAACAATCTTTAGTTTGCTCTGACATGTCTTGATGATTAGCTTTAGGGCTAAGGTGGAGAAAACTTCCACATTGTTCAGCCTAGAAATGCAGGTAAGGTGATAAAAAAAATCATTTAAATTACAAAATAAGAGTAAATTTAATGGCTTTAAACAGCTTTGAGGAGAAGTTATAACAGTATGTGTTGAGGCCTCACAGCCACTAACTACTGCCTGACCTGGATAGCTGACCTCAGTACAGTTGCAGGATGTGAGCTTTCCTCACATATGCATATATAAAAGGAGGGGCTGGGCCCACAGCCTCCAGCTGTTCTTTTGATACGACCCCGTTCCCCGTTGAACCTGCATGATTAGCAGGTCAATACGCCAGCAGGCCACTTGTGTTAAGCACTTCTTAACAGTCATATGGCGGCTGACAGACATTTGTGCAGGTTTGAAACTGATAGTGTGTTTTTGATTAGTTAAACAGGACATATTTTTTGTATTTCTGCTGTTGGACTCTTTGTCGGCGCCGCTTGTTTGTATGCATCTGTTTTTCCTGCCGTCTCCAGCAGATGTTTCACATCTTTGTTTCTCCAACTCCCCCCCCCTCTGCCAACACATTTGCCTCCTAAGGACTGACAATGGCCTCATTCAGTTTCTTTTCTCTTCTGCCCTTCAGTCTCACTCTTTTTTTTTTATTCAAATATGTTTGAATTCATAGATCTCAGGTTCTCAGGGACTCACAGCTGTAGAGGCAAAAACAGGAGGACAGTCAAAGGAGATTATGACCTGATTTTTTTATGACTTTTATTTAAACTGTTTTCGAGCCAGGTGAAGAAAAACCAGGTCATGGTGTTGTTTTTTTTGGATGGATGTAAATTTTTAACAAAACAAGACGTGTCAAAAATCCTTCAAATGCAGCAGGTTGATGTTGTGATGTTGTGAACTTTAGAAGTAGAGACAGAACTGCTTCTTTTTTTTGCATTTCTTTTGTTGATGTGGAACTTAATTCACACTAATAACAAATCCACTAAGGTACCAATCCAAATAAAAAAAAATACCCAATCGAAATGCTGATGCCTCCTGATGCTCCTCTCATGTGCAGCTCATTTACGACCAGTGTCTCTGCTCTGCCTTTTAAAGCCGAAACTCTCTGCAGACTAAAGCCAGCATCCTTCATCCTTCACGCAGCAAATCAACGCATTTAGTCGTGTCTCTCAGAAGGTTACCGCAGGCGCTCTCTCTTCCTGTGGCCTCTGGGCTATGTGGTCGCCTTTGAACACATCTTCCCCTCTCACATCGCTCGGCAGCAGGAGTGGCTCTCCAAACAGAGACCAGCCAGTCCCAAGGCTGCCTGGTTAGCCTCGCTGCTGTCAGCCTGCTGATTCCCCCCCCCCCCATATGGAAGGCCCTGAGGCTACAGCTTTACAAGCAAAGGAGGAAGCACCTTTAACCTCGAGTGTTTAGCTCTTCTTGACATCAGCCTTTCGCCGGCCGCAACATCAGGCTGTTCATGTTGGACCGGGTTGGTGAAAAGAGTGCAACACTGGTCAGATTAAGCCGAATGAAATGTCCCATTATACCTCCTTGGTGTCAACAAGCTGCAACTCCCCCAGTGGAAAACAGCTTATTTTGAACAATATCCCTATTTTTTTGTTGCTTCTCCTCCTCCTCAGTCTGTCCTCAGATGACACCACATCACCCCCCCCCCCCAAACGCCTCAGCCACAATGTAGCCAGTTGTCACTTTAGAAAAACAGCAGACTGCACAATGAACTGTGCATGGCAGCAT
The DNA here is from genome assembly GCA_037577475.1 of Chaunax sp. Z400. NCBI lineage: Eukaryota > Metazoa > Chordata > Actinopteri > Lophiiformes > Chaunacidae > Chaunax > Chaunax sp. Z400. The sequence goes on along the minus strand of CM075184.1, from coordinate 31,808,701 downwards.
GTTCACATTGGAATATTTGCACTTTGGCAAGACATTCTATTATCTAGCAAGAACAATAGAGCTGAAAAATGTGAAATCTGAATTGATCAAAAGTTGAACTTTGTTTCTAAACTCGCTAATAATAGAACTCCTGCTGAACCCAGACTCCTTAGTTACTGTTGCTAAACTTAACAAGTTTCTCTTATTTTGTGAATCAATAGAAGAACCACAAAATCAAGGCATCTTCCTTTTGCAGTACGTGAAAACCTACCAGGCAATAAGCCAGTTTCTGATTCTGTTCCTATTTTTGTACAGCAGTTTTAATAATGGTGGAAAAATTTACCCATCAAAAATCTCTTCTCTTTTCTAGCAGAGGACCACCCATCCTAAATGTGCATCTTATGTCTACACACACAAAATATTGTGCTAAAGGAGTGAAGCTAAGTTGCATGTCCCATACAAAAAATTGTTAGCAGTGTTTCGTTACATACATTAAAAACAACCCCAAAGTGTAAACCAGTCCAAAAATATCTGCGTTTTTTTTCCACCTGCTGCCACCCAACCCGAACCTGGTACCAGTGGCGAGGACGCTAACGGCTCCTCCGCCGCTGAGGGGAGGGAACCTGGCTCTGCCCCGAGCACCGACACAGCTGCACCCACCGACAAGGATAATTCATTTTGTTTATTTGCTTAAACACAGAATGATATTTCATACATTTCATACTTTAATGCTAACCAGTAAACCTAGAGGAAGCGCTGGTTAGCATCATCAGTTATTGTGTTAAACAGCTGGAAGTCAAAGAAATAAACTTTAGAGTAAAATGAGATCAGACTTTTAGGCCGTTTAGCTTATTCAGGCGTACAGAACTATTTGCATCTGCATAGTAGAGGAATTCTACAGAGGGTTTAGCTGTATTAGTTGGTAAAAAGCTCTAAATTAAAAGTATTGCTCATCTATCCTCCCTCTCATCCTCTGCAGTCTGAACCTGACGGAGCTCACGCACCGTTTTACCGTAAAGTCAAGCTGCTCCTCTGTGTTGGAGCTCTGCCTGCGGTCTCCCGTCTCCCCCGTTTGCTAACGATGTGACGTGTAGCATCTCACCATCAATAAATCATTATCATATTAACTCGGAGGCATTAGTGTAATTGTTGCTAACAAGTGTGGCGCTGCGAAGGCTGGCAGGCTCCACGCCGAGGTTTACGCCGGGGCCCCCTGTTTGGTGTTCAGATATCCAATCTGTCACTAGATCCCGTCGTGAGCCGTCATCGTTGGTACCTTGCATCGGCACGGAAGAACTATGATTGGAAATCACTGATTAATCAACAGGAGACTCACAAACACGCACATTTTCACTCAGCTAGACAAGAGGAGTTGGATTAGAACAGGTGCTTTAATTGTAAATTAGCTGTTTAGTTGTTTGGTGTCAGTCTCTCCACACACACAGTATCCAGGCTGTGTTCAGTTACATCAGGGATGCATTCCTGTTCAGTGCTGTGCACTTTTGTATAAGTGGACGCAGGCATCCCACACTAGATCTGAACGCAGCGTGTGTGTAATGTTGAAATCTTTAAGTAACAGACATTCTAAGTGCATTTACACATTCATCTAGAGCCATTTGCTTAACTTGGGATCAACCAACATGCACTTAAGCAGGAAGTGTGAACAGGAAATGTGTCTTGAGAGAATTACCCTCATTTACATTACCACCATTTTACTCAGAGTTTATTACAGTGACGCCGTTGTAACTGCAGGGAGTTCAAATTTTCATCAGCTACATATTGAGAGAAATGTGCTGCAACACAGGAGACAGATTTACCACATTCAGTCATTTCCACAATTTTTTTAATGATGGAATTCATGCAGTCTTTTCTCTACCTGTTGTGTGTCTCTGCAGGGGCAGTGTGTTATCACGGTGCAGCTCGCCGATGAAGAACTTGTTGCTGATGAGGAGGGCGTCGACTACTTCCTGCTGTTTGCTGGCAGCACGCAGAGGCACCTGACCAGCACCCTGAGGAGCAACCATGACACCTTGTATGCGCTGTGTCCTGGTAAGCCAACCCACCCACAAAGCCTTGCAGCTTCGCTTTTCTCTCTAATGGACCTGGGTATTTAATACATGGTGAATCTTTTTTTATTTTTTTATTTCTGTTTGCATTGACTCATAGCACAGTCCTTGGCACAGATACTGTTTAGTGTGGGTAAATAAAAAGCTGACATCATGGTAGACTTTACAGTAGGTCATAATGCAGTCCTATAAAAACATTAGAATACAATACAGAATTAATATTCCATAATTATGTCAAATAAAACTGTTAGATACAGGATGTACTGGTTAATCCTCCGTAGCCACCATGTGCTGTTGCCCAAGTTAAGTTAGTGTCATTAATTTAAGAAGGATTTATTCTGTCCTCACATCACACAGAAAGCATGGGACAGTCATGAGATTTAAAAATCAAGAGTCAAAGGTCACTGGGAAAGGACATGAGATAAATATGACCTGCATTGATGACAGTAGATGTTGTTGATGTTACTGTTTTCCTGAAGTGACTGCATTATCTTGTTAAGAGCTCGGCTGAATTACAGTCTGCTGGGGTGGGGTGGGGGGGTTGGACGGTCAGAGGAGGTGTTACTCTCTACTAACAGATTAGCTCTGCTTCACTGTCCCTCAAATCAGTACAGAACTCTCAAGGACCGGTCCTGTGTGACCAAGATCGCAGGATCGAATTCCCCAGATGGCCTGTGGAAAATGGCTGCAGATTCACTAAATCACTGCTTTGGCTTGGGTCGTGGTGTCCTGAAGTAGGGGATGCACAACATTGGATTTTTGCAGATTTCCAATAAAACCTATATATTCCACCTCATTTTTAGCAGATTGCTTATACTGACAGTATTTACTCATATTTTATTTCCACCTAATTGCAGAGGAGATAAAGTTTCTCCTGTTGTGGAATTAACATACTATTCTGCCTATACTCTTATTGGCTTATTAGCCCACTTGGCAGATGCAGACATTCAACGTTTTTCAAAATGTTCACATTTGCTGAGCCATTTAAGAAAAGCTCCTCGTCAACGTTTTGCTCCAACTGCACAGAATTAAAGCATCATCTCTTTTTTTTCTTCTGTCGAATCAGCAGAAATGTTCCTTTTGGGTCGATACCAATATTTGATTTTAAATAACCTGATATAGATGATGTGCAATCCTTACCCTTGAGCAAGGCACTTGGACCTTGACGTTGAAATGGAGCTGCCAACTGAATATATTTGTAGCAACAAACAAAACGGACACGGGGAAATGAAAGGCGGTGTGCTAAATAAATAGGTCTGGTATGGTAAGTTATTCCAGATACAGAGGGTTTTACCGAAGGTCTGCTCCAGTTGATTTCTTTTCGGAGACTAGAATGACAAGTCCTGCTCATGACATCCACAGCTCATGACTTGGCATTTGGAGATGGAGTAAATTGATGCTGAAGGCTGTAATGTCTGTAAATGAGAGGCAGAGCTGACAGGACTGCTGGCATTAACAAGGCAGCCATGCAGAGCTTTCATTCCCCGGTGTGTTTTGACGTCGGCCATGTTTGTGGATTTACAGTCCTCATTGTTGTTCATTGTTTTTGTTGTGACAACTGAAAACTCATTTGCATGGATTTTTTAATTAAATTGATGTCAGGTCAGGTTTGATCTGTGACTGCTTGAATGGGTAGTAATGAGAGGAATTGAAACACGTTTCATTAAATAAAAATCATGTTTCTTGGTATTAATTACCTCCAACAAGGAGGTCATGTTTTTTGTTTCGGATTTATTTGTTTGTCTGATAGCAGCATTTCTTAAAAACTTAAAAATCCCTAATCCATAAGCGAAAATGAATGGTTCCCTCCCTTTAACCTAATCCACTCCAAACTTTGATTATTATCTCCATGGCACCTCCCCCAATGTCTCTCAAGTTTCATGGTAATATGTAAAACAGGCCAAAAGCCTCATCTTGCAATCTCGAAAATAGGATTGAAAAATTCCTGAATCTGTCCCTTTAATTGGATCCACTCCAAATATTAATGGCAGAGACATTCTAATAAGTATAGAGATCTGCCACTCTTAGAACACTAAGGGTATGTAGGGGGCGCTCGCGAGGTAGCACTAACCCAAACCCCTAACCCCTAACCCCTAACCCCTAACCCCTTACCCTAACCCCTGACCCCTTACCCTAACCCCTAACCCCTGACCCCTTACCCTAACCCCTAACCCCTAACCCCTAACCCGTAACCCCTTACCCTAACCCCTAACCCCTAACCCCTAACCCCTAACCCCTTACCCTAACCCCTAACCCCTTACCCTAACCCCTAACCCCTAACCCCTAACCCCTTACCCTAACCCCTAACCCCTTACCCTAACCCCTTACCCTAACCCCTAACCCCTAACCCCTAACCCCTTACCCTAACCCCTAACCCCTAACCCCTAACCCCTAACCCCTAACCCCAACCCTAGTCCAAAATGAATGGAGCTCTATAGCAGAAGCCCTACAATTAAATGTTAATGGGGAACAAAAATAAGTCGGCTATAAAAAACTAGTAAATAACTTTTGACACATGTGGTATTCAGTCACATACACAGACAGACTGATGACGTCGAATATAATCTATTTACTGTTAAAACTGCAGCGTATTTAAACATCCTCTCTGTCCCCTGTAACCAGCTGTTCTCCCCCCCCTGTCTTCTCTCCCTCTGTGTCCCCCCTTTAACGTCTTGTAGCTCATGACTGCTGTGAGGTGGTGTTGGTCACCTTGTGTTCAGTCAGCCGAGGTTTCCTCGAGGCGCCCCAGGACCTGAAGCCCCGTGTGGGTCCCGTGGCTCCGTTGGCCGAGCAGCGATTCAGCTTTGTCCAGGATCTGGCTTTCGACATGGCCCAGTTCTTGGTGAGCAACAAACACCAAACACCAAGCACAAAACTGAGGCTTGTCACAGAAGAGGAGAAAACGACAGTAAGAGAAGATTTCCATCTTGTTGTTTCTTCTCTGACGAGGCTTGATGACTCACAGTCCTCAGTGTTCAATTAAAGAATTCTTTTTAAGTTTTAATTTAGAAGCTGCTTTGCCAATAAAAAGGACAAGATCTCTGAGAACTCATCTTTTCTGACCTCCCTCCCCTCAGGTGAGCACAGCCGGCCGGGCCGACGGCCTCGATGGGGCGCTGCTGCTGGATGAGTGTCAGATCCCCGTGCAGGAGTGTGAGCGTCTGGACGAGAGCCTGGCGCTTGCCCTTCACCACCTTGTTCTGCCTCCAGGATGGAGCTTACTGGGGAGAAAACTGAGCAACAGCACTGGTGAGACTGGAGGGCAGTGGAACGGTCTGAATGAAACATGTAGACAAACTTTTAGTTGCACAGAGCGTAATGATTTGCACCTCTTATCTTTCACGGCGTTGACCACATATCAGTGAAACTCAGAAGATTAATCTCTCCAAACTCCATGTTGTGTGTAGGTTGGAGCTGATTTCTACCTTTATAGACAAACGTGACAGCTGATTTATGTGATACGCTCGCAAGTGTCAGCGTCACTACTCATGATGGTGGCAGAGAGGAACCGAACACATTTTATAGTGACATTTGGCTTAATCACAGTCAGCAGCCACGCCTTCTGACAGATGAAGGTTGTCTGTGTGAATGCAGAAGTTACTCAGTCTCAAAGCACCAGCCTGAAATAGTTCATGACGGAGGCGTTGGGAACTCATTACAGCCCTAAGTATTAAGAAGTTGTGACATTATTAAGTGTCACGTAAATGCAATTTAGTACAGTATAAAGACAAGATATTTAATGTTCAAACTGATCAACTTCACTGTGTTTTATAAATATGCGCTCACTCTGAATTTGATGTCTGCAACATATTTCTAAAAAGTTTGGACAGGCTCAAGTTTACCATTGTGTTACATCACCTTTACCTTTTAACACTCAGTAAGAGTTTAGGAAGAAGTTTTGAAAGTGAACTTCTGACCTGTTCTTGCTTAAATTCTACTTCAGCAGCTCAACAGTTCGAGGTCTCCGTTGTCAAATTCGGTGCTTCATAATGCACCTCACGTTTTAAAAGGGGGACGGGTCTGGACTGCAGACAAGCCAGTCTAGAACCCGGACTCTTTAATTCTGAAGTCAAGCTGTTGTAAGGCAGCTGGATGTGTTTTGGCATTGGTTTGCTTGAAGCATATGTTGTTCCTAAACCTGTATGTACCTTCAGCATTAATGGAACCCTCACAGATGTGCAAGCTACCCATGCCATGGGCATTAAACACACACCATTAACCATCACAGATGCCGGCTTTTGAGCTTTGAGCTGGTAACAATCTGGATGGTCCTTTTCCTCTTTAACACGGAGGACATGGCGTCCATGATTTTCCACAATCTGTCTGAAATGTGGTCTCATCAGACCAAAGGACACTTTTCCATTTTGTGTCGGTCCATCTCAGACAGACTCTGGCCCAGAGAAGTCAGCGGCGTTTCTGGAAGATGTTGATTCATGACTTGTGCTTCGCATTGCGAGGTCTTGGATTTGACCATACAGCAACGAAGTGACAACAGTTTCCCGAAGACATTCACTAATATCGACTTTTAATGCAGATTTCTCCAGATGCTGATACTGAATCTTTTGATGATAATATGGTCTGTAGAAGGTGAAATCCACAAATTCCTTGTAATTACACTTTGAGAAATGTTGTTCTTAAACTGTTGGACTATTTTTGCCCACATTGATTTTCGTAAAGAACTTCTCCCCATCTTTGCCTTTGAATGACTGAGCCGTTTGATGATGCCCTTTTCATATTAAATCATGATACCATCACCTGTTACCAATGAACCTCTTTACCTGTGGAATGATCCAATCAGGTGTTTGAAGCATTCCACAACTTCCCCACTCTTTTGTTGCCCCTGTGACAATTTTCTTGAGATGTGTTGCTGGCATGAAATTCAGAATAAGCATATATTTATAAAAAAGTTTGAACATTAAATATCTTGTCTTTACATTGTTATCAATTGAATTGAATTTCAAAAAGGATGAAGACATTATCCGTTTTATTAATGTTTTACAGGGCGTCCTAACTTCATTGGAACTGGGGTCGTACTTTAAAGCACTTCCCCCTTCTGTGTGACCTTCACAGCCTAGATGTGAAAGTTCTGTGTGGAGGAAGTGAGGCAACTAAACCCTACTGGAATTACTTGCTTAGCATATGATCTAAATCATCAAACTCACTGATTTGTTGTAATTAGATCCTTTTGTTTTTGTCAGCAAGCTGCTCTGAATATTATTGAAACATGAGGATTTAATGGAGCGTTATGAAAAGAACATTAATTTCACTAAGCGGAGGCTTTTGGCTCTAATTTTTTTTAACCCCAAGTTGTCAGCTTGTCATCGCAGCACAGCCCAGACTACGAATTACATTTCAAACAGTTCTACAGGACAGATTTATGAGCAAATGTGCTTAAAAATGAAAACCTTTTGACATATTACTGTTTTAAAGGCAGGTTTAGAAGTGAGATGCCTCTGCGGCTTCGGTGGCCCTTCTCCTTCCACCTACAACCTACAATTAACTCAGAGGAGATTTTTCCATCGTAGGGTCGACTTTTTCTCATTCAGACAACATGTATCATCCAAAATGCAGAGGACATAAACAGAAGCTTCACTCCTGATTAAAACACACCTTCAGTATGTCTGCAAATCATAAAGACTTCACGTATTTGATTAACTAAATCACTTAATCATTCCACTAGAGCTCAAAGGGATCCTTTGAGCTCCTTAACTGAGGGAGCTCTTCAGTTGTATTTGGGTTACAGCTGCAGCTGCTGCGGGGTTTCAGATTAACTTTTACACTGGTTGTACTGGTGCACCAGCACATAATTTAGGCTCACCCATTAAGAGTTTACTTTATAGTTAGTTTCAAAAACAATAATTGATGAAAAATAGTTCAGAGAGAGAGAGAGAGAGAGAAAGAGAGAATTAACATGTGGCACGTTATGTTTATATAAAGAGAGAATGCAGAGCATGGAAGCGAAGACGTGATACACAAACTTTGTAAGCCTGTGTTATCATTAGTTATTTCAGTTTATTTGACTGCATCACGACAGCTGACTCTAATACTAATACAAATATAAGGCTGATGCCAGTGTGGTCTTTCCTTTGGTCGTTTATATTGCGAAGAAACAAAACCAGTCCCTACATGGACGTCGATCTGCCTGGTGTTACTGTCATCAAACAGTGTCTCTGTGCTGCAGCCCAGCCAAACAGCAGTTTTGGGCTGTGAGAAACAAACCTACATGTTTTTTATTCAAACTAAACTGCCAATTTTCTACAGCCATTGACTCCGACTGACTTTCATCAGTTAAAGGAAGTTAAACGAGTTGATGTGGATGATAAACTCTGCAAGATAATCGCTCACTGTGAAGCAGCATAAACAAGACTTTTGGGAGAAGTTAGAGCGCAGCCTCTGCCTCTGGCTATTGCAAAGATAATAGCTTATGATTTAACTGAGACTTGGATATTAGACCAAACCATGCAGAGCCAGTGGAATCTCTGACTGCTATGAAGACTCAGTAAGTGTGTAGTGGAAACAAGAGAGTCCACACACTCCTCACAATGTTTTATTCATTCATTATTGAAAATAAAAGTCTTCACATCAGATTTGCACTAATCACTTCCATGCCGATTAGATCAAATCTGTCTGTTAGTGTTGTAAAGAGTGTTACAACCTTTTTTTAGAGATGGACACACACACACACACACACAATTTTGCATTTAAGTCAGTTGTCGTGTTGTTAATTTTGAAGGCGTCTTCCCGCTGCGGTGACTGATGTGTGCTCTAATAAGCTCTGCTTTGAAACATGTCACTGCTTCAATACGAGACACTCCAGCCCAGAATAACTGCGGGAAGGGAGGAGGACTGCAGCTCCGCTCTCCATTTATCAGATTTGTCAGATGATGGATAGCGGCAGACTGTGGGTGGAGGTTAACAGGGTTTTATCTCAGTCATCCTTTGCACTCTGGACATACAGCTATCACTGATCTCACCAGAGACAGCCATGTATTGACCTTGTAGGTGAAATTCACCTGGAACATTCATTGCCAAAGTATCTGAAGCCCCTGCTTTGTTAATTATTACTTTTTTTTAGGCAGTAACTCAGTGATCTGCACCTTTAACAAATATAAACATACAGGACCAGTAATGTCTTACATGAAGTTGTTAGTTAGTCTTTTAACCATAAATGTGGTGATCAGTGGTTTTTGATTATCTATTATTTACACCATTCATTTACCAAACTGAGCCTGCAGCCATGCTAGCAGCTCTGTGAGGCTACACTAAAGCACAGCTATGCTTTGTGCTAAATGCTGATGTCATCATACTAGGATGCGCTCAGTTACAATGCTAACATACTAACATATAAGAGGTATAACGTTGTATCATGTTCACCATTCTGTCATGACGACATTTGCTAATTACATCTAAACAAAATTCCAGATCCGATTAAAAGTGAGGTGGTCACAAAAAATTATTATAACTCATCCTGAAGGGATTATATGATTTTATTTTAAACTATATTTCATTTCAATCAGTCAAAATGTTGCAAAGGCATTTCACAAAAAATGAGTCACCCTCATGGTGGTGCTAGAGGAAGGGGAGAGGATGTACTCCAGCATGACTGGTCAGAACTTCTCACATTTGCTGCTTTATTCTTTAATACTTTATTTTTAAATTGAATATGTTTGGGTTTTACACTGTTGGTTAGACAAAAGTAGAGAAGCAAAATATAGACAAATAAAAAAGAAAGACAAACTATTGCATCGCTACTGAAGCTAGCTAGCTTGCATCTCTCTGCCAAAGCATTAAAGCTGTTTTGATTGCTCCTGGTGACCCATCTCTCCATTAAGCCTCTTCATGTTGGGGATTCCTGCACTGCAGGAAGTTGCAACATTTAACTGGCTGACATGCTCTCGTGCCAAAGTACAAACATGTCAGGGATGATATGGCAGCCAGTTTTGAGGAATCACCTTCAAACCCAGCATTCCCTGCTATAACTGTTGGCACCTGACATTCTGGTCTGGTCCAACTCGGCCAAATGGAGCATTAAATATGAGCAATTAGGTTGAAATTCATCAGTGCAAGCTGGTAAATGGAATGAAAACCTCTCATCAGCAGACACACAGCCTTAATGGCACTGCTGATAATAGTAGGACTTGTTTTGTGCAGCTTTTTTTATGAAATGCTGTAGTGATTTTTTTTTTCTACTCTTTTCCAACTGGTTTCATGTATTACTTCACCAGGCACAGTCTGAGAACCCCTATAATAAATCACAGTCAAGTTTCAACATAGAACCGCTTGTCTGTGTCGAACAGAAAAACCATGAATTGTCCCTGTTTGCTCCGAAAAATGTCCGATTTGATGAAGAAACCCTCCGTTCACAGCCGGTGACAAATGAAAGCTGAAGAATAAAACACAACCTGTCTGAGAGCGGTGAAGAAACAATCTGTCCAGAGAATCCACACTCAGCAACCGTCCAGACATTTTATCTTTCTCGTTCCTGTAGTTTCTGTTATAAATAGCAGCAGACCAGCTGCTTTGATAAACCCCAGTGTTCTGTGTGCAGTCTATTTACTCTGCATTACAAGACACCTGGGTGCAAGAGGGGGGATTTTTCAAACACCTCACCACTAAACCATTTTTAACCCAGTAAAGTTTTATATTTTCCTCCGATCACCTCTATGCTTCACTTTTAATTTCCCCTTCCCCTTTAAACAAGCTCAGCTCTTTTAAAGTGACAGTAAATTTACCAACGACAGAACAGTACAAGATATTATTAAAAGAAGAAAAAAATTAGGCATCTGTGCACCCCAGAATGTTTTATTAATCTTTCCCAATGAAGGTGGAGAATGGCTTGATTGCATAGATTAAGCTTGTGATGTGAATAACAGACTGTGATGCTGAAGGCAGCCTCTCTGAGTGTGTAAAAATGGGAGTAAGATGCAACTGTTGTTGCTCATCTCTGCATCCCCCCCCAAAAAAAAATAGACCAATGTCTACATCATAAATAAAAACAGGACGTATTCATTTGAAATCAGCTGGTGTAGAAATATCCTTGACACAGTCATGTTGTAACCCTCGCCCCATCCTGCCCTGTGAAGGACTCAACCTTGTTAGGATGCCTCTTTCACAACCAATCCTGATAGCATCGCCTGTTTACCCGTGGAATGTTCCAACCAGGTGTTTTCGAGCAGTCCACAACTTTCCAAGTCATTTGTTGCTCCTGTTCCAACTTGTTTGAAAACATGCTAAAGGCTTAACATATTGTCTTTGTGCTGTTTTCAATGGAGTGTGTGTGTCAAAAAAAAAAGGATGAGCAGGATCACATTGTGTTTCATGTATGTTTTACACAGCGTCCCAAAGTTTGTTGTTAAATGAAAATAATGAAAAGTGTAGTTTGATTTAATGTGTATCATTGCTGTTGTCACTTTAGTCTTATTGTCACATATCAGATGTTGCTTCAGAGGCCTTCCTAAAGGTGCACCTTCCCATTCTTTTTGCTTATGGTGCTAAACCAAAATCATTTTGGCTTTTCCATTGGGGTGTGAGTGATTGTGTTAGTGTGAGCAGGTGGCTACTTTGCATGGTAGCCTCTACCACCACTGTATGAATGCATGTGAAGGGGTGAATTCTGACTTGTGTTGTAAATTATTTCTACCTGTTCTCTTTTCCTCAGATCTGAATCCTCAGGAGACTCTGCTGCATTTCGCAGCACGTCGAGGTCTCTCCCGGGTGACGCACTTCTTGATGCAGCAGTCTGGAGCGAGAGAGGCGCTGCGATTGGCCAACAGAGAAGGCCACACCCCTTCCGCCATTGCAGCGCTACGGGGACACAAACGCCTCCATGAGCTCCTCACGAAGTAAGCACAAAGCACACCTTGCAATGACGGTCAATGGCTGTTTTAATTGTACAGTTATAATAATAAAATCTTTCAACACAGCGTCATTTAGTTTTAGCATAATTTAAAAAAAACAAAACAAAAGAGTAAAACATAAAAGAGAAAATATATATACATATATATTTCCCTGTATTCTCATATCAGTATGCCAGAGGACAAATGGTGTGATTCCTCCTGGGCCTTTTAGTGCAGCTTTGTTTGTCTGTTGTCTTCGTAGATCACTAATATTATCCAAAAAACATTGCCACAAGCCACACAAGCTGAGCACTTTCAGCTGCAGCAGCATAGTTGAGGATAGATTGAAATGTTGTGGGCTGCCAGCATCGTTCCAAGAGTATCCAGAGAGATGGGAAAGTATTCGCAACACCGAAGCCTCGGTTACAACTTCTGCGTCTACTGGCCTGATAAAATCTAACTTAACTTAAATCCACACACACTGCCGTGTTGTCTCTGCAGAGTTTAATGGAAAAAGGTTGAATGTGTTTTGTTGGCAGTCGTCAGGTATTATCCTTTATGATGCCGAGTGAGGTCAAATCTTCTCATCCCTTTACAGCGAATCACTGAACTGTGAAGAAAATACTTTTGACATGTCTCAAAGTGGAAATCGACCTCTTTTCTGCCTCCACTTGTAACAGTTTTCAAGTAACTTCACAATGAAAACGCCACAAGCTGAAAGACAACCAGCGTTCAGTGATGTTGCTCATTTCCGAGAATGCACTGAAGCTGCTTTACAGCTCCCTCTTTATGTGTTGTAATTACATTTTCCTCATGAAAAGTGAAATCACTCGCAGCCTGGCTGGTGACATCACCTTCGGGCCTCACAGCTTTAACAGTCCGCCCAGGATTAGACAAACAGATGTGCCTGACAGGGAGGCGTCTCCTCTTTACAGCGCTATCTTTAAGAATAGAAAAACACTGCACATAACTTACCTTCAACACTTAAAGCAAATGCAGCAAAGGGGAGTCAAGTTTTCTCAGAGCTTATCAGCTGGGAGTGGTCTTCTATTTTACTGCTTAGAGGGAAAGCAACATGTTCCACAGCATCTGGAACTTTTTAACTTTTACTAGCTGCTTTATCACTTGACAGAATCACTATAGGTCGCTTGATTACCTAACTGCTCAAATAGATGAACAACCGCAGCATTTCCCACTTTGGATAAAGAGAAACAGAAATGCACGTGGATTATCCTGAGTATAGGAGGAGCTGACATCAACGTCTCTTGAAAGCACTTCTGGACTGTCTTATCACGCTACGAAAAACCTCTGGATGATCTGAGTATTCGTTTTTAATGGCAGGGCTGAGGCAGACACGGAGACAGACCAAAAGACTGAGACTGTCCAGCCGGTCTCTACGGATGCCCGGGTAGTTTGCCACCTCCCTAGGCTGAACACGCACACTCTGACGCTGAGCTTCCACCCCGGCCACGTCCTTCCGACCCTTCAGAGGAGCGTGGAGCAGCTGCTACACTTGATATGCCATGTCCATGCCAAGGTGAGTCACACGACCCTGCCCTTTTAGCACACTAGTCTACTCAGGTTACCTCCAACCAGGACCTGTGCTGCTGCTGAACATTGTTCAGCATTGTTTGTCTTTTCATTGCCCTAATTTCTTTAACCTTCAAGTTGCGTTTGTTTAACCAGTGGAACACCTTAAACAATCACAGAGTTGGCAATTGATAAGAACTAGAAAACACCTGTGTTGGTTTCTGTGAAGGAAAAGCTAACGATTCTTCTCCTTTTCCATATTCTGAAGGGAGTTTCTGTACTGGAGCTGCCGTTTGATTCCCTGCACACCGCTGTTGAATGTTGTGATGGTGTAGAGACGGGGATAACCTGTCAGGAGTGTCGACAGCTGCCTGCTCCAGAATTACAGTACGTGGATACAACAACAGGAGGGAGCTGTGTAGAACACTGTTCAGAGGAAAGCAGCAGCAGTGTTGATTGTGGACTTAGTCAGACTGGAAATGCGGAGAAAGACTGGAGTTTGCCTGTGAGTACTCCACAGACAGAGGTTCATCCCCAGGAGCATGGCGTCGGTCCCCCAGAGGACTGGGTGTGTCTCAGTTCAAACACTGGGAGAGATTACTGCCAAATGGAGGAGGAGGAGGAAAGGGAGCAGCCTGTTTCCACCCAGGCTCTGAGTTTGTGTGACAGGATTGACGGAGTACAGAGTAAAGCAGAAGGGGAGAGCCTTACTGTGGGAATCTTGCCACCAGCAGGCTGCAGTAAACAGGCAGAGGAAACTGATAGAGGAGAGGCTGTGATCCAGGAAGGACCGGAGGCCGCAAAGAGAGAGGAAACATCAGAACCGGAAACAGAGGACATCACAGCTGGAAAGGAGGAGACCATCTCGGAGTCCACAGATCTGATAACAGCCAGCAGAGACACGAAAGCTTCAGTCATGGGCCAGTCCTCGTCGTCTGAGAGCTCCGATTCTGAAACGAAGGAGAGCTGTCAGGAACGAGAGAATGTCGAGAAAGAAGAGATGAGCCTGGAGCTTTGTGACAGACTCTCTTTACAGGAGGACGGGGCAGACAATGAGGGGTTAACAGACCTTCTATCAGCCCCAGGGGACCTCTCCTACCCATCGCTGATAGACTGCGATGATGTAATTGAGGGGCCTGAATCTGCTGTTCCATGTATCTTGATAGAAGGCCTCCACAAGGGGGAACCTCCACCAGACATAAACAGCCTGGAACAAAACCAGGAAACAGCTGTTAGGGATTACGCGACGGAGCAGCAGTGGGGCTCGGCTCCAGAAACTGGTTGTCATTCTGGGAATTGTACTGAAACAGCCAGTGTTAAAGAGCTACAGCGTGAAGATGTAGCTGAACTCTATGGATACAGTATTGAAAGTGCAAATTTGCTTAATTTGGACGAACCTGGTAATACAGCTGACTGTCAGACTGCTGGTAACTCCATGGAAGATATACGGACAGAGACATCACCTGAAATGATGCCCAGCTCCTGTCATAGACATGCTGGTCTTGATTCAGGCATGAACCACGGCGTCTCCAGTGATGATGATGGTAGTTTCCAGTCTGTGGGAAGCTCCATGACAGAAATATTCCACCCCACTCAGGACAATGCTAGCATGGAGGATCAGGGCTTTCTTGAAACCGACATGGAAGACGTGTTCTCAACAGGATCGAAGATGGAGGCATCAGATGGTTCAAAACCCGGTGAAAAGAGCGAACTTTCATTAACCATGGACGTAGGGCTCCCCTCGGAGCCGGGCGCCGTCGATGCACCGACACCGACGGACTGCTGCGAGACTGGCACCGAGCCTGAATCACAACTGTCACCCAGCCATCAGATAATGGAGGCTTTGAAAGCCGAGGGTACAGGAGAGGAACTCGTACCAGAACTTTCCAAAGAGGATGTGTTGTTTGGTCCAGCGTTGTCAGAGAGCAGGGAAGCTGGACAGACCAATATCTCTGAACCGAATACTGGGATTGAGCATTTGCCCTCAGACGTCACCAGTAGGGTTTTATGTGAACCCTCTCCTTCTGTTGAAGGAGAAAGTCAAGTGATTGACTCAGGTGAAGGAGACCATCAGTCAACAGAGACCAGTGATGAATGTGCAGAGGTCTGCAGTGGAGCTGGAGAGAGTGGAGATCTGCAGTCGGCGCTACAGCAACCCGAACCAGACAATTCAGAGATGACAGTAGATGAGAGGTCACCTGATGACGGATTAACACCCTCAGAGACTCACACTGATGCATCATCATCACACGGTGTCACCCCTCCATCACATAGTGAAGATGTTAAAGTAGAACTCAGTGAAGCCTCCAGTGAACCTCTTGTTGTGAAAGAGACGACTAAAAATCCCAAAAGTCTTGACACAGTGGACGAAGCCTCACAAAGTGGAACTCAAGGTGGGTAAATAATGATTTATTTCAGTCCCACATCAGGTTTATTCTAGTTCCTCACACTCACATACATCACAGGGCAGTGTGTTTGACAAATGCGCTCAAACAGATTCAGTCCTTCTCTTGTGATTAATGGCAATAACTCCACAAAGCTAAATGCTAGTAGCTCATTGTGTGACATCCACTTGTGAAGACATACTTATGCTTAACCTTAAAGCAATTTTTGGTGCCAGTTGTCTCTCTCTTTGATTAATTCTTAAGAATTTCATTGTTTTTAATTTCAAGGCTTCATTTTAACATCAGTTTATGCAGAGACGCCATGTTGCACTGTTGCATAAATGTTACATAAATTGAGATACTGATCTGGTTAAATCTTTGATACCTTAGGCTATGTGTAGTCAGACAACACTCCCCTTATTATACACATGTACTCTATTAGTCTCTGTCTCATGCACACACATACACCACTGCCTGTCAACAGGCACGGTCACATTACTACTGCATGTGACCCAGTCTCGGATGCACAGCTCGAAGGCTGGGTTTCTCCAATACAGACATCCACAATCTTGTTGGTTGTGAGCGTGGAGCAGGAAGTGAGAGTCTCTCTTCTTCTGAGGGAACTTCCAACACTCCTCTGTTGGCGATTTTCACTCATCAGGAATAATTGCTCTGGACTCAAGTCCAATAAAGAAAGGTTAAGGGCAAGGTTGGTGCTGTGCGTCACACAGAGAGCGGGGTGTCATTATGAACCAGGGGATATATTTACAGCCAGGCTTCAGTTCGTATCCTATACGCAATCACAGACAAGCTTTCTGTTGTTTTGTGGTTCTCAAATAAAGATGTGCATCATCAGCTAGGATTCTAGTGGATGTTTAAAAACACAAGAAAATCAGACGTGGTTCTTTGAATCCATCAAGTCAAGTTCTCTGACATAAGCAACCCAAGATAGACTCCTGTCATCCATCCAAGATAATTATATCATCAATGGATCGTTTAGTTTCTGCTTTTATAATCAAATAATGATAATTTGCTCACATTTAAATGGCGATTGTCCCTACAGGAAGTCTCTGTCAGTTTTAAACTCGGTATGCTTACACTGGTGGTTGACGAGTCCTTTCAGTCTCAACACCTGTTATTTTTTTCCTGTATATGGAGGATATCCCATTGAACCGCTTGTATTGTGTTGTGTGCATTGCTCCAGAGGTGGAAGTCATCATGTCTGGGGAAACTATAACTGGTGCAGGGAAGAAAGAAAAAGGCCCAGCAGAGGAAACGGACTTCTCCACGGTAAGCAGTCTATACTGTATGTAAGCTGTTTCTCTCTCTGTCAAGCTCTGCTTCGTTGTTGAGTAGATTAACATGGGTTGAGTCACATTTGACAAACCTTCAAACAACTAAATCAGCAGTTCCTAATAGATACATAATAATAATCCATGCAGCTTTTCTTTAAACTCTTTGCACAGAATTGTTACTAAACAGAAAGTTTATTGTTGTAAGATTTCCTCATAGTTTTTCATAGTACAGTCATTCAACAAGAAATAACATGTTGGAGGATCCTTAAGTGTGTCCTCTACATTTATTGAAATGTTCAACAGGATCTCCGCGCCTCATGCTGTGGGAGGCATGTTATGCAGTTCATTTACTGTCTGAACTCGGCACATGGATGCAATCTTGGGTAGAATCTGAAATGTTGCTGACTGACAGATTCCTTAGGAGCCTGGACTGGAGTGGATCTGTTTATTCCTGGGTTGTGGTTTAAGTCGGTGGCTTGCTCTGAGTGCCAGATGTTTCACTGCTAGATTATAAACACAGCCTGCGGGACTCCAGGGTCGCCAGCAGAGGGCGATAAAGCCCCAATGCCATCTTTGGTTGTTGTTTTTTTCCCCCCCTCTTGGCCAGAGAAAGAATTTAATGACCTGCCATTTGATCCTGTTGAAATCTCCTGTAATTTCTATGATGAACAGGCAATTTAGAGTCATGCTGGTGTTGAGAACACTGTAGTCCTGAAGGAGCCGAGGTGAAGAAATGATGCATCCTCAGAATATAGTCTATCTTTATTAGCTTTTCTATTAGCAATATGTAGTAATAATAAAAAATACTATGTATTATAGCACTTTGCAAAGTGTATTAAACATGCTTAAAAGAACATTAGTGATTATTGTAGATGGTTGTTATTTGAACAATCACAATCATCTACCATCTTTATCACTATAAGTGAATCATTTTTAAATCTTAATTAAACACCCAAGACAATAACATTGAAAGTGGGCGATATGAAGAATATATATAGAGAATATTAAACTCCAGACAACAGCAGCAAAATAAAACTGACTCAATAACAGAATCTAAATTACAGCAGCAATAACTAGCTGTACAAAATGAGATAAAAGAGATAAAATTGTGATGAAATTGCAGTTTTTTTTAATGTGAAGACAGAAATAAAATCAACATAAATGTCTTAGTTGTTCTGTATTTAAAAAAAACATATCCTGGGAAAGAGATTTAATTATTAGGAACATTTTAATAATAATAAAAAGAAAACAACACAGCCAAAATGAGTCTCCACAATGAGATGTATTTGTCGAAAAGTATCAATCAGGAAAGGGAAATAAAAGAATATTGAAGGCATCAGAGACACTGCAAAGATCAGGATGACCCTTTATAGAGATACTTATCAGAAGATCAACAGCATTACTGAGGGAAGTACAGGAATTTCACTCCTATCATATGATCACCATCGACTGTTTTCTGCACATCTTGGCTTTGGGGTAGGTCAGCAAGATGGAAAACATTTCTGACAAAAAGGAAGATCCAATCCTGTCTGAAGTATGCCAAAACCAAACCATGCTAAAACCAAACCATGTGGAGAAACGTGTTTCAGTCTGACGAGACAAAGGCTGAACTTTTCACCCTAAATTCTAAAAGAAATGTTTGGCACGAAGCCCATACAGCTCCCCCATCCGAGGGAGTCCATACTGACTGTGAAGCGTGCTGGTGGATCATAGTAACATCATTGCTCTGCCCCTGCTTCTGTCCAGCTGGATCAGGAGGTCTTTTCAATATAGATGAGATAATCAATAGCCCCAAAATGTTGGCAACAAAACCTGATGGCCTGGTCAGAAAGCTGAAGAAGAATTTCTCAGTCATACATGAAGATGACACACAGCAAAGGACATCCATGTTGAAGGAGGCGGGGCTTCAGAGACTGAAAAGCAACGTCTTGGACGGGTCCAGTCGGAGCCCAGAACTCGTCCCACTGAAAACATGTGGAATCACTAAAGAGACTTCAAGAAGTGGGATCAAATAAAAACATTTATTCTTACATACTTATTCACTAAGTGCTTCCACAAAGTATTAGTTTGCTTGAATATAATCATTATAATGGACCTTTTTTCTTCTGGATTGTTTTTGATTGGTCACATTAGAGATGGAAGAAGGCTGACATTTACATTTCAGAAGCACAGTTTTCTGTAAGGTTAATGAGGAAATAAAAAAAAAAGCTACAATTAAACAGCAGATATATTAGTTTTTATTTGACTGTTTAATAGCAGGATAATGTTCAAATGTTTCAAACACTGTCGTCCATGAGGTGCAACAGATAGTTTTAATGCTGAAGTCTGAAACACTGCTGCTCTCTGAAGGTCAGGGTTCGGCTTAGGGGACAGACTGATTTGTCTACGGCTGCTTGGATTCATGCCTCTGTAGGCCAGCGAAGGCCAGAACCCAGTGTCTAAGCTAGATTCTCAAATAAAGATAAGAGCTGCTCAACCACAGAGTGAAGGCTGTCTCCAGGAGTCCAGGTTTAGTTTTTGAGGTGGTGGGGATCTTTGATTTGTGTATTAAGTTCATCAGAATGATAAACTTTGATGAAATTATTTCTTTTTTTCCACATACATCAACAATGTCAGACTTGTAATTACAGAAAACCACGTGCATCTGTGGTTCACCTGGCTGGTTTGCATTTGTGTCGTATTCAGGTTTATCAGGGCCTTTATGGATGGAGACAAAACTTGTTAGTTGAGTTGATTTGGGTTGCTTCAGGACGAGGTTCTTAAAAACGCTTAGAAAAAGATAAGTAATGAGTAACTTGCAGTAAGAAGTATAAATCACCAGAATCAGAATCAGCTCTATTGGCCAAGTATATGTGCACATACAAGGAGTGTGACTCACTCAAGGTACTGGACAGTAGTTAAACAAATAATAATAAACAGGACAGATAAGTATACAGGACTTATATACAGTGTGCAAAATGATATTAAAAGAGCTCTGAACCGAGGCTGCCATCCACAGCACCATTTACATGGTAACCAAATCATACAAATTTAATTATAGGCCCCGAGCACTAAGCATGTGAGGACCCTTTTGTTCTGCAAAGAATTATTATTATTATTCCAAATGAATCGCATTTTGCGGGCCTGAACATGTCTAAAATATGAAAAAAATTAAAAACATAATGAAAGAAAAATACAAAAAACAGAGTTTTGTCTGATGCAATACATCAGACAAAACTTGCATACATTTTTGTGATGTATTCATGCAGGATTTTTTTTCCAGAAAATAATATTCCAAGATGATTTTTAACGCCATCATCCAGACCTGGACATAATAAATCTCAAAAATCTGGAGTGTCAACAGAACTAGAGAGTTGCTGGCCAACTGTCGCTCTGCCCCTTGTGGCTGAATATGAAAGTGATATCACACAAGCTCTGCCATAACATCTTTCCCAATTTTTTTTTCAACATGGCTGCAGGCCAGATGCATCATCTTAGAGAGAGATTCAGTCACTCCCAGAAGTCGCCTCTCAGGTGGCCTCAATTCTCATCCAGCAGGGGGTGTTGAATCTCGACAGCATAGATTTCTGATGATTGAATAACACCAGCAGAAGAATGCCTGCTTCCATGTCACACTCTTAACAATGTACTATTTGACTGGCTGATTGACAGGATGATAGAGAGAGAGAGAGAGAGAGACATTCACAGCCTGTTTGAGAAAGAGAGAAAGAGAGAGAAAAAAAATCACATAGAGGGAGATCAAAGGCGTGAGTCAGGGAGAGTCATGGGAGAAGTTTAGAGGCGACAGAGGGAAGAAATGGGAGGGAGGGAGGGAGGGAGGGAGGAAAGAAGAGAAGGAGGGAGGAAAGAGGAGAAGGAGGGAGGGAGCAGAGCTGGAGTCTGGTGGAAGGCTGCTTCTGTGGCCAGATGTGAAGCTTAGCAGAACAACTTCAGCCCTCCTCAGTTGTGTTTCTGTCGGATTTTTGAACCTTCGCTTCATTGAATCTACTCTGGATATTTAAGGGAAAATGTACGAACGACACAAGCGGAGGTACAGCCTCTGTGCCAAAGGAGAGAGAGCTGTGGACGTGGTTTTAATAAAGGTAGGCCAACGCTTTAACAAAGTTGTTAAGTATCGTGAAGCTCCTTGTTCTACAGTCATGCAGTCATTTGATCAGATGGGCTGAAACATACTTTCTAACTGGTAAAAAAAAGGAAAAAAGTAAGAAATATGAAAGGAGGACTAAAATCATAAAGGTAAAGCATTAGAATGAGGTTAATGGCATTATAACATGAATGTAAGTCCATTAAATAGAGTTATGAGAGGTGATTTAGCCGCTTCAGATCTCAAGTGTTTTTTAAAGGCCTGGTCACACTTATTCCTAAGTTTTCCCAGAAAAGGAAAAAGTCATTTCTTGAGTGAAACGTAATCATAACTGTCACAAAGTGCTTCAACATGTATGGGCAGACCCATCGGTCGTCTGCAGGGATGCAGTGTTTTGCTATGTTGCACCCTGGGAGATGATTGCATGGTTGTTGATAGTGGCCCTCCAGACATAGAGTGCTGATTATTTTGGGGTGGAGTGCGGTTTTTCTGGATGGAAGGTCTGCACAGGTCTCCTGTACGTCACGCTGAGACAGATGCCCGCGCTCAATCCGTCTCTGTCAAATCGCTGTGTATGAAACCTGATCAGGCTCAGGGAGTTAAAAGGTTCTGTCCTGGATTATTTGGTCAGGACTGTGGGCAAAAATTACAAAGCTAAAAAAAAACCCAAAACAGAATCTAAAATCAGCTGATGCTCTTTCTTTACAATGTCTCGTCACACTGTAAAGTCTCTCTCTCTCCCTCAAAGGCCCTGTAGCCTAACGGCTCCGTGTCGGACCCTTTGAACTGCGTGTTCTATATGGAATCTTTCTGAATGAGATCTTTATAGCACCCAAAGTGCAATTTAAAGCCCAGATTTCATATACCTATACATATGTAGGACCTTTTAAGACATTTTCCACTGTGCCCTGGGTTTTCTTTCTTCTTTTGGCTGCAGGACAGCAGTTAATCCCATTGATCGTTGTTCTAAGTGTTACTAATAAAAAGTTCCCCTCCTATACACTGATGAACCCTGCTCCAGCCACGGTTTTTACTGATGCTGGTAGTTTAGATGAATAGATACCTTCTGCAGAATGTCTATAAATGTACAGCCCTCACCATTAAGTATCTATTATCGCCCCTGCTCTGTCCCTTCTGTTTTATCAAATGACCATCCTCCACTTTATAAGCCATGATCGTGACTCCATCACTTTGGTCTGGACTGAAATATTTTTCCAGCAATTTGATGGACTACCATAACCTTAGCAAAGACTTCCCTCATGATAAATTCTAATAATGATATACACTTCATCCAGTGCTATAACCGTGTCAAAAATGCAGGTTATTAATATGCTAATCTAAGATTGTAATCATGGTTCAAATTTGACTTGGTAAACACAACCATGTCAATGTTGTCAGTGTAGGCATGCTAGTGTGCTAGCATTTAGCTGAAAACAGCATTGTGGCAAAGGGCAGTCTGACAGAGCTGCTAGCATAAAATTTATTATTATTATTATTATTATTGTTATTATTATTATTATTATTAATAATAATAATAATAATAATAATCTTGTTATTATTTGTATTATTTTTATCATTATTTTAAGATATTCTTATTTTAACATATTATTTTTTTTCTAACCAAACAGAGGCACTGTGTCATCTGTCTGTAGCTGGAGGATGTTTGATTTACTCTCTGAAGCATCTTCTTCTTATGTTACAATGCATGCTTTTATCGTCTTGATTATCTCTGCTGTAATTACCTCTGCCAAGGAGGTTAATATTTCTATGCTGAGCATCAACTGCACGTCTGTCTGAGATAAGATCCCTCTGTTGATCTTCCTCTGGTATTTTCCCCAGTTAAAGGGTTTTTCTAGGAGGTTTTTCACACACAAATCAAGGGTGCACAGATAACGGGTGTCCTATGCTGTACAGATTGTTACACACGTTTTTGATTTATGCCATTAGGCTATATAAATGGTCTAAAATGGACTTAATTTCACTAATTAAAAAGACATGCTTAATCTAGATGGAGTTAGTGACTTGAAACTGAACTAGTGGCTATTGTTTGATGATTGTTAGCATCTGAACTGATGCCCACTGACTGAAAGTTGGACTTTTAATTATCAGGCACAAACTAACTATACATGACACCACACTGGTTGTTTCATATGTCTTACAGTTTGTCATATTAACCGTCCTGCTGGTTGTTACATAAAGGAAGGAAAGGATAATAGTGTATCTATGTAGAGGTGTTGTCTGGTAAATGTAACACCTATCTTCAGTCTGTTCTCACTTCCTCAACTTGTTCCTGATGTCAGCTCCTCTTTTTCACCTGAGGCCTGAAATATAAAGGATTATCTTGTGTGTGTGTGTGTAAAAGAGAGGGAGAAAGTGGGAGAGGGAAAGTGAACAAAAGCCAGAGAGATATGATGGTGTGGGAAATAGGCAGTGCCAAGCGAACGCTTTCCTCTGGCCTCAGATGGAAACAGGCGATTGGCCAAATGACTTCATTCCAGCCAGCGTTTCACATCCCAGCATCTCTCCTGGCCTTAAGTCACAAAACTCACTGAGTGCACTAAGTACGACTAAGCCTTTATACCAGCTAACATACTGCAGTATACAGCCTGGGTTCCAAAGAAGTGTGGACATGGTTTAAATCAGAATAGAACAGACTTAATTATAACTAATAGTAATAAAATTAAGAATTTGGCCAGTTGCTACACATGTTGCGTTTTCTTTTTAATTATTGTAGCAGTAAATAAAGACCTATTAGAGCTGAGCAGTTAACTGAAATTGTATCAAAACAGATATTTAGAACCTCTTATCGACTTAATCTTGCTGTTGGATAATTTGATGCTTTCCCCAGTTTGTGCGCTCCAACATCATCATCATCAACCATCAAAGTTCATAATTGGTTTTGCTACCTTCAGTCTCAGATGTCTGACAACGTTATTAAGAAACAGCTAAACTATTAGCAAATCTAGCAGACTCCATTGAAAAAACACAGAATTTCTGAGTGTTGTAAAATCACACATTTTACAATCATCCAAACAAAACAGAAACAAAATAAAATCCATCTAAACCACGTTGGCTTGTTTTCCACTGCTCCAACAATCCTTTACTCTGGTTTGGTCGAAATAAACCCTTAATTCATCAGGTAAATATGAGGAGAGGAGCGAGAGGGAGGGCTGAGAGATTCATTCTCTTCTGTCTAGATTGTGAGGTGATGTTGTAGCTTCTATGTTTATATTAATTTGAACCTGTTTTTGGTGCTGAATCAGTTTTTACATCCTGGATATGTCCTTCAAATGCATATTATAACCCCTTCATTCTGCCTCTCTCTCTGAAATTGCGTTTTCGTTTTTCTGCAGCTAGCGATAACGTGAGCTCCATGCTAGCTCCAACGGCTTGACGAAGCAGCCGCGGCGAACAACAAAGGGGCGTGGCTTAGCAAAAGGGTGGATTAAAAACACCACAAAGATATTATATTTAATGTTTTACCAACTTCATGACATGTGTTTGGGAATAAATGAATAGTCTCACTTTCAAACAAGTTTCACCTGTTTGTGAAACACATGAGAATATGACTGCATGGACTCAGGGACACTTTGTTAAACTGATGCCAGTAAACACACTTCATTTGAAATAAGATTTTTTTCTTTTTTGGCTTCATTTCCCTCCCCACAGCATCCAAAAATGTTTTTTTTAAAAATCAGGACTGATCAAGTACAAACAACAGACAATAACAATGACAGCCCTTTTTGGGGGGGTATGTGTATCAGTAGGATCATTGTCTGACAGGTGATATGTTTGCTTTTGTCCTATTTACATGTCTGGTAAGTTGAATTCAGTGCAGCTCCGAGGTGCGACAGAAAATAACCTTGTCCTCAGGTCTGCTGCTACTTCCTGTTGGGGATCAAACCGTGTGTACAACGTTGTACATACATACCTGGCTGGAAACAATCACTCTGCCAACCATGGCATCCTTCAGTGCTGTGGAACCTCTCTGGCTGCCTGCCTGTTCAGAAACAAGGCACCAGTCCAAGTCCTGCCTGCCCCGGCAAACACACACACACACACACACACACACACACACACACACACACACACACACACACACACACACACACACACACACACACACACGCGCGCGCACACGCTCATACACCAGCCCGCCTTTTTATTTTTAAACCAGATGTGTTTTTACTGGGTACAGTGTAGATTCCCCCGACGCTACAAATATGCACTGTGCTGTTCAGACTCTGGGCTGCCAGCTTTCACTGGGAGGATCTGTTCTTCATTCCTTGGCTGACTGACTGACTGACTGACTGGTTTGCAGGCCTGCTAACTGGCTGGAACAGTTGTTGGCAGAGTGTATGGTTGACTGACTGGTTAATTGGGCGCCTGCTAACTGGCTGTAACCTTATCCCTTTGGGTTTTTTAATGGACAAAATACACTTATTTTCTCACCTCTACTGATCTTACTCCATTTGCTTTATTCAAGAATATAATGAAACATTATATTCGTTAGTAAGATTGTTACTAAAATGTAATTAATGTGCATGAAAATCACTGTAATATTTGTCTCTGATGACATTTGCAGCCTAAAAGCTGAAGGTTTAGGGTACTGTTGACCTCATGGAACATTTTGATGGATTAAAGAGTCTCAAGAATGACTAGAAAAGACTAAGTGGAATCTTATTTTCTGTTTTTTTTGTGTTAATTGTTTTCCGCAAGTTCAAAAGTACTAAAGCAATTCATGGACTTTTAGTGGCATCCTCAGGGTTGCTATGCTAATAGTAATGTGGTCACCATTTCGCCGAATAACATGAACCGCAACACATCAAAATCATGAGTAGAAATACAGTATAACTTGCATCAATAGCAGTTTCTATATATGTCCACTCACTAAGAGAATAATCTACTTCATTTCCTATTATTCCTTTTTTGCCAAATGATTCCACCAAAGTTTGCAGTGTTTTTGTTTTTTTGTCCTGGTACCTCAGTGGGTTTATTCCTGTCATGCACAGCTGACTCCCGAAGCTTTTCATATTCTTCATATATTAATATTTTATATTAAACGTGTTGGTCGTGGAGCTTCCTTTAACGGTAACCGATCTTTTGAGCAACGCCTGCCTTTTCAAACCCAAACCACTGCTATGCAAGAGAGGATGATGCACGTCCTGCAACCAAAGTCTAATGAAGCGAATAGCCAGACTGATGATGTCTCTGTTTTGTTTCCTGATGCTCATTTTTCAGCCACCAACTTAACTTTGTGGTGCAGTGACCATGTACCTACAGTAGCACACGCCTGCATACACTCAATGTGCAACGAGGCAATGGTTGTATGGACTCACGTGTGTTTTTGATTGGTTTTTTGCAAAGTGTGTGACATACAATGTAAGCTCACTCGTCCTTTAAACTATTAAGATATTATCATAGACTACGCCCCTATACTGAAGCAGTCCTAGGGTGTGTAAAGCATCTCTGTAAACACTTGAAGCTGCTGTTTCCTTTGTGCTGTCACTGCTTTGTTTGCTCTGTATGGTCACGCCATGTAGCCTGCAACACTGGCAATCGACTTCTAAGCAGTTGTGCGTGTATTTCTGTGTGTTTTTATGCGTGTGTGTGTGTGCGTCTGTGTGTTCTGACGCCCTGTGTGAGCTGCTAATCTTTCCTCGTCAGCATGTTTGTTCTGTCTCAGCGGGCTCTGTTTGATATCTGAACACAGCTGTGAGGAAAGAAGAAAAAAAAAAAAGCCTGTGTGTGCTGTCTGTGCATGCATCTGTGTGTGTGTGGGATTTTTGTCGTGTGCATGTGAGAGTTGATGAGTGAGAAAAGAAGCCAAAGTGTTTGTAATGTGTGTTCATGCATGCAACACTTGGTTGATGGAGGTGCATGTACACGGAGCCAGTTGGTCAGTTGGTATAGAAGCGCCTGTCGCTGTGTCTGTAGGAATGCAAGTGTGTGGTCATAATAGCTACTTAGGTCAGATAGCTACCGAGGTCAGAGTTTCTAGCTCTCTGCAGCCTCGTTAGTCTTGCTGTGGGACAGTTGAGGCTTAGTTGTTGAGAAATCGAGCTCCGCCCCCTCACCCCCAAAGCATTCTGGGAGGATCGGCCTCACCGGGTTGTTGGACTTACCTTCTTGTCTTATGTCTTTGGTTAGTTTTTAACCTCCTGACTTGCGTCTTTTATTTCCGTTCCTGTTTTTCATTTTCTCAGTAACCCTTGTGCTCCAGTCTAGTTTTGACTTCTTCTTCTGTTTTTATTTGCAGTCTAAAGGTATTTTGAATACTGTGGGAATGTCTGACTCCTCCACCTACAATAATAACTACTATCTAGAGGCAATTACACAACGGAAACACATTTAAAGGTTATTGCTGAAGAAATGTGGACCATATATTGAATCAAAACAGTATTTGATCTTTAAGAAAAAATTGATTATTTAGAGTGCAGAAATACCTCTTAAATATTAGGACTTTTTTTTTATTTGCTGGATGTGAAAATATAATAAATTTAAATACGCTGAATAAAGTGTGTATTTTTCTTTTTTGATTAACCAACTAATTGCATTACATACCTGCCGTCTGGCACACATTTTCCAATGCTAACATGCTAGTTAATCCTGACAAAAGTGGTGTTTGTTCTGCGTTTACATTGATATTTGTAGGTCATAGTTAAAAGTGAGGTCTAAATGGATTTCTTTGGTCGGATACTTCCAAAATCTACCCACTCCGTCTTGTTTCGTCAACTTTGTCAACCCAATTTTTTAAATTTTTGAAGGATTAGTGTCAATTAATGAGCTGTTCCAGACAATTTAAAATGTTTAACAGTTTGTATCCTAAGTTAAGGCAATCATTGATCTTGTCTGAATCTCAGTGATATGTCGCAAAATAATTAGTTGCAGCTGTATTTTCTAAATCCAATACTGTCTCATTGAGTCAAAAGACTAAATATCTACATCTAATTCAGTCCAAGTACTTTTCATCATCACAGAATCATGGCTAAGTGTATTGACGAACCAGGGGACTGTTCACTCCCATTGATCCAATAGAAGCTGATGGATGAAGATTCTCTATACTGTAGTGCCTGGACACAGTATGAATGTGATGTGAGAGATGACTTGATGGTCTATGATGGAACAGCATTGTGTCTAGAGCTTCCTTTGAACAAGGGCCATGGTTTAAGTCTGTTACTTCTGTCTGAGCCAGGCTTAACCTGGGTTTACTGAGGTTAGGAGTTAGAAAGGAAGAATTAAGGAGGGGAGCAACCAGGCTACAGTCGGAAGAAAGGAAGGAACAAAGTATTGAAGACCATCACTACTCCATTACAGTTACTTCATTAAAAAAAAGAGTTTTCAACCAACAAGACTTTTGTAACGAGTCTCTCTGCTGAAGAGCTTGGTTTAGGCAATCTGTCTTTGTTCGTAGATGATTGATATGTTTTTTTGCTTGTATTAGGGGCACATTTAAAATCGAAGCTCATCTTCATTATCGGCATGTCATTTGATGGAGTTCATTAAAACACAATGAGCGTCTCTGTAGCTTTACATTCAGAGCTGTCAGTCAAATCTGCAGAGCTTCAGCCAAACTGTCGGAAGCTTTTGTGTTGCATGTGAAGAGGAGGTCCCCGTGGATTTTTTAAGCTAAAACCAGCTTTCTGACTGATACACACACACACACACACACACACACACACACACACACACACACACACACACACACACACACACACACACACACACACACACACACAGCTGTTGTATAGACATTCAGACCGCAGAGGAAGCAGAGCCCCAGTGTTGTGAGTTTACAGGCAGCCACAGATCTTCGACAGGCTGTGAGTGTGTGTGTGTGTTTGTGTGGGTGTTAGTGTGTGTTAGTGTGTTGGTGTCAGAGTGACTGTGACTTGTGAAGGCAGAGGAGCAGACCAAAGCCAGATCTTTCCAAACAGCTCTTCGAGGAGCTGGAGCTGGAGCATAGCCACTAAATCCAACATATACTCTTAAGTCTGCTGATATGGAATAGTGTCTTATCGTCGCCTCCCATCCTGTGTGCCGAGCAACACTTCCTAACTACCACGCTGCTCTGCATCATTATTTCTTTGTGGGTGACGATCACATGTTGCTGAGGCTGATTCAGTGTCTTCCTGTTCCTCTGCAGATCCACAGAGACAGAGAGGCGTCGTTCCATCAGCCGTGCAACACTCAACACTCAGGTAAGAGTTACTGCTCCTAATTATCTAACCTTTCTGCTCACAAAGAGGTGCACATTGCATTATTAGTTTTTAATTTAAGTGTATTAATATATAGTGCGAAAGGCCACACTTATAGCAAGGTTGTTTTTTCCATTACGTCCAGAAGTGGGTCTTCATTGCAGCTTGGAGACACCACCGTATCCTTTAGCTCTGGATCTTGAATACAGAAGACAGCAAGTTGATATTTGACCAGACGATCAGGTTCAAGTGTCACTGACACAAAGCCTTGTGGGACACCAATAGTCAAGGTTTTTGAGAAACGGAGTACCTCTTTAAAAACTAAAGAGCATCCACTGAAGGAGGGCCTATAACATTCTGTATCATTAGAGGCGAGAAGACAATAACATATTAAGTGTGGGGTGTTTGGGTAAATGAGTTGAAGGTTGTTTTGTCAGGTTTTTAACCATTAGTAGAGCTGCATAGCAGCGACGTGTAGTGATGATCAGGACTCTTGTTTTCTACCAAGAGTTTGTATGTAACAGCATAGACACTAGGTCATGAATGCACACCACAAGCTGCACAAAGGCGGTTATTGTTCTGAGTATCCCACTTGACCCCATTTTTGAATGTGACCCTGCAACCAGTGGTGTTTCATAGATGCAGCAGGATGGGATCTGCCATTTATCTCAGCAGCAGTGGTAGTTGTTGTTAAGCTGACACTAAGTTACTCATAGTCAAACGTTTTTATGTATGTCTTGCAAACACGTCTTTATTTATTTAATATCTTTTTGCTCCGTTATGTAAGCGGTTAGGAAGACTCCAAACCGAGCTAGCAGCTCATTAAAGTGGTACTGTGAATTAGATGTTAATGCACATATAATATGCTTACAATGAAAATGCTAACACTAATGTTTAACAGGTTATGGTTTATTCATATTTCTAGATCCACGCTGTTAGTGTGGCTAAAAACAACATTGGCTAACTCGTCATTGCACCCACCAAGCCCCGGACTGTAGCGGCTGTGGATATATATCAGTCATTATATGTGGAGTGATTATGAGAGAATTCTTTATATGGAAATGTTTAGATCTTGACAAATACTTATGTGTATACACGGATATGACAGAGGGATTCTGTGACGTCGGTAAGATGAGTCTCTCTGCTGAGAGACCAGTCTCAATAAAAAAGACCAACACATCGATGAATCAGCTGGATCAGGCAGAGAACAGACTGCATTTTATCTGTGGTGGAAAAGAAATGAATCATCAGTCTGTCAGAGAAGGAAAGAGAGAAGGGTTTTTAATGGATGAGGTGAGGAAATACGGAGGGAACAACAGGAAATACAAAGATGAAAAGAGAATAATAATGAAAGAACAAGGCAGGAGTGTCAAACTGAAATAAAATGGA
This sequence comes from Chaunax sp. Z400, assembly GCA_037577475.1. Classification (NCBI taxonomy): domain Eukaryota; kingdom Metazoa; phylum Chordata; class Actinopteri; order Lophiiformes; family Chaunacidae; genus Chaunax; species Chaunax sp. Z400. The sequence continues at coordinate 31,777,940 of CM075184.1, read as the reverse complement.
GGGGTGGGTGAGGGTGGGATTTCCTTTGTGTGGCTGGAACAAGTACAAATCACTTCCTCTTTGGTGGAAATACCCCTTTCTGTCTACTTCACTACACTAATCCAAGTCCTTCAGAGTCTCTCTGGCTATTTATTTAGATAGATTAGCAATATTAAGTAGCGGCAAAAGCAATGGCAGGAACTGACTAACTGGCTTGTAAATCTCTAATCCATCATTCACACAAAGCAGCACAGACAAGTAAAATACAATAAACACTACATTTCTAAAGTCGTGTCTGAAATAAGGTCCTGATTTGCTTGGTTTACTTCCCATCATTTTATTGAATGTCTGGATTGTAAAAGTAAAGTATGGAGCATAATTTACATTAGAATGCACTCAAAAATTAAGTATGTAAAACTTTAAAACACAACGTTACAAAGGGCTGCACACACATAAGAAGTGAGAGAACTAAACAATTACCTAAATAAGTAAACAAGACAAACTTTTAAACTCACATAGACACACAAGATAAAAGCTTTTAGAAGCTGCTTTAAACAGTCCAGAGTTTCAACACATCTGACAGATTGGGGGAGATGGTTCCTAAGGGTGGGGGTGAACGAAGAAGAGTCCGAGATTTGAGGAACAGATTGGTCGAGAGGTCAAATCAGGAACCAGCAGGTCGTAAATGCAACTGGGGCAGATGTTGTGCAATGCCTTCAATGTAATTAACAGGATTTTCATATTGAATTCTAAATTTCATCAGAAGCCGATGGAGGGATGAGAGTATGAGAAAATAAAAGTGTGAATTAAAAGCTCGGTGTGTGTATTCGATAGTATGCGTCTGATTTTCGGGATATTTCTAAGCTGAAGGAAACAGAACTGGATGAGTTTATTGATATGGTGATCAAAAGACATATAACGGTCAAAGATGATGCTAAGGTTCTTAGCAGTGGGTGTGGTGTTTGAGTGAAAGCAATCAATGAAGTGATGAACATAAATGACAAAAGTTATCCGGTCCAGTAATAAAGATTTTATTTATTTTAAGAGACATCCAATCTTTAATGATATGGCACCACATGAAAGCGCTTGAACAGACGACCCAGAGGAAGCATGTATAGAGAAAACATGATCGGTCCGAGGATCGACCCCTGTGGGACTCCACACAGTAGTGGAGCAGAGAAGGACACACAATTACCGATACTCATGCTAAAATGGCCATTAGTGAGATATGAATGAAACCAGAACCAGAAGAGAGTCTTTTGGTCACTCTAAATAAAGCACATATCTTTAATAATGTTGATGATGATCTGGATCAGCACCATCAGCAATCTAACCGATTGCTCCTTGGGCCATACCCGACCTTTCCAAAAAATGCCAACCATCCACTTACTCATCAGAGGCCGTTGCTCCTGTTGTGTGTGTGTGTGTGTGTGTGTGTGTATGTGTGTGTGTGTCTGTGTGTGTGTGTGTGTGTGTGTGTGTGTGTGTTTTGGGGGTGGGGTCTGTCTGAAAGAGATGGAGTAAGACAGCTGTCAAAGCTCACAGTCCCCTGCTAGTGTTTGGTGGACAGGTGTGATGGGGTGGAATCTGAGAAACAATTCCCGGCATCCACTTCTGTCACCGGCGCTTACCACTCCCACAACACACACACACACACACACACACACACACACACACACACCTACACTCATCCTCACACACATTTCACTTCACATCTTGGGATTCTCCATCCATGGTGGACTTTTAACCTTGAAATTATGAAGATCAAAAAGGTAAAATGTTTTTACATCAACCTCCAGAACCACGTTGTTCAAGGTTAAACCCTTCTGCAGCGCTGGGGGTCAAAGGTCAGTGTAGTTTGCATGATTGCAGTGTTATCTTGTCCAGCATTTTGTGAAGAAACCTGCTATAGCCCTCTGAATACGACCCTGTGAGTAACTTTACTTTTCAGAGATTTGCTCAGGGATTATTTATGTAGATGTGTTGCCACAGCTTTCAAACATCTTAGTCTCCTGCAGAAAGGCTTTTTCTAAGAGGAGGTAACAGAAATAATCGTCTGCCTGTCATGTTGGTCTAGGATTTCAACTGCTGGCACCTGATTACTCAAGTCAGGTTCAAAATTAAATATTGCTTATAGTTTTAATTATTGATCTGTGAAACATTGTTGAATTTGTTTGATTCACATAATTGCATCTTTAGTTGTCCTTAGTTAGTCCTCTCAGGTTAAGAGTATGTTAATTAAAGAAATGAACCGCTCACTATGTGAAAAGATATGAATATTAACAGGTCTTTGACTGCCGCTGAAGGTTTAGCCTCATTCTGACAGCTGCTACTCGCTTTCACCAGCGATCAGCCGCATGTGGCGTCTGGCACAAGTGCAAACCTTTACTCTTTAACACGATTAATTATTCACTGAAGACATCTTCGATATAGAATACAGGTCCGTCAGGGATGCACAGAGCACGCACACAGAAGGAACTTCCTTCTTACTCATATTCCGTAGGGAAATGTCCCGGAGGGACGAAGAATAACTTCCGTTTTTTTTTTTGTTGTTGTCAGAAATAGACATCAGAAATGATGCAAAATAACAACCTCAGAGAATGATCTCATCCAGTTGTTCCTGGCATGTGGCTAAAGAAAGCTGACTGCTCTGCATCTGTACTGTATTAAGCTGCAGTCCTCCTATTTTAGAATGACATGAGATATTATCTGTGCACGTCCTAACATGTTCAAAAAAAACAACAACTACTGTTGCTAAATATTGTACAGTGTGCTTACTCGAGGGTTGGTTGCTTAAATAAAGCAATTGAAATGGTGTATTTGAACCTCAAAATGGCTCATGGTGGGTTGCTATGGTGAAAGACCACTGGGACTTGATGGAAAGTCTTGAACTGAGATCTTCGGTCAAGTGTTTACAGTGGGAGCAATGGTTCAAAATTTTTTCTTTCTTTTTTTTGCAGCTTGAAGATGTTTTATGTTATTCTTTGCTGGCTATGATTCAGGTGGGGAAGTGGTGACTTATGATGCACTGACTGGCTGCACAATATCTCTGCTACAGATCAACTGTGTGATAAAATGATGTCTAGTTTAATAGCCTGTACACAAATACTGCAGGCAGCCGTTCCAAGTGTCTGTGATCGTCTCTGTCCAGTTGGCCCCATGATAACTAATCATATAAGTGACGGTTCTCCATAATGAAAGCTGTTTTTGAAGTACGTCAGTAGCATTTTGGCATTTTCTCTGTGGGATTTTAATGTCAGTTCTTCACTCAGACCCTTAAAACACAAACATCAGTTTGTTTGTCTTTGCGGTTTAGCACAAATGACTGAAGTCAGGACAGGCAGCCATTGATCCACACAGATTTTCACACCTTCTCAGATTCCCAGAAGCCTTTTTCACTGACGTCTAACAGACCTCCTTGTGTTTTAGAGGAGGGAATGAAAATAGAAACGCTGTTGTTTTCAATTTACAACAGAATACTCTCATTGTTTGAAGTTAAAGGATCTAAATTAAATCACGTTGTACCATAATGTTTTCCTCATTAAATTATCAAGATTTCTTTCACCTGGCATCTTCATATTTCTTTTTCTCTTTTTTTTTTAACCATTCAGCATTATTTCAATGTAAATCATTTTTCTTGTGCCTTTCAGGATCCTCACAGTCTTCAACGTCTCCCAGTTTGCCCAGCAGAACCAGCAGTGCCACCAGCTGTCCCTCCACTGCTCACAGAGACTCTGGCAGCGACATAGAAAGCTTCTTGAACACAGAGCCAGGATATGACAGCGTTTTCAGAAAGGTCAGACTCACTTTTTTTTTTTTTGCCTCCTCTAACATAAACCACTTTAGATGACGAGAGCAGAGAAGTGGTTGAAGTACAGGAATATTTGGGGGCAGGAATGAAAACAAATGTAAAACAAAACATCAAATTAAATAAATGACAACACAAATGAAGCAGCCTATTCATCTATATATACTCATGTAAAAATAATACAAAATGCTGTAACAAGAATTAGCAGTGAATTCAGGGTCCAACAACTTTTTTAAAAATCCGATACTTGCTGCGGTCCAATCATCCAGTTTGCTCTCAGCAAACAGTGAGAGTATATTGTTTGCCCCTGCAGCTAGTCCTATGGGGATTATATCGTATATATGAAGGAGCTATTTTATCAGCCTGTGGTTTGCTTTTTATTTATCAGCAGCCCGAAGCTGAGAAGCCAAACAACCACTTAGCATCTTTTTAAACCAGCAGCTCTGCACGGCTTCTGCTGAGAAGGACAAGCTGTGGTCCCTGCTGTCACTCTACTGATGTTGAAAGTCTGTTTAAAGCCAGGCGCACTTTGGTTAAAGTGGAATTACTAGTATCTACTAGTATCTAGTCATCTGAAGCACGCTCTGGTAATGTAAGCTGAAGGTCTATGTCTTCACTTAATTGTCTTTATTTTGCAAACATGTCCAGTTTGTAGATCTTACAGAGCACCGCATCATTCGGTCTCCGTCAAAAACACTCCCACACTTTAAGGCCCATTTATGCTCCCTCCGTCTGTAAAAGGTCTGTCCATCAACACCTTCATACCTCCACACATCCTTTACATCGACCTTGATACAACCACAGAAGGGCTGTGAATTGTCAAAAGTTTCGACAACAACAAATATGGCGACAGTCGAAGGAGGTTGTGAAAATGTACCTCGTAAAAAAACAAGGGGCAAAGGCGGAGGTAACGATGATCTCAGAGGTGGTCTGTGAGGACATTAGGTTCATGGAGACCTGGGTTTCGGAGAGCTTTCTCACTTTTTCACTTCAGCTTTTTCTTCTTCGTTGCTTACATACTTATTTCTAATGCTTTTCTTGAATTGTAGCTACACTGCCCTCAACTAATTCCGGTGGTATTGCTCCGTTTTCGTACGGAATGAATGAAGAAGACGTTCGTTTCCCTATCCGTCCATAACGTAGAGCATAAATGGGCCTTGAGATAATTGAGGGCGAGGATTTTTAGCTTCATTTTTTGCTTGAACCCATGGATGTGCTGTTTTTGACTGGACGCAACCATCTTGGCGAGGCACCGTTGTCGTGATCGATTACGTCAATTACATCGATACGTCCCAGCCCCCGCTTCTGCAGAGAGTGTTGTTAGCCTGTTTGTTCTAAATGTATTAATATTGATAATGTCACATTTCAAAATCGCACCAACATCCATTCTGCACTCCGTTGGGCTCCCAGCAACTCACATGTCAAGTTTGAAGTAGATGAGATGAACGCTTCTCGAGGTTGGCGACTTACAGACAGACAGACAGACAGAGACTCGTCACATTATAGTTAATGTATAGAAAAAGCATTAATCCTAGTAAACTTCACGTCGTCATGTGGAAGACAAGACATTGCAACTTTAAATGCTCCCACTCCTGACTGTAGTGTATAAAGAGGATCATCTGAAAGCCTAGAATAAAGAATAAAGTTTAAAATTCATCTTCATCCTTATCCGAACTCTGAATCTGCTGTCACGTGACTTGCTTGCACTGCAGTCACAAGCAGTCTGAACATATAGACACCCACACATAAACTCATGCATCCTGTCACTCCCAGAGGAAGCCGTGTCTGCAGCATAAAGCAGATCTTTCATTCCTGCTTCTCCAACAGAAGCGGCTCTATGCTCGGCTCTCGCACTGCAGCTGGCAGTACAATAGGCCCAGTTAAAGCTCACACCTACAAATGACCTCTAAATGGACTCTCCCAATACTTGTGTGTGTGTGTGTGTGTGTGTGTGCATGCATGCAACAGACCTTTCCCACCAGACCCAGGCCAAAGAGTAAATACCAATACTATTTGTTTTGGTGGCATTACTCATGTTACAGAGCTGTCAGATCGGTAGAACAGGTCCATGACAATAGAAGGCGTTCCAGCAAAGTCGGACACATTTTCTCTTCGTTCGCCATGAATGTGCAATAAGTTGATGATTTTGCAATAAATATATGTAATGATATAATATTGTCTTGGCTTTGAATTAATAGGAAACTCCTGCAACCTGGGAAAGTTTTGTCTTCACAAGGTCGCCATCATTTGTTGGTGTTTGCATTAATGTCAGTGTTGCTTTAATGTGGCTCCGGCTCATTATCCCTAAGCCTTGCCATTTGGTCCTCATTATATCCCATTCCTGTGGGTTAAATAGCTCTCCGGCATTCTCCTAATTCATCACATGCTTCAGTGAAGAAAAGCTGATGTATACAACGTAATTAAGAGTAATTTGAGGGACATCTGTTCTCTTCTGTTTCATTTGATTCTTTTCTGTCCCGTTATATTCTTCAGCTTTATGCATGATAAAATAGTGACATCGGTTTGCAGATTTAAAGAATTCTCCCGTGCCTGGTTCTTCTTCCTGTGTGACTTTGTAAGCAGAGCAAGGCACCAACACTGAACTACAGTTCTCATTCAGTTTCTGCTGTTAATGGATTAAATGTGTGATGGATGTGAAAAAGGCTATTTTTACACACATCTGGTCCCCGAAATAATAAATCAGTCAACATTTCATTAGAATTCTTTGAATTAATGAAGTCGTTCTTTTGGCTCACGATTTACACTTTTTGGGTCGTTTAATTTTTAAAGGCTTTTAAATAATAATAAATGTTTCTCGGATGTCTGCAGAACGATGAACCAGTAACGGGAGGAGACAGCGCCAGCGAGGTTTCCGTCTCCTGCTCCTCCACAGACGACACAGCCAGCGTCGGTCCGTCCAGCTCCAGTCCTGAGGGCAGCCAGGGCCTGGAATGCAGCTGGAGCCCAGAGGAGGGCATCCAGTCTGTGGCTCCTATCACTGCAGGACTGGACAGCAGTGGTGGAGGAGGAGGAGGAGGAGGAGCAGCAAGAGAAGCTGAAGAAGAAGCCAAAGACAGAGTGACGGAGGTGCCGAGGCGCTCCTGTCTCCTCCGGAACAGCATCCGCTCCCTGTCGCCTCTTCGTCGCCACAGCTGGGGTCCTGGAAAGAACAACGTAGGAGACGCAGAGATGAACCAGAGGAGGTGAGACTGAAAACTACATTACACTGAATGATTCTAATGACTTTCTGGATGGAGCTGATTGCCAGATAGAAATGACACTCCTCTGTCCTTGACATCAACTTTTCATGTTTGTCAGTCGATATTAGTAGACCTGAAGTGTGCAGATGTCACTTTTATTAGTCTCCTTCTCTTGCTGCTAGCAGCTGTGTTGCCATTTGTCTGGGTTTGGTAGGGAACTCACAAACTTGCACACAAACACACACACATACATGCACACAAAGACCGACAGCAACATGAACAGTAGTCCTCAGTTAACTACTTCACTGGCACTGACACATGAACAACACTAATGCAGAGCATATTAAGACATTAAGAACATGACCTTCTCTTTTCAGCCTGTCACAATGTTTACATGCACATCAGTATCCTGGTTATTATGGGTTTTTTGGAGTATCCCTTCTTTGTGGGATATGACCTTATCCCATTTATAAGAAACCTGAAAACTCTAGCTGGAGTAGCTCCATTAGTAACTGGGATAACGTCACATCCCGAATATGATCAAAACCAGGATGAGCCTCATAACCGGGATACTGATGCGCATGTAAACACAGTCAATGTTGGATTGAAAACATAAATATGACAGCTTTAGACTCATCAGCTGCTATTTTTCTGATGTTCTGCAAAAAAAAAAGGCAACTTAACCGTATGTTTTTAATCTGTAGTTTGTCTTTACAGAGTAACTAATGACTGAAAGAAGAATCATTTTTTTAAGTTGCCTTGTATAGATAAACATGAGGCATCTGGAGCGCATAAAAAAAAGCATGCATATTGATTAATACTAAATATTAAGTGAATTCTTCCTCCTGCTGCTAAAAGGGTAGGCTATGTAAAGCAGAGTTGGACATGGGACTGATGTCTGGGTGCTCGAACGTCCTGGAGTTTTAATGTCACAGTGAGGTGACTCCAGGACCTGCTCCTGCACAAGAAATGTTTTGGGACTCACTTCTTCTAAAACCCCTATGTTGTCCTTTTTAGACTTAAAAAAAATTTGTGACGTTTTACTAAGTTCTCTAAAGTGGATTCTGTTCCCTACAGACCTTCCCTCTTCTTCCAGGTTTTATACTAAGCTGAGCAAACATCTCCTGAATCCAGCATCATATTAATGGATAGATCGGAGAGTGTCATCAATATTTCCATCTAACTCTCTGCAGGAATACAAATATGATCCTTTAGATCATTATTCTGAACAAATACCATTGTTATAACATAGCGTATATAACATGGCGGCGTATTGCCTTAAAGCGTCTCACACACACAATAGTGCTCTTAGATATCCAGCCTACTAATATAATTATGATGTCATCAGCAAATAATATCCAGTAGTTCATTGATTCATTCGTTCATTATGTTCTTATTGACCTACCATTCCCTCATATCACAAATCATCTCACCCGTTATCCATCACTTCCTGTCTGTCTCATCCATCAACCTCCAGTTCCGTCTGTAGCCCTCGTCAGGGGAAGCCGACGTATCACAGGAGAAGGTACTAACGAATCACATTCATCAGTTCATGTATTGTTAACGCTGACTTGTTGCCAGGTGACATGCTGTGGTAAGTTCATATAGGTTCTAGCCTTTGTCTTTCTCCCCTTTTCTAATGTGTGCATGCTGAACTTACTGCTGCTCTATCCCTGCAGGCAACCGGGCTGAAAAATGTTGCTCCATTTTCACTCGTCAGAATGTGCAAGAAATACTGGTGTATGTGTATGATGTTTGAGGCATAGTGGGGGTTTTGTATTATAGTGGTAATAGCAAGCAGCCACATGGAGAGAGGGGAGTTTAGCTCTGCAGGATTAGAGGATTTTGTTGCCTATAGATTGATTGAGCAGGATTTTTTCTCTCTTTTTTCCCTTTATTTGTGTAATAAATTCCTGTAGGGACTTTTTCAAGACTGTTAAGGCTTAAGACTGAATTTTGAATTCAGTGTAAGAGAAAAAGATTCTCTAAGCACACAGCTATTAAAAAAGAAAGATAAAGGAAGTTGTTGCTTGTGTTGTGCAGAAATGTTCTAGATTTCGTCAAATAAGAATTTAGACCAAGATGGGAACTTTTGTAGTAGAAAAAAAGAGATCCTCCTGATCCTCATATCTCTGGTGGATGAGCTGTTTTTATATGACCTAAAACATACTGTAACATTCTAACATCTAACATTTCTGTGCTCGCAGCTTTAGCAGGTGATGATGCAGCTTTGGGGTGTCATTATATACCAGTATTGATCATAACTATGATATTTAAAAATAAATGAATGATTAACATTGTGTTAATAATACACACATGATAATTTTGTGTCAATAACCCAGAGATGATTGGCCTTGTGTTTCATCTGGGTACCTTTTTCTCTCTCCGTTTTGCACGCTTTTAACAGTTTGATACATCGGTGTTAATTATTTAGGCGAAAAAAATAGACTAACCTCTGATGAACTAATCTTGGCCCATAACATCAGCCCACCTCTACGTCTGTCATGCTCTGATTAATTTTGCCAGAACATTGTCAAAGTTGAACATCCATGAAACTCTGTCCTTTTCACATCCTCTTCTATCTTTGTCACTGTTCCTCTGCCATACTTCCTTCCCTTCACTTCTCTTTTACTCCATCTGCATTCTTCCCCCTGACTAACCCCTCCACCCCGCTCTGTATTACCATCAGCTGGTGCCCCCCTGACTCTCCCTACAGCCACGGTGTGGAAGTAGTTAGTTCCCTCAGGTACAGTTTGTCTCTGTGTGTGTGTGTGATTTTTTTGTGTTTTTTTATGACCTACTTTGAACAGGGCGTATTTACATGCTGTTTGATTTGCATTTTTGGTGTTGGAAGCCACATATGCCTGTATGCATGTGCTATTGTGAATGTATGAATGCCCTGGCTAGTAAGTCTTGCCAGTCAGTCGCTTCCTCCAGCGGAGAGCTGCAGCAGCTGCTGGTGTTACTTATGCTTCAGCCTCTTTGGCTCTGTAGAATCATCCGTAACAACACTGACAGGATGCAGGCCTTATTAATATGGTAGATACAGCTATCTGCATTCACAGCCCCTGAGAATAGGTGAGTGCTGCACCACGCTGGTCACTGATAACCACCGAGCAATGATTCTCTTTTAGTCCAGTTTAGGTTCTAGTGATGTTTGAATGTGATGGACTGGTGATTTGCTGGATAATGCAGTGCCATGCAAAGAAAAGGGCCAGCAGATAAGAGAGATTTACTGCTGGAGCTGTATCTTTCACCGAGTCTGTCCTGAAGCGGATGGAGCTGCGGCCTCATGTTATAGCTCATCCTGAAATGTGGCTGTAGTTTTTCCTCCATGATCATTGTATTGGATTTCTCAAGGCTTCTTATTTGCAGTCATAGATGGATGTAATTGGGTTTGTAAATCACAGCTGCAGAGCTCTCCATGCTGATGCTGATGTTGGAAGTCGTTCGCCACTGCTTCAGCTGTAAATCTGCTCTGGGGCCACCTGGTGATAACTCAGCTAGCTAAAACACTGCTCGGGACCAGCTTTGTATGTGTGCGTGTGTGTGTGTGTGTGTGTGTGTGTGCGTGGCAACAGGTGCATATGTGTGCATGTCTGTGTGTGTGTGTGTGTGTTTGTATTTGATGCTGCAGCAGCTGTGTGTAACCAGGAAGCTGTGATGCATATTATTAGACGAGTGGAGTATGTGTGTACAGAGCAGTTTATTCCCTCTTCTTTTTGGTCACCTCTGATTCCTGTTTTGCCCACACAGCTACAGCCTAGAGGGGCTCAGCAGGGGCCAGGAAGAGCTGAGGAACCCCACCACACAGGGGCCCCGAATCCTGGAGCAGACAACGATGCCCCGGCAGGACAGCGATGACAAGGGCTCCCTGGTTTCTCTGACAGAGGAGCAGGACGAGCTGGGGGAGCACAGCAGAATGCACGACCTGGTCAGCTAACACACGCATTTATCCCTGCGATGTCATGTTTTTATACTGTCACACAGTCGGACCCAATGGATCCACATTTTAACATTGTTCGGCACCGTGTTTGACTCAATCTCACGTCTCTCTCTCCAGAAATCAAGGCGATATCGGCCTCTGCGAAAAAGTTGCCCTGCCATGACCCTGCCCCTCACCAAGTCTGTATCTATGCTGGCCATCAGCCAGAGAGACATTGATGGTGAGCTACAAGTTGTGAGGCTGCCTTTCTGTGTATCAGTCATCGCCTCTCTATCTTTCTCACTTGACTTCCTTTCCATTATCCTGCTTTAAAGTCATCATATATCAACATCGTGACTCAATAAAGTGGCAGATATCTATCATTTTTAAGTGTGCTTCACATGCTCGAGGCATTTTAGGGTCTAAAGAGAATTGTAACTTTATACTTCTTTATGCTTTCCTAGAATCACACGCCAATGACAAATACAGTAGAATAAATACAGATGCACCCATACTCACATTCTTTAAAGGTCCTGCACCCACGGTCTTGTGAAGCTCACTCATTTGTCTGATGCTGATTGGCCTGTGTCTGGGGGCGTGTCCAGACTGCTTCATCCATCTGACCTTGTGATACATTCTATTGCGAGTGCCAGAGTAAGGAGAGGTTACAACTTAATCAATCATTGTGGTTCAGTAAGTTTAGTGACCTCACATAATTCCATCGTAGCTCCACCCACCATCAACCTGAGCAGAGGTCTGATTGGTCAGAACAAGTGGAAACACTATGTAAGTGTGCAGGGCCTTTCAAAGATCACTGATTTCTTCACCGGTCAGTTTCTCCACCATCCTCATCATTCTAACGTTTCTTATTAAGTGGTCCTTTTCTTGCTGTGGTTCTTTCCTTCCTGCTTCCCCCCCCCCCCCAGCGATGGGATGCCTGAGACGTAAGAGGCGAATTTCCTTCTCCTTCAGCCTTTCCCCCATCCTCACCAAATCTAAGTCTCAGTTCATGAATGGGGACTCTTCATCTAGTGATAATGATGATAACTCGAGTAAGTAACGTAGTGTAACTTTAGCTGCAGTTGCACTTAGCTGTGATGTTAGAATAAGAGCAATAGCTGTTCCTGGTCCTGTTCCCCCCAAATGAGTGTAATCCCAAAGTCTTTACTATTCACTATGTGAATGTTAAAGTGATGATGGCTCGTCCTGCTATCCTCTCATGGTGAGGAGTAGGATGAAGGAAATCTTTTGGTGCTGAGGCAGGCATTTATCGGGAGATGAAAAGGTGTCCCAGACATTTATTTCAGCTCGATGAGCAACATAAGTATCACCGATGAAGAGTAGCAGTGCTCTCCCCTAATTCTAACTCTATTCGTCTATAAGCAGGGGTGCACATAAGTGGTGGGAGAGTTTAATTGATTTAATTAAGATGTGCAACTTCTGCAACTCCTCCATGCTTGTGGTTTATGGGATGATTTGAGGACAAAGTTCTTTTTGGTTTGCACTATTATAGCTGCAGTCAACATTGGAGTTTACAACTGGTTGTTCCCAGATTTCGTGAGATGCTGGCGATCGGGGGATTTCATTGTGCATATTCTGTGTATCGCCCACACACTTGAAAACTGCGCCAAGTCAGCTGATTGCATGCTAACCCGTCCGGCGAGACGTTTACTCCCTCCATTGTAAAGTTATAAAGTTTTTATTTACAGAAAGGCGGGGTGCAAAGAGAACAGAACAATTAAAGAAGATAGAATTATAATAAAATAATACATAATAATGCATTTTATAGTGCAAGTAAAAACAAACATTCAGTACAAAAAATAAATGAATATCAACAATGAATCAAAAAAAACAAATCAAGATGGTGGGATAAAATAGAATAGATGAAGTTACAGGGTTGAGATCCGTCTGAAAAGGCCAGTTTGAAGAGGTGTGATTTAAAGGAATGAAGAGAGTCAATATTTTTGTGGGAGGGAGTTCCAGAGGCTCTTTCAGGAGCTCCTTTGAGAACCAGACTAAAATACTATGTGCACTCCTGGTTATAAGGCTCAGGTTCTCACTGACATGTGTGCTTATTCTCCCGGATACTTGTTTAGCTCATGTTGTGGCCTTTCTGCTAAACTGACCTTTATCACCTTATCACGGCGTATTTGCAAGAAGCCGCTCAGCCACAGGGATTATGATTCAATATATTGCGATACTGATAATGAGCACCGTAACCCAATAAAGGTTTTGTTTCATCCAGGAACACAGTTCCAATCTTAGACACTCTCAGATGTTACAAAACAAGCTGACAGCCAGATCCTTGGAACAGGTGCTGATCTGTAACTTGAAATAAGATCCTTATGCTCTCTAGAGTCACGCTAATAGATGAAGACAAGGATGAGTGGTATTAAATTATGAAACTCCATCACAAAAACACATAATGGATTCTATTGAATATCCTGAGAAATGATGTATCCATGCAGGCTCAGTTTGTGCTTTCAGTTTTTGCCGCTGTGCATCGGGTGAGAGGACTCACACTGTTGTATTTATGCTTTTGCAGTAACAGAAAGATAAACACTTAAGCCTGAACACGAATAGATGCTGAAAGGTGATGAAGCTCCAAAGTTTAGCAGCGAAAAACACAAGGGAGCCTCTAATTACTGCTGATATGAAGCTGCTTGTAGAGTGAAAGTGCAATTAGACTGAGCTTGTAGCAAACTCGGCGGTGGTAGGAACGCAACCCTCACCCAGGCAGCAGGCTTTGTGCTGATAATTCCTCTTAATGGCTGTGTCTCTCTTGTCCCCCAACCCAACTGAATATTTAGCCAAGCTTTGCTTAGATTAGTCTTTGAAAGAGTAAAAAGACGAACAATAAACACCACACGTGAAGTGAGGAAGCCCTTTCTTCCCTCCAGATAAATATGACCCTGTGAGATATTTTCATTAGAGGTCTTTGTCTCCCAAGCCCCTCATTATCCTGTTTTGGGTTTGACTTTCTGATGCAGAGCAGGTAGGTGATACTCTGCATATCTGCATGTGTGTCAGAATATTGGGTAGAAAATAATTCTTTAATTCTAGGCTTGTTCCCTAGAAATGATGCATGCTTACGTTTAACTAGTACCAAAGAAATAGTGACTCTGTGGTGATAATTAGACCAGGTCTGCAGTGTATGCTTTTCATTATGTTTCAGTTATTCTATTCTATTCTATTCTATTTTATTCTATTCTATTCTATTCTTTCTATTCTATTCTACTCTATTCTATTCTATTCTATTCTATTCTATTCTATTCTGTCTATTTTATTCTATTCTATTCTTTCTATTCTATTCCAATCTATTCTATTCTATTCTATTCTATTCTATTCTGTCTCTTCTATTCTATTCTATTTTATTCTATTCTATTCTATCTATTTTATTCTATTCTATTCTTTCTATTCTATTCTATTCCATTCTATTCTATTCTATTCTATTCTATTCTGTCTATTTTATTCTATCCTATTCTTTCTATTCTATTCTATTCTACTCCAATCTATTCTATTCTTTTCCATTCTATTAAATTCTATGCTGTTATATTCTATGCTGTTATATTCTATGCTGTTATATTCTATGCTGCAGTCACATTAGAAATACAACAATGTCAGAGATTAATTACCTGAAAACCAACACTTTGAGAGGAAATCTCAATTGGCTGGTGGAGCTTTGGTAGAATAAACAAACTACAACCATCATGGCTTTGTGTGAATAACCAAGACACAGAAAAAAGTCCAAAATATCTTCAGAAGAAAGACTGACTGTGTTTTGAAATGTATTCCATGATTTACATGTACATGCAGCCATTGGCAATGGATCTGAAATCGGTCCATCAGCTTTGCTGCTGGTCCTCGTCAGTGCCAGAGTCAATTTGTTTTTGGCTTCCGCACTGTCTCTGTTAGAGTCACTTAATGTTAAATACTTTGCTCAAAGATGTTAAAAGGTAGCTGTGGAAGGAGCGGAAGCCTTGGACTTTTCAAGTCTCTGCCCAATTCTTACAGCTCGGCCTGAAACCGACAGTCCTTTGTTTGCACGCCGTAGGGTCAGAGAGGCCATTCATTTACTGTATAATCAGGAAAAGCAGCAGGACCTGATGGTTCAAGGCCTTAAATAGACGGAGGAAGGAGATTTTCTTAAAAATTATGTCTTTACCGACTCCTGAATCTTTGTGCCACTTACTTCCTCTCTTATTTCTTTCCAGGTATGAGGTCGTTTTCCAGCCCCTCGGGGTCAGTAGCATACAGGTCAGTCCACCACTGCATATACACATAACCATAAAATAGTTCTTAAGGTTTTTTTTTACTGCAGCTGGGACCTTTATAGTCCTATAAAGAGGCTCTGTGGAGAGGTTCTCGTAGGCAGTCGAATGGTTATCCATGGA
Source organism: Chaunax sp. Z400 (assembly GCA_037577475.1). Taxonomy (NCBI): domain Eukaryota; kingdom Metazoa; phylum Chordata; class Actinopteri; order Lophiiformes; family Chaunacidae; genus Chaunax; species Chaunax sp. Z400. Next base: position 31,762,634 of record CM075184.1, on the reverse strand, counting down.
ACCTTTATAGTGCTGTAAAGAACCATTTTCAGAATGTGTGAACAGATAAACCTGATGATTGCAGCTGTTTGATGATAAAATGAAATGTGTGTGTGTCTACCAGTATATCTGAGGAGGAGCCTGGCCCTCTGCGGAGCGACACTGAGGGAAAGAGTGTAACAAAAGTCAGCCGGACCTTCAGCTACCTCAAGAGCAAGATGTACAAAAAGACCAGGGTGAGGGAACATGGAGTGTTTAATTATCCTTAAACTGGCAATATACACGTTTTCTGCTGCAATAGCTTTAGAATAATGACACCATCTCTATTTTTGATTTGTTACCTGCAAACCTCACTTTCACCATGCACTTTTATCTGCTGCAGAGCACAAAACCTTTTGGGAAAATGAAGGCTGACTGGTGATCCGGTCCAGCTTACAGCCTGGCACCGTTTCTACCTGCTTTCATGTATCAGCCTGGACTTATTCCCAGGGCATAATGGGAATAAACGAGAAGTAAATACTGGGGGAAAGAAAGTACTGTTTTGGCACATCTGACATCTCATCCTGATGTAGAAGGTAGCTTTAAGCGTCTAGATGAGACACACCAGGGTTTAAACTATCCCCATCACAATCAGATCAGAGCGGCTGCACAGTGACATCGTTTACAAAGCTAAAAGGTCTCATGAAGTTAGTTATTCTTAGGACTAGATGATTCAATCCCTTGGTAGTTACACTATCCTGATGGCATCTTGGCTTGTGGGAGACTTTGTGGGAGACTTGTGGGTGATGGTGGAGCCGGTTGTGTGGGAGGGGAGGTCGGCCGACGATGAGGGCCTGGTTGTAGTTGGTTTCGTCCTCTGGATGCATTGAGGTCTTCAGGAGGTGCCCAACCTTCACTCACTGAGTGTTTTCGGCCTTTATCCTCAACGCTCTCTGGTTGGCAGGCTGGCAGCGGTGGCCAGGTCACTGCCCCTCTTATCCGAGTCTGCAGGCCGTAATGGCCGCCCCGCCTCGGGGTCGAGACGGCAGGATCACACTCTTAACATTCACCCAGGAAACAAAT